>CP032252.1:7336837-7942741 GCA_005610355.1 Gossypioides kirkii | reverse complement strand
CATAAATTGAGTTTTCATTTCTCTGTACATCATTGTCATTTGTTCTTGCATTTGATCTTATAATTCTTTCTGAATTTGTTCAAGCCTTTGTTGCATGACCTTAGTCTTCTTTCGAGTATTATAGCAATACGAATTTTCAATGATTACTGGTATTAACTGGTTAATTTTAATTAGTTAGGATTGTTATGCAGAAATATGCAAAAATGTGATGCGAATAAGATGCATGTATGCAAAAGAAAGGTATTGACTTATAATTCATTTTTCATTTAGAAAACTTCATTTAGATAACAAGTTCCTTAACAGAAAGCAAATTACATAAATGGTTTTGTTTTGATGCCTAGAGCCCTGACTTTCTTGAGGAGTCCTGATAGCTTTTGACCTCGTTCCGTCTTTGTCTCGTATTGTATGCTTAACTCTTCTGCTTCAACTGCTAGAGTTTGCACATAATCGGCTACTCCTCGAATTTGATTTAAGGCTTCACCCATAACATAATCCCTTTCTCTGACTTCTTTCTGAGCTTGTTGAAGGTGCCAATCATTTGTCTCCAATGTCCTTTCCAAAATCTCACTTCGTATTTCATTATTCTGCAAAGTAGCTTCTAACTCTTCCACCATCTTATTCAGTCTCTCGATCTCAACTCGGCTTGTCTTTAACTCCATTACTGAATTTTGACTACGATCCCTGTACAAAGATTCCTCCAATTCTCGTATTCGAGCCTTTAATTCAGTCACCTCAGCTTGGCTTTCCAGAAGGCTACTTTTCATAGCATTTTCTTGAACCTGAGCGTTTTGAAATTTGTTTTTCCAGTGACTTGTTTTATTCTTCTCTTCGCGGATTTCCTGCTGCCACTGCTTTGATGTCTTACCTAAACCGGCAGTCCTCATTGATAAGCGAAGCTTCTTGTAGTCCTTTTTCAGACTGCTGAGATCTTTTTCAGTTTTATTCTTTCCTTTTCTCAATTTCTACGCTTCTAGCTTCTGAACATCAACGTCCAATCCTAAAAACACCTTATCTTATTCCAGCTTTTCTATCATTTTTTCTATCTCAACATTCTTCCTCTCAAAATTTTGTTTAATTATCTCTAGTTCAGTTGGGACAACCTGTAGGTGTTCTTCAATTAGGCGAATAATCTCTGGGTTTGGCACAGGAATGTTGTTGTTAATCCTTCTGTTTCTCCACCACTCATATTCCGCAGTTATCATGGGATTGGCGCCAAATGCTTTCATTATTCGAACCTGGTTCCATACTTTTGAGATTTCTCGAATCTTTTTCTTACTATTTTCTCTTCGGTATACGAACTCGCACTGAGCTAACCCCTGAGTCGCTGGTATGAACTGTCTCGATCTGTATTATCTTGAAACCAACAAATGTGCATATCCTGTTGCTCCTCATATTCCCGCTAATGGGACCCAGTCGAAGTCTCCGCATCGGTACAATATTTCATCAGGGGCAAACCACGATGCTCGCCACTCTATGTCTTCGTCTTTAAGGCTTTGGAGTATTGTCATCCACTTTTCTTCTGAAAAATTTTCTTGTCTTTGCGAAGCTACGAAGTCTTTCAGTGGGGAGTAATCTTTAGACAAGTACTAATAGGAGACTTTCTCTGTTTTCTGGAAGTGACTATGAAACCATACCATCAACAGCGATGCACAAGCAATAAATCAACCTTCTCTCTGTTTTCTACACATATTTAAGGACCTGAAAGTTTCAGCTAGTATAGTTGGGACGGGCGTAACTCTTTTATTTAATCGTTCAAACAAGTTTATCACCACGTCTTCTATATGCCCCAAAGCCTTTGGAAAAATGACCAACCCATAAATACTCAAGGTTAGGATATCGACTTTCTTCTTTGCATCTGGATGAGCCAGTATCAAATCCCGTAGACTTTTCCACATGATGCACTTGTTGTCGCCTTTGACTTTAACTCGAGCTGCAACCCATTGTTCGCTCATGACGGTGATGTTTATCAATCTTTTAACAATGGTCAGGAGATTTAGAGCTCTGGAATAGGCCTTATCTATTGAGATTTGAGGACAACGAAACAGCTTAGTATATTCCTCTATTGTAGGTGTCATGTCTATATTGCCGAAGGTAAAGCAACTGTAAGCTGGGTTCCAATACTGTGTCAATGCTTGAAAGAGGAATTTGTCTACCTTAACCTCGAACAAGTATGGCAAATCTCCATATTCTTAGTAAAAGGTCTGTTTCATACTATTATCCCAACTGTCCCATATCTCTTTGAGTTCCTACACATTGTTTTGAGCCGTACTGATCCTGGTATAATCCCAAAGCTCTGACTCATATCCTTCCACTAAGCTGTCTCCCTTTTGGCGTTGAGTCTCCTCCGACCACATACGCACGACCATATTATCCTCCACTTTATCAAGGTACTTGTTTTCCATGTTCGATTCTCTTATCGATAACTGAACTTTTAGTCTATACCTTTCCTTTATATGATGATGAAATGCAATGCAAAAAAGATAAAATAAACAAGTTAGCAAACACAACAATGTCTATATACAAGTATAGAGCACAGAACCTAAGAGTTATCTCGGAATGTTGCTAAAAGGTTCAACATAACTTCTTTTAAGGTGTGTTTTTACGGTTCACTATATGTGGTTTTAGGCTTTAAAGTAAGGGTACCAAAACCAGCAGATTCCTCGATCCTCACCCATCACAAGCTCATGCGGACGAGTTCAGTTTTAGGGGACGCATTTCCCACATATTTACACGGAAGTGAAAACTTCACGAAAACAAGGGTACTTTGTAATCCTAAAAGCGATCCACTATCCTGCACGGAGGTGAAGACCTCACGAAGGAGTAGTTTCCGGCTTCCTCTTAAAAGGGTAATATCATATGCAAATGTATGCAAATTTACACTAGCAATATCACATAAAATGTCACACAAAGGATGTCGAGGATCATATATTAAACAGAAACCGAAACTTTAAAAGTTTTCAAAAAGACCCAAAAATAATCAAATTTGTCTTGAGTCTCGTTTATTTTTGAAAATAAGTCCCCAGTAGAGTCGCCAAGTAGTCGAACCAATTTTTAAAATAGAGTTTCGAAAAACTGCAGAGTGAAAGTACATTCATGTCTTGTCATTTGTCATTATTCTTATCGAAATAGTTGTTTAAGGGTCATTTCCACGTAATATTAAAAGTATCTTATACTAATCATTAACAATACTTGTCGAAACCATTTTTAAAACGGAGTTTCAAAAAATCATTTTAAATTTGGAAAATGGGAGTCGCCACTAATATTTTATTTGGGTGTGATTGGATCACCACAAAACATTTAAAATATGTAAAAAAATGTTGGTCTTCAAAATCCAGAAAAACAGGTTCGGGAGTCGATTATGCATGAGGAAGGATTAGCACCCTCATACGCCCAAAATTGGTACCGTATTGATTATTTTCGGGTCTTAATTTGTAAACCTTGAAAACTCGAATAAAGTTTAAGATACGATCCTCGAATGCATGGGCTATGTTTAAAAGAAATCGATTTTGCTTGGAAATCTCACTATTTCAAAATGATCGAGGAAGAAAAAATTACGTCCAGTGAATTAGGACATAATATTTTGAGGTCTAGAAATAACGAGCTTTCCTTTGTAAAACTTTTAAAATTTTGGAGAAGGATGTTTGATTATCTCGATTTGAAGAAAGGTTGCACCTAGTAAGTTAAGGCGCAAATTTTCATAATCGAAGATAAGGAAACATTGCCTCGATTAAGGGTATTCGATTATTTCGATTTGAAGAAAAATTGCACCTAGTAAGTTAAGGCGCAGAATTTCGAAACTCGAAATAAAAGAATATTGCCTCGATTTTAAAGTTTTTTATGAAAACAATTTTGAAAATGAATATGCGAGTTTAATATGAATGAGCAGTTAATAATGGATATTAAATAACACGAAGTAAAATAATTAAGCAGATGAATGGTAAGCAAAAATAAAAAAAATAAAATATGAGTGCATAATAACTAAAGCTAAATGCGAATATTGATGAGAAAGAAAAATGATGCAATTGGGGTTAAAAATGAGACTTTTTGGATACTCGGGGGCAAAAAAGGTAATTTTAGACTCTCGAGGGTAAAAATGGTAATTTTGGGAAATTTTGGGGTTAAAAATGATGTTCTAAACATCCAGGGGTAAAACGGTAATTTTTAGGAAAATCAATATTACAAATGGAATTTTTGGACACTCGGGGGTAAAATGGTAATTTTTAAAAGTTTCGAGTCAAAAATGGAGTTTTTGGACATTCGGGGGTAAAAATATAATTTTTGGAAGTTTTAAGGTCAAAAATGGAGTTTTTGGACATCCGGGTGTAAAATGGTAATTTTTGAAAGTTTCAGGGTCAAAAATGGAATTTTGGAAGTTCGGGGGTAAAAATGTAATTTTGGAAGTTTTGGAGGCAAAGATGTAATTTTTAGAAGTTTCAGGGCCAAAATATAATTTCTATACAGTTTAAGGACCTTTAAGACAATAAAATCAAAAACAAGTGACACGTGGCAGTCTTTCAGGCTTCTTGAAGTCAAAAGACTAATTTGAAAACCATGACAAATTTTTGGGTCAATTTTGTAATTAAACAGAACTTGATTTAGGGGTTAAATTAAAACAAATTAAAAATAAGAGGGACTATTTATATAAATAAGCCAAAATCCTGACACGTGGCAGCTCTTGGTGCTTTCAAAAGGTCAAGGGATTAAATTGACAAGAAATGAAAATACGGAAGGACCAAATGCATAAATAACCCATTTAACGAAAACATGCGGATCCTAGGCCGGTTCGGGTCGAGTCGGACGGGTCATGGGTAATTTAAGCAAAATGGCACCGTTTTGGGGCTTAAACTCAGCCCTCAAAACGACGTCGTTTTGAAGGGCTTTATAAACTCACTTTTGGGTTTTTTTTGTTCATTTAATCCTTTCTTTCTAAAAAAAAGTTTGAAATCCTCTCTCTGTCTCTCTCAAATGTTCAAGGGCCGGCCAAGGCTCCGGTCGATCGTCGGTCGACGCGCCGCCACTGATCCCATCGCACGCGCGTGACCCACCACCGCTCGTGGTCACTGCGTACTCCAATAACCAGAGCCATTCACCGTTCGTCGGATTCCGCCACTCACGCACCGTCGTGCATGTCATTAGAAGGTAAGATTTCCCTTTTTGGTTTTCCCTTTTTTTTAAAAATGTCTTCCTCTTTTGAAAACTCAAATCTAGATTTTCCAGATCTAAATTTTTTTTTTTCAAAAGCACTTTCCCTTTTTTTTCTTTACGAAAAATAGCCCCTTTCTCTTTTTTTTTTTTTAAAAAAAGGTTGAAGTTTGGTTTCCATTTTAACCCAATTTAGTGTCTTCTCTGTAGATCTGTTCCCGGTGGTGTGTTGACGAAGATCGGAGATGGTTCCGGCGGCAGCGGCGTCGCGACTCAATGGGTAGATGAGTCCTTTCATTTTTCTTTTTTATTATTATTAAAATTATTAATATTTTTAATAATATTTATTGATGCTATTTATTTCCACCATTCATTAATAATATTATTATTTATTAAAAGGTTATTATTATTAATATTATTTAATATTGGTTCATTTAATATATTAGGTGAAACCAAAAGGGATGATAAATGATAGCAGTCTGACATTGAATATGTATTAATGCATGGTATAAATATAAAACGTTCTAGACTTAATTAAAATAAATGTATATTGGGATTACCTGGATGATTTAATTGCCCTAACCTTTGAATCTATTTGAGATGCTTGATATGCTTGCCCAAATGCTATCTATTGAATATTACTTGCTCCTGTTTCAACCTGCCAATTACTTTGAAAATCTGTTTGCTTATATGGATTTGCAAATAAAAGAAGTCTGTCTCTGGGATTGATTTTCTAGAAGAGAGTTCGTGATTGTATTGATTTTTCCAAAAAGGGTTCGTCTATTGATTTTTCAACAGGGGTTCGTAACCCATTACACAGAATTGAATTCGGCTTTTATAGCCTTGTTTCTTATCATTACAATTTGTTTTTATTCACTTAAATGCTTGTCTTGTTTCTTCTTTTTATAGGTTCGGCGATGGCAGTGGCGGTTGAAGCAGCTGGTGGCAGTGCAAGTTGAAGCTGGTGTTGGTGCTGGTGTTGTCGACGTGGCAGCCCTGGTTGGCTAATATGGTGGTGGTGACAGTGCAAGTGGGAGCAGGCTGGAGCTCCTGTTTTGGGTTGTTTGGGTCACTGAAGTGGGTTTAGGCAATTTGGGTTTGGGTAAAATGTGATGGGTTTTGGGATTGTATTTGTGCTTGGGCCCCAATTTGGGATTAAACAATGGGTTAATTTGTAATTGGACCCCAATTTGGGCTTTTGTAATTGGACACTTGTTATTTGGACTTTATTTAATTTTAAATTTAATACTAAGTTTACATTTATTTCAAATTTAGTTAAATTTAAATTTAAAACAAATCTAAATTTAAATTTAAAAATAAATTTAAAACCAATTTAAACTTAATTTAAACTCAAAATTTGATCCAAACTTGGGCCCGGTTAAAATTGGGCTTCTACAATACTTATACCAATCGAACTATAAAACTCAATCGAACAATTACCCATCTTTTAAATATTACAAAATTGTCATTAACAATATCGTGTTGTTATAAAATGATCAATTACCCATTAAGCATCTTTAATAGGATAATGTTTATCTTACGTAACATGTTAAATTAAGATATATAAAATGTAAATAAATTAGCGGCGCTTTTTCAAAAACACCGCTAATGCTCTGACCTTTAGCGGCGCTTTCATATAAATGCCGCTAATGCTCTGACTTTTAGTGGCGCTTTCCCAAAAACGTCGCTAATGCTTTGACCTTTAGCGGTGCCTTCACAAAATAGCCGCTAATGATCTGACCTTTAGCGGCGCTTCCTCGAAAATGCTGCTAATGCTCTGACCTTTAGCGGCGTTTTTTCTATAAATGCCGTTATTGCTTTACCTTTTGCGGCGTTTATGAAAAACGCCGCTATTGCTTTATTTTTCGCGGCGTTTGTAGAAAAACACCGCTATTGTTTTACCTTTTACGGTGTTTTCTTTCTAAACGCCGCTAAAAGTACCGTTAATAACCTGTTTTACTAGTGCATGACTTGAAAATGTAGAAATTTAGTCTAACTTATTCCTATTTGAATTGATCAAGATATTTATTTTTATTAGGAGTCCGTTAATAATTTTGGTCTTTTATTTGTGCAAATAAAATAGGAGTAATAATAATTTTCTTCTTATTTCTATTTTTATTGTCTGTATTTGTGTTAGAAAAAAACCAAATAAAAGAAAGAAGCAGAACGGAACATGGCAAAACCATAATTTTCAAGAAATTCTGCAGAAAATCAAGCAAATTTTTAAGATAATAAAACCATATTTTTTATATATCGAACACTGAAAACACAACAAAGCTTTTGCACTGTAGTCTAACACAATGAATGCTTTGACATTGGGGCTGACACCGCCATTTTTTGGCATCTTTAGCATTATGCAAACCCTTTACTGCACTAAAAAACCCTTTGCATTTGCCACCATGATTGAGAGAACTAAGCAGTGTGTTAGTTTATTAGCAATTTGATTCTTAATATATTATGAATATTATAGTATATTATTATAAGATGTTATCTTTAAATAATAATTATTATATATATTATCTCATTCTTACGTAATTACAATTATATATATATATACTCTTGATGTCTATCAATAAAATTTAAGAGATTACTCTATTCTTGTCACAGTGACTCTAAATAGTGTTCATTTTGAGTTTTGGTAATAATAATAAGGGTAAACTATAAAAATAGTCACTTTTGTTTGTCTTAGATAACATTTTAATCACTTATGTTTGAAATGTTACGTTTTAGTCATTTACGTTATCGTTTTGCTACGAAGTGATCACTCTGTCATTAAGCTCTGTTATTTCTTTAACGGCAATCCTACGTGGCAGTCCAAATGGGTTTTAAATGCCAACTTAGATGTCCAACTGTGTTTTGCTTTTTTCAGTTGTAATTAATTTAAAATTTTTAATTAATTAAATTAATTAAATTAAAAAATTATTCTCATCCCAACTAGACATCCAAGTTGGTATTTAAAACTCATTTGGACTATCACGTAGGATTGTCGTTAGGAAAGTAACAGAACTTAATGACAGAGTGACCACTTCGTAACAAAATAATAATGTAAGTGACTAAAATATAACATATTAAACATAAGTGATTAAAATGTAATTTGAGGCAAACAAAAGTGACTATTTTTGTAATGTACCCTAATAATAATTAGTATATTATTTGGGTTTGGGTTTACAATAATATATTTGGGGTTTGAAATAAATATTTTAGAATATAAGTATTAGGTTTACAAATTTAATATGAAAGATAAAAAGTAATTCAATTGTGAATTGTTAATATAATATAATAATGAATAATAAAAATATTTTTGTTAATTCATATATATAATATAATAATAAATTTTACATACAAAAAGCATTTATTTATTTTATATAAAAGAACTGCATTAAATATATATTTTACATGTTTTATAAGATAAATTTGAATTGCGTTGTCATTGTATAAAAGTAAAACGAATTATTACATTCGAAATTAAAATATTTATAACTTATAAAATTCAAAATTATTTGAATTTGTTAGAGCCAGCCCAACTCGATCTGAGCTCGAAATCGAAAAATCTAATCTCGAAAAAATTTGAGTCTAAAAAGGCCCGAATCCGAAAAGCCTGAGCTTGTTACAAATCTGAACCCGAGAAAATTCGAGTCCAAAGTAAGTCCGATTTGAACCCTCTCGTTTGCTAGCTTTATGCATTGGAATCTGAAAATGAGGTCAACAAACCTAAAGAAACGCTTGAAAAGGTGACAAAAAGCTATAAACTTAAATGAAAACAACTATCGTCTTCATCGAGATTAATGAAATTGGGAAACAGTTTTGAATTTTAATTGTTTTTCGAAAGGTTGATATGTCTATCTCGAGTGAAAGAAGAGGATCCCATTGTTGTGAAAGTGCAAGGCAGAAGCATGCCGATACGCTTAACTATTGGATGGGCCGAAAAACACCGCTGCGTTTTCTGATGCTTGATTACTGCGAGCGGACTGGTGCTGTTTTCGAATATACGAGGTTCCATTTAAATGGTTTACGTATAAAATCAGGCAAAACTCCCGATGATTTGGGGATGGAAGATGGTGATGTCATCGATGCAAATTCCAGCCAGTCTGGAGGCTGATGAACGAACTCTTCAAGATGTCTGTCCGTCTGTCTATTGATATGTTGTTTTTGTTTCAGTCTTTAATATTTTGGGGTTGTTTAAATCTTCTTGTTTTCCAGTAATTTTAAGCTTGTTTTCTATTTATCTTATGGGAATGAAGCTTAAGTTAGCACTATTTATATGATATGGTAATGTAAACAGTGACAGGCATTAAACAATTCATCCAATATCCTACAACCCTAATTTTATATTACACTTTTGTTTCTTATATCTATCATTTAAGACGATTTTAGGAATTTAGGGGAAATTAAAATTCGCAAATGATGGATTGAACTGATTTTTAGTCAGATTATGATTTTTGGTCCGACTAATCCGACCTGTTGGTTTAAAATAAATAATTATTTATAAATTTTTAAATTTTTAAATAATATTAAAAATATAAAATCTAATTTGTTCAATTAGAGAATTAATTGATTTTTTATTTCTTCAAATCGAAATCTCAATTGATTTTTGTTCCAGATTGAATCATGTGTTTCAGTTGCAACAACATTGGATTATGGTTACCAATTTTTACTTCTTCATATGTTTTCTCTTTATATTCTGATTAAAAAAACCTATGGAATGCAACATTGCCCTCCAAGTTTAAATTTGTAATTTGGAAAGTATTTAGTGGTTTCTTATCAACTTATGGGGTTCTTCAATAGCATCATCTTTCCTTATCTGATCTTTGCCCTCGTTGTATGACGAAAATAGAATCTGTGCCGTATGCAATTTACGATTTACCTATTGTGTTGGTGCTATGACAAGATCTGGGTTTTGACTGGAGCTCTTGTAACCATGTTCGCTTTTGGTTGTCTAGCATCATGTTGGGTGTTGAGCAACCCCAATATAAACAGAAAATCCTGTAAAGAACAATCAAAAACACCCATCCCAGGTTTGTGGTAGCAAGTTCTTGCTTGGCACTGTTATATACTGAACAGCGTCCACTGGTCTTTGCTTCTTCTTTTTCATTTTTAATTACCGGTTTTGATGGTAGAGAGTATAAGGGAGAGCTTTCATAGTTATTTTCTTGTGAAGTGGCTATCCATACAATGACAAACACTGAATACAAAGATGCGAGTTTATCCAAGCATGCAAACTCACCCAAACATGTGAGCTCAGCAAGATTGTGAGCTCATCAGATGTGTGAACCCGAAAAGATTGGCGAACCCTCTCAGTATGGCGAGCTAGCCCAAATAAACACATGCAAAGTTAACAAACACATCAAGACTGACGAACTCTCTAAGATTGACGAGCTACCGCAAAGTGGCGAGCTAGGTTCGCAACATTATGACGAACTAGGTTCGCCACATTATGACGAACAAGGTTCGCAGAGGACATGATTATCAAAGCGAACTATGGTCGTGAGAAAGATGTGAACAAGGATCGTGAAAAAGACATGTGAGCTGTCTAAAAATCAACCATGGCGGTTTGCAAGGGCGAAACCAGAGGGGCTAGCAGGGGCCCTGGCCCCCCTAAAATGGAAAATTTTTCATTTAGGCTCTTAAATTTTTTCAAATTTTAAATTAGTAAAGGTAAAATTACACTTTAGCCCCCCTAAAAATGAAAAAGTTTTATTTTAATCCTTTAAAAATTTTACTTTTACTATCGTAAAATTTACAATTTAACTTCAACCCCCTAAAAAAATTTCTTGATTTCGCTCCTGACGGTTCAGATGGATGGGTGGGAAATTTTCATTTGCATTGTGAATATGTTTTTTCTGTGTTGATTTACTACATGTTCCTTATATTACGTTTACTTTGTTATTATGTTATAAAATGTATGCTTTACTATTTGAATAATTATATATGATGATTTAATGTTAGCGCACTCCCCCCTCCTTTCCTTACCTCTCAGATGACACAAAAGAATAGGATTCGGTTCGGCATCGGAGGACCCTCGGAATAGCAAGTCGTTTTTCTTTATTAAGTTCTACCATTATTTTTTTTATAATTTTCCTTAATCATTTATTTTTCGGAATTATTAGTTTATTTATTTTATGCATGACATTTAAATATTGCTACTAGTATTTGGATGACATTCAGTTTAAAAACTATTATTTGTTTTTCGTTGCTTTACAAAATACTCAAAATTTTGACAATGTTATGAATATCTTATTAAGTAGGTGTCCATCAAGATTAAGATAAGTTTGGATGAACTTTAAATTCTAGTAGTCACCAGAATTAGAGTTCTATTTCATTTATACTTTCTATGTCTATAAATATAGACCTTTGAGAAGCATTGTAATATACTTCTGTTCATCAATAAAATACGCTCTCTCTCTCTTGCTCTCTCATTCTCTTTGACATTTATTCTCTGTCTTTTTATTTTATAACACGTTATCAGCATGATTCTTATTTAATTATTGTTTTTTCTTTCAGTCGTTAATTGAGGCCGACGCACTATTGGTAATCACTAGAGCCTTTAACTACTCAGTGCTCA
This sequence comes from Gossypioides kirkii, assembly GCA_005610355.1. Lineage (NCBI taxonomy): Eukaryota > Viridiplantae > Streptophyta > Magnoliopsida > Malvales > Malvaceae > Gossypioides > Gossypioides kirkii. The sequence continues at coordinate 7,931,037 of CP032252.1, read as the reverse complement.
TGATAATAGCCATGATGATAATGATGATGTTAAAGATATTTAAGTATATTTTTCTATGATTTATTTATTATATCATGTTTATTATAATTTGAGACTAATCATGATAACATGAATAGATGGATTTTGATTTGAAATCCACGCATGTTTGAGATGATGATTATGGAATAAATAATCTAGTGGAACATTTATAAGTTCGTTCTATTAAATTTGTTGCATTCCCAGAAGTGAATGCAAACACAAAGAAAATGAAAGATATGATCAAGAACCACTAAAAGTGGGAACATAGTGATAAATAAGAGAACAATGAGGATTCTCAAGAAACTCTTCAAAGGGCAAAAAATAGCTTATGTTATCAATGTGATATGAAAGGTTATTGGCTACATATGTGGTGTATGCCCAAATATTTTGTTTGGGTTAATATTATTTGAGGAAGGATATTAGAATGTAGTAATGATTTCTATCAATATTAGAATGTAGTAATGATTTCTATCATTACAGATAGAAAATAATTATTTTATTTGGTATTGAAATAAACCAATGTTATTTCAATATTTAGTAGTACAAAATTGGTCGAAAGCTCCAGAAGAGCTAATATATTAATATCTTGTGATGGTTAATTTATTGGTTTAAAATATATTCATAATGGATCTCATATTGAGATTATGAATGAGAAAAAGATTATATTTCATATGAATCAAAAGAGGATTATTGATTTATATTAAATTGATTGTGATTATCTTTATGATATTCTTTTGTCATTATCTCCATTAAGGGGTTGAAGTCAAAATATTTGACTGTGAAAGATCTACTTAAATTGTGGAACAAAAATTTGAGCAATAGAATATGATAATTCTATCTAAAGCTCGTTATGGTTGGATGCACCTGAAGAATTTTGGACATGTGACTATTTTGGTATATTCCCTGAAGCGAATATTGCATATAATTATTTGGAAATTATATTATATGACTTAATGTCATTATAAACTTCACATTTATTTAGACATTTCTAGTAGTAAATGTCACAATGGTACTTGTATATGGATACAAAGTGAAAGGAATGACGGTAAAAATTATCAATTTGTTACAATTTAGTTCAAATTGAAACCCATGTTAAAGTTAACTAGAAGTTTACTGGTACAAATATATTTACTACTTGGCATGACCAGTTAGACCATCCTGGATCGTATATGATGCAAAAATTAATTGAGAATTCATATGAATATTCATTAAAGAACCAAAAGATTCTTTAATTTAAAGAATTCTCATTTGTTGGTTGTTCTCAAAGAAAATTGTTTGTTAAAAACTCACTAGCTAAAGTTGAGATTTAATGTCTTGCATTTCTGAAATGAATATGAGCTCATTAATCCACCTGTGGATGGTTTTGATATTATATGATTTTGGTAGATGCATCTACAAAATAAACACATATGTGTTATCAACTTGCAACCTGTCATTTGCAAGATTGTTTGAATAATTAATTTCAGCTCATGCAATTAAGACAATTCATCTTGCTAATATTAATGAGTTTATATCTCAGTCTTTTATTGATTGAGCTTGAAAAACTTTGGTAAAAGTTTGTTATTTTTGCGCATAATGGTTTAGAGGAATTATTGATTGAACGCCTTTGATTATTACTTATGAGAACTGAACTTTCTCTTTCAACATGAGATTATGTTGATTTACGTGTTGTATGCATCAAGCCAATAAATTTTAAATACTCTCCATTACAATTGATTTTAGGTCAAGAGCTAAATATTTCTCATCTTTGAATTTTTGTATGTGCGTATATGTTCCAATTGCTCCACCACAACGCACAAAGATGAGTGAATCTTCAAAGAAAGTTGGAAATATATATTAATTATGAGCCTCCTTTTATTATGATATATTAAATGTATTGGAGATTCAATTATGACATGATTATGATTATTATTTTGATTTGATAGTTTTATCGACATTAGGGGGAGAGAACTAATAATTTGTAATGAGTTAAGGGGGAGAGTAATTTGAACCAGAAGTTCAACAAGGATAACTTATTAAAGTTTCAAATATGGAAATTTTCATAAAAAGGAAAATTTTAGATGGTGATATAGTGAAGGCGGGTGCTCCAGAAGAGACCCAAGACATAACTAATAAGTAAAACTTCAGAAGAGATTCAGGTACCTGAAATTGAAGATTACAAAGTGAAAATAAGATATCTCGATAAGTTATGTCAATTTGAGAAAATGTCAAACCAATAATAAAAATGGTCGACAATGGTTTTGCATGCAATCTTATTGTGAAAATAATGAAATAAAAGGAAGATATTGAATAAATCTATTGGGAAATATATATATGAAATAAATTGGCCAAAATAGAAAGACGCAACTCAAATACAATTAAATTTATGGAGTTTTTAGACCAGCGGTCCAAATATCTAAAGGTATAAAGCCAGTAAGGGTACAAATGAAGTAGTTTTGCAAAGGCGAAATAAAAATATGAAGTTTTTCGCTAAGTCCTGACATTGATTATAAAAAGATATAATGTTTTTTTGTGGTGGATGCAATAACCTTTAGATATATTATTAAACTGGCAGATCATACTTCCATCTCATGGTTGTTGTTACAATCTTTTGTGAATCACTATATAGTAAAGTTTATATTAAAATCCTTGAAGGATTTGGAATGCCAGAAGGATATTGAAATTATCGGGAAATTGTTCATTTATATGAATTGAAATAATTGAACATGTTGTAAATTTGACTTAGTCAATAATAGTTGAAGGAGGATTATAAAATGATCCAAAATACCTATTTGGGTTTTTTATAGAAGAATCATGATTAAAGTTTTTTATGATTATTTCCCCCAAATTTTCCCTCTCATGACTTTCAAAAGAATGGTGATATAAATGCTTAGCAAATACATTCAAATAGTCATTTGAAAAACTGGTATTCAAGATTGAATACATAGAATATAAGATTTTATGTGATGTTTTTATGAGGGGAAGTAAATACACATTGTACTCTTTTTCCTTTAATCGAGGTTTTGTCCCATTGAGTTTTTCTGGTAAGGTTTTTAATGAGGCAACATGTTATGCGTCTTACAGATATGTGTACTCTTTTTCCTTCACTAGGAAATTTTTTTCCCACGGGGTTTTTATCTTAGTAAAGGTTTTAACGAGGCACATTATCTACCAATAGACATCGAAGGGGGAGTGTTATGAATGTCTTATTAAGTAGATGTCCATCAAGATTAAGATAAGTTTGGATGAACTTTAAATTTTAGTAGTCATCAGAATTAAAGTTTTATTTCATTTATACTTTCTATGTCTATAAATATAAACCTTTGAGAAGCATTGTAATATACTTCTGTTCATCAATAAAATACGCTCTCTCTCTTGCTCTCTCATTCTCTTTGACATTTATTCTCTGTCTTTTTATTTTATAACAGATAAGACTTTTCTTTAAAACCCTTACATCATTTTATTTAAATCCTCACATTAATATTATTTTAATTGAATTACTAAATAAATTCAGTTTAAATTAATGAATAGTTTTCCTAAAAATTAAAAAACGATTTTCAATCAAATCGACTCAAGTAAAAGAATGGTTTTATGGGGTCACTTCAATCATCGAATGTAACGTCTTTAACTTAGCCGAAACTCCTAGGTCGGGTCGGAGGTGTTACATGAGAACTCTTTAGTTTGAGACATTCAAAGCGTTGAAATGTGGTTAAGAGAATATTTGTTATTCTAAAAAAGATTTGTAATATTAACATCACCTCGATATAATATAAAAAAATTTGTTGAATCATACTAGTATGTTTCATACTTCATAAATTCATTCATAAATTGAATTGAGATGATTCATACTTTGAAGAATACATGGAAGGAGATCTTGATAATCTTAATGATATAAATTCAAATGATGAACTCGATGAGTATATCTTCAATGTGAAAAAAGCAATAGGTTAACAAATATAAAATACTAAAGCAATTAGATAAAATTGAATATAATGTAATCGTATTATCCATTACTTTTTTTAGACTAACATACTGTATATGATTATTTAATTTTAATTTTTGTTGTTCATTTAGAAATTTTTTTAACATATTGATAGTTTTTTTATAATAATTTATATTTTAAAATATATAAATTATGTAACTGTGTAATTACATTTTGTATTATCAAATATAATATAAAAAATTACGATATAATTATATTCCATCAGGGGTAGAGTCAGAAAATTTTTTTAGGAGGACCGGAATAAAGTTATATGTTTTTATGATAACAAAAGTAAAATTTCACCATTTTAATAGCATATATCTTTATAATTTTTAAAGGACTAAATCAAATTTTCCTTATTATTAGAGGACCAAAGTATAATTTTATCATATACTAATTTAAAATTTTTAAAATTATAAAATAATTAAATGTGAAATTTTTTATTTTAAAGAGATTGAAATGCCTAAAAAAATTATGTGATATCCAAAAATATCCTAATTTAATTTCAAATCCGGAAAAATATGTTTCCAAAGCAAATTGTACTTATTACCCCATATTAATTTCAAGTTCCCATTTTCCAATGACAAGCTTTTGCAACTAATTAATGCTTTTTCTTTTACTTTTTGCTGTTAATTGAATACTATATAAAGTTTTTTTTTTGGTGATGAGAAAAGGCGTTCAGATCAAACAGTTTGTGAAAAATGGAGACGAACAGGCGCAAAACAGCAACTCAATCCACCCTAATCTCTTTGTCCGAGTCTGAGGTGAAAGACAATGAACAACGGATTCTTTTGAAGCTGCAGAATCATAAAATTTTAAATCAATAATAAGTAAAATTATGATTTGGTTTTCTTAAAATAATAATAATTTAATTTAATTTTTTAAAAATTATAAAAAAATAAACTATTAAAATGATGAAATTCTATTTTTACGATAAAATATATAATTTAATTTCATTTTTCCTAAAAAAATTTAGCTTTAGCCTTTAAGTCTACAAAACTCTCGTATAAAATTTGCATACAAAAACAAACAAAATTGTATGAATGAGCAATAGGACTCAATGGTACTAACACTTTACCTCTATTAGGACGTTAGATTACTAAAATATGCTAACTGTTATACTTACATTAGCAGCGATAAAAAAATACGCGTGGCAGACTTATTAGCAGGAAGGTCCGCCTAATAAAGTTCTCGCCATAACCAAGAACTTGCCATCCACGTAGTGGAACTCTATAGTTTTGGCGAAGTTTTACTAAGTACTTTGTCACGAAGTTATCAACTTTAATCGGTCTAAGTCTCACAACTAAGGTAGTCTTCGCAGCATGATCTCTTAAACCGAACCAGCTCGCCAAACCAGGGTGTGACACGATTTAATGTTGTGTTTAGCTACCTATGTAAATTTGATAATAGAAATAATATCAATTTAACATAATTTATGCTTTATTCATTTTAGTCCCTATATATAGATATATAAGAAGTACTCACATATTTCATTATTTACCATCTTTTATCAAAATCTAATTTTATATTTTTTCTTTAAGGACCCAAGTTTTCAATCTATAACATAATTTTCCAATAACTTTAAATTTATTCAATTTAATTTCTAATAAAAAAATAAATATATAACTAAACATTCAAATCTAAGCTAATTTCAGTATCTTCTAATACAATCTTAATAAATCTAAATTTAAATTAAATTTTTTTTATACCTTATTAATGTCAACTTTCCGTTTTCCGATGCATCTAATTAATGGGGTTTTTCTTTTTTGCTTTTAATTGAATACTATATAAAGTCTTTTTGGGGGATAGGAAAAGGTTATCAGATCAAGCGGTTTGTGAAGAATGGAGAAGAGCAGGCGCTTAACAGCAACTCAGTCGACCTTAATCACTTTGTCTGAGTCTGAGGTGAAAGGCAATGAAAAATGTATTCTTTTGAAGGTGCAGAGTGGTCTAAAACAAGCTGATCAATATTACTACTGGATGGGTCGAAACACGCCGTTCGAAGAACTAATGGTTGATTACACTCGACGCATTGGTGTTTCGTTAAACTCTGTGAGATTTCTTTTTGATAGTTCACCTATAAACCCATTGTTTTCAGCCAATCGTTTGGAGCTGGAAGATGGCGATTCCATCGATGTTATTCGACATGATGTATCTGCCAGCACTCAGACGACACCGATATCCCTGCCACGGGGCAAGGGAGAGATGCCGATCACTTTGAGAGTTGGTGGTTTATTTGGAAATGATGATCACCTGCTGTATTTGATTGGGCGAAGCACGCCGCTAAAAAATCTATTTCTTGACTATGAAGATCGTCGCTCCTACGGGAAAACCCTATGTTTTTATTTTAAGCGATATCTTATTATAGATCCGAAGCAAACTGCCGATGATTTGATGATGGAAGATGGAGATATCATTTATGCGTTTGAGTTTGACTTTTAAGTTTTTTTTTCGGGTAAACCCAATCCTAATTATCAGTTCTAACACACTGGGTTGGTTTGACTTAGATTTTAATCTTTAGTTTTATGATGGTTTTGTTGTTCTTTATACCATCTTGAATGAAGCTTATTGATTCTGTTTTATAATTATTTTCAAAATTTATATAATATAAATATAATAATTTTTTTTAATTGTTAAGTCAAATGCTTTGATCTTTAGCGGCGCTTTTTATAAGCGTCACTAATGCCCTGACTTTTAGCAGCGCTTTCACACAAACGTCGCTATTATTTTACTTTTTGTAGGTTTTTTTATGGCATTTATGTAAAAACGCCGTTATTGCTTTATGTTTTGCGGTATTTTTTGTCCAAACGTCACTAAAAATACGTTAATAACTTGTTTTGTTATAGTGAAATTAATATTTTTATGTAGCAATATAAAATTTTATCATATTATTAAATTTTAAATACATAAAATTATTATTATACATTCATCCATAGACAAACTATTTTATGTACTCATCCCATCCCATCACATTATCCATTATCTATTTTAAATTATTTAATTACATTTTAATAATTTTTTTAATATTATTGATATATAATTTTTATATTTTTTTAGTCTAAACCTTAAATCATAAATCTAAAATTTCAAACCTTAAATCCAAAATATAGAACCTCAAAATTGAACCCTAAACATCAAACCTTTTAACCTTAGACTTAAACCTTAAATTTATGCCTTGTATCTTATACCTTAAACCCTTGAATTCTAAACTTGAACCCTAAACATCAAAATCATGAACCTTAAACCTAAACTTTGAACCTCAAACCAAAATCAAAACCCGAATATTAAACCTTAAATCTCAAACCTTAAATTTTAGAATTTAGGATTTAAGGTTTAGGATTTAATATTCAGGTTAAATTAAATTAGGATGATTTTAAAAAATAAAGTTTTTAGACATCAATAAAATAGTGTCATGTCATTAAATTTGAAAGAGTACAAAGTATTATCATATACTTATCTATATTTAATATCTTCTCGAATTTAATTTAATTTTAATTAAATTACTTAACATAATTAATTTTTTAAATTATAAACCAATGTTCTCTTATCTTGAATCCAAAACCTCAAACCTTAAACTTAAAACCCAAATTCCAAGATTTAAGGTTTGGATTTGGGATTCAAGGTTCAAGATTCAGGTTTGGATTTTGAGTTTAGGGTTCAATGTTTAGGTTTAGGGTTTGAGTTTAAGGTTTAAGGATTTGGGTTACGAGGTATGAGTTTAAGTTTTAAGTTCAAGATTGAAGGATTTGGCGTTTGGTGTTTAGAGTTGAGGTTTTGGGTTCTATATTTTAGGTTTAGGGTTCAAAATTTTAAGTTTATGATTTGGTGTTTAGGCTAAATAATATAAAATTATATGTTAATGATATGAGAAAAAATGTTAAAATGTAATTAAATAATTGAAAATAGATAATGGATATTGTGATTGATTGGATGGGATGGGTGCATAAAATATTTTTTATATGGATGAGTGTATAATAATAATTTTATGTGTTTAAAATTTAATGATGTGATAAAATTTTATTGTTGCCTAAAAACCTTAATTTTTAGGATCATCTTTATGTAAATTATTCCTAAATTTTATTGACACTTAAAAACCTTGATTTTTAGGATCATCCTTACGTAAATTATTCTCTTTGTAAAATTGTTAAAAAACAACTAATTAAGTATCTTAAAATTCCCAATATAAATTTTTTTTGGCCAAAATGAAAAAGAAAATTCTAAATACATATTTAAAAAAAAACCAAAATAGAAATTCTGTTGAACTCTATCCAAATAAAAACCATGACTTGAATAAACCAAATAAAAGAAAGAAGCAGAACTGAACATGGCAAAACCATAATCTTCAAGAAATTCTGCAGAAAATCAAGCAACTTTTCAAGATAACGAAACCATATTTTTTATATATCAAACACTGAAAAGACAAGAAAGCTTTTGCACCGTAGTCTAACACATTGAAAGCTTTGACATTGGCGCTGACACCGCCATTTTTTTGGCATCTTTAGCATTATGCAAAGCCTTTACTGCACCAAAAAAAACCCTTTGCATTTGCCACCATGAATGAGAGAACTAAACAGCCACTCTAAATACTCTTCATTTCATATTTTTATTTTATCATCTAAAAAAATTGATCACTCTATAATTAAATGGTAATTGAATATTAACAATATATTTATTCCATTAAAAATATATTAACAATATATTATAAGGTTGTTAAGTTTTTACCATTATAAAACTTTGACATGTGGCAAGAAAAGAAAGTATTTGTGAAGTAGAAAATTGCAACATAAACCCCTTCATCTTTTTATATAATTTTCAATGGCATTCTTCAAATTATATTTTCATAATAAGTCCTTTCAATTCGCTTAGATTCAATAATTCAATTTAAAGTTAAATTTTTTTATATTCAATTTTACAATTTACGAATTATTTAGTAGTCACAATATTTAAATTCAATAATTAATAATTAGAATTAAATTAAAAACTGTATCTAAAATTAGAATATCACACAATCTATTATTATGATATTTATATTTTGAAAATTATTTATTTATATTATTAATATTATTAATCAAATGTTATGACATGAATGAAGACAAGATAAAAGACCCTTATAAGTTCATAAGAAAAAATGCCTAACTCCGAAACAAACATTATTCATGTAATTGAATAAGCTCCTACCCACTCTCACTCTTCTCCTTCTTCTTCTTCTTCTTCTTCTTCAATTGCCTCAACCTTTGGCTTCACTTTTATTTCTTCTTTCAGGCTTTGTATCTCCACCTCCACTACTCTTTTATCATCAACCTGCCTTTCAAGCTCCTTAATTCGTCTCTCAAATTCATCCTTTTCTATCTGACATATATAGTATATGTAAAAAATGGTAAGATACAAAGTTGGTAGAATTTATAGTAATTAAAAACAATATTTTATATATAGTGCTCAATAGGAGGACTGCAAACATACCAGATGCTCTTTTGCCAATATCAACATTCTTTCAGCCGCCTCCAAGAGAGCCATATCATTCTACACAGGAACAGGGGTGAAATCAAATCCTAATCTGCCAAATTCAAACCCCCGTTAACCCTAAGCTTATTTTACCATTATCTTGTTATGCTGAAGATTTATTGTCTCAGACATTAGTAGAAGCTTCTCTATTTTTCTTCTCTTGTGAGAAAAACAATGAGACATACCCACTTGCTCCATGGTAAGCATGTCATTAGCCATCTGCTTTATCCTTTTCATCTCTACACATATTACTTGTACCATGAGCCATAAGCCTTTCTACAAATATAGCTTTTAATATCAGATTTAAATCCATTTTAGAAACAATATATACCTTCATCATGAGCCTTGATTAGGTCATGGTTCTGATCAATCATTTTTCTAAGATCTTCATCACAAGCTTTGATAAACGCATATGATGGCCCAACCTCTCCATTTCCTTCACTCGTAAAATATTTACAACAATCCAAATAAATATTCTGTTCGATTCAATTAAAGCAATAAACCACTAATCATGTTTTTAATGATAACAAGAAATATACTTTGAGTAATAATAATGAAATATACAAAGCATTTATCACTTAATAAAAATAATATTAGGATGGAACAAATCATTAAATAAAAATATGAACATAAAGATTAAAACCTTAACAAACGAGTCTCTATGCTTTCTATTGTTTGTGATTCAAGGGAAAGAAGAGAGTTATAATAACTTGTATGATTTTCTTTCCTTTTCCATGCAGATTTCGATATTGTACCTCTTTGATTTAGTGTTTGTGCTGGCTCTGTTAATGGGTGAAAGAACACCAAATTTCTGATTTTCTTTTTGGAATTTTGGAAAATTAAAGATAAACAACCAACAACTAAGAATGGAGGACCAGCGACGACACTAAGGAAGTTCAACGTCTGGACGACAGCAGAATAGAATAGAGGATCGAGAAAAGAGGGGAATAAAGGAAAAGAGAAAGAAACAGAGAGGAGAGGCGACAAAGAGAGTTTTCAGTAGCAAAATGAAAAAAAAACGAGAAAATGGGGAGAGTGGGGGAGACAAGGACGACAACTAGAGAGAAAATTTTGGGATAGTTTTTAGTAAGGATAAATTACACCAATAATTACTCAATTTTGATTTGGGGAAACAAACAATCATCTGTTTTACATTTTAGTCACTCAACTTTAAAAATATGATAAAACAGTTTTTTTTTGCCGTTTTTCATCACAGACGTTACGAAATAGTGACATGACAGTTAACAGAATCTTTGTTATCATTCACATCAACATCACCTTCCATCTCCCCCTTTTCTTCAAGAGATTTTAGCTTTTAATGAAATTAAACACAAGGTTGGATGAAATAACAATGGCGTGAAGCCCAAACAAGAACCGATCAAAATTAGGTCCAAAAATACTCGACTTTGCGTCTTCTTCAATCTTCTTTCGAGCCTATTGAGGTTGTTGCCGCGATCTCTTCTTCTTCTTCCTCTTCGCGCCGCTAGGTTTTACTAAATTGAAAGCAAAGTGAATGAAGGTTTTTTTGGGTAAATATGAAAACGCATGCCACCTTTGATTGTTAATTAGAAAGGGATACATCCATGAAAAAATGCATTCAACAGCTTCTTCTTCTTTCTCTTTGTCGTCTTCTTATTCTATTATTCAACGTCTTCGCTCTTTAGTCTCTTCAAAGTTACCTTTTTTTTACCTTTATTTCCTTATATCTTCATGTCCAGGTTCATCTCTTGTCCTTTTCTAATTTTGTAGCTTTCTTTAATTAAAAGATTTTGGGTTTCTTTTTTTGTTGGGGTTACTTTTCTTAGGTCCAGTTTTTTTAAAGGGATTGATTTCTGTGGAAGTTTGAGGTTTGTGTTTTGAATTTTTTGGGATTAGTTTTTACAATGAATTATTACATCGAGGGTTTGAACTTCTTGCAAAATCTGTTTCAATAGCTTGGTATGTTGAATTTAATGAATTAAATTAAGAAAATTAAGAAAGTTGAATTCTTAGTGCCATGTTGTCTGAAATTTGACAATTGGAGGAATGGCAGGGAGGTAGTGGAAGGTGATGGAAGGAGGAATGATGGAAGAGGGGGGTTGGGAAGGGATAGAAAGGAAAACCCAATCATCTTTTCTTTCTTTCTTTTTACCCTTTTGACTATTTGTCCAACGTGGCAAGTTAACTGGCCACATCAGTTAATTAACTTGTCACATCATCGTTCCCGTTAAGCCTCTAACAAAAATTGTTAATCAGTTATTATTTTTTCACTTTTTGATAAAATTAACGACTGTTTTGTCACATTTTTAAAGTTGAATAATTGAAATGAAAATTAGATAACTGTTTATTTCCCAAAATCAAAATTGAGTGACTGTTGGTGTAATTTACCCTTTTAATAATTAAAAAAAAATAAATCTAATAAAATCCTAACCTACCAGATTAGTTATCAACCTATCAAATTACTTAGCAATTAAGTTTGACCGAAACTCTTAACACCTTGGGCGGCAACAACAGAGACTAAGCAAATATTTATTTCGTTTTTAGGCACAATGGCATTCAAATTTGGTACCTAAGTTACATATAAATCTTAAAAATATATATTATAAAAATAATTTTTATATTTTATAAAATTATAATAAAAAATTATTTTTTTGAAAAATTAAAATTGGCTTTTCTTATTTATTGGGAAGAGAAGAGAATTCAAAAAATACAAAAAACAAAACTACTTAAAAGAAAACCCTATAATTCTTGCCAAATGGCCTACTATGGTGGGGTGGTATGGACGATGCCTAGAACACCTTTTTTTATACCTAATAAACAAATCAAATAAATTCTGCCTAGAACACCTTTTCCTATACTTAATAAACAAATTTAATAAATCTTGATTGGGCAGACTAACGGTTTCTTATGGCATCAAATGAAACCTGCCCCTTTTTCAAGAATTAGAAAAACTACAAAACAAAAACCTAAACTCTTCCCATTCATTTCCAGAAACTTTCTTGAATCGCCAATCTTGACCTTATACGCTGCTCTTTATCATGGTTCTGCTATTACATTGATCCTTAGAAGCAGCCATTTTCATCACCTGAGTTCATCGGTTGTCAGTCAGATGGCTGCAATATCACCAGACTCAGTTTTTCCCCTCCTGTACTATTCTATTCTAATGCCTTACCAGCTCCTTTAAGATTAGAGATTCAATCTCTTGGGGTCCTTCTTCCATCCAACATTTTTCTGTATTGCAGACTCTTCCTCATTGTGCCAGTTCATGTGTAACTCTATTACCCGATCGAGGTATGTATCTGAATCTTATCGATCTGAAATATTGTCTTTGGGCTTTTATATCTTATACTATTCTTCCACTAATAGACTTATCTTTTTCTGTTGCTAGTAGCTTCTTAATAATTGTTAATACATCTCCTTCAAACTCAGCATCACGAAAGCCCATTTCTGCTGTGAATATTATGGCTTTACGGTAAGCAACAGCCTCCGTCGTGGTAGCATCGTAGACATTCTCTCTCGAGTAAACACATGCACCCATTACTAGTCCCTGATTATTTCTTATTATGATCCCTGTCGTCATTCTTTTGTTCTGAGCCTGATATGAGGCATCAAAATTTACTTTAACACTGCCCTCTCTAGGTGGGTTCCATTTCTATTCTTTGGCTATGCTTAGAGAAATCTTGCAGAGCCCATATATCTTTAAAATATGCTAGGGTAAAGCATGCAACACTTTTACTTGTTTCTGTTATTCCGTCATGATGACACTTATTCCTATTATACCAAACTGCCCACATTGCTATAACCAATAAAGAGTCATGTTGCTATGTTTGGTTGAACGTTGTTGCTAACCAATCTGTCCACTCTTGATTTGCATGTGCTGAGGGATTTGTTATACCCACTTATGCATATACTTTTTTGGTGAAGTTTCATTCGTGGAACAAATGGACTATTGTTTCTTCCTTTGCCTTACAAATCGGGCACCTTGCCTCTACTCGAAGCCTTCGTTCTTTTAGATTACTGAATGTTGGTAGAAAATTTTTTGTTATGCGCCACAAATGTATTCTGATTTTACTAGGAATTTTTAAGTTCCATAGTTTTGTAAAATAGGCTTCAGTAGTTTCTGTGGTTGTATTGTTATCTGGGTGTTGTTGTAATTCTTTCATTTTCCAAATGTACCCACTTTTGGCTGTGTAGACCCCTATTTTATCTCCATTCCATACAAAAAGATCTTCCTGCTAACTACTGGGTACAGGGATCGTGAGGATTCTCACTACCTGATCTGTTGAAAAAAGTGCCCTTAAGGTATCCTCCTTCCACTCCTTATTATTTTGATCTATCAACTCTACTACTTTTGTGACTCTTCAGTCTATATTCTGATTCACAATTCTTCCTTCCCCAAGGTACGGTAGCCAGCCCTCACTCCATATGTTGATAGATTCTCCATTACCGACTCTCCAGCTAGTTCTTTTTTCCAGCAGTTTTCTTGCCTCTCATATATTGCGCCAGGTAAAAGATGGGTAAGGTCCTAGCTTTGCTTCCATAAAGTTGCCTTTGAGATAATATTTATTTTTTATTACACACGCCAATAAGCTATTTGGACTGGAAATAAGCTTCCATCCTTGCTTTGCTAGCAAGGCATCATTGAAAATTTGCAAGATTTTTAAAACTAAGTCCACCATTCGCTTTTGGGATGCACAAGTCCCTCCAACAACACCAATATATTCCTTTACTGGTTTTCAAGTTTTTCCACCAGAACCTGAACATTAAACTTTCAAATTCATGGCATACTATAACTGGTATTTTAAAACATTACATTGCGTAGGTAGGTAATGTCTGTAAGGCAGCTTTAATAAATATCTCTTTTCCCCTGATCGACAAATTCCTCATGCTTCAGCTTTCTATTTTTGCTAAAAATCTTTCTTTTATCTCTAAGAAAGCATTCTTTTCCGTCTTCCAATCATCGTCGGTAGGCCCAAATATTTTTCTGGATTATTAGACACCCTTACTCCCATAATTCCCCCTAGTTGAGTCTTCGTTGTCTCATTCAAATTATTGCTAAAATAAATCAATGATTTATCAAAATTAACATGTTGACCTGAGATCTGTTCATAATCATTGATCACTCCTTTCATAGCTGTAATTCCTTCCCATGATGCTTTTCCGAATAACATACTATCATCTGCAAAAAATAAGTGTGTTATTGTGAGTCCCCCTCTTCCTATCTTTGCACCTTCTATATTGCCTTCTTCTTTCGCCAATTTCAAAAGTTTTGAGAAACCCTCTGCACATATAATAAACAAATAGGGACTAAGCGGATCCCCTTGTCTCAAGCCTCTTGATGGTTGGAATTCTAGTCCTTTTTCCCTATTAAGCAGTACTGAATAAGAAACGCTCCTAACACAATTCATATTGAGTGAGACCCATCCTTCTCGAAACCCAAATGCTTTTAGGAGTCTTTCCAAAAAAATCCATTCCACCATATCGTATGCCTTACTCATGTCTAGTTTTAATGCAAAAGACTCTTTTCCGTATTTCTTCTTTTTAAATGAGTGCAAAATCTCATAAACTATAAGAATGTTATCAGTTATTTGCCTGCCTGGAATAAATGCTCACTATGTCTCATCAATACAAAACTATAATGATTTTCTAAACCTATTTACAATCGATTTAGAAATAATTTTATATATTACCCAACAAAGACAAATTGGCCTGAATTGCCCCATATTTTTTGGTGCCAAGACTTTAGGAATAAGGACCAAATTTGTGTCATTAATGCATCTGATATCTTTGTTTTCATTCAATACTGCTAAACAAAAATCTGTGACTTCTCTACCCAATATGTGCCAAAACCTTTGGAAAAAAATAGCTGGAAACTCGTAATTACCTGCAGCTTTTAAAGGTGCCATTGATTTCAACGCTTCAATTAGTTCATCTTCTGTAAAATCTGCTTCAAATTCTTCATGCAGCGTTTCTGGTATGCATGGCTGTATGGCAGCCAGTAGTTTCTCGCAATTTCTAGTTGTTGATGCCGTAAAAATATCTTTGAAATATTTTGTGGCCAGCCCTTACAACTCTCGTTCACCCTCCACCCATTTTCATTTTCAAGGCCTTTTACTGAATTTCTTTTCTTTTGTTGTGTCACGATATTGTGAAAGAAGGTTGTATTCCGATCACCCATTTTTATCCAATTTTGCTTTGCTTGTTGTTCCCAATATATTTCTTCTCTATCCGCCTCTATATTTAAGGCTAATTTCAAATTCATAATTACTTCAAGAACTTCTTCATCAGGATCGTCCTCATTTAGTTGCTGCAATTGGAAAGACAAATCAGTTTTACGTTATTTGTGTCTTTGTTTTGTATCATTATCCTATTCTTTCAACTTTTGACCCAACCAAACTAGCTTCTCTGGCAAATTTTTATCACACTTTTGCCATGCCACTTTTAATCTATCTTCAAAATCACTTTCTAAAATCCAATCAGCATTGAATCTAAAAGGGAACTCCTTCCAGTCCTTCTTAGTCGTCACCTTACTTTGAGTATTCAATAATAAAGGACAGTGATCTGAAAAGCTATGTGGAAGGTGTTGTAGAGAGTAATTCGGGAATTTTGTCCACCAATCAGCATTAGCTAAGCCCTTGTCTAATCTCTCACGAATATTATTATTTGCCAAATTTTCACGTTCCCACGTAAACCATTGCCCAGTAAATCCTATATCATTAAGGTCACACTCTTCAAGTGTTTCTCGAAAAGCTACCATTTTATCTTTCCTCCCTTACTCTTCCTCCTTTCTTTTCAAAAGAAAACATTAATTCATTAAAATCCCCCATCATAATCCAAGGCAAGGAATTACCTTCATGCAAGCGTTTGATCAAATTCCATGACTCTTTATGCTGTTGTTCAACTGGTGAACCATAGAATCCAGTGAAACGCCAATCGAAACCATCATCCTTCTCCTCAACTACCACGTCTATATGAGCATTAGAGAAGCTCTGCAAATTTACAGAAATATCACCTTTCCACCCCAAAGAAAAACCTCCTTTAGATCCATCGACACTAACATAAATACCAAACTCATAGCCACATTTTTTACGAATAATTTCTAATTTTTTGAGCAGACTTTTTTCTATATGAGAAACAAAAGTTGGGTTTGATGTTGTCTCAACAAGTTATTGAGATGACGTATTGCTCGTGGCTACCCCAAACCACAAACATTCCAACTTAGGATTTTCATGGCTCTCGGTTGGCTTGCCTTTTGGCAGCCGTCGATCCTAATTTTGTATGATCGTATCCTATCTCCATTGTGACTACATCATCATCCTCTTTTTCTAGTTTTTCCTTTTTTCTTCCATTGTGCTTGTTAATAATTTCATCTTGCTCATCTAAAATCTCATTACCCTTTCTTTGTCTAGTTTTTGAGTTTATGATGAATATTTCGCGTCCTACCATTGTTGATTCTGCCCTTAAAGCCGTGAAATATGGATTTTCTCCTTCATCCCCTATATTCTTTCCGGCTGTGAGCATGCAATGCTTGGAAATATGCCCCATCCTCCCACATTTAAAGCAAAAATCGGGGAGATTTTCGTATTTAAATGGTACCCATGATTGCTCACTTTCCTCTGTTTCAACAAAAATTCCCCTTTTCAAGGGTTTTTGAACATCAATGGATACCCTCAATCGGCAATAACCGTCCTTTATTTCTGAACCTAGTATTCCTCCAAAAGAGGTCCCTATTGCATGTAATAGATCCTTTTTGTCACATTCTGGTGGCCACTTAATGATTTTGCTAGTTTGATTTGCTTCCTCTAAATATGTCCCAACAACCTCTTAAAAAGAATAACCTGTTTTCTGAATAACCATGGCCTGCCTTCCATAATGTGTTCTAAATCGTTTTCTTCCTCGAACGAGATCAAAAATAAGTTCTGCCCCACAACCTTTATCTTAAATTTTCCTTTGGTTTTCTAAATACTTTTCATCTGCGCTTGAAAACTATCTGGGTTAAAGATTTTTTTAGTCCATACGGAACATAATAACGATGGGTTATCCTTGGGTATAATTTTTGCGCTTCTCACCGTTAGTTTTTTGAGTTCTTCCTCTAACAGTGAAATCTCATCACCTTCCATTCTCTCAAAATCTCTACTCTTTTCACCGCCCAACCACAACCAAAACCTGTTTCTTCAGGAGAACAAGAAAAGAGAACTCTTGATTTTTAGAGAGGAAACTTTAATCACGGATGAATAACAATTTTATTTTTTTTTAAATTCTAAAAAAGTCTAAAATTATGATTAAAAAGTATATTATAAAAAATAATTTACATGTTATAAAAGTGTTATAATATATTCATTTATAATAAGGTATTGTCAAAAGATATGAACATAACTTATTTTCATACCTATGCTATATATTGTAAAAAAATAATATACTTATTTGCAAAAAAAAATGTTAATGTTTATAAGAAGTGTTATGAAAGTTATTGAACATTTTTTATAAAGGTTATATATCATCAAATTTTATATTTTTCAAACCTAATTTATGTCTTATAAAAGGGTTAAAACTTAGAATAAGTTCTTTTTTTAAATTGAGTTTATATAAGCTTATATAATCAAAGTTAATGTTTTTTGCACTGTGAATTCAAATATTATGCAATAAATGTTAGTTATTCAAATACAAAAGATTTTGTCGTACTATAATATGTAGTATGACACCATTTAAGAGAATTGAGCCGCACACAAACACTAGAGACGACTCACAAACTCTTTAATTTAATATATTCAAAACTTTGAAATGTGATTGAGAGAACAATTGTTATTCTAAAGAAAAAAGATTTCTCATATTAACATCACCTTGGTATAACATTAAAAAAATTCGGATCGTACTAACGTGTTGCTTACTTCATAAATTTCATTCGTACGCGGAATTGAGATGATTCGTACTTTGAAGAATATATGGAAGGAGATCTTGATAATATTAATGATACAAATTCAGATGATGAACTCGACCAAAGACAACAAATGATGATAAAGGAGTATATCTTCGATGTTAAATAGGGAATAGGCTAACAAATATAAAATACTAGAACAATTAGATAAAATGAAATATGATGTAATCGAATTATCGATTACTTTTTGGGATTAACATATTGCATATTATGATTTGATTTTAATTTTTGTTACTCTTTTATAAACTTTTTTTATCGTATTAATATTTTTTATAATAAATCATATTTAAAAAAATATTAATTATGTAACCGTATAAATATATTTTATATTATCAAGATATAATTATATTCTATAAACCAAACACATTTAAAAAATTATAATCCTTTATTTTCTTGTAATTATTATCATAATGATTATATTTTCATCCAATAAAGTATCCAAACATATCCTAATTTAATTTTTTTTTTGTGAATGAATAAAATACAAATTACATCAAATCAATAGTTTAACAAAATCACAATCTATATCATGGTGGATCGTTCCAAGTATTTCCTTAGGTGATTCTCCAAAAGTCTATAAGTTGTTTTTTTATGATAAACTCAGTTTAGCCAATCTATCTGCCATCAAGTTCTTCTCTCGAGGCACATGTCGAATTCGCCATTGGCCTTATTGCGGAGTAGTAGTTGATTCTTCTGAGAATGGTGATGCCAAGATCATTACTTGCAACTCCAATTAAAAGTTTAACGGCATCTTGACTATCTATCTAAATAGTAACTTTATGGAAACCATTTTTTAACAAGATCAAGATCCCATCTAATATTCCTCAAAGCTCAGTCTTCAGTGGTGTACAATTATCTAAATAGTGGTTAAATCCAATGATTTATTTGCCACTTGAGTCTCGGATAACAACTCCTGCTGTAGCATGCTCCGTACCACTCGTCACAACTCCATCAGAGTGAAAAAAGAGAATTTGAAGTATTCGAACATCTTTCAAACTGACATGCTCAACTTTCTGATACTTTAAAAACATCATATGCTTTCCATGAATCAATTTGAAAGATCCTAATTTAATTACGAATCCGGAGAATACATTTCCAAAGCAATCTGTACTTATTATCCCTTATTAATGTCAACTTTCCATTTTTCAGTGCATCTAATTAATGGGTTTTTTATCTGATGTTATTTAATACTATATAAAGTTTTCTTGGTGATAAGAAAGACGATCAGATCAAGCAGTTTGTGAAAAATGGAGAGGAGCAGGCGCATGACAGCAACTCAATCGATCTTAATCACTTTGTCTGAGTCTGAGATGAAAGGCAATGAAAAACAGATTCTTGGGTTTTTTACTAAAATAATACTAAAAAAAATATTATATATCAAAACGGTATATTCTCCCCGTTAATTACCAAAATGGTACACTTGAGGGAGTGGTGCCTATCAGGTAGGCGGCACCATTGTGCATTCTGACAAAAAAAATTTTTATTATTAAAAAAAATACCCGGTAAGTATAAACCCGGTACAAAAATACCGAAAGTGGTATAAGGGGGTGGTGCCTACCTAACAGGCGACACCAGTGGTGTCTACTTGTCAGGCGGCACCAATGGTGCCTTCCTGTCAGGTGGCACCAATGGTGCCTTCCTGTCAGGTGGCACCAACTCGTATTTTTATTACAAAACTAATACAAAAAAAATTATACACCAGAATATAATACAAAAAAAAATTAATAACTTAAATAATATAAATATATATTTTTTAATCCATTCAAATTATAAAAAATTAAAAAAGTAAAAAATATTTTTTATAAAAATTGTAGAAAATAATATTATAAAATTAAAAAAATTAAATTAAATATTAAATAAGAATAACTCAATTTTTTTAAATAAATAATATAAAAAAATATTTATTTATCAAAATAATAATCTCCATATTTAGGGATTTTTACAATAATAATATAAGAAAAAATTTAAATACCAAAATAATACATTTTTCGCATTATTTATCAAAATGATACACTTGGGATAGTGGTTAATTTCCTTTTAAGCCCTTCTTATTTACTGTTTTTTTTATTTTCCTTCAACACAAAGAATATAGAGATATATTACTAATAAGTTCAAAAAATTTTTATCAAAAATATTTTTGTAAGAAATCAATTCCAACGAAAATGTGGTTAATCTAAAAAATTCAAAAAATATTAACATTTAAATTATTTAGGTATATATAATTACCTTGTATATAATATTAAAAAACTCTAAATAATGTATCAAATAATTACTCAAAAATAATTTTATTTTTTATTTTTTTACGAATCCATGCTATTTTTTAATTTATTTGAAAATAAATATGTATTTTCAAATTTGAGTTTTTTTTGAATTATTTCAAGTTTAATCTAGATTTAGTTCGGTTTGGATTTTTTATATACAAGGTAATTATATATACCTAAATAATTTAAATGTTAATATTTTTTAAATTTTTTGGATTAACCATTTCGGTTGGAATTGAATTTTCTGCAAAAATATTTTTTGATAGAAATTTTTTTGAACTTATTAGTAATATATCTCTCTATTTTTTATGTTGAATGAGAATAAAAGAAAATAATAAATAAGAATGGCCCAAAAAGCAATTAACCAAATTTCAAAATTTGGTGCCGCCACATTGTTAGGATATACTTTTCTCAACTGCTAATAAAAAATGAAAAAATTGCATCTCAAGTCCCTTAATGTTTTATTAAATAAAAAAAAAAAGAAATCATCAGAAATTTAAAGTAGTGCCGCCTATCTAGGTGAGTGGTGCTAATTTTTAAAATTTTATATTATTATTTTAGTATTAATTTTTTTTATATATATTATTATAAAAAATCTCCATATTAGTACAGTTGGTGAGTGGTGCTAATTTTTTAAATTTTATATATTTTTAAATTAAAAAAATTAAATTAAATAAAATTAAAATTTGACAAGTGCTGTCTTTAGGGTTTGCGTCACCAATGGTGCCTATTGGGTAGGCGGCACCAATGGTGTCTGTGTCAAAACTATTTAAACTCCATCAGATCAGTTTAACAGCAAATTTTTGAAGAATGAATAACAGTAAATTTTTGAAGAAGAAAAGGAAGTAAAAGTTTTGAAAAAGAAAAGGAAACAGAATGTTAGCAGAAAATTTTAACTATAATTTTATTTATTTAGAATAAATAATTTTTATATTATTTGTGTAAAAAATCTTATTTATTTCTTTTAGCAGAAGGAAAATCAATTTTTCGTATGCGTTTTTTTCGATGGGAAAATTTTAACAACAACAATTGGATGTGTATTTGAATGTCGTCAACAACTAGCAATGAGATTTAGTAAAAATGTCTTGGTGGATAATATAAAGGCAAAAATTAGTGAAAGAATTGCTAGACGTTGTGGGAGAAGGATTTCAAAACTTTTCTATAAGTTTCTAGTTTCAAAAGATCCTATCAAATTTACCGAGATGGAACTCGTAGATGATGAAGATGTTGAGACAATGATTGCTCTTTATTGTGGGAATCAGAGTAATGAAAATGCACCGATTCAGTTATTTGCTGAGCTAACTGATGTTGAGAGAGCTGAAGATCCTACTCCATTAAGTATGATGGCTCCGACATCCTACGTTGATAATCAATCTGTAGCTCGCGGGATCAGTGGGATTAATATCGATCTTAATGTTGCACTCGATAATGATACGGATGGTGATGATGGATATGATAATAGTGATCCTTCTGATCACGAGGACAATATTGATAGTGATCCCGACATGGACGAGGACCCGGATGATATCGATGAGGAAAGCCTAAATGACGAGGTCCCGGATGGTCGACGTATTGTGATGCACAATTATCCTGCTAGGGCACACATGTCACTTATAGACCCTGATGCGGCATATGCAGTCGATTTCAAAGAGTACCCTGATATAATGCCTGCTCACCGATTGACACTTACACCAGAACCTGAATAGTTATTCGTGGGTCAAAGGTTTGACTCGAAGGAAGAGTGCGTATTTGCCATTAAACGGTATAGCATGAATTTGTCAGTGGACTACAAAGTCATCGTGTCTAAACCGACATTATATATTGGAGAGTGTTGGACAGAAGGCTGGAATTGACGGTACGAGCTGCATTTATCCAGAAGTAGCAAAAGTGGGAGATAAGAAAATTTGTTGGGCCTCACATATGCAGTTTAACACGTTTGTCAGAAGATTATTGAAAACTCGATTCTAGAACTATCTGCACACATATCATGCCAATGGTGAAGGACGATCCGACCATCAAAGTTTCTACACTGATTGTCGAGATGCAAGTACGATTCCATTATCGAGTTTCATATCGAAAAGCATGGATTGCGAAACAGATGGCAATGGAACAGTTGTTCGGTGATTGGGATGCATCGTACAATGAGCTGCAAGGGTGGATAGCCGCAATGTGATAATACGTGCCCAGGACTGCGATTCAGTTGGTGACACGGCTTTATTATGGTCCGGATAACAACTTACAACCAGGAAGAAGAATTTTCCAGTATATATTTTGGACGTTTGATCCCTGTGTTAGAGCATTTCCTAACTGCAAGCCATTTGTCCAGGTAGATGGGACCTGGCTATACGGGAAATATACGCAGATTCTACTAATTGAGGTGGCTCAAGACGAGAACTAGAACGTGCTCCCGATAACATTTGCTATTGTGGACAAAGAAGATATAGAATCATGGGAATTCTTTTTGACGAACCTCCAAAGGTACGTTGATATTTGCATCATATCCGATAGAGGGAAGGGGATTATTGCGGCCATTAGACGTACCGGTGTACCATGGAGATCGGTTTATTGTAGCCGACACATTGTGGAAAACTTTCAAAAAGAATATAAGAATGCAGACTGGCGAAGACGACTTGTGAGAATTTGTAAAGAAATTTTGTTTGAAGTTATATTTTTTTATGTTTTAATTCGAGAGCATAACTTATGTTTTCTTAATATTCCAACAGCGTACGAGTTAGAGCCACATCGATTTCGACAAAAAATGACCAGACTTGAGCGTGTCATGGAAGGTGAAACAAACAAGCCGTTACGAGAGTGGTTGGGTACTATGGAGCAGTGACAATGGGCTCAAAGTTTTGATGAAGGGTATCGATATGGTCAAATGACGACCAACCTGGCAGAGTCGATTAATGGCGTGTTCAAGAGAATACGACATCTACCGATTTCATTCGTGTTCTCGGTTACGTTCTACAGGCTGGCTACTTTGATACCGGTAATGGGGACGCGACAAATCGACCAGATGAACGCCAAACACGTTTTTTTCGAAACTGTCAGGAATGCAATGGATGCAAACCGTCAGAGAGCGAGGACAATGAACGTTGAAATATATTCACGACAATTTCAACGATTTCAAGTTACAGAGATAATTGGGCGAAAACCTGGTATCCCACCTAGGTTATACAGGGTTGATTTGCAGAACAGGCACTGCGATTGTAGGAGGTTAGATACACTTCGTTATCCATGTGCGCATGTCATTGCAGCTTGTGCTAAAGTGTCACTCAATGTTGAACAGTTCATCGACCCCGTTTACACTCTCCAACGCACGTTACGTATTTGGGAAAATGAGTTCCCTATCTTCCCTGAATTGTCCACATGGGAGGTGCCTCCGACGACTTTCAAGCTTATACCGAACAGAGGTTTGCGAAGGAATCCGAAAGGTCGTCCGAATGTTTCTAGAATCCGCAACGAAATGGACATTATGGAAAGAATAGACGGCCGCAAGCTGTGTGGAATTTGTAGACTAGCTGGGCATACTCGACGTAACTGCCCTAAACGAACCTACCATATTGGCCAGTCATCTCGATCGGGCCCGACTTAAGCTATTTTTATTGGTCATTTTTTTGTTGGAATTAATTAAGTTTATGATTGAATTTGGAATTAATTCTATTTAAATTTGAATTTATTTAATAATTTTTATGTTTGAATTTATTTAATGAGGTTTAGCAAATGATATTAAACGATCATAAGTAGTTGTTGTGTAGAAAAATGAAATACAAAATATTTGCATACATAAACATAAATAAGAACATAAACATAAACATAAACATATTTAATTCTAAGGCCCATCTTATCGCATTTGATGGTTCGATGGTGTGGTTCTAGGAGTAAAACGTTGTGGTGGTCGACGATCACATTGCGGGTGCTCACGACTTTCAATGCCATCGTCTTCCGCACCTTCGGGTGTCATTGATGATGATGAGCCATGGATAAAGTTCTGCCGCGGTAATGGGCGAGGAGGAGTAGAGTACTGTAACGGGCTGAAAGGAATAGAGAACTGTGGTGGTATCGGGCTGAAGATATCAAACATTAAAGACGATCTCGGATCTTGCTCATCGGTGCTGGACTTGAGAAACTCTAAATGATACTCGTGCACTGACCAACTCGTATTATATGCATTCCCTGACCACCCTGGATGATACGACTCAGGCGTCGGCTCGGTGTTACGCTCCGACTCGAGCGCAGGCTCCGAATAGTGCTGCGGCTCAAGCTCAGGCTTCGAATAGTGTTGCGGCTCAAGCTCAGGCTCAGGCTCAGGCTCAGCCGGCTGAAAGTGGTGCCCACGTGGTAGCATGAACGGGGGGACAAACATTGTTTGCCCATCAAATATATATAGTTTCCCCGTCTAGAAATACCACTGTCTATACTTTATGGATACCTCAAAAGTGAAACCGTGATCTATGTTACATTGAGGTATCCGCTCCGCCCGTCTCGCCCACACGACAACGTATCTTCTGTGCACTTGCCCCCAGTCCATTCTCGATCTCCCCTTCTTATCGATACCATTAATATCTCCTAAATTAACTGGATCTCTCAGGATGGTTTGTATGTACCCGAATTGTCGAAGTACTCGATCCTCGTGGTACCACTCGACTGTCTGAAAGCATATAACTGGTGCGTCAAGGCACCACAAGTGCGAGTGGTTGCGGGCAAAATCTGGAATAATAGTTGCCACCTCAGGGACCGAATAGGGCATCCAAAGGAACTACAAATTTAAATAACATTGTTATAGTAAGACAACTCAATTAATTTTAATAAATGAAGATTCATGTAATTGCTTGTCACGAATAACTTACCATCTCCCCCGCATGTGTCTCGATCATCTGGCGATATATCAGAACTGTGAATGACCTTCCGATATTTGGATTCCCACGCCATCTACAAAAAACAACTTATTACATCAAATTTACATACAAAAAAATCAAATAATTGTGGACAAAGATTAGATGTTATCACCTGTTCACGAGTGGGAAAACGTATGGCAGGTGTCTGATATTAGCCAAGAAAGGCATCCGATATAGGGCCCACGATTATAATAATATTAGACACCCGCAAATGTCAACGGCAGCAGGCTTTATGCATCGATAAAGCTCACGATACAACATCGCTAGTACTGCCGAACCCCAACTATATTGACCCGCTTCATTAAAATCGGTCAATAGGGGCAAGTACATGATGTGCACTCTGTTTCCATTTGCCGTCGGCATCAGTACACCCCCTATAAGGTGCAATATATAAGCCCGAGCGGCACACATCACATCAAATGGCATCGGTTGGTAGTTGGTGGAATCTTTCCCTTAACCATGTGAACTTCAATCCCGTGAATCTTGATTCACCATCACCGGGTGAGACTCCCAATAAGCTTTCACAAAGGGTCGTCGGGTCAGATACCGTCGATGACCCCGTAACGGGCATCCCGTCGATTGGAAGCCCAAGCTGCAGTGCAACATCCTCTAGTGTGATTGTGCACTCGCCACATGGTAAGTGAAACGTGTGGGTCTCTGGCCGCCACTGCTCGACCAAAGCGAAAATTAAGTCGTAATGCAAATCAAATGTCCGGATCAGTGAAGCAGCTCCAAATCCAGCTGCAATCAAGTATGGCATGATGCGTTCGTCCGGTTCATAATTTATCCCATTAACACGACCTCTTAATTTCCGGTACACATCCTGAGACTATTAAATTATCGATATAGTTAAAATAACTTAGTTTAATATCGTAAATTAAATGAACTTTTTATATTTTAACAACTAACAATTTATTACCTGTATATATATAGATGTCGATATGTGGTTATCATCCTTAATTAATGAATCTATATTCATATCTGCAATAAAAAAATTGAGATTATCAATCTGTCAGAAGTAATTATCAATCTGTCAGAAGTAATTAATACAATTTTTAACTAGAAGTAATTAAAATTATTGATATATATAAAAACAAATAATTATATATTGATTACTTTGATAAATTAAAATTTTAAGTATTGAATTTTTGATTACTTTGATAAATTAAAATTTTAAGTATTGAATTTACTCTTACATTTTGCGGGTTAAGTGTTAAATTTATATTAAAAAATTATTTCGTAATTTATTAAAATATAAATATCGAATATAAGAGTGTTGTTTGATGAAAAAATTATTAAAATATTTATTACATTTATATAAAATAAGGTTGAATGTTGGAATAATTTATGATGCTTCAATCAATTCCTCCATCAAAAACAAAAATTTATCAATCAAATTTGAGAGTTAAATCAAAGGTCTCACTTATTATCAATCATGAATTGATCACGTTGACACACTAATTTAATTATTTTTAAAATTTTAAATTGAAATTTATTATTAATTGAAAATTTAAAATTGAAAGATTCAATTGAGTCCTCTTAACTTTTGATTAAATGAAAAAATATATATAATTTCAAATTTTTTAAAAATTTAAATTTTAATCATTTTTAATACAAATTTTTTAATTTTAATTCTCCAAATTTTATAATCTTATCTCGAGTTCCTCTAAACAAAATTTTTTGTTTCGCCCTTATTTTCTAAAAACTTTTAATTTAATGATAATTTAATATACTTATTAAATTATATATACTAGTTTCTGTGTATCTATTTTGTAGTATAATGTATATACTAGTTTCTTTACTCAGATTAATTATATGTATTAAGGGTTTTTTATTAAAATAATACAAAAATATATATATACCAAAATGGTATATTCTTCTCATTATTTACGAAAATGGTATTAATTAAAAATAAATTATTTTTAATTTAATACTCAAAAATTTAAAAAGATAATTTCATAAATTTAAATTGATAAAAAAGAATGCAAAAATATGTAAAATACAAATAATATTAGTAAAAACTAAAGATAATTGTATTTTTAAAAAAATATATTTTATATTTCAAATAAAAATAATTTAGTTAAACAAATAAATGATTATATATTTTATATTTCAAATAAAAATTATATTATATCTTTCTCATATAAAAATAATTGAGTTAAATAAATAAATTTCAAAGAAAACTTTGTTTATAATTTAATTTCTTTAAACATTATCAATTAAAATAAAACTTTAATTCTTACAATAATTAAATAATATTTAAATTTAAATAACATTTAAATAAATTTTTTCAACAATAATACAAAAACTTAAACAATCAAACCAAAATAACATACCTTCTTTCTTTTTTTTTCCTTTTTTCCTCTCCTTCTCTTCTCTCCTTGCCGTTCACCGTCTTCCTTCTCCTTCTTCTTCTTTTTTCTTTTTATCTATTTTGCCTAAAATTTCTGTGTGTGTGTTGTGTTTTGGGGACCATTATAAGGTCCCCATTTACCCCTCCCCCCCCCCCACGGCATTTTACCCCACCTTTCGGCAGGAGCAGGGAGCTTCAGCAGGAGCAGCACTGTTGGTGCCAGCAGCATCAGGTGCCGCCTATCAGGTTGGCACCACCCAAAAATATCATTTTCGTATTTTAAATACGGATTTAAGTTAAACCCGTATCAATATTTTTTTAGTATTTTTAAAAAAAAATTATTATTTAAATATTTTTTTATTTATTTAATATTAAAAAAATTTGTCATAATGAACAGTGATACCGCCTACCAGATAGACACCACTTCTCCAAATGTATCATTTTGATAATTAACGGAAAAAATATACCATTTTGATATATAATAAATTTTTTGTATTATTTTAATAAAAAACCCCAGATTCTTTTAAAGGTGCAGAGTGGTCTAAACCAAGCTGATCAATATTACTACTGGATGGGGCGAAACACGCCGTTCGAAGAACTAATTGTTGATTACACTCGACGCATTGGTGTTTTGTTAAAGTCAGTGAGATTTCTTTTTGATGGTTCCCCTATAAACCCATCGTTTTCAGCCAATAGTTTGGAGGTAGAAGATGGTGATTCGATTGATGTTATTCGACGTGATGTATCCGCCAGCAGTCAGACGACACTGATATTCATGCCTCGGGCCAAGGGAGAGATGCTGATCACTTAGAAAGTTGGTGGTGTATTTGGAAATGATGATCACTTGCTGTATTTGATTGGGCGAAGCACGCCGCTAAAAAATCTATTTCTTGAATATGAAGATCGTACGTCTCGCTTCTACGAGAAAACCAAATTTTATATTCTAAACGGAAAGCATCCTATATACCGGAAGAAAACTGCGGATGATTGGAAGATGGAAGATGGAAGATGGAAGATGGAAGATGGAAGATGGAAGATGGAAGATGGAGACATCATTTGTCAGACGGATTTTTTCCCTAAACCACCTCGCTGCATCCTCTAATGCTTCATTACTGTGATGAACTGGTGTCTTTTTACTGTGTCTATCATTTTGTTGCTTCGTTGTATATTTCTTTCAATTTATTATTGGTTTAAGTTTCAGTACAAGTCATATTCGGTTTTTAATCCAACTTTAGTTTTATGATGATTTGATTCTTGTTTATGCCATGCGTCAGCCCCCTCTCCATTTCAGCTATGTCTCACCTTGATTGGAGCTTATTAGGTTTTCAGTTTAATTAATAATTTGATTCTGGTTTGTAATTGTATTTGTAAACTTTTTAGAAAAACAATTTATCTCGTATCTCAAATTTCCCAATACAAGTTTTTTGGCCAAAAAGAAAAATAATTCTCAATACAAATTTAAAAGATCAAATATTGGTATAATGTAGAGGTAGCTCATTAAGCGAAATAGAATTTCTTTAGGACTCTATCCAAATAGAACATAACTTTCAAGAAATTCTGCAGCAAAATCAAGCAGATAAAAGTTGTAATAATTATAATTACAATTATAATTATTAATTAATATAATTAAAAATTGATATAAAAAAATAAGTTGGGATAATAACAATTACAATTATAATTATTAATTAATATAATTGAAAAATTGATATAGCTTTTCTTCAAAAGAAAATACCCGAGACACATTTTAAAATTAATAATTATAATTATCGATTTCACTCCATTACACCTTCAAAAGAATTAGCTTGTTTTCTTTCTTCCGAGACTCATCACAAAGAGAGATTAAAGTAAATTGATATAGCTTCTTTTTTTTTTTGAAAATAAATAAACAATTAGATTATAGTAAATTCAGCTGGACAAAAACGTCACCTGCTTTATCAAAATATAAAACTGCTAAAATCTTCCTCTGAGGAATATCCAACACCTGCAAACCTTCTTTCTTATCATAAAATACGAGAGAGAATTGGTAATTGGAGGCATTTTAGGCTCTATTTTTTTTTTGACTAAAAATAACTTTTGAAAAATAACTTATTTTTTTGAAAAAATTAATCTCTTTTTATGTCTGATTAAATCTATGTAAAATATTTTTTATTATTTGATAAATTTCTTAAAAATAACATACATTTAAATTTTTCTTGTCTTTTAATTGTTTAATTAAATTTACTTTCATGAAAATATTTTAAAAAAACTATTTTAAATGAAACATACATATATTTGAATTTTTGTTTTCATTGAATTGTTTAGCTAAATTAACTAAACAAAATGTGTAAACCAAACTTCAATATTATGACTGAATTCGCAATTTTTTTTACATGTACATATACATACATAAATATAAACATGTTACACAAGACACTTGCACAAGAAAGAGGGAAAAAATTACAAAAATCTACTAATACACAAGTTGTGTCCACAAGCAAAGGAGCATTCCCATATTACCATCATCATCTTGCTGTAAGTGACCAATAAAAGATGGCATACTTAAAATCCCAACTTCAATGGTCTTAGTATCTTTTATGCTTCTTTGGTAATGACTCTGCTTGTTCTTCATTCTAAAAACACAGTAAAATATTCCATGTCAATTAAAGAACAAATAAAATTTTGTTGAAAAAGGGAAAAAAAAAACTTCATAATTGGAAGATAAATTCTTTACCTTCGAAAAAGCATTCAAACTCCTCTAAACTATAAGGAAATTCAATTGATAAAGCAAGCATAAATTGCTTCAGCTAAACATATTATTTCCAAATACAACAGCACCTCGAATAAATGAGAGGTCCATTTATAAGCAAAGAAACATACAAAAAGGGTGACATTGCATTGCAAGTGAGTCAAGTTGACAAATTATCAAATCTTATAGGGCATCTTGACATTTGCTCTATCCATTTATGAAAAAATTAATACACAACCTAACAATTTTTCTGATGAAGATATGATTTCCAGCAGCAGCTAGTGAAATTTCAGTCAAAACAACTGATTCATTGATTCCATAGATTACAGGGCAGAAGATAAAACATACTTCTATTAAGTAGTCGATATTATAAATGAAGTGATGAAGAGGAAACAAAGCCAAATTTACACACTCATAAAAAGATTAAGAACAGCTCTGTTCTTTAAATAAAATCAAAATTCCAAAATAAGTTACTAGAACAATAACAAAAACTACTAAGTATTAGCAGAAAGTCTCAAAGTCATTAATTCACATTCATGTATACACACATACATACAGACATATGTTTAAATGTTATTACATTGAGAGAAGACTCGAACATGGAAGTGATATGAAAAAGAAAGTAAAACAAATTGATGAACTAAAGTTAACTAAAAGGTGAATATACCAAAAGCACAATAAAGAATTGACATCTCTTTAATTTCAAACAAGAAACAAGAACAACGATGAATATCATTAGACTAAGGTAGAATTTAGCTAAAGTTTCTCTTTCAGGAATAAATCGTGTTTACAGATCCATAGACTCCATTTTAGAATCAGAAAGACTCATAGCCCTCATTTGAATCAGATCCTAATAAGATCGACAGATTTAGTTTCCCATTACGTTTCAAAGTAAATAAACGGCATTAATCTAGTTTAACAAATGACTTAAAGGAGAGAGATTAATTCGTTGATCTAATCCATGGAAAGCCACAACAAAATAGAAAAAAGATTCAAACAATTAAAAATAACACTAATACCAGAGATTTGATTTCTAACAAGAAAAAAAAACAATAAAGCAATTGAAGCATAAACTGACAAAAGGAAAAAAGAAAAAATAACATACCTAACCCAGAGACAACAAGGTGGCAAAAGGGAGGGGGAAGGGGAAAGGGGCTTTGGGGGAAAAACTTTGGAAAATGTCTTACCGATTTGAAATCGGTGAGACATTTTCCTGAAAAAAGGGGTGTTTTTCTCGTGTTTTTGAAAACATTTTACAAGGGGATTTCATTTTCCACCAAACAACAGGCGGAAAAAAGTGAAAATGTTTTCCGTAAAATATTTTACGGGTAAACAAACACACCCTTATATTAGAAAAGTGTGAATTTATAGTAATATTAGGGAAATAGACGGTTATCTCCCTAGCATCAAGTGAAAGAATGACGAGTTAATTTCAGTTATCCATTAGAAAATATGAATAAATTTAATTAGAATTTGAAGTTCTATTTCTAGAAAAGATGTGCTTAAGCAAAATTATGGTAGTGATGCCATAGTGAAATCTGGAGTCAATGTCTCATTATGTTGCAGAATTATGATTCAGTTATAGCACAAGTCATGGCTATCAAGCAAGCTAAAGCCATGTTTTCAAAAGCTACCAAGAGAAATAAAACCTGAATTATAACATCCTAGTTTCATAGCTCAGAACCAGAAGGAACTGCAATTCAAACAAAGGAGGAGGATGCCCCTTCAAACACATTTTTCTATGCTTCACTGCCTTTTCTAAGGAAAATTAACAAAGAAATTGCAGAAGTGAATCCAAGGGGCTTATTAAAAACTTGAAATTAATAACAAAATAATTTCCATTCAGAACATATATACATGAATTTGCACATTCAAATTTAATTTTGAAAAGCTTCTCTTCTCTTCTTTTCATGTCTAATTTATGTTACTTAGAAGTGCTTTTCATACCA
This sequence comes from Gossypioides kirkii, assembly GCA_005610355.1. Taxonomy (NCBI): domain Eukaryota; kingdom Viridiplantae; phylum Streptophyta; class Magnoliopsida; order Malvales; family Malvaceae; genus Gossypioides; species Gossypioides kirkii. The sequence continues at coordinate 7,898,456 of CP032252.1, read as the reverse complement.
ATTCACGTACTGCCTAACATGTCTTAGAATTTCAAAATTTTCTTTTCTTTTCTTTTCTTTTCTTTTAATGTCTAATTTATGTTACTTAGAAGTGCTTTTCATACCAAATCAAGTACTGCCTAACATGTCTTAGAATTTCAAAATTTTCTTTTCTTTTCTTTTCTTTTCTTTTAATGTCTAATTTATGTTACTTAGAAGTGCTTTTCATACCAATTCAAGTACTGCCTAACATGTCTTAGAATTTCAAAATTTTCTTTTCGTTTTTTTTTCTTTTCTTATCATGTCTAATTTATGTTACTTAAAAGTGGCACCAATTCAAGTACTTCCTAACATGTCTTAGCATTTAAAAATTTTCTTTTCTTTTCTTTTCATTTCTGTTAATGTCTAACTTTTGTTACTTACAAGTGATTTTCATACCAATTCAAGTACTGCCTAACATGTCTTAGAATTTCAAAATTTTCTTTTCTTTTCATGTCTAATTTATGTTACTTACAAGTGTTACCAATTCAAGTACTGCCTAACATGTCTTAGCATTTCAAAATTTTCTTTTCTTTTCTTTTCAAACACACCTTTAGATTAGAAAAGTGTGAATTTATAGTAATATTAGGGAAATAGACGATTATCTCCCCAGCATCAAGTGTAAGATTGACGAGTTAATTTGAGTTATCCATTAGCAAATATGAATAAATTTAAGTAGAATTTGAAGTTCTATTTCTAGAAAAGATGTGCTTAAGCAAAATTATGGTAGTTATGCCATAGTGAAATCTGGAGTCAATTTCTCATTATGTTGCAAAATTATCATTCAGATATAGCAAAAATCATTGCTATCAAGCAAGCTACAGCTGTGTTTTCAAAAGCTACCAATAGAAATAAAACATTAATTATAACATCCTAGTTTCATAGCTCACAACCTAAAGGAACTGCAATTCAAGCAAAGGAGGATGCCCCTTCTAACACATTTTTCTATGCTTCACTGCCTTTTCTAAGGAAAATTAACAAAGAAATTGCATAAGTGAATATAAGGGGCTTATTAAAAACTTGAAATTAATAACAAAATAATTTCCTTTCAGAACATATATACATGAATTTGCACATTCAAATTTAATTTTGAAAAGCTCTTCACCACTGTTTTCTTTTCATGTTACTTACAAGTACTTTTCATACCAATTCAAGTACTGCCTAACATGTCTTAGAATTTCAAAATTTTCTTTTCTTTTCTTTTCTTGTCTAATTTATGTTACTTACAAGTGCTACCAATTCACGTACTGCCTAACATGTCTTAACATTTCAAAATTTTCTTTTCCTTTCTTTTAATGTCTAATTTATGTTACTTAGAAGTGCTTTTCATACCAATTCAGGTACTGCCTCACATGTCTTAACATTTCAAAATTTTCTTTTCTTTTCTTTTAATGTCTAATTTATGTTACTTAGAAGTGCTTTTCATACCAATTCAAGTACTGCCTAACATGTCTTATAATCTCAAAATTTTCTTTTCTTTTCTTTTCATGCCTAATTTATGTTACTTACAAGTGCTACCAATTCAAGTACTGCCTAATATGTCTTAGCATTTCAAAATTTTCTTTTCTTTTCTGTTAATGTCTAATTTATGTTACTTAGAAGTGCTTTTCATACCAATTCAAGTACTGCCTAACACCATTCCGTTCCGTTCAAAGCTTATTCCATTTACACTAAAAGAAAAGCATGAATTTGCCAGTGGTGAAGAGCTTATTCCATTTACAGGAGGGAAAAGAAAAGAAAAGAATATATGCACGAATTTACACTTTCAAATTTAATTTTGAAAAGCTTTTCACATATAAGATTTTTAAAGGAATTTTACCACTTACAATTTTCTTCAAATTTCATGCAGCTTTTGAATTTTTACATGCATAATCAAATTAAAATGGCATCCAATACAAACAGTGTTGAAAAAACAAAATCCTAAAGGCCTTCCCAACGCTGTTCATGGAAGATCTAAGACTACTTCCTCAGTCCTTATCTAAGAATTTATCACCTAAATTCCCTAACATTTTCATCATTAAAGAAAAATTCTCTAATAACCATTTCAACTTAAACAGAAAGAAAAATACTAATTTTCTTTGTAAAAAAAAGAGAGAAATATTAATCTAAAAAGAAACGAAAGAGTATTAGAAACTACACCTTTCTTCCTTCCGTCGCCGAGGACTGACTGTCGTTTCTATTTCTTCCCTCTTTCTTTTCCTTTTTCTGCTGTCTTTGCTCTTTGATTCCTTCCCCTTTATAAACCTTTGAGATTCTCATTTTTGTGGTTTTTTATTTGGGAAAATTACATAATAGTCACTTAACTATTAGAAAATTTGTGTTTTGGCTACCCAACTATTAGTAAATTTTTTGGTCTCTCAACTATGAAAAATTATAAAATAATCACTTAACTATTCAATTTTATCTTTTTAATCATCAATTGGCTAAGATGGCACCTTTTTAAATTTTGCATAATTGCAACTCTATAAGTTATGTCAATTAATCTTGATTTAAATAAAATTAGCCCTTAACATTTACAATATGTAAATTCAATTTTTTTATTAATTTTTTTATGAAATTGAGGATTAATTTTAAAAGGATTGAAAAAAGTTGAAAATAATTATCTTAGATTTTTTTGTGCTTTCAATTTTTTTTATATATTTTCAATCAAATTTAGCTGATAAATTTAATTTTTTAGTTTTTTTAAGTAAAAGGGTCACATAGAAAAATAAAACTACAAAAAAGATCAAATTATACAATGTATAAATGTTGAGGTTAGATTTTTAATGATCCAATAAACTTTCTATTTAAAAATGATTATTTAAAACGGGAATTTATTACCCTAGGTATGGTGTGGGTTCTAATAACACTAATCACGTTGTTGTCAGGATTTTACCCTCGTTTTATAATTCAATTCACCAAAAATAGTAATTTGACTAAAATCCAAAATTTAACAAAACGGAAAAAATGATAATAAAAAATAAACATTAACTACTGATTTTTATTGTTATCTATAATAGATTATAAATATAAGTATTAAACTATAATTCACACTAATTAATTAAAGTAGATGAAAATAGAATCCAAGCATCTTATTAACATAAATGATTTGATATTTTATTGTAATTTCATATTAATATATAAATTTTATTAAGTTTAAAATATAAATTAATAAAGTATTGATGTATATTTTAAAAAATAAATTAGAAAATGTTTATGAAATTGAATCGGGGTTTTTTACATAAATAATATAAAAAAATAATTATTTATCAAAATAATACACTCCTCCCATTATTTATCAAAATGGTACACTTAAAGGAGTGGTGCTTCTTAGATAGGCGGCACCACTTTAAAATTCTGACAATTTCTTTTTTTATTTAATAAAACATTGAGAGATTTGATATGAAATTTTCCATTTTGAATGTCTATTGAAAAAAAGTGAAAGGGTGCCTACTGACAGTGTGACGGCATCAAATTTTAAAATGAGGTTAATTGCCTTGTAAGCCCTTCTTATTTACTATTTTCTTTTATTTTCCTTCAACACAAAAAAATAGAGAGACCTATTATCAATTAGTCCAAAAAAATTTCTATCGAAAAATATTTTTGTAAAAAATTTAATTCCAAATGTGGTTAATTTTTAAAAAATATTTTTGTAACCATAAACCTACCTTGTAAGCCCGTCTTATTTATTATTTTTTTATTCCCCTTCAATTTATTATATTATGTTTAAACAAGCCCTTAACCTATGATTTTTACTCATAAAAATTCGATTCCAATTAGAAATAAATTTTATTTATTCTTCAAAAAATAATTTTTGTTTTCAAATTATTTTATTTAAGTTGGAATAATTTTTCGAAAAAAAATTTACTATAAAATTATTTGAAAAAAATTTATTTTTTGAAAAGCAAATAAAATTTATTTTCGTTTGGAATTAAATTTTTTACAAAAGTATTTTTTGATAGAAATTTTTTTTGACTAATTGGTAATAGATCTCTCTATTTTTTGTGTTGAAGGAGAATAAAAAAAAAATAAATAAGAAGGGCTTACAAGGAATTAACCCCATTTTGAAATCTGATGCCCAAGTGTGCTATTTTGGTAAATAATAGGGAAAATATATTATTTTGATAAATAATTATTTTTTTGTATTATTTATATGAAAAAACCCAATTGAATCCCATTGAATAACAATAAAGAACTAGGTCGACTATTACAGACGAAAGGGAAAGAGAAAGGTAACTTTTCTAGTTTTGTTTACAATGTTCAGATACTTCTTTGATTTGATTTGATTGATTTGTTGTTACGATACAGTCTGAAATCTCAATCTTTTCAAAACGTAAAATCAAAACTCACAATAATAGAGAATTGTAAAGGTTTTTTAAATGGAAGAATGCAAAGAAAATCGTCTATACATAGTGAAAGGAAAGGGTTTTTTACAATAATAATATAAAAAATTTCAAAAACCAAAATAATACGTTTCCCCCCATTATTTACCAAAATGATATATTTGGGGGAGTGATGTCTCCTAGATAGGCAGCACCATTTTAAAATTCTGACAATTTTTTTATTTAAAATTTTAAAATTTGATTAATTTCCTTTTAAGCCCTTCTTATTTACCACTAAAAAATAAAAAAATTGCATCTTAAGTCCCTTAATATTTTATTAAATAAAAAATTTGTCAGAATTTTAAAATGGTGCCGTCTATCTAGGAGACACACTATCTCAAATGTAATATTTTGATAAATAATGGGGAATGTATTATTTTGATATTTAAAATTTCTTTCTATTATTATTGTAAAAAATCCGAAAGGAAAGGAAAGACGGAAGAAATAGAAACCACAGGGAGTCCTGGCGACAATAGGAAAAAGGTGTAGTTTTTAATAATCTTTCGTTTCTTTTTAGATTAATATTTTTCTCTTTTTTTTTTTTTTTTTAAGTTGAAATGGTTATTCGAGAATTTTTCTTTAATAATGAAAATGTTAGAGAATTTAAGTGATAAATTCTTAGATAATGAAAAGCGGATCCTTTTGAAGTTAAATAGCGTTGGTTATGGGGACGAAGCTGATCAATATTGTTATTCGATCAGCCAAAGCATACCGCTAGGTGATCTAATGCTTGATTTCATTAAACGCGTTGGGGTTACATTCAACTCTGTAAGATTTTATTGCCAGGATGAGCCTATAATGCCAGCATTCAGTGCTAAAGCTCTGAATATGAAAGATGGAGATACCATTGATGTATTGCGAAGGAGAACCTTTAGACCTACAGCCGCAACTGAATCTTACACTTTGGTACTTGATGCTGGGGATATAATGTCTATTTCCCTAATATTACTATAAATTCACACTTTTCTAATCTAAATTGCCTCCGAGTTCCAATTCCCTCCCGTAGATTTTCTTATCATTTTAATTATTACGCAGAAAATTACGCAGCAAAAGGGAAAAGAAAGAGGGAAGAAATAGAAACGACAGGCAGACCTCAGCGACGGTAGGAAGAAAGGTGTAGTTTCTAATACTCTTTTGCTTCTTTTTAGATTAATATTTCTCTCTTCGTTTTTTACAAAGAAAATTAGTATTTTTCTTTTTGTTTAAGTTGAAATGGTTATTAGAGAATTTTTCTTTAATAATGAAAATGTTAGGGAATTTAAGTGATAAATTCTTACATGAGGACTGAGGGTAGTCTTAGATCTTCCATGAACAGCGTTGGGAAAGCCTTTAGGATTTGTGTTTTCAATACTGTTTGTATTGGATGCCATTTTAATTTGATTATGCATGTAAAAATTCAAAGGATGCATGAAATTTCAAGAAAATTGTAAGTGGTAAAATTCCTTTAAAAATCTTATATGTGAAATGCTTTTCAAAATTAAATTTGAAAGTGCACATTCGTGCATATATTCTTTTCTTTTCTTTTCCCTCCTGTAAATGGAATAAGCTCTTCACCACTGGCAAATTCATGCTTTTCTTTTCTTTACTTGCATGAATGGAACGGTACGGTATGGTAATTGGTAGCACTTGTAAGTAACATAAATTAGACATGAAAAGAAAAGAAAATTTTGAAATGCTAAGACATGTTAGGAGTACTTGAATTGGTAGCACTTGTAAGATTTTATTACCAGGATGAGCCTATAATGCCAGCATTTAGTGCTAAAGGTCTCAATATGAAAGATGGAGACACCACGATGTATTGGGAAGGAGAAACTTTAGACCTACAGCTGCTACTCAATAGACTCTTATTACTTTGCCAACGGTCGATGGGGAAACACCAGTTGTTCTGAAAGTGGAGAAGGCTTTTACAAAGGATAGCCAGCTGTACTATTTGACTGGGTGAAACACACTGATGAAAAACCTGTTGCATGATTATGCTGACCGAATCAATGAGTTATACGAGCATGTCATGTTTGGTTGCAAACAGTTGTTGTCACATTGAATATGAAAGATGGAGATACCATTGATGTATTGAGAAGGAGAAACTTTAAACCTACATCCGGAACTCAATCAACTCTTATTACTTTGCATCTGGTTGTCGATGGGGAAATACCAGTTATCCTAAAAGTGGAGAAGGCTTTTACAAAGGATAGCCTGCTGTACTATTTGATTGGGCGAAACACATCGATGAAAAACCTGTTGCATGATTATGCTGACCAAATCAATGAGTTATACGAGCATGTCATGTTCGGTTGCGACAGTTGTTGCCACATTGAATATGAAAGATGGAAATACCATTGATGTATCGAGAAGGGGAAACTTTAAACCTACAGCCGGAACTTAATCAACTCTTATTACTTTGACTCTGGTTGTCAATGGGGAAATACCAGTTGTTCTGAAAGTGGAGAAGGCTTTTTACAAAGGATAGCCCGCTGTACTATTTGATTGGGTAAAACACACCGATGAAAAACCTGTTGCATGTTTATGCTGACCACATCAATGAGTTATACGAGCATGCCAAGTTCAGTACTTGCCACGATTGTTGCAGCATTGATATGAGGGAAACAATCGATGATTTGGGGTTGGAAAATGGAGATGTTATTTATGTTTATACGTGGCAGTCCGAATGATATGAGGGAAACAATCGATGATTTGGGGTTGGAAAATGGAGATGTTATTTATGTTTATACGTGGCAGTCCGAATGGTTTGTGCCGTGCAAGGATGTGAGAAGGAGCATCTTCTTCTTTTGCTTGAATTGCAGTTCCTTCCGGTTCTGAGCTATGAAACTAGGATGTTATAATTCAGGTTTTATTTCTCTTGGTAGCTTTTGAAAAATAGCTTTTGCTTGCTTGATAGCCATGACTTGTGCTATACCTGAATCATAATTGTGCAACATAATGAAACATTAATGCCAGATTTCACCATGTTATAATTCAGGAAGGTTTGTAGGTCTTCGATATTCCTGTTAGGAAGATTTTAGCAGTCTTATATTCTGATAAAGCAGGTAACGCTTTTGTCCAACTGAATTTAATATAATCTAATTGCTTCTTTCCTTAAAAAAATGGATATCAATAAACTTGTAACAACAACTCAATTTACTTTAATCTCTCTAAATGATTAGTCTCGAGAGAAAGAAGAAAAGCTAATTCTTTTGAAGGTGTAAGGGAGTGAAATCAATAATTATAATTATTAATTTTAAAATGAGTCTCGGGTATTTTCTTTTGAAGAAAAGCTATATCAATTTTTCAATTATATTAATTAATAATTATTACAACTTTTTTCCTGTATTTTCTGGGTGAAATAAGAGAAATACAACCAATTTAAACAAAGACAAAAGGATTGTTTATAAACAAATGCAACCTTTTTCCCTCATTAAAGGATATTTTAGCCATTCGATCAGCTTCTTCACTATCTTCTCTAGGGATGTGTTGAATTACTCATTTTTCGACCTTCTTCAAAAGGTGGTGTATGCACTAGATTATCGCCGATTTCAAAGACAATGACTCTAAAATTTGAATAGCTTCAATAACCTCCAAGTTGTCTCTTTGAGTAAACACTTTATTTTTGTTTTTCCTACAGCATTGATGAGCATTTCCCCTAACTATAGACAAAAGCCAATAATCCAATCCTCGTGGTAATCTCTTAAGATCCCTTCTGTAGCATGGCTTGAATCTATTTTAATTGAACCATCAAATCTTAGTCTCAGATATCTATCTGTCAAACTTGATTTTATCCTCATTTTTTGTCTCGTAATAGGGTTTCTTAAGGAAAGGGATACATATTGTTTTGCCTAATTGTAAGATGTTTTGATGATCTCCTCTACACTCCATGGCAGTCCTTGAAAATTAAAAAGATTTTTATTATTCCAAATGCGTCACATGACAAGCCCAAAGAGAGTTGGCCAAGTGACCTCCCCGAAGTTGAAGTTCTAGTTATCATGCAAATTAGATGAGAGCCATTTCTATAAATTCTAGAAAAAAAAAACCAGGCTTGCTTTTCTGTCGGAACAATCAACGACCAAACCTTTTTTGATGCCTTACAATCTCTGACGGCATGGATCACTTCTTTTGGGGCTATTAACAAATTGTACAATGGTCATCATTCGTAGTACCAAATTTTAATCTCTCCACTAACGTCACTGTTTGAAAGCCAACCAAAGAAACATATGAACCCTCTCAGGCCCTTGATACTTCTTCAATATTATTTCAAATTTCATCTCTTGAGTTCCACAAGCTTCCTTTAATCATCTTATATGTACATTTAATAGTGAAAGAGTCGGTTGAGATGCCCATCCAAGTAACTCTATCCACTCCAACAGAAGTGCTAGGGAGAGGAATGCTAACAATCCGATTTAACACCTCATTCGGTAACCAGACACGTAAAAGTTCTAAATTCCACAAGCCTACTTCAGTTATCATGTCCCGAAGGAGACAGTCTTCATCAAGGTTGTTTCGTGATGGGATATGATTTAGCAAAGGTCTAATTTTTGGAACCCAATTGTCCTTCTAACACTTTATGGTATTATCATTACCTACAGGCCAGATAATATTCTCACAGAGGAGAGGCCAAATCTTCAAAAGAGCTCTCCAAAGAAAGGAACAATTACCTCGACTAATATTAATAGGTAAGCCTTCCCCTACCTTATACTTTGACTAGATAACTCAAACCCATAAGGATTCAGTATTAGTCAAAATGTTATACCCTAATTTTAACATGAAAGAAGTGTTTTCATCAGTCAACTATCAAATCCTTAACCCTCCAATTGTCTTGGGTTGACAAACAGACTGCCAATTAACAAAGGCCATCTTCCTATTACCCCTAGAGTTTCCCCAGATGAATTCCTAACAATGCGTTCAATCTCCTTGCTTATACATTGTAAGATCCTCATGGTTTGCATAAAATAGTTGGGCATTGTCTAGCTTTAACCTTTTCTACCATAAATCTTAAAAAGCTATTGGTGATCCTCTTTGAAAGAGTGGAACTCCTAGATAAGGACTCATATTATGAACCTTCCAGAAGCCGAGAGTCTCATATAAAAGTCTCTCATATTATGCACACCGGGGCTTTTACAGAATCAAAGGTATCGATCGAGTGGCCAACGCGTTTCCAAAGGTAGCACTTGGGAGCCACTGCAACAGTTGCAAGTCATTTATCCACACTTTGATCCTTGAGGACAAGGATCTTTTCGGCAGGGGAGTAATTGTCATGGGATAAAATGTATGGCTGGTTAGAGAGGGAGAATTTATGTTCGATTATGTTTGTTGCAGAAATAAAGGGTAGGAAAGGATTGTTATAGTCAAAACAGTGTGTTTAATCATATAGGTAAACGGCGCGTTTTGTTTTAGTCTTCAAGCGGTAAGTTTTGACAATTGTATAACCAACTGCTGTTAGTTGTCAATTTCTTTTCATTTTAGCTAGAAAAGGGAGGTGGTTGTACAGGAGGAAAAACAATTTTGAATTTTGATCAATCTATTGACCTTCTCCTTGTTCTTTTCTGCTCTCTGGTTTCTCTTCTCTTCCTTTCTTTTCTATCAAATTTCTCTCTCAGATTTTTGTTCTTAACACCCACATGAAACAAACAAATGAAAAGAATGAGGAGAACAATGAGGAAGGTGAATTATGGGGAAGAGGTTTTGAGGAAATCTTTTTAATTTTCAAACAAAAGAAAATACAAGAAAATAGAATAAAAAAATAAAAGCCACATCCAAACTAACCATGAACCCCACTAATCTATTCCTCATCCAACAAACTTTGTAGGGTTCAAATCTGACCCAAATTCCATTAGATGGATGGCATATAAACACTAAAAAAAATAATTCTACTTTAATCACGCAGAGATTCAAACACAAAATCAAAGAATAAGTTAAAATCTTACCACTGAATCAATAGATTTCTTGCACAAAAATAAAACATAAACCAGATGCTCAAGAATCAAGGTTGAGACAAAAATAACTAAAACTTTAGGGAAGGATTAGAACCTAAAATCTCACACACACTACTCACAACATTTACCCACTAAAGCACATTAATTCACTTGCTAACTTTTAACAAATCAAAAAACTCAAATTTTTGGGCATTATAATATCCAATGAGATGAAAAAAAATTTTAATGAATATGGTCATTATGTCAAGTGATATCACTTTAAAATTTAAAAAAAAAATTAAAAAGATGATAAAAAAGAGTTGAAGTTAAAAAAATAAGGGGTTAAATATAAAAATAATAATTAAACTTGTCCACTTCTTCCAGATTGATACCTATAGTTTTTTTGTCCCGGATTGATACTGTTAAGTCTGAGGCACGTGATATAATAATATTGTGATACGTGGCATAAATGACGTCATAGTGATATCATAATCTAAAAAAATTAAAAAAATAATTTTTTTTTCCAATTTTGATTTTTCTCTCCCCCTATTTTTCTATCTTTCTTCTTCTTTTTATGCAAGCAGAACGGTCAAGAGTGGATTTATTATTTTTGACCTGAATTTGGAAATTCGATATATATATATATTGGGACCTTTCCAAGAGAATAGATAAGAGCCGGTTATGATAATATCTGTAGTTCAAACATCCTCACCACTTCCATTTTTGTTTATACAATTTTCCTTTGAAAACTCCATAGAAGCTCTTCTTTTAAGCTTGCTCAGTCTCCAAAATCTCACTAAAGAATTGCAATACAATAAAACAAACCCAAAAAGAGAGGCTATAACAACTGCAACTCCAACTATATATTGTTCAACCATTGATTTAGGAACAATGTATGGAATGAATAATCAAGAAGAACATGATTTATAGAAGGAAGGTGAGCGGAGAATAATGAATAATAAAGGGCTACTTCATCCATATACAAAGGAAAAATAAAAATTTGCAACTATTTAAAGAATCATAATGGTAGAGACAAATCATAAATATTTATACACTGAGCATGAAAAAAATTCTATAAGAAAGAAAAATAAAGCACCTGAGGATCCTTGATATAGTGATAAAAAGGAGATGCTGTGTGGAAAACTCTTACGCATCCATCAACTACAAAATCAAAAGTTCCCTCATCTTAACTTGACTGTGAAGAAGAAGAAGAAGAAACGATAGAAAAATTGGGAGCAGAAAAGTCAAAATTGATTTTTTTTAATTTTTTTAGATTATGATATCAGTACGATGGCACCATGACGTCACTTATGCCACGTGCCCTAAACATGACGACGTTAGATTTAGGTACTAAACCATTAGACAAAAAAAAAGTTTACATATCAATCTGGTACAAAAAAACTATAGGTATCAATTTAAGTGAAGTGGATAAATTCAAATACTAATTTTATATTTAACCCAAAAATAGAAACTAATAAAAGAAAGGCATAATGACAAAATTAGCCCCTAACGTTTGAGTGTTTAGTCACTTTGGCCCTTATGGTTTTTTGGCTGACTTTCATACATAACCTTTTTTTTGTCAAATTGGTCATTTTTTTAACGGTATTGCTGACGTGGCTGTTAAGGGACTAATGGTGTTGACGTGACAATTTTTCCACGTGGACACTGCCACGCATACAGCTACTGAAGTGAAAAACATAAATTAAATTTAAAAAAACAGTTATAATAATTGTCGAAACCACCTTTAAGAACGAAGTTTCGAAAAATTATTTTAAAATTTGGAAAATAAGGAGTAAAAAGGGAGTCGCCACCAATCTTTTATTTGGATGTGATTGGATCAATACAAAACATTTTAAACGTTAAAACATCGGTCCACGAAATCCAAAAAAATAGGTTCGAGAGTCGGTTACGCATGAGGAAGGATTAGCACCCTCGTACGCCTAGAATTGGTACCACATGATCATTTTCGGGTTTTGTTTTATGAAAACAGTGAAAACTCGAGTAAAGTTTAAAATGCGGTGTTTATTTTGAAAAGCTCTGTGCATTTTTTTAAAGAAATCTTTTTAAGGACATCTGCCCCGTATTTCGAACCTCTTAAAGTCGTGTCCAACACATTAGGGCACCGTATTCTCGGAGCTTCGAAATGGAAGGGCATTTCGGGGAATTTTAAAGAGAGTATTCTATCGCATGAATTATACGAAGTCCACACCCAGCACGTTAGGGCATGGTGTTTCGAGGTTTTCACGCGAAAGAACATTGTTTCCTTTTTTGGTCTTAAAATCCTTTGTAAATATATAAGATTGAAGAACGGTTTGGAAAACTTTTGAAAAAGATATCTGATTTGCGTGAATTACGAAAATCACACTTAACACGTTAAAGCACGATTTTCCGAGATTGTCACACAAAAGGACATTGCCTCGTTTTAAAATTATTTGTAACCTATTCTTATAGATATGTTTTGAGAATTTGAAAAACTCGTGTTAAATTTAAGATGCAATCTTCAAACATATGATTTGAAGGATTAAAAGGAATACTCGTTTACTTCGATTTTCATGAAGAATTAAAGTCGTGACCAACACGTTAGGACACGGCATTCTCGGAGCCTCGAAGCGAACGGGCGTAAGAAAAACTTGAAAAGGATATCCGGTTCACACGAGTTATACGAATAAATCACACCCGACACGTTAGGGCGTGATTTTCGAAGTTACGCTCGAACGGAATATTACCTCGATTTTTAAATGAATGCGTAAGTTTAAAAACACGAGTAGCGATTAATAAGAGAAATTACATACGAAGTAATATAATAAGCAGATAAATAATATGCGAAAATATAAATGCAGGTGCAGACAAATGCAAATATTGATAAGGAAGAAGAAACGATGAAATCGGGATTAAAAATGGGACTTTTGGATACCCGGGGGCAAAATGGTAATTTTGGTGAAATCGGGGTTTAAAATGGAATTTTGGAAAGTTTGGGGGTAAAATGGTAATTTTGTTAAAATCGAGGTTAAAAATGGAATTTTAAAAGGTTCGAGGGTAAAATGGTAATTTTTGGTGAAACTGAGGTTAAAAATGGAATTTTAGAGAGTTCGGGGGTAAAATGGTAATTTTTGGTAAAATTGGGGTTAAAATGGAATTTTAGAAGGTTTGGGGGTATAATGGTAATTTTTGGTGAAACAGGGGTTAAAAATGGAATTTCAGAAAGTTCGGGGGTAAAATGGTAATTTTTGGTGAAATCGGGGTTAAAAATGGAATTTTAGAAAGTTCGGGGGTAAAATGGTAATTTTTGGATTGTTTGGGGACCTATAAACAATAAAACCAAAGAGTGGGTAACACGTGGCAGCCCCACAGGCATCCAGTAGTCAAGGGACTAAATTGTAAATCTTGAAAAATTCTTGGGCTAATTTTGTAATTAAATAAATGTTGATTTAGGGATTAAATTAAAACAAATTAAAAATAAAAGGGACTAAATGCATAAATAAGCCAAAAAGTGACACGTGGCAGCCTCTGGTGCAGTCAAACAGTCAAAGGATTAAATTGAAAATGAATTAAAATTATCGAGCAAAATTGCAAATAATTAAAAAAAAATGCAAAAAGGACTGAATTGAAACAAATAAAAAAATGGAAGGACCAAACGCACAAATAACCCATTTTCCAAAAACACGCGGATCCAGAGCGGGTCAGGTCGGGTCGGGTCGGATCGATCCAAATGGATTACTATATATATTATTTTTTAGTTTTTTTTTTATTTTTTTCATTTCATTAAAATTTCACCCCCCTTTAAAAAAATCTCTCAACTTTCTCCTCACCCTCCTCCATGGCCGGCCATGGCCCTCACGCCCGACTGAGCTCCGGCCGATCCTCGCCACACGCGCCTCGGCCACGTCCTCACCGGCGTACCCGCCGTCGACTCCAACCGTCACGCACCGATCACCTCCTCTCCGACCGCCGGCGACCACCATTGAGGTACGGCTTCCCTCCTTTTTCTTTTTCTTTTTTTTCTTTTAAAAAAACAACCCTTAAGTTTTCATTTTTTTTTAAAAACCCAGATCTGGGTTTTTCCAGATCTGGAAATTTCTAAATCATTCCCTTTTTTTTTTTTTAAAGTTTGCACATATATACATGTATTTTAAAACCGTTTTTGATATCCCCCTTTTCTATTTTCAAGATAAAGAGGCAGCTTCTACCCACTTGGTGAAGTAGTCGATAACCACGAAGATGAATCTATGTCCATTAGAGGCCTTTGGTGAAATTGGTCCAATAACATCCATGCCCCACATAGAAAAAGGCCATGGGGATGTCATGACATGCAGTGGTGAGCGAGGCACATGGATCTTGTCCCCACAGATCTGGCATTTGTGACATTTCTTAGCGTAATTGATACAATCAGTCTCCATAGTCGACCAGTAGTACCCAAATCTCATGATCTGCCTAGCCATTTTGAATCCATTCGCGTGTGTTCCACAAATCCCTTCATGAACTTCTTCTAGGATCTTTTTAGCCTCGATTGAGTCCACACATCTCAATAACACCTGATCCTTTCTTCTCTTATACAGGATTTCTCCATCTAGGACGTACTCATTTGCGAGCCTTCTCAATGTCCTTTTGTCATTTTCAGTAGCTCCTTCGGGGTATCTTCGGTCTTTCACATACTGGAGAATGTCCTGGTACCAAGGATGCCCCTCTTTTCCTTCTTCTTCGATGTCATAGCAATGGGATGGAGTTTCGTAAATGCTCATTTGAATGGGCTTCATATCTTCTGGCCTATTCACTTTTATCGTCGAAGCTAGAGTGGCCAAAGCATCAGCCATTTGGTTTTCCTCGCGTGGGAGGTATCTGAATGTGACCTCGTCAAATTCTTTGATCAGTTCGAGGACCATATTCCGATATTCAATTAATTTGGAGTACCTTGTCTCCCATTCTCCTTTGAGCTGGTAGATTACCAATGCCGAATCTCCATAGATTTCTAAGACTTTGATCCCTCGATCTATGGCTGCTTGGATCCCCATGATACATGCCTCATATTCTGCCATATTATTTGTGCAATCAAAGTCAAGCTTACTGGTGAAGGGATAATGGTCTCCTTCTGGTGACACTAAAACTGCACCGATCCCATTACCCATAGCGTTTGAAGCACTATCGAAGTTCAATCGCCACGAATGCTCGATCATTATCTCCTCTTCGGTATTTACGACATACATCAGATCCTCGTTTGGAAAGTCAAAATTTATCGGCTCATAGTCCTCCAAAGCCCTACTGGCTAGGAAGTCTGCGATTGCACTTCCTTTAATTGCCTTTTGGCTTACATATACGATATCAAATTCTGACAATAGGATCTGCCATCTAGCCATTCTCCCATTTAGCGCGGTTGACTCCATCATGTACTTTAGGGGATCTAGTTTTGAGATTAACCATGTAGTGTGGTATAGCATGTATTGTCGCAACCTTCGGGTAGTCCAGACCAGTGCGCAGTATAGTTTTTCTATTGGAGAGTATCTTGTTTCACAATCAGTAAATTTCTTACTGAGATAGTATATGGCTCTTTCTTTCCTTCCCGTCTCGTCGTGTTGGCCTAAGACACATCCCATAGAATTCTCGAAAACAGTTAAGTACAAAATTAATGGTTTGTTGAGATTTGGTGGTACTAGTACCGGAGCATCAAACAAATACTGTTTAACTTTATCGAAAGTTCTTTGGCACTGGTCATCCCAAACGCCTGGTTATGCTTTCTGAGAAGGCGAAATATGGGATCACATTTCTCTATTAACTGCGAGATAAACCGAGCAATATAATTCAACCTTTCAAGAAAACCTCGAACCTCCTTTTGCGTACGAGGCGGAGGTAACTCTTGTATGGCTTTCACCTTGTCTGGGTCTATTTCGATTCCCTTTTGGCTGACCACAAAACCCAACAGTTTTCCCGATGTAGCTCCAAAAGTGCACTTGGCAGGGTTCAATTTTAGCTGGAACTTCCTCAATCTCATGAACAGTTTCCTCAAGACATTCACATGTTCTTCCTCTGTTCGAGACTTTGCAATCATGTCGTTGACGTAGACCTCAACTTCTTTGTGCATCATATCATGAAACCATGTCACCATGGCTCTTTGATATGTTGCCCCAGCATTTTTAAGTCCGAACGGCATCACCTTGTAACAGAATGTTCCCCACATTATGACAAAGGTGGTTTTCGCCATGTCTTCAGGATCCATTTTTATTTGGTTATATCCGGAGAAACCATCCATAAAGGAAAAGAAGGTATGCCCCGTTGTATTATCTACCAGGGTGTCGATGTGTGGCAGCGGAAAGTTATCTTTTGGGCTGGCCCTATTCAAATCCCGGTAATCTACGCACATACGTACTTTACCATCTTTCTTGAGGACCGAAACTATATTGGCGACCCATTCCGAATTATCAACCACTCAGAGGAAACCCGCGTCGAACTATTTTCGGACCTCTTCTTTTATTTTAAGCAACACATCAGGTCGCATTCTGCGAAGCTTTTGTTGGACGGGTTTGCATTCTTCCTTTATTGGGAGCTTGTGAACCACGATGTCGGTGCTTATCCCCGGCATGTCTTGGTAGGACCAGGCGAAGACGTCCTTGAATTCTCTTAGCAGCTCAATAAGATCTCTTCGTGTTTTTGCTGAGATGCTGGTCCCAATTCTTACTTCTTTCTTCTCTTTCTTATCCCCTATGCTTACTGTTTCCACCACCTCTTTATGGGGCAAGATTTGCTTCTCCTCCTATTCCATCATTCATTGTAATTCAGGAAATATATTACAATCCTGATCATCTTCGAAATCCTAAGATTCTTTAAGACACATATCTTGCTCGAAATGAGGTTCGGAGTCAGTGGCACTCATATTACTGATATCCTAAGATCTGTCAAGAATGAGAATGGGCTAATGAACAAAATAAATTAAAGAATGACTGTATGATATGATTATGGGTATATGTATTCAAGAATGATTTATTTTTATGTGTTACTGCAAATAATTTATTTGGGATTAAAAGGAAAAGAATAAAGAGATAGTTGTCAAAATGTATCTTCATTTAAGATAATGGATAAAAACTCAAAAGCCCTTTTACAAAAGATTTCTATCATTCTCGGGCATAGAATGATAGGGGTGTAACGAGTATTACTTTGAAATGTTCTTAAAAGCTACGGGGAGCTCATCTTCTACCCAGTTGTCCAAATTACTCCCAGGTGCATATGGACAGATTTGAAGCGAACTCCTTTCTTCAGCTTCTTCGGAAACAGCATTTATGTTCAGTTCCATCACAAGTTTGGCAACTTTTTCCTCCTCAAGCCTTAACCCACCAGAAATGAAAGTTTTCGAGATATGAGGGAAGGTCATCGGTTTCCAACTAATTTCTTCCCCGGCTTGTCGTGCTCTTCTTGTCTCTCTCTTTCTTTCTATTTCTTTCTTCATTTCTTTCACGTCTGGCTTATACCCTAACCCGAAACGGTCCCACTTTTCATATGGCGGCGGCGCGCTAACTATTCCTTGGAGATATTTCTCAAGCCCTTTTCCCAACAATGCTTCTTTTTCAATCGTTAAACGCAACCCCATCTTCGTTGTTTGCGATAATTTAGGTTCAGGAATTTTACTTCCCTCTCCAATAAATGTGGCATTGACGAATTCCAACGAACGGAAAGAGCATTCTATTACCTCTTCATCTTTGTCTATGTACGGGGCATCATTTGTTATAGACGCAATAATATCCTCCTCGGTATTGATTGTAACCAACCTTCCGTCGGTTACCAGCTTGAGCTTTTGGTGAAGTGAGGACGGTACTGCCCCTCCTGCGTGAATCCACGGTCTCCCTAATAAGCAATTATAGGAAGGTTTGATATCCATCACCAAGAAATCAACCTCGTAAGTATTTGGGCCTATTTGTAAAGGTACTTCAATCCTACCCATCACTTTTCTTTCAGTTCCACCAAAAGCCCTGACTATGTTGTGGTACGTCCTCATATAGGAGCTATCGATGGGTAGTCTGTCGAGAGTGGCCAACGGTAGAACGTTTAAAGCTAAGCCGTTGTCGATAAGCACTCTGGGTAGGGTGTACCCTTTACAGCGAGTGGTAATATGCAATGCTTTGGTCGATCCCATACCTCCAGATGGGATTTCATCGTCATTGAAGAAAATAAAATTATCAGCGCTGATGTTGTTAATCAGTCGATCTAGCTTCCATACCGATATATCCTGGGTCACATAAGTCTCGTTCAGCGTCCTCATCAATGCGTTACGGTGTGCCTCTAAACTCAGCAGTAACGCCAAGATAGATATGCGTGCGGGCTGCTTATGTAACTGCTCAACTACGCTATATTCGCTATGTTTCAAGAATTTCAGGAACTCTTGTGCTTCTCTTTCTGCCACCGGCTCATTTATCTGTTCCAACTTATCAGTCACTTTTTCGGGCTCGACCGTCACAGCTTTTCCTTTGGCAGCTGCTTTCTCTTTCAAGTTGTAAGTTTTACCGCTGCGTGTGACCAGGTTCACATTTTGCAGCTGCTCCTCCTTTGGTGCCACAATGTTGCACCCGTAATTCTAGGGAACTCTTTTGCTGTTTTCATAAGGAAACGGTGCAGGTTTCTGTATGATAACACATGGTGTCTCTTATCTTCTTGCCTCAGCTCTCTTGGATGTGGAGATGATTATTATCGGGCGAACAGGTTCATGTGTCCTCTTTCCTTCGGAGGAGCAAATGTCCCCCATCTCTTCTCCCTCTTCGAAGAACTCTAATTCCTTGCGGTCCATCAAATCTTGTATTAGAACCTTGAACTCCGTACAATGCTGAATCTTATGACGTTCAGCATTGTGGAAATCACAATGGTTCTTAGCCATTACCATCTTTTCGCCGCTCTGTACGATCATTCCTCTGGCCACCAGCTAGCGCCATACCCATCTCATAGGAGATATGACCTCTTCAATGTGAGCCTTAACCTTTTTTCCTTCTACACTCGTAATCGCATTTACCCATTGATCAGAATGGACGGGTAAAGGGTTTCCGGCCACATTAGGTCTCGATGGCTCATCAAATCTTATTTTCTTTATCTTAATTAATTTTTCCACCAATTTCTTGAAGGTGAAACAATTTTCGATGGAATGCCCAATCACTCCTCCATGAAATTCACACTGGGCGTTGGCATCATACCACTTCGAAAATGGTGGTGGTACGGGCTCCATGATATATGGGGCTACCACGTGTTGATCATATAACTGCTGATAGAGGTCTTTGTATGTAACGGGAATTGGAGTGAACTGAATCTTCTCAGTATTCTTTTTCCAGTTTGATTCTGTTCTTGGTAAACTCTGATAATTATCAGAAGGAGGTTTGGATTGCGTCATCGTGATTGATTTCGAATAAGTTGGCCTGTATGTGCTTACATTATTCACCCCGGTTTCCTTCCTCTTTGGGGCTGCCCTTTTTTTACTGTCTCCTGCGTCGATTTTTTCGCTTTTAATCACGCTCTCAATCATTTCTCCCGACATCACTACATCCGAAAAACTCCTTGTAGCATTACCCACAAAGCGATCGAGATACGGTGCCTTTAGTGTGTAGACAAAAAGCATCGTTGTCTCTTTTTCTGTTAAGGGTGGTTGTACTTGGGTAGCTACATCCCTTCAACGTTGAGCATATTGTTGAAAGCTTTCACTTGGTTTCTTCTCCATGTTCTGCAAGGTAATTCTGTCTGGAGCAATATCAGTAACATGGCCGTATTGCTTCATAAAAGTTTGGGCCAAGTCCTTCCAGGAATTAATCTTTGTGCGGCTTAATTGGTTGTACCATTTTGCAGCGGATCCAACCAAGCTATCTTGGAAACAGTGAATTAATAATTTTTCATTGTGGACATATCCTATCATCTT
This sequence comes from Gossypioides kirkii, assembly GCA_005610355.1. Taxonomy (NCBI): domain Eukaryota; kingdom Viridiplantae; phylum Streptophyta; class Magnoliopsida; order Malvales; family Malvaceae; genus Gossypioides; species Gossypioides kirkii. The sequence goes on along the minus strand of CP032252.1, from coordinate 7,878,300 downwards.
CCGATAGAACATCGTAATGTGTGCTTCTGGGCAGCTTGTCCCGTTGTATTTTTCAAATTCGGGCATCTTGAACTTCGGGGGTAGCACTAGGTCTGGAACCAAACTTAGTTCTTTGGCATCAATTCCACTATAGGCGTCAATCCCCTCCATTGCTCTAACCCTGTCCTTCAGCCATTTGTACCTTTCTTCTATCTGTTTGGATACCTCTATTTTGGTTCTTTCCGCCTCCATCGTATCATCGAGGTCGGGGTTGATGGGATTCGCAGCGGTTTCACCCGAGTTCGATCCTGATCCGACCAGGTAATTAGCTTGGCCCGATGAGCCAATGGGCTGTGGTTGCGCCCGAATGAAGATAGGTGTTTCTCGCAGGTTTGTTTCTGGCGGGGCCTGATGGTGTACAGGTGTAAAGCCAGGAGGATATTGGGATCCTCGTTTTCCTCTCTTGGGTCTTCAGTGAGACCTTTTCCCTTATCTGAATCTCGCAACAGCTGGGTTAGCTGATTAATTATATTGCTTTGGGATTCAATTATTTGGTCTCTCATGTCTCTTTGTACTCTCTCTAGCTAGTCCTGTAACTGAGCTTGCATCTGTTCTTGTATTTCTTTTTGCATTTGCTCTAGCCTCTCTATTCTTTGATCCATAGCTTTGGCCTTCTCACGCGTATAATAACGATGTGGGTTTTCAATGTTTACTGATGTTAACTGATTGAATTAACTTTAATTAGTTAGGAGATGTTATGTCAATAATATGCAAGATATGATGCAAAATGCATGTATGCAAATGCGAGAAAAGGCATTGATTCTAAAGTCCATTTTCATTTAGAGCAACTTCTCGAGAAGAAAAACTTCTTTACATAAAAAAAAGTTTATACAAATGGTTTGGCCTTTCGGCCCAGATCCTTAATCTTTCCTAGCAATCCTGCTAACTTCCTTCCTCGTACCGACCTTGACTCGTACTGAAGGCTCAAAACGTCAGCTTCAGCGGCCAGTTTCTGCATGTGATTGACCGCTTCTCTCATCTGAGTTAGTGCCTTGCTCATGACATGATCTCGTTCCCCGACCTCTTTCTGGGCTTGACGGGTGTGCCATTCACTGGTTTCTAAATCTCTTTCCATGATCTCGAATCGGATTTCATTATTATGGAGTGTGGCCTCCAATTCTTGCACTTTTTCTTTTAATTCTTGTCTTTCGGCCATGCACGCTTTCAGCTCCGATACTGTGTTTCGGTTTCGGTGCCTCCATAATGATTCTTCTAACTTCTTTATCCTTGCCTCTAGACTGGTCATCTGAGCTTTTAACTCGGTCTCCTCGACTCATTTTTCTAGTAGCTCTCCCTTCAAGGCGTTCTCTCGGGCTTGACCATCTTGGAACTTTCTTCGCCAATGCTCCGTTTGGTCTTTTTGTTCCTGAATTTCCTGACGCCATTGCTCAGAAGTTTTCCCTAACCCCGCAGTCCTCATGGATTGTCGAAGCTTTTTGTAGTGTTTTTTCAAATCTTCAAGGTCTTCTTCAGCCTTATTTTTCCCTTTTCTCAATTTCTCGGCCTCTAACCTGTGAAAGTCTACATCTAGCCCTAGCTGCATCTTGTCTTCCTCTAGTACTTCTATCCTCTTTTCGAACTCTGAGCTTTTTCTTTCAAAGTCATGCCTAAGGATACCTATCTCCGTCGGGACTTCTTGCAAATATTCCTCCAGAGGGCGAACATTTTCTGGATTTGGAGCGGGGATGTTGTCATTCACTCTCTTACTCCTCCACCAGTCATAATTCGAGATTGTCAATGGTTTGGCACTGAACTTCTTTATTCTTTGCACCTTTTTTCACGAATTCGCTATTTCCCGAACTTTCTTCTTATAGTCATTCCCTTTGTAAGAAAATTTGCAATGTGCCAGGCCATGTGTAGCAGGGATAAACTGTCTTGTCTTATATTTTCTTAAAACAAGCAGCGGAGCATATCCAATAGCACCCCAGACTCTGAGTAATGGGACCCAATCGAAATCACCACATCGATAGAGAATCTCGTCTGGGAGGAACCAAGGTGCACACCATTCAATATTTTCATCTTGAAGATTCTAGAGAACGACTGCCCATTTTTCTTCGGATATATTTTGTTCACGTTGCGTGGCCACAAAGTCTTTTAGAGGCGAGAAATCTGTTGAAAATACCTTACAAGAAAATTTCTCCACTTTCTAGAAGTGACTGTGAAACCAGACTATTAAAAGCTGAGCACAACCAATGAATCTTCCTTCTCCTTCTCTTCGGCATGCATTTAACGAGCGAAAAGTTTCTGCCAAGATAGTAGGGACTGGAGTGATTCCCCTACTAAGTCGATCAAACAATGCTACTACCGCATCCTCGACGTGTCCCAACGCTTTTGGGAATAAAACCAAACCGTATATACCGAGGGCGAAGATATCCACACGTTTTCTCATATCTGGATGTATTGCAATCAGTTCTTGCAGATTCTTCCAATTAATACATTTGTTATCTCCTTTCGCCTTAATCCGGGAAGCAACCCATTGCTGACTCATCCCTGTGACACTCATCAACCTTTTCAGAAATGTCGGAACACTTGCGTCTTTTGAATATGCTTTATCGGCTTGGACTCTAGGACAACGAATTAAAGCAGTGTATTCTTCTATTGTTGGTACCAAGTCTAGATGACCGAAGGTGAAGCAGCTATAGGCAGGATTCTAATGTTGGGAGAGAGCTCGAAACAGGTGCTTGTCAATTTTTACTTCGAGCAGGTAAGATAGATCTCCATAATCTCGGTAAAACATCTGCCTCATTTCATATCCCATTGCCCCCAAATCTCTCTTAACCCTTGCAAGTTGTTCTGAGTTACATTAATACGAGTGTAGTCCTAGAATTCTGACAGATGCCCGTCTTTCAGGCTGTCACCCTTTTCACGGTGTTGCTCTTCGGACCATAAGCGTGCCACCATATTGTCTTCTACTTTATCTAGAAATCTTTCTTCCATGATGAAACTGCCTAATTTGTAAACGGACTTAAATCAAACCTTTTCGTTCATAATGATGCAAATGTAGGTAAAAAGAGACAAAACAGACACGGTTAGTAGCATGTAATAGCAGAAAAGCATTCAAATATACATAACACAGAACCTAAAAACTTCGGGTATATGCTAACGGGGCTCGACCTAACTCCATCTAAGGTGAGTACTTACGGTTCACTATATGCAGTTTAGGTTCTAAAGGTGAAAGGTACCCAAAACAGCAGATTCCTCGGTCCTCACCCATTACAGGCTCATACGGACGAGTTCGGTTTAGGGGGACGCATTTTCCGCATGTTTGCACGGAAGTGAAAACTTCACGAAAACAAGGATACTTTGTAATCCCGAAAGTGATTCACTATCCTGCACGGAGGTGAAGACCTCACGAAGGAACAGTTTCCCGCTTCCACTTAAAAAAGGGTAATATTTGGAAAATAAGGAGTAAAAAGGGAGTCGCCACCAATCTTTTATTTGGATGTGATTGGATCACCATAAAACATTTAAAACGTTAAAACGTCGGTCCATGAAATCCAAAAAAATATGTTCGGGAGTCGGTTACGCATGACGAAGGATTAGCACCCTCGTACGCCTAGAATTGGTACTACATGATCATTTTCGGGTTTTGTTTTATGAAAACAGTGAAAACTCGAGTAAAGTTTAAAATGCGGTGTTTATTTTGAAAGGCTCTGTGCATTTTTTAAAAGAAATCTTTTTAAGGACATCTGCCCCGTATTCCGAACCTCTTAAAGTCGTGTCCAACACGTTAGGGCACCGTATTCTCGGAGCTTCGAAATGGAAGGGCATTTCGGGGAATTTTAAAGAGAGTATTCTATCGCATGAATTATACGAAGTCCACACCCAGCACGTTAGGGCATGGTGTTTCGAGGTTTTCACGCGAAAGAACATTGTTTCCTTTTTTGGTCTTAAAATCCTTTGTAAATATATAAGATTGAAGAACGGTTTGGAAAACTTTTAAAAAAGATATCCGATTTACGTGAATTACGAAAATCACACTTAACACATTAAAGCACGATTTTCTGAGATTGTCACACAAAAGGACATTACCTCGTTTTAAAATTATTTGTAACCTATTCTTATAGATATGTTTTGAGAATTTGAAAAACTCGTGTTAAATTTAAGATGCAATCTTCGAACATATGATTTGAAGGATTAAAAGGAATACTCGTTTACTTCGATTTTCACGAAGAATTAAAGTCGCGACCAACACGTTAGGACACGGCATTCTCGGAGCCTCGAAGCGAACGGGCGTAAGAAAAACTTGAAAAGGATATCCGGTTCGCACGAGTTATACGAATAAATCACACCTGACACGTTAGGGCGTGATTTTCGAAGTTACGCTTGAACGAAATATTGCCTCGATTCTTAAATGAATGCGTAAGTTTAAAAACACAAGTAGCGATTAATAAGAGAAATTAGATACGAAGCAATATAATAAGCGGATAAATAATATGCGAAAATATAAATGCAGGTGCAGACAAATGCAAATATTGATAAGGAAGAAGAAACGATAAAATCGAGATTAAAAATGAGACTTTTGGATACCCGAGGGCAAAAATGGTAATTTTGGTGAAATCGAGGTTTAAAAATGGAATTTTGGAAAGTTCGGGGGTAAAATGGTAATTTTGGTAAAATCAAGGTTAAAAATGGAATCTTAGAAAGTTTAAGGGTAAAATGGTATTTTTTTGGTGAAATCGGGGTTAAAAATGGAATTTTAGAAGGTTCGACGGTAAAATGGTAATTTTTGGTGAAACTAGGGTTAAAAAAGGAATTTTAGAGAGTTCGGGGGTAAAATGGTAATTTTTTGTGAAACCGAGGTTAAAAATGGAATTTTAGAAAGTTTAGGGGTATAATGGTAATTTTTGGTAAAATCGGGGTTAAAATGGAATTTTAAAAAGTTTAGGGGTAAAATAGTATTTTTTGGACTGTTTGGGGACCTATAAACAATTAAACCAAAGAGTGGGTGACACGTGGCAGCTCCACAGGCATCCAGCAGTCAATGGACTAAATTGTAAATCTTGAAAAATTCTTGGGCCAATTTTGTAATTAAATAAAAGTTGATTTAGGGATTAAATTAAAACAAATTAAAAATAAAAGGGACTAAATGCATAAATAAGCCAAAAAGTGACACGTGGCAGCCTCTGGTGCAGTCAAACAGTCAAAGGATTAAATTGAAAACGAATTAAAATTATCGGGTAAAATTGCAAATAATTAAAAAATGCAAAAAGGACTAAATTGAAACAAATAAAAAATGGAAGGACCAAACGCACAAATAACCCATTTTCCAAAAACACGCGGATCCCAGAGCGGGTCAGGTCGGGTCGGATCGATCCAAATGGATTACTATATATTTTTTTTTAGTTTTTTTTTATTTTTTTCATTTCATTAAAATTTCACCCCCCCTTTAAAAAAATCTCTCAACTTTCTCCTCACCCTCCTCCATGGCCGGCCATGGCCCTCACGCCCGATCGAGCTCCGACCGATCCTTGCCACACGCGCCTCGGCTACGTCCTCGCTGGCGTACCCGCCGTCGACTCCAACCGTCACGCGCCGGTCACCTCCTCTCCGACCGTCGGCGACCACCATCGTGGTACGGCTTCCCTCCTTTTTCTCTTTCTTTTTTTTCTTTTAAAAAAACAACCCTTAAGTTTTCATTTTTTTTAAAAAAAAACCCAGATCTAGGTTTTTCTAAATCATTCCCTTTAAAAAAAAAAGTTTGCATATATATATATATACATGTATTTTAAAACCGTTTTTGATTTCCCCCTTTTCTATTTTCAAGTTTTCAACTTAATTTTTTTTTGACATGTTATGCTTTGGCAGACATTCCACACTTGCGGCATCCCTCGCGGCCACAGACGAAGTCAGAGAGGCAGTGATCGGAGTGGCGACGGTGGTGGCGCGCTGCGGTGGACGGCGGTGGCGCGGCTAGGCGATGTCCAGTGGAACAGATAAGCCCGTCCTTTCATTTTTGTTTATTATTTTATTACTAATATTTTATTAATATTATTTAATATTAATATTTATTATAATTGTTATCAGTGTTACCGTTATTAATTTGTCATAAATATTAAATATGTAATCAATGCACTTGAAAATAACAGAGTATCATAATAACTGGTATTAGTCAAACATTTACTGCATTTTAATACATATGTTGTAAATTCAAAGAATTTGAAACGGTTATAAATGTTGATGAGTGTATGTTAAAGTACCTGAGTATTTAATGTTTGGGTGCTGAGAATCTGATTTGCCTATTCAAATCTCCTTTCTTACTAACTGCTTTGCTTTGTATTTCGAGAGTGGCTTTGAAAGTCTGTTCTTTCTATTGACTTTTATTTATTTTTTTTGAAGAAAAAAACCAACCCCTATTACAGAAATTAAGTCTAGTTTTATAACCAGATTTTACAATGATGCAAAATTGTTTCTTGTAAATTAGTGCTTGTCTTTTCCTTCCTTTTTTGCAGGTGATGGTGGTAGCAGATGGTGGTTGTGGCAGTGCAACTTGAAGCTGCTGAGGTGATGAAAGTTGATGACGTGGTGGACTGGGATTGGCCAAATTGGAGGCTGCCAGTGCAAATAGGCAGGTGACTCTGGGCAGATTTTTAGCCCTTATTGGGTTGCTGTAATTTGGGCCGAAAATGGATCAAAATGGGTGTAAATGGGCTAAGGGAATTGGGCCAATTGGGCCTTGTAAGTGGATTTTACCATTTGGACTTTTAATTTATTAATTTTAATATCATTTTAAATTTAATTTAATTTAAATTTAAAATAAATTTAAATAAATTAATTTAAACTTAAAAAATCAAAATCCAAGGCCCGGTCAAAATTGGGCTCCAACAATAATTAAACAATTTTTTATTTCCAATTTCATTATCTTCTTCTTCAGCAACAAGAAATTTTCAGATTTTCTTATATTTTTTCATCAATGAAACACCAACTTTTGTTTCCCTTTTGGAAGTTCTACATGGTACCAACAAAATTCTTAGCCACTACCTTCAACAAGATCCCACTCTTTGTTATAATAATTTCCATGACCGTAAAAAACATAAGCTTTCTTTCTCACCATATCAGGAAAATGTGTTCTCTGAAGATGATTTTCCCCATTAAGAATATTAGCAGTTGAAACCCTAGCCAATTCTTCCATTTCCCTATCCTCAACTGGTTCTTCCTGAGCTAAATCCATGGCTTTTTAACTATATTTGACCAATCAAGATTGTTCTACTATTCTATTGAATCCATTAGGGTTTTATATTGTTCAAAGGAAAGCCGAGTCTTGGAGGTAAAATGTAAAGTTTTAACAACAAAATGCCATATTTTTTTATCAATCTATGTTCAACAATAGACAATGAAAGGGGGTGATAGAAGAGATTTGAAAATTAAATGGCTTCAAATGAAAGTAAAACCAACTCTAAAGATTCGAAAGATAGAAACCCAGATTAGAATTATTCATCAAAACTTGAAACGAATTCAAATAAGTATCATGAATAGTCAAGGACTCCCAAGATTAATTGCTTACCTCAATAAAAAAAAATAAAAAAAGAATCTTGACCTAAACAAGAAAATCCAGATCAGAATAAGCAAAGCCTGTCGAAGTCTATCTAGAAAAGGTAAATAAGAATAAGGAAAATAAGAAGAAGGGAAATAGAAAAAAAAACCCACCGAAAAGAAAATAAGAAGAAGGGAAACAAAAAAAAATCCACCGAAAAAAATAAGAAGGGGAAGGGCCATCGGAAGGAAAATAAGAAAAGGGGAAGGAAAATAGAAAAAAAAACCCAGGATGATGATTTTAATAATTTTATATTTTAAAAAATAATTTTAATAATTTTATATTTAAAAAATAATTTTAAAATCATTTGTTGACGTGATATGTAACATAAAATAGTGACACGTCAGTAATTGCATGCATGGCAGTGTCTATGTGAAAAAAATTTATCACGTCAACGTCATTAATCCTTTAATGGTCACGTCAGTAAGACCTTTAAAATATGATCAATTTGACAAAAAAAATTATGTATGAAAGTGAGCAAAAAAAACATAGACCAAAGTGACCAAACACTCAAACGTTAGGAGCTAATTTTGTCATTATGCTTAAAAAAAACCTGTCACCAATATCTTTTAAAGCAGGAGAGAGACCATTTCCATGTGTTGGAGCCCAATTTTGACCAGGCTTTGAATTTTGGGTCAATTTTAATTTAAGTTTAAAATGATTTTTAAATTTATTTCTAAAATTAAATTTACTTGAAATTTAAATTTAGTTTAAATTTGAAATAATTTTAAAATTAAAATTAAAAAGCCCAAAATAAAAATTATTTACAAAGTCCATTTACAATGTCCAAAACAGGCCCAAATTAAGGCCCAATTACAATCACAATGGCCCGAATAAGGCCCAAACCAAAAAAAACAATGAGTTACAGCAGCCCAAACCCTAAATCTAAGTAGAAGGCCATCTGACCCAAGTCTGACCACTTGTGCTGTTGCCACCTCAAGCCTGACCAATTGGAGTTCGCCACATCAGCAGCCAACTTGCTTCTGGCACTGCAGCTTCAACCTGCTCCAACCACCATTGCCGATGCCAGAAAAAAAAACCTGCAACAAGACAAGCATTAATTTGTAGAAAACAAAATATCATCATTATGTAAAATGGCTATAAAGTCAGAGTTAGTTTTCTGTAGACAAACACTTTTCTAATATATTCAATACAGAAGCAAACTATCAAAATAGATTGTGAATCAAAACAGAGAAATTCGAAGCAACAGAAGCAGGTTCGGACTAAATCTGTAGGCATTGTGATATCCAGGTACAATACATGCATTTCATTTATCATTAATGGTTGGAGTTATTTGGGTTATTCATCTTCTTAATACATACATTCATATATTTATTAAATACATTGTGTGTTGTTTGGTTATTAATGATGCTAATAATATTAATAATAATAATAACCGTCTGATGATAATTGATGAGGTATTAAATGATAGTCATGAATGTGTTAATAAATATATATCATAATAATAACTCCTTTTTTTATAGTAATAAAGGCGGCATTAATATTATTAATGATAATTAATTTTAAAAAAAAAACAATAATAACAAAAAAGGGACTTGAAAAGTCAGGAGCATATCTGTAATCAAACATTCCGGCCACTGTCGCTGTCCATCGTCGGAGCCATCTCCGAACGCCCTTGCTCCGTCGCATGCCGATCTACAAAGGGAAATAAAAAGGGATAAATCGGGGTTTAGGTAAACCATCGAGTTTTGAAATAAATTTTTATTAAACTAAAAAGTGGTTTAATCCCAGATCTGGGTTTTGCAAAGAAGGGGTTTTTAATAAGAACAAAAGTGAAAAATAAAAAGAAAAGCATTGAAAACTGAAAAAAACGACTTTAGAACTTACCGACGACCGTTGACCTTTGACGACGGCGCGTTGCTGGTGGTGACCGACCTGAGGTAAACGACGGCGACGTGGGCTGGACACGGACCGGGCGCGTGGCCGGTGACTCGTGCCGTAACACCGGCCGGAGTTAGCCTGGAAGGTGGCCGGTCATGGAGGTATTTGAGAGAAAATGGGGGGGTTGTTTTTTTTTTTGAAATTAAAATGAAATTATAAAAAAAAACCGAAAAATGATATATATACTAAACCCATGGACCAGCCCGATCTGACCCGAACCTGTCTAAGGATCCGCGTGTTTTCGTTAAATGGGTTATTTGCGCGTTTGGTTCTTCCGCATTTTTTATTGTTTTAATTTAGTCCTTTTCATACTTTTAATTATTTTTAATTTGGCCCAGTAATTTTGTTTACTTTTCAATTTGATCCTTTAACTTCTTGAATGCACTAGAGGCTACCACGTGGCACTATTTTGGCTTATTTGTGTAATTAGTCTCTTTTATTTTTAATTTGTTTTAATTTAGTCCTTTTCATACTTTTACTTATTTTTAATTTGGCCCAGTAATTTTGTTTACTTTTCAATTTAATCATTTGACATTTTAAATGCACCATAGGCTGCCACGTGGCACTATTTCGGCTTATTTGTGTAATTAGTCCCTTTTATTTTTAATTTGTTTTAATTTGGTCCTTAAATCAATTCCTGTTTAATTACATAATTGGCCCGAGAATTTTTCAAGATTTACAAATTAGTCCTTTGACTTCTGGATGTCTGTAGGGATGCCACGTGTCACCTTTTCTTGGTTTTATTATTTTATAGGTCCTTGGACTGTACAAGAATTACTATTTTACCCTCGAACTTTCCAAAATTCCATTTTTAACCCCGATTTCACCAAAAATTACCATTTTACCCTCGAACTTTCTAAAATTCCATCTTTAACCTCGGTTTCACTAAAAATTACCATTTTACCCTCGAACTTTTCGAAATCATATTTTTAACCCCGATTTCACCAAAAATTACCATTTTAACCCCGAATTTTCTGAAATCATATCTTTAACCTCGATTCCACCAAAAATTACCATTTTACCCCTGAACTTTCCAAAATTCCATTTTTAACCCCAGTTTCACCAAAAATTACCAATTTACCCCCGAACTTTCCAAAATTCCATCTTTAACCTCGATTTCACTAAAAATTACCATTTTACCCTCAAACTTTTCAAAATTCCATTTTTAACCCCGATTTAACCAAAAATTACTATTTTACCCTTGAATTTTCCAAAATTCCCTTTTTGACCTCGATTTCACCGAAAATTACCATTTTGCCCCCGCGAGTCTAAAATTACCATTTCACCTCAGGGTATCCAAAAGTCTCGTTTTCAATCTCGATTTCGCCGTTTCTTCTTCCTTACCAATGATTGCATTTATTTGCACCCGCATTTTATATTTTCGCATATTATTTATCTGCTTATTATGTTGCTTCGTATTTAACTTCTCTTATTAATCGCTATTCGTGTTTTAAACTTACGCATCCGTTTACAAGTTATTTTAAAAATCGAGGCAATATTCCATCCGAGCGTAACTTCGAAAAATCACACCCTAACGTGTCGGGTGTGATTTCTTCGTATAACTCGCGTGAATCGGATATCCTTTTCAAGCTTTTTACGACCGTTCACTTCGAGGCTCTGAGAATGTCGTGTCCTAACGTGTTGGTCGCGACTTTAATTCTTCGTGAAAATCAAAGTAAACGAGTAACCTTTTTAAAATCCTTCAAATCACATGTTCGAGGATTGCATTTTAAATTTAATACGAATTTTTTAAATTCTCAAAATATATCTATATGCATATGTCACAAATAAATTTAAAACGAGGCAATGTCCTTTGTATGAAAACTTCAAAAAAATCGTGCTTTAATGTGTTAAGTGTGATTCATGCAAATCGGATATCCTTTTCAAAAGTTTTCCAAAATATTCTTCAATCTTATATATTTACAAAGGATTTTTAAGACCAAAAAAGAAACAATATTCTTTCGTGTGAAAACCTCGAAACACCATGCCCTAACGTGTTGGGTGTGAATTTCGTATAATTCACGCAATAGAATACTCCCTTTAAAATTTCCCGAAACATCCTTCAATTTTGAAACTCCGAGAATATAATGCCCTAATGTGATGGACACGTCTTCTAGTTCTCATAGAGGATCGAAATACGGGGATGAATTTTTCTTAAAAAGATTTCCTTTAAAATTACACAAAGCCTTTTAAAATAAACATCGCATTTTAAACTTGACTTGAGTTTTCATCGTTTTCATAAAATAAGACCTGAAAATAATCATGTGCTACCAATTCTGGGCGTATGAGGGTGCTAATCCTTCCTCATGTGTAACCGACTCCCGAGCTTATTTCTCTGGATTTCAAAGACCGACCTTTTAAAACGTTTTAAACGTTTTGTGGTGATCCAATCACATCCGAAGTAAAGATTGGTGGCGACTCCCTTTTTACTCCCATTTTTTCAAACTTTGAAATGATTTTTTGAAGCCTCGTTCTCGAGGTGGTTTCGACGCCATGTATAATGTCAAATATTTTTTTAAAGAAAGAAAGCAAATGGTAGTGTTAACACTGTCGTAAAAATTACCGAAAACGGAAGATAAATCGTATAATATAAATTAAATTTAGAAGGATATTGCTTGACACATTGGTCCACTTAATTTTTTTTTTCAATTTTTTCTTTCATAATGTATACTCGTAAAAATATGAGTATTTTTAAAAATATATATCAATGTTGTCTGATATAGTAACGGTACTAATAATTCTTTTTTAAGAATGTAATAGTTGATAAAAAGTTGAGTGATGTCGTTGATGTATCAGGCGGTATTAATTTATACGTAACAAATAATTTATTTTCATAAATAATTTTTTACAATCCATTTTTATAATTAATTAATTTTTATATTATTTTTATAAAAAAAACTTACTTTGTATTTACTTAACGACAATACAAGTTGATACTGCAATTGCTATTATCATTATTTGATTTTCATCTAGGCTTTTAGAATTGGATAATTAATCGGATCGATCAATCATTAATTTGTTCCTTCAATCAATTGATTTGATTAAATGAATTATTAATAAAATCATAAAAAAATATTTAAAATCCAATTCAATTGTTTGATTTAATCAATTTTTTACTTGATTTAACCAATCATATCAAATTTAGAGTCAATAATTCAATGACATTTTCTAAATCGATATTCTAATCGATTCTCAATTTGCTCAACCAACCTTTGTTTTAATCTAAGCTACTAAGATGGGATCTTTTGAGATATTGATATGGTTGATTTTGTCGAAACCAATTCCTTTGAAGCATTTTTTTTTTATCAAAATCAAGTTTGAGATTCAATCATATGATTAATAGATAAATGGATCGAAACCAATTTCTTTTTAAAACTGTAACAGTAAGAGAGAAGTAAGGCTTTCATGTAATGCGACAATTTCCCATAAACGTGGGTCCAAATTGAGGTGCTTTATGTTGGTCCAATGGTGAATGATGATACTTTCTGTAATGATTGTAATGAAAATGATGAGGCTTCAGTCTTGGTGGAGATTTATCTTTCACATCAAATGTTGTGTCACCATCATTTCTCTCCAAACTACAATGTCATACTCTGAAGACTTCAATACTGAACCCTTAAGTCACGTTTTTAGTCGAATTTTACACTTCCTACTCAAAATATAAAATAAAGGACCTTTTGATTAATAATATCTCTACGCGGATTCCATATTTTATGTTACTTGTATTGATGCATATTTTTGTGTGTAATTTTCGATCGAAAATAAAAAATAAATTATTTCATAATTTAAGATTACACTTGTAATTTAAAATTATTTAAAAAATAAATCATAATAAAATTACATATTATATTATAAGATAATCGAAAAGCTAATTCAAATACTATAATTTCATTCTAAACATCTTAAAAGAGATATTATCCCACAAAAGAGCAGCTAAACACCTCTTAATTCATGGCATTGCAGAAATTCCATGATTCCATCAAGAAGACAAATGGGTAGCAGTGACAAATAAAGCCATTTTGGTCCTTGAATGAAACCAAATATCATGAATGAACACCATTTTTAACTCTTCCTCGTTCTCTGTGAGCATTAATTAAATTCCCTTAAAAAAATCAAGCATCATGATTATACTTTTGTATGAAAAAAAATAAAATACTATATCAATTTCATAACAGGACGCATGTGCCGAACAGTAAAATGTTTTACTGCAAATCCAACTACCAATAGGTACAATTATTACCACAAAAATTATTGATGTGATAGCACTTCAAAACATATTGTTGTGGTACACATGATTAAAATATTTATTATTTCAAATATAATTTGAGTTTAAATTATCTTAATAACGTTAATTTATTATTATTATTTTATAATTTATTAAAAAAATTTATATTTATAATCTAATATTTTTATTACTAAATCAAAAGATTATTGACAAAATAAGTAAACACATTACAATATAAACGTTACAATATTTATTATTCAAAGTATTTTCATGATGTAAATTTAGTTTATTGTCATTAATTAATTTCTTTAAAGAAAAGATTTATATAAAAATTCAGGCAGTGAAAAATAAAAATTTTATGAACAAAGTTAATATAATGACAGATATTCATATTTTCTTTATTCTTTTTATTGTTGATCGTATTATTTTTTTTGTGAAATAAAAAACAAGTAAATTACATTAATTTGATGGTATTACTTTAGTTTGTGAAGTTTTCCTTTTTCACTAAGGTTGTATTTATTTATCAAAAATCAAAGCTCTTGCTAACCTTATTTTTTTTTATAACATTAATTAAATTTCCTTAAAAATAATACTTATGAAAAAACTTTACATTGGAAATTAATAATAAAAAGATAAATTTTAAAATTTTATATAAATTTTAATTTAATTTGTATTTATATACATGAACTTTAATTTAGTAAAATTATGCACTTGAAATTTTAATTATGATTCAAATGTATACTTAAAATTTTAATTTTGATTTAACCATACATATTTAAAGAAACAAATACATAAATTTGTTTTTATATTAGACAAATATAATTATTTATGTATGTAATATAAATATAAAATGATGTTACATCAATAATTGTGTTAATAATTTACAAGAATTAGATGAAATCAAAATTTCATGTAAAAAATTACACAAAATTAAAGTTCATATATACAATTATACATTAAACCATAATTAATTATAACTTTGATATTTATCCTATAAAAAAAAACTCTATATAAGTAGTGTTAATACGATGACAAATGTTCAGTTTTGTTTATATTTTAATTTCTCAAATATGCTTAGGCAAACTCGGGGGTGGCAGACGCCCTTATCCCTTAAAATAATTTTTTTATTATTATTTAGATCCCTTAAATTTTTAAAGTTTTAAAGATAAAATTGTATTTTACTTCTTGAAAATAATAAAAATTTAATTAAATCTTTTAAAAATTATAAAAAATATAAACTATTAAAATAATAAAATTATATTTTTATTAACATAAAAATATATAATTTAATTTCAACCCTTAAATTTTTTTTATTCCAGTCCCTGATTATATGTAACCTTCAATTTTCAGCAATGATTTAAAATAATCACAATTTAATAATATTCATTTCACAATTTATATTTAAATTAGAAATTATATCTCTTAATCATATTATCTTCCACATTTCAGTGTTGTTTCTTTTCATCACTAATGCCACTGAATACTTGCTATTACTTCAGCTAAAGGCTTGAACAGAAGTTAAGTCATGATCAACACTTGCTGACATTTCTCCAAAAAAACGTTTTGTCTCGTCACATCAATTCTGAGTTGTTTCTGATAAAAGAATGGAATAAACTGTGTAATTGGGTACCCAATTCTTTTAGAGTTTTTATTTTAATCATTCAAATACTTACAATTTAGTCACTATTGTTAACAATAATTAAACACTTTAATCACTCAAGGATTAAATTCCTTAACGGCTGCTCATGGTGCACTCCACATATTTTTAATCACTCTAGTCATGGTGCACTCTTACTGTTCATCATCTTCCACATTCTTCTTCTTCCTTTGCTCCCTAGTTCCAGCTGCAGTCTCTTTCCCATAATAATGGGTTTCGCCTAGTTTCTGAAGACAGTCAATCTGTTTGCTTTGTTTTCTCTACTTGTCTGAGAATATCGAGAAGGATTACATGAGAAGCCTCATTAACTTCATGATTCGTTTACAAAACTAAATGCACTGTTTTTGAATGATTAGAAGTTAAAATTTCATCTTCTGTGGATAGCAAGAAGTTTGGTTTTAGGGATAGTGACTAAATTGTAAAGAGTTTTATTTGGGATGATCAACTAAGGAATTTACCCAAAGAAATATAAACATTAAAAAATAAAAAACCCACAAATTAGAGCCATAATTAAAAATAAAAAAGCTAAATTTAATAATAAAATTTTATATCCACATTGGTGGGGCACAGATAGGGGCCAAAGGATTTTTATTCTTCTCCATGCTTATAAATGTCCATCTAACCTTCAAAACTTTTCAGCCCCAGAAGACCAATAGGAGTGCTCTCAGAATCAAAGGAAATGGTTTTTCAATTCAATTTTCCAGTTCTTCTATTATGTCTTATGTTTTTAATGGTAACTTTTAGTTTCTGACCAAAGGGTTTTTTTTTTTCTTTTTTCATTTTTTTAATGTAACTAGCTCTCGAATTTCTTTTTGGCAGTGTGGCAGAGGCAATGCAGTAAGGGATTTGGAAGAGAAATATGATTTTGAAAGCCATGGCAGAGACGACGAAGTGAAGAGTTTAGATGACAAGTATGTTACCGCTTACTTTCATCAAACTTTTGATTCTGCAAATCACTTTGATGGAGGTGATGAAGTGAAGAATTTAGAAGACAAATATTCTACTGCTTACTTCCACAAATCCTTAGATTCTGGCAACCATGGCAGAGACGACAAAGCAAAGATATTGGAAGACAAGTATGCTACTGCGTACTTCCACAAAACTTCTGTTTTTGAAAACCATGGTGAAGGTGACAAATTAAAGAGTTTGGAAGATAAATATTCCACGGCTTACTTTCACAAAACACAGTCTTCCGAAATGATGAAGGATCACAACATGGAACATCACCACCATTACCATAACAACGTTGAAAGTGCAGAGATAGGCTTGTTCACCATTGATGAACTACATGCCTTTCACGTAGGGAAGAAATTACCCATCTTTTTCCCTATAAAAAACCACTCTCTTTATCCTCCTTCATTGCCTAAACAAATTGCTGACTCCATCCCATTTTCATCTTCCCAAGTTTCTTATATCCTAAGATTCTTCTCAGTTTCTCCGGACTCCCCCGAAGGCAAAGCTGTTCAATATACACTCACAAAATGCGAACTCGGAGCAGCTCAAGGGGAGACCAAAATCTGTGCTACCTCTTTAGAATCTTTACATGGTTTTCTAAGCAAGGTGTTTGGACCCCATGTTGATTTCAAGTTCATAAGCACAAGGCATCCCACCATAACAACCCCACTCTTTCAACGTTACACAGTTTTAGAATCCCCTCAAGAGATTGAATCTCCAAAGAAAGTAGCATGTCATCCAATGCCATATCTTTACGCAGTTTATTTCTGTCACTTTGATGCCATTGAGACTAAAGCTTTCAAACTCCGATTAGTTGGTGATGTTACAGGAGATAAAGTGGATGCTGTTGTTCTTTGCCATATGGATACTTCAGGTTGGAGCTCTGATCATGTCGCTTTTCGCATGCTCGGTATTAAGCAAGGAAACACTGTTTGCCATGTATTTTCTCAAGGTAATCTTGTTTGGATTAATCAGCCATCGGATATAGCTGTGGGTGCCATTTAAGTGTTGGAACTGTTCGATGGAGCACTCATGTGGCACTACGTATCGAGACTGTATCACAATATAAGTATTTAAGAGCTAGTCTTGGTTTTATGTTCACTTGGTTTCATGGTGTTTCGTTAATGGTGTCACTTTCTATCTGTATTAAGTATGAAGTAATTAAGCAATAAAAAGTATGTATTAGAGTTAAAATTATATCAGATTTTAGTTCATTACATTAATGTCACTCGATTAATTCGAAATTTTTTTATTCGATTAGATGCACGCTCATCCCTACTTTCTATCACAACGTTTTAAGTTTAATTATCCTAAATTAATTTTTATATTGATAGATTAAATAAAATAATCATTAAAAGTTTTAAGCTTAATAGTGTTTTAATTTACTAATGAAGTGATGTATTTCTCTCATAAATTAATTCCATTTCATCTTTTTTCACCTAAATAAACTAAAATTGAGATAGAGCAATAAGTAGCTAAGGACTTTCGTTTCATGATAGGAACAAAGAAAGAAGAAAAATGTTTTCTTTTATTAAAACATTTTACTATTTGTTATGGTTGAAGGACAAGTTTAATTAAAATTATATAAAAAAAAATTCATGGTAAAATTATTATAAATGCAACGTTTTTTGGTAGAACAAAATAAAAAATATAATATACAAAATATTAATTTTTTTCCACTTAAAATATTAAATATATAGTTGAAATGTTAATTGAATTTAATTCATTAATTTTTATTATTTCATTTTGGTTTTAGTAAAATAAATCAAAATTATAAAAAAAAGAGAGTAAAATTATCAAAACTCTCACATCATGATTAAGCTGGGCTTGAAAAGTACGAACAAGGCCCATTAAAATATTTAGTTGGCCCAAAATCAAATAACATTCCTCCTCCTGCTGCTATTATCATTATTCTTATTATTTGAGAGAATAACATTCCTATTATTACTCAAAACGTAAAATAAACTTATTATATTCTAAATCTCAAGCCCCTCCAAAAATAAGTTGATACAAAAATAGGTAAAAAAAAAAATTAAAAACACACTACATAATTTAATTTTATAAAAATAAAATTTTAAATAAATTAAAATTTTTAAATTTTTATAAAAAATAAATTTTTAATAATATAATATCTATTGCTTGTTATATAAGAGTATAATAAATGATAAATAACCATCGACATTATACAATATTGTGTATAATATAATCTACCATGCAATGTAACTATTTTCTCCCTATATTATGGATTTATTTTGGCGCATAAACAAGCTTAATATTAAATAGGGAATTGAAAAAAAATAATTTAGTTTTTTTTATATTTTTTATATTTATTGGATTTATAATTGCTCTTCTCACAATATTATCTTCAAAGTTTGAACTTACGTCCTCCCTTATTATAATAGTATATAATTATCACAAATTATATTATACATTACTTATGCTTAATGAAATGTATATCAACTTTAATATGAATATTATATATATATCAACATTATGATGATTAACAATTTCACATCATATTAATTTAATTAAAATTTTCTTACAAATTTAATATATAAGATATAAATCAATATAATATATTATATCAATATATACATTGTAACCCTCTTTACCTGATCTAAAAGCTATGACCGGATCTAAAAAATTATTTACGTAATTATTCTCACACGCAATCCGAAAGACCACAATTATTCACATACATTTATATATATATAATCTAATATTAAAATAAAATAATTAACTTCCAAAATAAATACCAAAAATCCCCAAAATTAAAGAAATAAATTTACAACCCAATAAAATAATAATAATCCAACTATGTTGGAAACCTAAAAATAAAACAAAATAAAATTTAAAATAAAATAAATCTATAATTATGCCTCCGGGTCCCAAGTCACATATATCTCGAATATCTGTAAAGGAAACTATAGGGGAATGAGCTATAAAGCTCAGTGCGTCTCTAAAATACATACAACCTAGTATATATAATATCTTAACAATTTATAACACAAACGAAACCACAAATCATGTTGCAATCACATGCACAATGCAATGCACCCATACTCCATCACACCAACACAGTGAAAAGGTTTCCTAGGACCCTTTCCCAACCAATCGTCACCAATTGCAGTGTGGTTTTAGTATCAACCGTTTAAAGGAACGATAACCACGTCTTCCACCATACAATCCCAACCCATGAGCACACAATGGCATGATCACATGTACATCTCAGTCTCAGTTTCGATTTCAATCTCAATCTCATGATATTACACATATATTAGAGTTTTCAGAATATTTACCACATCACATTAGTTTAACCACATTCCGATGATCATGCATGGCAACATCAACATGCTTAACACAACTCAATCATAATCATACCATCTTTCTCGACACAAAATAACACATACAAATAAAACAACACATGATAACACATCACAAACTTGTAACATACAAAAGGATGTAGTACAGTCAGAAACACACCTCTAGGAAGTAGAAACTTAACGACGAGAAGGTCGTCCACCACGCTCTGATCGAGTACCCGATCTAACAGGATTCGATCTTACAAACACAACTAAATATTAATACCATTCCTAAGCCACTAAGTAAACTCAAAACTAACTAAATAACTCACGTGTAACTCTCAAAACTGGTGTAGGAGTAGGTTGCATTGGTGGAGGAGGAGGTAAATCGTCAGCCTCGGAGTCGTGATCACCTAAACACAAATACCTCACATTGGATTTCCCAAATTAAAACTCTGAATAACTCTAAATACGAAATTAAAGTTAAAACAGTCAAAACAAGGCTTTCGGGTTTGAATTTAACAAAACGGACAACAAAAACGGACTCAGGACGTCGAAAAATGGTAGGATAAGATTTTTCGAAAAAAGTCAATAGTCAACCCATAAAGTCAACGGTCAACGAGTTTGGGTCGGGTCGGTCAACGGGTCGAGTTTGATCAACGGGTTCAGGTCGGGTCCGATTGGCTTGGTTCACTTGGTTTGGATATAGGGTTTAGTCTAAATGGGTTTAGGTTTTCTCACTTGGGTCACATTATTAGACTCAAGGGTTTCCAAAATTTAGGTCAAGGTATGGTTTGGGTATTTTCTCTATTGGGCTTGCAACAAATGACCCACTTCACAATCCAACACAAATCAAAATTTGGGTTTAGTTTCCCCTTTCCCCAAATCGACACCGTCAACTCCTCCACCACTGCAAACGACGTCCGATCGTCGAGATTACACACGCTAACAACCTAAAACAAAGCCACAACACACATCCAACCACTTACCAACTTCAAAAACTACGAAACGACTGGTGGTGCACAAGGAGAAAAAGAAAAATCGAAAGTGCACTTCGAATCTCTCACGAATGGCGGCAGTAAGGAAGGAGAAAAAGGAGAGTTTGAGGTGTGGGTTTGATGCGCAACACCAAGGGAAGTATTTTGGTGGTGGCGATGAAGTGAATGGACAAGGGTACGACCTTGGTCGGAGAGTGATCGAAAAAATGCAAAAGAAAGAGGGGAAGGGAGTCTTGAAATTTCGGCAAAGGCAAAACCAAAAGGAAGAAGAAGAGTTAAGGGTGTTTAAATACGCAAGAAAAAGGTGAATTTAATCGGAGACTCTCGAAGAGTTCTAGGTTTACACTCTTCATAATAAGGTCCCAAACTTCTAAATTGGTCACAAAGTTTCATCTAGAGTTCAATTAAATCCTTATAAATTCTAAAAATTATGAAAGGCCCCGAAATTCCCAAAAATTTCCAATTAAGTCCTTTAAATCAAATAGGGTGTTACATACATAGAATACTATAATATACAATAAAATAATTGTTGTGGGAGAATCAACTTTCTTATTGGGAGAAATTTTTGAAGTGTCGTTTTTTGAGATGTCGATCTGGACCTCAAATAGTTGTTATTGTTCTCGAGGTGTTTATGTTTGATTTTAGCCCCAAGTTTTTATTTTCCTACTTCGAGTAGAGCCCGAACGGGTTGACGGAGTTTCAACAGGAGCACTTAGGTCTACCAAGAAAATATTTTATCATTTTAATTTTGATAGGATTCGAATCCAAGCTCTTAAAGGCTCTTAAAGGATTAGAACACTACCAACATTTTCTTGGAGGATCTAGACATGAACAGAACAAAGAGTACTTTCTATCCACACCACCCTTAACCATGGCATGTGCAATACCATTGGCGTCTCAAAACACAGTAATAAAGGGAACAATTTTCATGGACAGGATGATGGATTATTACACCAATCCACACCAAATCTTGAATCAGACTCCATAATTAAAGTTGCCGAGTCCTTCCATTGAGTGTGTCAACCAAGATCTCAAGTGATTTTAACTTGGTTCTCACCTCACCTCATTTGAATCCATAAGACCAAGGGCCCCTGAAAACATGGTCAAATTATTTCCATCCACATCTCTCCAGCCGGACCAAGATTACCACCACAAGCCCCATCTACCTGCACCCCACTTCGAGGCTGAGGTCCTATTGAACTCGAGAAGCATGAATTTGAAAAAAAAAATATTATTTATTATATTGACATATGAATACTTTTTGTTTTATTATTAAATTTTGGTTATTAAAAAAATAATTTATTAAATTTATATGCTCAATATTTTAAAATATTTATTATATTAAATCCAAACTCAAGCTCAAATATATATCTCAAGCCCAAACCCAAGACTCAAAAATAAAATAAAATCAGTACCCAAATATAATTTGTAAAAATTAAAATCCCAATCTTTTTTCTAGAATAATTTTAGGTAATAAATAAAAGGAAAAAGTTAAACAACTTTTGTATTTAAACTTTTTGACTAATATAATCATATAATATAAATAGTAAGTTGTAAGACATGCATATTTTACATCGAAATAGCCCCAAATTTCATACTTTTACGTCCAAATAGCCTCCCATTCCCGACTCTTTCCCCTCACCAACTCTTTCATCATTATTTTCAACTTTTTTATACACAAATCCCTTAGAAATCCAAATATAAGCACACAAATTAAAAGCACTCAACCCTGCCAATACCCAGTAAAAGTAATTAAGTTTTGCACGGTTTAGATTATCTCCCAACCATTCATTCCCATGCCTTGAACTAATGACTTGAACCACTGAGATTATAGCTGTGTTTACAAAGCTCCCAACTCCCACTACACTTATATATGCAGCTGCCCCCATGCTTCTCATTTCTTCCGGCATTTGATCGTAGAACAATTCTTGTAATCCGACGATCGTAAAGACGTCTCCTAGTCCAGTGAGCACATATTGAGGAAGTAACCACCATACGCTCATTGGGACTATGGCTTTCGGAGCGTCAATTAGGCCATGTTTGGTGGCAGTGTTGACCCTAGCCGTCTCTACAAGGCCTGCGACAACCATGTTCAATATGGAAATGAATAGACCGGTACCGATTCTTTGTAGCATTGTTATTCCGGAGGGATGTCCAGTTATTTTTCGAGCGATGGGGACGAAAACCCGATCGTAAGTCGGGACGGCAATGAGGATTGTGAGGCCTACGAGACTTTGAAGTGCTGCCGGTGGGACTTGAAAATTGGGACCTATTGATCTCAACATTGTGCTGCCTTGCTTGGTGAAAAATGTGTGTAATTGAGTTATTACAGCACTGAACATTAAACAACCAAGCCATATGGGGATAAGGCGAAGTACAAGCTTCACTTCTTCAACTTGGTTCATTGAACAAAGCTGCCATGGATCCCTAGTTTTGCTCAAGGAGTCTTTATCGTCGATGATCATTGCTTTATCTAGAAATCTACAATTTCAAAAAGGATCATAAATAAATCGGACTTGAATGAATAAAAATTGTATAAATAAATACGAGGAGAGATCTATTTACATCAATGCAAAGCTAGAGTAGTTTTACACACTTTAATAATTTTTTATAAGATTAATATTTTAATAATTCAATCTTTGAATTTATTAAGATATTTTTACTTGTCATGCATGTAAATTTTAAAATAATAATATAAAAAATAATGAAATTGATTAAAAAACAAAACAAAACAAATAATCATGAGAGAAATTGGAGAATATTGGTGGGTATCATGAAGCAACTAATTTCATATAAATAGGGTATGCAATTTTGCAAGAGAATAGGATCTAATTCTATTTGTGTGAACATGAATCAAGAGTTTTACAAACCAGTCCAAAATTTATTAAACAATACAATTAAAAAAATAAAGGGTAAAGCTAAAGTATTTTATTTCATATAATTTAAATTAAAGTAGTGATTAGATAACATAAAAATATATTATATATGGATTCCTCTTCCTTTTACATTATTAGTTAAATTTAAAATTACGATGAATTTAGTATGCTGAGGCTGGTAAGCAAAGGCTTTACCCCTCAAAATAGAAATAATTTAATTTAATTTTTTTATAAATAAAAAATTTATAAATTTATATATAATAAAATTATAGTTTAACTCTTAAAATAAAAAAAAATTAATTTAGTCCTCCCATAAATAAAAAAAATTATAAATTAATATATAATAAAATTACATTTTAATCTCTAAAAATAAAAAAAAATTCTATTTTTAACATTTTATTAAGGAAAGCTTGGGACAATAGTTAAAAGAATATGTTTGCTTGTGCATATTCTTTTTATTTAAAAGTTTTTACATAATAACTTATTTAGCCCTCCAATTTTATAAAAAAATTATTTTAATCATCTATTTAATTTTTCGATTCTTTTAATTATTGAATCTGTAGTGTGTGTCAAATAATTTCAAAATAGATGAAAAATTAATGTTTGTTAATTTTGTTAACGTGATATTTACGTGGTAATCCACGTGTATGCCACGTTAAAAATTAATTAATTTTTTAAAAATTAAAATATTAAATAAATATTTTTTAATATTTTTATACTTTTTAAAAATTAATTAATTATTGACATGGCATTCACGTATATAAATATAATAAAACTTATAAAATTTACATGTGAGATTAAAAAAAAACCCTTATGGAATATTATTAAAAAAAAATCAATCATGTGATAGTTTTTCTTATAAAATTAAAAAAAAATATCATTGATGATGTAAAAAAAATTCAAATATTTAGATCATCATCTCCTCATAAAATAAATGTTTAATAGTACTAAAATCAATCCAAGAATCTCAATGACGGAATTAGGAACCTAGTTGTCAATTAACTACTTTTAAACAAATTTGATAGCGTAGAAATTTTTTTCCATTAATTTATTGAAAATACCTTTTTCTTATTTAAAGATAATAGTATTTATCGCTTTAAATATTATTTGAATTTGAATTATATTAATCGTGTTATTATTAGAGTTTTATTTTTTTTTTATAATTCAGTAGTTCATCAAATAAAAAAATTATATATTTTTAGAAACATTGATGTATTGATTTTTATGTTATTTTCTTATTTTATTTTAGGTTGTTTAATAATATCGATTTTGATTTAAAAAAATAAAATAATATCGATTTTGAAATTACTTGACTAATTTTTTTATCAGGCATTTATTTACCTGAATTGCTTCGTACGGACCAAGTTGCGACTCATGGTTTGACCTTTGACGTGGTTCCCACCTCTTGTATCATCTTCATAACAAATTCCCCTGCCACCGTGGGTTTCACTCACGCGCCACTTCTTTGCAGCGGCGACAAAGACCTGAGCCACCGAGGTGAACGGGCTCCCTGTCGGCCGTTGCTTTCGGTACTTCCTGATCCCAATTAGAAACACCGCCAATGCTACCGCTAATGAGCCTGATAACACCCCAAATCCTGCTGCCCAACTAACATTGTCCTACATGACATCAAATGTCACCCTCTACATAAAAATTATAAGTAAAAGAAAAGGTAGTTTAGGCACAAACTTTGATGTTACCTGGAGATAAATGACGACAACGATGGCGACTGAGGCGCCTGTAACGATCCCAAGGTACCACCAGTTGAAAAATGAGCTTTTGGCTGCCTTTTCTTCAGGGTTGTTCTCATCGAACTGGTCAGCAGCGAAGGTTTGAACGCATGGTTTATGGCCTCCTTCACCTATGGCTAATACGTAAAGCGCTGTGAAAAACACAGCTTTGCGGGAATGCATAGGGATTACTGACACTGATAAGCTCAATAACACCATTCCCTGAAATCATAAAGAACAAAAAGAAAAGCTTGTTAAAAACATATCTCCAATCCCAATAAACACGACGCCACCGAACTTACCAAGAAGTAGATGACAGAGGAGGCAAGTATGGTCTTGAAGCGACCGAGGTATGAATCGGCAATGAAGGCTCCGAGCAAAGGGAAGATGGAGGAGACCCCAACCCATGTATTGACGTTCTTGGCGGCGGTGGCCACTGGCTCTCCGAGATTGTTTGTGAGGTATGTGATCAAATTTCCAGCCAATCCGTAGAAAGCAAATCGCTCGGCCATCTCAACAACTGCGTCAAACAACAATGACAATATCATCGAACACTCAAGATAAAAATCCACGAAAAACGAAAAAAAAGAAGAAGAAGAAAATATTGACTTACAGATAGCAAAAAAGGCTGCTTTCCACCCTCCTTTGGAGGGCTTTTTTTGAGAAGAGAGGTTGGTGGGGTTTTGACGGTGGTCATTGTCTATGGTGACAGGAGCAACTGAGCTATCCATGGAGGAGTTGGAGTGTAGGAAATTTGGCTGAAGAACTCGATGAAAATGGTGGGATAGATTGAGGACGATTGCTTCAATTTATACATGTGAAAAGTTATAAGCTTTGGGCATTTGAGTAAACTTCCATGCTCTTTTTTTTTTTCTTAAAGCTATTGAGTCAAAACTATTTCGCTGTAGCATCCCACTTTGTCACTAGCAAAAACAGTAATTTTTTTCTCGGATTTATATTTAATGTAATACTTTAATTCGAGTTCGAGTTTAATTATGTATGTGTAGATTTTTAATTTTAATTTTAATTTTATTATATGTAAGTCTTAATCAAATTTATTCTGATTAAGATTCAAACATATTTTAATTATTAATCCATTCAATTTGATAATAACTATAGATTTGTAATTACGAATTTTACTATAAAAAGTATCCTAAAAAAAATTAAATGAAATTTCGTGTATTATTTGATGATCAGAATGTTCATCATCCTAAATTCGAATTGTGCTAATCGCGTTGCTACTATGATTTTACTCTCCTATTGTTTTTATAAAAATCAAATGAATCACAAGGGAGAATATAGCATAACAAATGCTGGATTAACTGACGAATCTGTTTTTATATTATAGATTCACATGGCTGATTTCTTTGTTTCATTAAAGATTAAACCAAATTTCTTTAATTGTAGACAAGGACAAGGTTGCTACCAACTTGTAACTTCCTATGTTAAGTAATCAAAGATTAGATTATTTTCATTCCTTAACAAATTGCTTTGATGGATACATGTTCAAAGATGGAATCCTTTATTACATTTTAAAACCTCAAGGTTTATTAGTCAAACGAATGTAATATGAGTTTCTGGTTCAATCAATTTGAGAATGATAAAGTCTTAACAACAAGACGATTAGTGCGACTCGAACTCAGACCGAATTTGAGACGGTAAATACCTCAACTATTAAGCTAACACATCATAATGTATTTTAGTAGGGCATAAATACAAAATTTGAAATTAAATTGTGTTTGAAGCACTCTGATGGTAATTAAGTTTGCCAAAAGAGTAGGAATATTTTGAATTAAGTTATGAATATTTTTGGTAATATTTATCAAGAAGATTAAAGGAAGGAAGATAAGATTCCAAATATTATTTACACACACTGAAAAGGACCCATTTGATTTTGTAAATTTCTTACTTCTTTCACTGTTAAATTACCTACCGTCCAATTCCACAAATACATACCTACCATTTCATAATAGGCTCCAGTCACTAAGGTTTTGGCATGGCTGGTTTTCGATCTTGAGTATTTAGATTTAAAATTTATTATATTCAATTAAAATATGTGAATTTTCAAGTTTAATTATGTGTAGGTTTTAGTTCGTAGTTTGAATTGTTCAAATTTATAGATTGTGATGTAATAGTTTGATTTTTTATTCTAATTTTTAATTTTTTTATGCTGTAATAATTTGATTCTATATCAAGTGATCACTCAAACATGTATTTCTACCTATGTTTTGATTATACTATATTTGTAAACTTTATATATATATATATCTTTGGCTTGGAAAAAATTTAAACCTAAAATTTGATATTAAAAAATACTCACTTATCTCGTAAGGTTTGATGAAAATTCATTAACCTCTTAAACTTAATGATTATTTATTAAATGAATTTTAAATAAAAAGATAACCTTACCCTTTATTAGTTATTATTTTATTTTCAATATTTTCCAATTAAAGTGATAAAAATATTGAATCTTGTGTATTGACCTGATGGTCAAGGGTGTTCACCGCTCTAGATATGACTTCGGTTCAAGTTACGCTAGTCATTAACTAAAAAAAGTAATAAAAATATTTTAATTATTTTTAAATTAAATTATAAATTTCATTACATTCTATATAATTATATGGTTATCGTAGTGCTTTTTTCAGTTAATATATGCAAGTGTTTTTTTTGAAAGTTACATGTACAATCACAATTACAATAACAAAAAAATATATAAATAACTATAACTAAAATAAAATTATACAAGATACACATATGATCATAAACTAAAATAAATATAGATTGAGAATATACATAGATTTACACAAAGTGAAACTTGAACTTGATATTTTAAAGTTTTCGAAGTTTCAAAATGTTAACCTTACCTTTAAGATAAGGCTTTATTTTTTTTAAAAAAAATTATTATAATTATAATTTACTTTTTCTTCTCTTTTACCTTTTATTTATTTTTTAACAAAATTTTATGTTAATACGTGTTAACTATTTAAATATTAATTTAATTATAATACTAATTTTGAGATAAATTATTTTTTTATTTTTATATTTTAATCAATTTCTTTTTTATTAATTAATTAATTTTACATAATAAAAAATTTAATGTATTCATCTTATGATTAATTTTATATTAAAAATGAACCCAACGAGTGGCTCTAGTGGTAAAGATGATGTTGTTCATCTTAGGAGACTCAGGTTCGAGCACCTGTGTGTGTAAGATGTGTGTGTTGTCAGAGGATTAAGAAAGTATGAACAAAAGTTAAATATATTTTATGAAAAAATCAAATATTTTTAATTTTATAGCACTTCAATATGTAATTAAATTTTCATTATTTTAAAATTAAAAATAGAGAATGAATAAACTAAATAGAAAATATATAGATATATAATAAGGCTATAGTTATTATTTTTATTTAAAATTTACTTAATAAATAGATCTAAATGAAATTGATAAGATTTACTTTGAATAATATGTGGGAGTAAGTTGAACATTTTTAAAAAGATTAAAATGTAAATTTATCATTATATTATCAGTGAGTATGAGAATATGTCACTATATTTTATTTTAATTAATATTTGTCATCATATTTCGAGAACATGATTAAATTTTCCTCCACATATATTATGTGAATGATTTTAACCAAAAAACCTTGAATTAATTGAAAATTTTCACTCATTTTGATTTTTGATTAAATTTTATTACTTAATATTGATTTTGGTTATTTGAAAAAAGAATTTAAGTACGAAATATAATTAGACTGCTTGATAACGTAATTTTTAAAATTTTAAAAGTAAAGTATTTAAAATATAATGTTAAAATAAATAAAATGAAATAAAAATAATTAAAAGTTTCACATTATTAGTAGTTCATTATCCACTTATCATTTTCCACAATTTTTTCATTAATAAAATTTATCATTTGTTTTTTTAATTATGGATTATCAAGCATGCTTAAAAAACCAAATCACTAAAAATATTAAGTTTTTAATTGATTTAATTTTTTCAATAGGTTATCAAACAAGGTCTTGCATAGATTTTTTTTTATTTAATAAAAGAAAGACTTGAAAAAAAGTTTACTTTTTATAAATAACTATTTTTATGAATTATTAATATTAAAATTTTATTCATTAAATATTGTCCTCAAATTATTTTAATTTGAAATTGAATAGTCAAATTTAATAAAAAAATTAATAAAATAAAATTTAAAAAATAAAATTTATTGTTTCGTGTGTTGATCTGATGGTTAAAATATTTATCGATTCAAATATGATTTTAATTTGAATCACTTTAATCGCATTACAAATAATATTTTATTCTCTTTTTATAATTCATAAAAATATATATATATATATAAAAGGATAATTTATATACACATTAATATTATTTTTAGGCCTACTTGAGTACCTTAAAAGGGGGAGGTAGTAGCTAGGCAATGATGCCTCCTATTTTATTCTTCATTATGCCTATGATTTAGTAAAGGGGTTTTTACTTTTTAGTGCTTCTTTCTTTTGAGTTATGTTCCTTTTTTCTTCTAATGGTATACAGTGGGTGATCTCTCTCTCTCTCAAATCTTTGTTTTGACTTTAACTTGTTTTCTCACTTATTATTGCCATTCAAGAAAATTCACATGCACATTATCCTTATTTCTTCAAAATAATCAAATGGGTTTTTGAAATTGGGATTTCAAATAACATCTCAAATATTAAAAATGATATTGTTGAAAAAAATAATGATAAATTTATAAAGAATTAGTTTACATAAATCATAACAAGGATAGAGAGGATACTTCGATAATGAAAAGGTTTAATCCTCAATTTGATATTTATATCATATTTTTTTCTTATTTTAGTATTTAAACTTTTTTTTATAAGAGGTACCTCAATTACTATTTTTTTCCCTAAATTGATTATTTTGTTAGTCAAATCATCAAGTCTAATTTTTAAAAAAATCTTAACCCACAAATTAGAACTTAAATTGTACTATTTTTCTCAAGTTGATTCCTAAATTTTTTTTTGTTGCAAGTGATTCCTAAACTATTTTTTTGTTACTCGTTTTACGTCAAAATATTGCATCCAATAAAAAAATTCAATTAATAGTAGATTGTCACATCATATCAACTTTTAAAAATATTTTTAAATTTTTATTTTCTTTTATATTATTTCTCTTTTTTTTTTCTATACTTCTATTTCTTTTTTCCCTTTATAATGTATGACAACGCCAATAATGCTTGAAAATTGGCCTCCCAAGGTTGACAAATTGATGATTAACTCTGTCTTGATCTTCATTGCCTGCTTGCTTGAACTAATGAGATAAGTTCTTTTGTCTATCAAAATCAAACATGTTAGAATAGTGATTTGGAGGCAATGGTTGAACAAATTAACCTTTAAACTCATTTAAATCGATTGGACCAATTTTTTTCTTAAAAAAAAAGGTTGAACTGATTTATTTTTATTTTTATAAATTTTTAATAATTTATTTAATCGAATCAAATGAATCGATTAAATAAAAAATTAATAAGTCAACCATTAATCGAGTTTTAAAAACCTTGATAATAACCATGAAGCTCGAAATGTTGTCACTTATAGAAGATGCTCAAGATGAATTTGGGCTGAGTCAAAATTATGTTTGAGTAGAAAATAATAAAAATATTGTCAAATTGCTGCTTGATCGATGAATATATATACTTACAGTAAACATTTAAAAACACATTTTAATTAATGTATAGTTGTTATTTGTACAGATACTTTGAAAATACAAAGGTATAGTGCCTAGAATGATTCAATTGGAAAACATGTATTAAATCTACAACTTTAAGCACAGTACATGATTAATAGCAAAATTTAACCAAACGAATTCAGAAAATACAGGGACTAAAATTTAACCAAACCAAAAAAAATTATAATATTTGGGTCATGACTAAACTTTTAAAATTCAAAAAGTATAGAGACCAAAAAAATTAAAACACATCGACTAAATCCATAACTTATATAGTACAACAATTAATAGTAAAATTTGAGATTTTTATATAGGTGAGTGATTTTAAAATTAAAGTTTAAAAATAATTAGAATAATTTCCACTGTATAATACAAAACTGAAATGAAAAAAGCTTATATCTTGACATCTTTTCCTTATAGCCTATGCATCCCTATAACATCTGCACTGCTAAAGCATAGTATATACAGTAAAGAAAAAAAAAAGAGAAAAAAGGAGTGGAAAGCAAAATGTTTCTATCAATTCATACATTTGTATAGTCATCATATCGTTACTCATATAATGTCTAATATTTCTATTTTTACGGTAACAAAATGGCAGTACTCATTAGCTACCCAATTCAATTATTGCTAATTTCTTACATCTATTTTAGTAGTACTAGCCAAAATAGTTTTTTGCCTACTAGATTGTGTGTTTGGAAATGAAAATCATTTTCTAAAATTATTTAGTCCAAATAATGGAAAATAAATTATATTTATAACTGTGTTTAAAAGCTAAAAAAAAAAATTAATGTTTTTGGGCCTCTTTTTGCTCTAGATCTTGGGTGGCTGCGCTCTCAAACAATTCTCAAGATCGGGCTTGGTTCAAATCTCAATTTGAATTCAATTAAGTTCTTTTTTAAAAATCGAGACTTTGTTTGAAATAAATATAAAATCTCAGTTTATACGTTTGGTTTTACATGAAATGTTCTAGAAATTGTTGTAACTATTTGTGTAACATTATGGAATTACAATAAGATACCATTAGCACAAATATATCATGGATACTTACGTAGTTCAGTAAATCACCTACATTTGCAAGGTTTAGCTTAAAGTTGAATCAACTAAGAAGTCATTGTATAAGTACAAATTACAAAAGAAAAAATAAACAATCTGAGAATCCTTACGATATTAGTCTCACACACTTTTAGTGAACTATCTTAACACTTTAATCTATCCTATTGTATGCTATGAAACAACTCTCAAGGAATTATAAGCATCTCTCAATTGCACTTACAAAATGCTCCTAGAAAACTCTGATGTGCTCTTTCAATCCATGCTCTCAAATAAAGGATGAAGTTTCATAAACTTTTTAGAAATTCTTATTAGTGGGAGAGGAGGCTTAAGATGATCCTTTTTAGACATAGCATTTCCCTGCTTCATCAAGATTTGGTAGCCTTTAGAATCTATTGATAGTCTTTACGTGTGCAACAGTTTGATCAAATATTAAAGATTTAATATCAAAAGTGATCATTTTACCAATCTTATGCAATAGAACTCCAAGATTTGTGTTGATAGTTGTAATGTGAAGTGATAACATCTAGTTTCTCATGGAAATTTTATGTAAGGAAACATAAAACAAACTTATATCAACAACAAGTATAGCGTTATTGTTAGCCTTGGTTGATCAAACTCCCTTAATGGGGTCTTTGACTGTTGCATCATTCTTTTCTACAAAGTTAGCCTTAGTTCTACTATGCTTCAAGCAAAAATCAATGATACTGGAAAGAAACCAAGTGAGTAACCTCTAATATAAACTTTTGTATAATGTTGTGAGTTTTTGTTAGTAATTGCTTTAAAAATGTTGTAATAGAACTTCTAACTTATTACCTTCATATATGGTTAGAAATAAAAGGCAAATGTCAACAAATTTTGAGCTTACAACAAAGTAGCCACATCCAAATCCTGAAAGTCATCTAGATGGATGTTTTTGTCATGAATGATCTCTTTCTTTTGAATCAAATTCATAACATTCATTAATTAAGAACCAAGATTTCTTCTTTTTTGGCTTATACACACATTGAATTTGACAACTCATGCAGACTTCATCTTCTTTAGCTTATCTATGAGGAGCTCAACATGTATTTTCCCTCTTTTTAGCTAGTTTTGACACAATAGCAACATAATCTCCTACCCTAGATCTTCAACATTACGAACTTTTGTTTTAACAATTGGTGCATTAGTTTCTCAAACAATTGTTGAACATCAAAAAGTAACACCTTTTGCTATCACGACTCATTCAGTAGCATGGGCTTCACTTGTTGGAAAATTAATTAGTAGTAACATGCTTATTAAAGACATCCTTAACCTATTCTTCCTTAGAATTTGACTCAATTAGATCATTAATAACCTTCTTAAAAGCAGTTGCTTGTTCGTCAACAATATTATATTCTCTTATAGAAACAATCTCTTGAGCATTAGGTTTCTCAATCACTATTTTCTCTGACTCAATATCATTACTAAGGTTTTCATGTTCACCAACAATAGGTTTATTAAGTTTGGCAAATGGATTTCTAATCTATAAAGGAAACCCTAAATTTTGTGGCTCATGAAAACACTAGGACCATTGTTTCTTAGTCTCCAATGAAGGATCAAGTAGGCCATTTAATCAACATCAATATCTATCTTAGGTTAATTAATTGCAATAGAAGGAGGAACAACTAACCTTTTCATCATAAAGTCATCAATCACATTGGTTCCTTGTTGGAGAAGGCACCTTTTCGTAGAGAGGCCTAAGTAATTCATGATAATCAACAAGCCTTAGGAGCAGTGGATGTTGGATATCGCTTTAGGCTATGGGTTGAAACATGAGTAGGAACACCAAATTTACCACTTCTTGTTTTCACGGTTTTTGTGTGGATTGAGAACAAAGCAAACAGAGGAGATAGTAACAACAAAGAACTTCAAGAGTCCTTATTGCATTCAATTTAGGTCTTTGATTGTAAGGAATAAAGGACTTTTGCAAAACGAACTTGAAAATATGCTCTAGATTTCTAAGGATCACAAAGTGTAATAAATATCCATTCAAAACCTAATAAAATCAAAATGCTAAAAGAATAAAAAAACATAAAAACAACAACACTATTTTTACCAAATACATGTGCCCTTTAAACTAAATCTAGGTCAGCACTACAACTTGCATGCATTAAGTGTATTTCTCATTCATTCAAATTTGTTGGCATCAAGGCTCTTTGTAAAGATGTCTTCAAGTGTTGGGGATCGACCTGATTAAGCAATAAACAAGTTAAAAATAACGGAAGTAATTGAAAAATTGAACACACAAATTTAACATGGAAAAACTCCTCCAAAGAGGATAAAAAACTACGGGCAAAGATAATTTTACTATAATGGCAAAAAACGAAGAGTGCAAAAAGATGGAGATAAAAATTAAACCCCAAAAAACCCAAAAATAAAAAATCCTCAAAACGTAAATACTAAATTCTCTAAAAGTATTAGGAGTTCTAAACTCTAATGGGTATATTTCTAAGGTTGTAAAAGAGCCTATTTATAGGCTAAATTCCTAGGTCAAATAATAATAAAATAATCTAGACTAATTAAAGTTTGACTCAAACAAATAAATAGAGTTTAATTGAAACAGATAAACAGAGTTTAACTGAAAGATTATTTTTCAAATTTGACTTGAAATAGGAGTCATAATTCAACAAATCTCTACCTTGACTCGTAGTTCCACAATGCCATCTTTGCCAAAGCCCGTCACGAGCCTATCTTGAACTATGCAGGGAATTAACTGAGTCGAATCTGTGCTTAGAAGTTGGAAGTCTTCTAGCCTTCAACTTGTGCACTACTAAATCAAAACTAACTCGAGTCTAATTTTCTCGAATACAGTGCCCTAACTTTTCAAAACCTGCATCCAAAAGAGAACCTCTCTTCAACGAAACAGTCATACCTTTTTCCCTCATATGACCAAGTTGTCTCCGCTCCAAACGAGTTGATTTCAACTCCGTAACGGACGAGGGACGTCTGATTTCACCAGTCACTATAAAACCTTTCAGAATATAAAAATTGTCGGTCTTTTTACCTTTTAACAAAACGAAAGCCCTGCGAGACATCTTAATGCAGCTCAACTCAATGTTGATTCTGCAACCTTTTGAGTCTAAAATACTTAAGGAGATGAGATTCTTTCGTAAATCAAGTACATACCTGACATCTGATAGTGTCCTAATCGTACCATCATGCATCCTAATTTTAACAGTACCAATATCGATTACCTTACTGGATGAATCGTTTCCCATGTACACAACTCCACCTTCAACCGAACTGTCTGTGGAGAACCATTCTCTGTTGTGACACATGTGGAAAAAACATCCTGAATCTAGGATCCACTCAAACGTAAGCTCGGAGCTTTCGTTCGTTGACACGGCCAAATTAGCACCGGCTAAATCTTCCTCGTTACTCTCAGCAGTCTTTTTATTTCGCAGTTAGTAATAATATGCTTTGACGTGACTTAATTTCTTACAATAGCGACATCTTTTGTCTCACTTTTTTGATGCTACCAAAACAGAAGCTTGCATATCTGCCTTGCTATCTGAACCAAACTCATTGTCGTGTGTGTCTTTGCTCAACAAATGACCCTTCACATCCTCAAACGAGAGTTTGTCTTAACCATAAATCAAAGTCTCCCTAAAAGACTTGTATGAAGGGAGTAAAGAGCACAACAATAGCATAGCCTGGTCCTCATCGTCAATCTGAACCTCAACATTATTTAAATCATTCAAAAGAGTAATAAATTGACTAATGTGATCTCTAAGAAGTTTACATTCGTTCATGCGAAACGTAAATAGACGTTGTTTCAACACTAAACGGTTAGCTAGAGACTTAGTCGCATAAAGAGTTTCTAGCCTTTTTCACAAGGCGGATGAGACCTTCTCCATCAATACCTCTTGCAATACCCTATTCGCGAGGCACAATTGGATTGTAATCAGGGCCTTTTCATTAAGCTCTTCTCATTCTGTTTGATATAGATTATCAGGCTTTTTCCTAGTAACAACCTTTTTCAAGCCGGTCTGGACTAGAATTGTCATCATCCGAATTTGTCACAGATTGAAATTTGTGATACCATCGAACTTCTCAATGTCGAACCTTGTTGTTGCCATCTCTGAATGAGTTAATCTACGAAAAATGAACTAGCTCTGATACCACTTGTTGGGGATCGACCCAATTAAGAAACGAACAAGTTAAAAATAGTGGAAGAAATTGAGAAATTGAACACACAAATTTAACGTGAAAAAACTCCTTCGAAGAGGATAAAAAACCACGAGCAAAGATAATTTTACTATAATGGTAAAGAACGAAGAGTACAAAAAGATGGAGATAAAAACTAAACCCCCAAAAACTCAAAAATAAAGAACCCTCTAAACGTAAACACTAAATTCTCTAAAAGTGTTAAGAGTTATAAACTCTAATGGGTATATTTCTAAGGTTGTAAAAGAGCCTATTTATAGGCTAAATTCTTAGGTCAAATAATAATAAAATAATCTAAACTAATTAGAGTTTGACTCAAACAAATAAATAGAGTTTAATTGGAATAAATAAACAGAGTTTAACTGAAAGATTATTTCTCAAATTTGACTTGAAATAGGAGTCATAATTCAACATCAAGTTATTTTTTAGTTGAAATATATTCTATCACAACATTTGCTTCAATTAACTCATTGGGAAAATGATGTCTTATGTTTATATGCTTTCTACATGAATGAAGCACTAGATTTTGAGAGATGTTTATGGCACTAGTATCATCATAGAACATTGTTGTAACATTTGGTTTAAGATCATAATGTTTCAATATTTGTTTCATCTATAAAATTTGTGAATACCAACTTCCAACATCAATATACTTGGCTTTGACAATCAACAAGGATTAGAGCTTTGCTTATGCACCAAGAAACTAGATTGTTGTTTAAAATAAAAGAATGCTCTTAATGTACTCTTTTGATAATCTATGTTTTTACCTCAATCAACGTCACCATATCCTTCCAAATTCATAGTAGTTTCATTTGAAAACTAAATACCAAGCATTGTTAATTCCACTAGTATATTTGATGATATATTTTAGCACCTTCATATGAGTTTCATTGGGGTCTGCCTGATACATAGCA
Organism: Gossypioides kirkii; assembly: GCA_005610355.1. Lineage (NCBI taxonomy): Eukaryota > Viridiplantae > Streptophyta > Magnoliopsida > Malvales > Malvaceae > Gossypioides > Gossypioides kirkii. The sequence continues at coordinate 7,841,222 of CP032252.1, read as the reverse complement.
TAAACACAAATGCACCGAGGGTATTCATGTAGTTCGATAGACCCCTAAAATCAATAGGGCCTTACCCAAAATCCATTAACAAGTATAGTACAAGTACTATTTGCAACTAAAAAAATCTGAGGAACATTGCAACCTTAATCTTACATACTTTTAGTGAATTCTCTCAACACTCTAATCTATCTTGATTTATGTTATGAAACTAATCTCGGAGAATGAAAATAAGCTCTCAATCGCAATAACAAGATGTTCCTAAAAGAATAGTAACATGTTCTCTCTCAATGCTTGCTCTTTTATGAAGGATGACAATTCCTCAAATAAGTCTTCAATGTAGCTTCATATAGTAATATACTCATCCTTCTTAAAATGGGGATAATATTATTATAAAAAATTCGTGATAAGATTATTATAAAGCATCCAATGATTCATGTTAGAAATTCCCCGATCATCTTGATCAATATTCTTTTTAACCAAAGAAAATATGAAACCTACAAATCTCTGACTCTATATTATCGAGTTTTCTATTACATGAAACTCCCGTGTCTTCTACCCGTGTGTCTCATAAATGAAATTTTAATTTTATATACTATTTTTAAATATTCTAAATTACTATATTATAAGACTATGTGTGAGTGTAGTTAAGAAGTTAAGGAAGTTAGTTGGTTATAAATTGTTAGTAGTTGTTAACAGTTTAGTATTAGTCTATAAATATTGTGTAAAGATTGATGCATTTGATGAAAAAGAAAAATAATATTTCAGTTGAAGTTTTCTTGAGTTTCTATCATGGTATCAGAAGTGTGAGTGTAGTTAAAGTTTTTTTTCGTTATGGAGTCTACTGTTGTTACCGATGGTAGGGTGTTCAATCCATTAACATTTGCTTCTCAGAAGGTTGCTATGTTAGTTGATGATGGAAATTTTCTTACGTGGAAGCAACATGTGTTGTTGGTCATCAAGACTCATAGGCTTCATGGTTATCTTGATGGTACTGTGTTTGTGCCTTCATTTACGGTTCTTAGAGAGGATGGTTCATCAGTCAAAAATCCATTGTTTGTGCAGTATGAGCAGCAAGATGCTGCTATTGCTGCATGGTTATTATCTATTGTTAGTCCGGCTCTTCATAATAGACTAGTTGGTGATTCAGAGTCAGCAAATCAATTGTGGGCAGCGTTAGGTCAGATTTTTGGTCATTAATCTGCTTCTAAGGCAATGAGGTATCGTTCTTTGCTTCATAATTTGTGCAAGAATGATATGTCTATGTCAGATTATCTTGCTAGGATTAAGCATTTTTGTTACTGCTTGGCTGGCTGTGAACAGCATGTGTCTCTTGATGAACATAACTCTGCAATCTTTAATGGTTTACCTCTAGAATTTGAACATATTGTGTCGATTATTACTACGAGTCAAGTGCTCATTTTGCTCAGGTGACAGTGGATGCAAATATGGCTGTGCATAATAATAAAACTGGTGGTCAAACTATGCTAGTGTATACAGGGAGGTCTTCTATGAGCTATGCTAGAGGACGTGGTCAAACTGGTGGTCGTGGTAGGTTTGGAAATATGAGGCCAAAGTGTTAGATTTGTGGGAAGATTGGTCATGTAGCTCGTAACTGTTTCTATCCTTATGAAGAAGATAATGTTGATGGTTTTGAGGTGCAAACTTGTTCTGCTGGTTCAGTTGTTGCAGCACATCATTGTTATGTGGCTTATGAACCATGTCATTAGGTGTGTGGTTATTCTACTAGCTCTAATTCTAATGTTGAGTCTGTGTCTCTTGCACAGGCACGTGTTGCATCTATTATTGCAACTCCTCGAGTTGTGGGTGATTTTACATGGTATTCGGATAGTGGTGCTACTGCATATCTCACAAATGATGCAGCTAGGCTTGCTCATACTCAGCCTTTTACAGGAGGTAAGGTGGTTATTGACGATGGTAGAAAAATTCCTATAATGCATATAGGTAGTTCTTTTTTAGCTTCTGGTAATAACACATTGCTGATTAAGGATCTATTGCATGTTCTTCAAATACATAAAAATTTATTATCTGTGTCTAAGTTTGCAAAGGATAATCATGTCTACTTTGAATTTCACCCAACTTGCTGTTATGTAAAGGACTTAGTAACTCACTAGATACTTTTTCAAGGGCCTCAGTGTGACGAGTTATACCAACTGTAGTCTACTTCAAATGAGCAGCTCTTTACTACAGTTACCACGAGTCAAGATGATTCGAAAAGTGTGTCAACGTCCTCCCTAGTCGATCTATGGCATAAGAGGCTAGAGCATCCTTCTACTGATGTTTTGGCTAAGTGTTTAGAGCATTATAAATTATCAGTATCTAGGACTAAGGGTGTTCTATCATGTAATGCATGTGCTATGGGTAAATCTCATAAATTGCCCTTTAGTGCATCTACATCAGTATATAGTGCTCCTTTGGAGTTGATAGTTGCTGACCTATGGGGGCCTGCACCCTGCTTGTCTAATGGAATGCAGTACTATGTTTCGTTTGTTGATGTTTTTTCTAGACATGTTTGGATTTTTTTCTTAAAACGAAAGTCTGATGCTTTGACTTCATTTCTTACTTTTAAAAGTACTAGGGTGTAAGATAAAACAGTTGTAGACTGATGGAGGAGGTGAGTTTCAACGTTTTGATGAACATTTGAAGAAGTTTGGTATTAAACATCGTGTGACTTGTTCCCATTCGTCGGAGCAAAATGGCATTGTAGAGCATCGACACAGACAGATAGTGGAGACAGGTTTGGTGCTTCTAGCTCAGGCTTCTCTTTCCTTATCATATTAGAGTTATGCATTTGAGACAGCTGTGTATCTTATTAATTTCTTGCCTTCTAAGGCTTTAAATGGGGTTGCTCCCTTGCTAAAGTTGAGTGGTAAACTACCAAGCTATAATCACTTGAAGGTTTTTGGGTGTAGATGTTACCCATTGCTTAGGCCTTATAATCTACACAAGCTTCAATATCCTCCTTGTGTGTTTTTGGGATATACTGAGAAACATAAAGGGTGTAAGTGTGTTGCTTCGAATGGTAGGATTTATATTTCTCGACATGTTAGATTTAATGAGTTGGAGTTTCCTTTTGCACAGCTCCAGCAAGATGACAAATTACCAACTAAGGTTGATAATTTCTGGTCTTCACCTGTGCTACCAGTGTTTGTTCAGACGCCTTCTGTGGCATTAGACAGTTCAGTTATGCATCATGATGATGGTGCTTCCTCTTTAGATGATCTAATTATATCAAGTCATTCAAGCTAGACATCAGTTACTGTTCCATGTTGGGAATCTGCTATGCAGTCTAGTGTCCAAGTTGGATCTGCACCTTGCTAGGGAACTGTTCATGGAACAACTAAGGTTACAGAGGGTCCAATCATAGGTGGTAATCAACACCCTATGGTTACTAGGAGCAAAAATGGAATTTTTAAGCCAAAGGCATTTATGTCTGAGGTTAGTCAAATTGAACCGAAAGATATACATGCAGTTGTGTTGATTCCTTTATGGAAAAAGGCTGTGGATGATGAGCTGCAGGCTTTAATTCGAAATGGAACATGGGAGCTTGTTGAGCCACCAAAGGATCAGAATTTAGTTGGTTGCAAGTGGCTGTTCAAAAATAAAACTAATTCTGATGGTAGCATAGAAAGGAATAAGGTGAGATTTGTGGTACAAAGGTACTCACAAGCAGCGGGTAAAGATTATCATGAAACATTTAGTCCAGTTATCAAGGCCAACGCAGTTCGAATGATATTTGCTTTTGCAGTTTCTCAAAAAATGGCAGATCAGGTAAGTTGATGTCAACAATGCTTTTTTTGAATGGAACATTGTCTGAGATAGTGTACATGAAGCAGCCACCAGGGTTTGAAGTATGTAACGCAGCAGGCAAGCCTTTGGTGTGCAGGTTGAAGAAGTCTTTATATGGTCTTAAGCAGGCACCTCGAGCCTGGTACAATACATTGAAGAATTTTTTGGTTGATGATCTGTCATTTCGAAATTCCAAAGCCGATACTTCCTTGTTCTTTAAAAGGATTTCCAGTGGTTGTGTGATTTTGGTGGTTTATGTGGATGATATTTTGATCACAAGTTCTCTTACTGATGAGATAGGGAGAGTTGTTGATTGTCTTCATCAGAAGTTTTCTTTAAAGGGTTTTGGGCAGTTAAGTTTTTTCTTAGCTTGGAGGTTGCACGAGTAAGAGATGGTCGTCATGTGTCTCAAATGAAGTATGCTCGTGAGTTGCTTGAACGAGCGAGTATGAGTAGTGCTAAGCCTGTTCCTACACCCATGGTGAGTGCTCCAATGTTATCTGCACAAGAAGGAACTCCGCTGTCTAATGGAACAATGTATAGAAAGATTGTGGGTGGTTTACAATATCTTTGTCTAACAAGACTTGACATTGCCTTTGTTGTTAACAAGGTTAGTCAGTTTATGCACTTACCACATGATGTGCATTAGACTGTTGTCAAACGTGTGCTAAGATATATTCAAGGGACATTGGATTATGGTCTGTGGTTTCAACCATTTGTTGTTACATTGGAAGGATTTTCAAATGCTGATTGGGCAAGTTCTTTGGAGGATAGAAAGTCTACCTCGGGGTTTTGTATTTACTTGGGGACTAATCTTGTTGGTTGGTCTTCGAAGAAACAGATTGTGGTCTCCAGATCTACTACAGAGGCGGAGTACAGGAGTCTTGCTAATGCTGTCACAGAACTGACTTGGTTTCAATCTTTATTAGCTGAACTGAAAGTCGATTCAGCTAAAGTCCCTGTTGTCTGGTGTGATAACACCAGTACAATTTGTCTAGTTGCAAACCTGGTGTTACATGCTCAATCAAGCATGTTGAAATTGATCTTCATTTTGTTCGAGACAAGGTTACAAGTGGGCAACTGCAAGTAAATTTTGTACCAGGAGCTGATCAAATTGCTGATGTTTTGGCAAAACCTTTGACTGTGGGAGCATTCGAGCGTTTTCGAGCTCAGTTGAATGTGATAGCCTTAAGCAGTTTAAACGAGAAGGAGTAGGGAGAATATTAGCAGACTATGTGTGAGTGTAGTTAAGAAGTTAAGGAAGTTAGAGTTGGTTATAAAACTGTTAGTAGTTGTTAACAATTTAGTATTAGTCTATAAATACTGTGTAAAGACTGATGCATTTGATGAAAAAGAAAAATAATATTTCAGTTGAAGTTTTCTTGAGTTTCTATCAGTTTCTTATCAACAAATTCAATGAATTAATCAAAATGTTTAGATTTAGATTTGCATGGAAAAAAGACATAATTAAGCAAGATAACAGGCATACTTCTTGAGATAGGAAAAGATTTAGACCGAAAGGGGAATGAACATGGAAACAAAATTTTAAAATTGAATAAAAAAAATATTTGATGCACTTACTGTATATACTTTTATAGAATTTCACATCATTAAAAATAAAGGATTTTTTAATATAACACATTAGAAACAAAGTGAAGTAATTTTAATTTTAATTTTTTTATAATATGTCTGATTTATTATTAGTGAATAAAATAATACATATCCATATATCAAATATAAATCTAAAATAATACATTTCCTTTGGTCTAGTATTTGACACAAAATCATTTACATTCACCTTAATCCATCTATGAGGCGAAAGCTGCCATCAACTTTTAATCATCAAAGTACAACTTCAATTATGAAGTCCACTTGTACTAAATAAAGATCTAGTCTAAGCTTATGCATATTTTAAAATTATATCATTGTAAATTTAAAGATAATACTTACAAGTTTAAAATTAAAATAAAATTTTTTTATGCACTTACTGTGTATGATTTGGTACAACAAAATTAAGTGAATTTAAATTTAAATTTCGTGATGATATGCTATCATCTGATTTATTGATGGTATATAAAATAATAGATTATTAGTATATCATCTATAAATTAAAAAAGATATGTTGTACTTGTATTTTTTTTTCCTTTATCGATTTTAAAAATAGATATTTGTTTCTAAAAAAAATTCTCTTTTCGTTTTTATGTTCTAAATTTTTTTTTTGGTGAATTACAATAACAGTGTAAAATTCAAACAACCAACGTGATTAATGTGACTCGAATTCAGATTATACTTGAAACGATGAACACCCTAGACCATCAGATCATTACATAAGTTTATGTTTTCAAGAATTTTGGTTCTATTTTATTATCATTTGTTCATTAATATTTTTCAATCAATTCACCCACATTATTCGCATTAGATTATATAACAATCTATAACACTAATGAAATGAATGAATAGAATTATGTAAAAATATATTTATTAAATTTTTTAAAGTATTTATTAAAAGTTTATATATGAATCAAATAAAATTTTAATTAAAATGGTAATATAAAATATTTAAAATTATATCATTTTAAGTTCAATTTTTTTATGTATGTAATTTTATCGATTTAATATAAAAATATCTTCAAAAACAAAAACACTTCATGCAAATATAACTTACTTTATAAAAATATTCTTTTTAATATTTTCTCTAAATTTGTTCAAAAAATATTTCTAAATTACATTTGGTCAACTAATAAAACTAACGAGTTTAAATATAATAATATAAAATATAGCCGATTGAGTTTAGCTCGATTGGAAGGATATTGTTACCAATGCAAGAAGACATGGATTCGAGTGCGTTAAAATACATTATCTTTTTATTTATGGGTTGTGAAGAGACTGCTAATAACTTTAAATTTTGTGTAAAAAAAATAAACATAATTATAACTTATAATAAAATTATTAAAAAATATAAAATGCGTACATATACACAATTATATCTACTCAATAATAGATGCATATCTAAATATTTAAACAATCCGATGTGGATCACAATTTTCGGATAAAAAATTATTTTTCTTTCATGAATCCATATGAATATGACTTTCTGAAAGAAATATATTTCATTGATAACAATTTAGGATAAATTTACCTTTTTAGGGAAAAGAGACCTTTCTAAAAAAAGAAAGACAAAGACCTAAGTATATAATTACACTATTTTTCAACTTTTACTTTAGCAAAAAATATTAAAAGAAAAAAAAGGCTCTTATGAAAAAGAAGTAAAACATAACAAAATAATTAACAAACATATCGAAAATCAAAAGAGATGTTTGTTGTAAAAAGATAAGGCAAAAAGCACGTGAAATTAACTTTTAAATATATATTAAATAAAAATATTTTAATTATATTTTTAGTGTTAAATTTTTTAACTTTTAAATATACATTAAATAATAATATTTTTAATTGATATGATTATGATATTAATATTTTGAATCTTTACATGTACAATAACCATTAATCATATTACTAAATCTAACTATTAAAGAAGAAACATCACTTTTTTTTTTGGTGAATTACAATAACAGGACAAAACTCGAACAATAAACACAACTAATGTAACTAAAACCCAGATCATACCTGGACCATTAAACCATCACATGGGGATAAGAAAAAACATCACTTTTGAGAAACTATTAAAGAAGAAACATCACTTCTTCTCAAATAGTTCTTACAATTGATAGTTATGTAGTTATAGTTGTTATACTTTAATTATGGTTGTTAGAGTTGGTGCCAAATGTCTAAGCAACTGGTAAAAAGCTCTTCAACTCACAAATTAGTTGTAAGTAATTAATGTAAATAACCATGTGTTGTCAAAAGGTTTAGAGCTTTCCTATCAAAATCAATATGGATGAAATTCATAAATACACAATTTTTTTCAATAGTTTTATATTCTTTCTTTAGCTTCTTTAAGTTCTCAAATCTTGATTTTCATGGTGTTTTATGAATTATTCTAATATGGTATTAGAACCCTTCATTTGATCACATTAGATCTTTATTTGAATTTTAGTTTTGCATTTTAAGGAGTCTTGATTGACAGAGATTTAAATTATCAAATGTCTTTGATAGAATATGATCCAAATATTTCCATGAAGGTTGAAAATGGAGAGGTTACTTCCCTTGTGTAAAAAACCTCTCTTGACACTATCTTTGTTATCAAGAAGATTTCTATGTTAGCATAATGTGTCAAATCTAATTTCTATTGCTTTAGCTATTTTGAAATATAAAAATGATGCAATTCCATAAAATGAGACATCTATTTTGTTTTCTAATCCCACAAAATAACTCTCTTAATCTTTACTCAAACCTTACCAAATTTGTTTTCTATTGCTTTAGCTATATTCCAAGGCTTAAAACTCATCCAAACTCTCTTAAAAATCATGAAGAGCTAACACTTGCCATTCTCTCTCTAAAACTCATCAATGAAATTTAAATATGTTAGAGTCGTGTGACCTAAATCCCCATTAAGCATAAAATTGGATTGTGATTTCAACAAGAGGTGCGGGAGCTCCGCCCCTGTGGTACGATCAATGTCGCACAAGTAGAACCCGTATAGAACTACACTTCTTCTATTTGACATTGATTAGAATAGGGTTTTCAATCTTTAAATAGATGTAGTCGAAACTCCTCTTGTGTTATTCGATTTTCAACATTAATGAATTTCTTCTCTTCTGCTAGTGGTTTTTCCCGAAAAAGTTTTTCACGTAAAATCTGTGTGTTTTATTTTTCTTTTCTTATTGCTTTGCGATCATTCTATTGTCATTATCGAATTTTATTATAACAAAGTGGTATCAGAGCTTTTCAAATTTTTTATCTTGATCAAGATAATGGAGACAATGAAGTATAATATTTTGTTGTTGGATCGCAACACTAGATTCACATTGTGGTAGGTAAAGATGCAGACAGTTCTCACACAGATGGATTTGGTGGATGCCCTACTATGATTAGATAAGATTCCTTTGACATTGACACTTGAAGAGAAGAAGCGTAAAGATCGAAAAACTTTAATGCAATTATATCTTTATCTATCGAATGAAATTCTACATGACGTGTTGAAGGAGAAGACCGTCGCTGCATTATGGGCAAAGCTGGAGTAGCTATGCATGTTGAAAACCCTAACTAGCAAGTTTCATCTGAAGTAGTCTTTTTATTCTCATCGTTTGAAAGAAGGCACGTCTGTGCTTGAACACTTAACTGTGTTTAAAAAATTATCTCGAACTTAGAGGCCATGGAGGTTCAGTATGACAAAGAATATTTAGGTTTAATTCTACTTTATTTGTTGTCCCCGTCTTATTCAACCTTTAGAGATACGATTTTGTATTGTCACGAATCTCTACAGTTGATGAAGTCTATGATTCCTTAGCCTTGTATGACAAGATGAAGCATCTTGTGGTTGGATTCGACTTTCATGGAAAGGGTCTCATTGTATGTGGGAGGCAAGAAAAAAATACTGGTGATAATCATGGAAGGATACATGAATGAAATCCTCGCAGTAAATCTAAGGATAGATCGAGATATTCAAACAGAGATAAAACTTGTAATTTCTGTAAAAAGAAAGGACAAGTTAAGTTTGAGTGCTATAAGTTGCAGAATAAGATAAAAAAAAGGAGGCTACGAATCAAAAGGGAAAGCAACCAGAACAATCTGATGAAGCTGATGTAGTAGAAGACTAAAATGATTATGAACTCTTAGTTGCTTTTGTTAAAAACTCTAAAGTAAGCAATGAGTCAATCCTCGATTTTGTTTGCACTTTTCATGAGTCCCAATTGGGATTGGTTTACAACATTTGAAACAGTGTCTGAAGGTGTTATTTTGATGGGAAAATAATGATTCATATAGAATCGCAGGTATTGGCATGATCAAAATTAAGAGGTTCGATGGAGTCGTTAGAACACTTAGTAATGTACGACATGTACCAAATTTGAAGAGAAATTTGATTTCATTGAGTACTTTTGATTCAAAAGGGTACAAGTACACAGTTGAAAGTGAGACTCTAAAGATTACATAATTGAAAGTGGGACTCTAAAGATTAGCAAGGGTTCTCTCGTTATGATGAAAAGGCAAATAAAGACGACCAAGTTATATGTTTTTTAAGGTCAACTGTTATTAGTGATGCAATCGTCACTTCCTCTTTCTTGTCAAATGATGATGTTACTAGAATTTGGCATATGCGTCTAAGGCATATGAGTGAGAACGACACGGTAAAATTTAGCAAAATAGGACTTTTTTATGGACAAGGCATTAGCAAATTAAAGTTCTGTGTGCATTTTTGGGAAGCAAAAGAGAGTTTGATTCACCAGAGAAATCCATAACACGAAGGAAACACTAGAGTATATTCATTCTTATCTCTAGGGACCATTTAGAGTGCCTTCGAGGGGCGATGTTAATTATATGCTGACTATTATTGACAATTTTTCCAGAAAAATCGAGGCATTCTTCTTGAAGCAGAAAAGTGATGTATTTCTCATGTTTAAGGTTTGGAAGACTATGATCGAGAAGCAGATAGGAAAACATATAAAGTACCTCCACACAGATGATGACTTGGAATTTTGTTCTGATGAGTTTAATGAATTGTGCAAATCAAAAGGGATCATAAGACACTTAACAATTTGCCATACTACATAGCAAAAAGGCATTGCAGAACGAATGAATAAAACAATAATGGAAAAGGTTCGATGCATGTTGTCGAATGCTCATTTATCGAAGTCGTTTTGGGCTGAAGCAATCTCTATAACATGTTTTTTTATTAACCGATCTCCGTCCATTGTCATTGAGAAAAATACTCCATAAGAGGTATTATCTGGTACTCTTTATGATTGTTCTAATTTGAAGATTTTTAGGTTTCTCGCGTATGCTCCTATTGATAATGGTAAATTAGAGTCTATATCTATTAAATGTGTTTTTCTTGGTTATAAGGTTGATGTTAAATGGTATAGGTTATGGTTTCCTAAAACGAGGAAAGTTTTAATTAGCAGAGATGTTATTTATTTATTTATGAAACTATTATGCTACCTAACTTACCTCTTAAAGACTCTTCCAATAAAAACCAACAAAGTTCAAACACACATGTGAAGCAGGTGAAGCTTCAGATTGATCCAGGATCTACAATAGAGTCTACTCCTCAGGTTAGAATAGAAACTCAGAATAGAGTTGCTTTTTGACCACAGACAACACCACAATATTCAATTTCCAAAAATAGACCTATAAGAGAAACTAAACCTCCACAGAGATTCGCTGATGCTGATCTAGTTGCTTATGCTTTAAATGTGGCTGAAGATATAGATGTAAATCAAGAGTCATATACTTATTCCGAGGCAGTTAGTTGTGAAGCGTCAGAAAAGTGGATGATTGCTATGCAAGAAGAGATGAAATCACTCCATAAGAATAGAACATGGAACCTAGTAGAGCTTCCTAAGAGAAAAAATTGTTCGTTGTAAATGGGTGTTCAAGAATAAATAAGAAACTCCAGGAGTTGAAGAATCCAGATATAAAGTAAGGTTGGTTAAAAAATTATGATAATTATTATTTAATTTACAATTATTAATTAAAAATTTGGAAGTAAAAAATGTATTAATTTTATTTTTTTTAAATTGTGCTAATTTTATTAATATAAAGTAGTTTATTACTTGAATATCACTCTAAGCATCTTAATTGTCACATAAGTAATATTAGAGTTATATACCAATTAAAATTAAAATTTTATCTTTATAAATAGCATCTAATAGTTAGGCATATTCAATCAAGTAGCGTGTAATGCTCCAAAATTTTGTTTTTGAATTGTTACAGTTTGTCAAGTGAAGTGATTTATTTTAGTGGTTAAGTATTGTGTTTGTGTGTGAGAGATTTTAGGTTCAAATCATTTTTCTTGAATTTTTTCTATTTTTGTTCCAATCCCTATCTTTGAACATCTAGCTTATATATAATTTTTGTTCAATTAATGACAAGAATGAGCTTATTGGTTTAGTGGTAAGGCTTTAACGTACTCAAAGGTCTTATGTTCAAAACCATGTGCATATGACTTGAATATATTTTTATTTCCATACACTATCTCGCCCATGTGATAGAGATTGGGCTAATTCGAACATTGTATAATCTAATAAGTTGTCAGGATATCTATTTAGTTAGGATTTTACTCTTTTTTTTAAGAAATTATTATTGAATCAATTAAAAGATTTGTTTCCCAAAAACTCTCCCACCTTACTTTCCACTCTCTCTCACGTTTCTCCCTCTCAAATTTTCCATCCACTGTTTCTTTCTTCCCCATTTTCTTTATTTTTTTCAATTTTTGTAACATCCCTAACTTGGTCTAGACGATAGACCCGAGCCAAAGAGATCACATTCGCCACTGAGGTGGCTCGATCTTTTTACAAGTCAATTTTCAACCCTTTAAACCTATATTATGTAAATGAATATCTCAGTTTATTAATCCAAAACTAATCATGAGTTTTTGCAACGGAAAATAAGTAACTAATCTATATATAATAATTAACCCGTTTAAATCTCTTTAATAAATAACATGCATTCTAATTTATGTAACAAAAAATAATTATTTCATACCATGGTTCTTAATAAAACGATAATAAAAATAGATGCTAATAATAATAAATCATTAATGAGAACAAGCTGAGACCCTCTATGCATCAAGTCCACGCCTAGTCTGTTAGATTATTTGAAAAGAGGGAAAAATAGGGGAGTGAACTTAACAAACTTAGTGAGAGACCCTTTACAGTCAATCAAATCAATACTCAAACATGCATATCAATCATGAAAATCATATGCACATAATAATCTTAAAAGTACGACAATTCAATTTCTGTTACTCTAGATAAGCAGAACATTAACATTCAATCGCATTCAATTGAACAATTCAAATATAGAGTCATAATATCATTCACAATAGGTATATGCAGATTTATCAGTTAGGTTGTTTCATCATTTTCGTTTCAATGAGGATGCATAGTATGCCATGCAACATTCGTTTAACATTTCTTTTTACAGTCGTTAATCCTACCCTCGACCACTAGTGCTCCAAATAGGGAGTTCCCGAAAACCCTCTCTACCTTTTTACTCTGATAGTGGAATTTTACCACTACATTCATTTGGGTGTAGACAAGTTGTCGTTTGGTTTGAGAATCCATAACCCCTCACAGATAAAAGCTGTCAGAGAAAATCGTGGATGCTTCATTCATATAGTCGCAGTTGGAATCTGCTAAGCTATGAGTACAAATAGGGTGCAGACAAGCTGCCGTTTCGTTCATATATGCTGTATAATTTGTTGTTCGTTTCTTCCACCTTTCATAATTTCCCTCCATACATATGTAATACATTCAATATTTAATGCCTTTAGTCATATTATCATTAATACATTTAACATTCTATCTCATGGTAGAGCATTCATGATTTAATACTATCAAACAATAGTTCAGTCAATTTGGGCATATGAGATGTTCGTACGGCATTTTAAAACATTTAATAAGCATAAAACAAACATAGATTAAGCAATCCATCAAGAGTAAATAAAATCCTATGTTCATATATTCATATATTCAATCATTTTATTCCTGGCTATTTGTTCATTCGGTAATCGTTTCAAAATTTCATATAGTCGTTCCATATAATTGAGTGAGACACTCGCTCGACATATTCATATAATATTCAGTTTAACATAATCATACAAGATTTAACATAATCATTCCTTTAGCAATTATATAATATTGACAATTATAAGCATGACGTTAACAATTATGTTTTTGAATGGTCATACCTAAATCATTGAAATTCTAACAACAATCATGATATCATTCACGGATTTATGTCATTATTCATAAAATCACAAAATAATTCACAAATTCATGTCACAAATCATAAAGTTATTCTTTTAAAGCATACTTTCATTCAATCATTAATACTTTCAACATGTTATTTTATTTCATAATAATGGCATTCACGATTATATCCATCAAGCATTAGCTTAACAAAATAGGCATTCGAGACGTTTGTTTTTCATTTATAACATTGATAAACAGAAAAGCATTCATGGATCAAGTAGTCAATCAAAGTAATTAAAATCCCTAAGTTTATTAATCCATATATTCAATCATTCTATTCTTTAATCTAGGACTTAATTGTAAAATCTAGTTCTCTAGATGTCATTAAAAACTAATCAAGGATTGATTTGCACAAAGAAATCAAAGGTAGGGAAAAAATGTAATTTTAGAATTATAACTTGATTTTTCTTAAAATGTCACCCACCTTACTTTCCCAAGACCTCAGATGACCAACCCACGTTCTAGCTCGACCCAAACACTTACAAAGGTCAATCTTGATAGGAATTTAATGAATTACTCAAATTTCAACAACTTGGAGAAGAACAATTGATCAGGACTTGATTGAATTTTCAAAAGCTTTGGAAATATTTTTCAATAAAACGTAAGGGTTTTAAAAGTGCTTTGAGACAAAAGATAATGAGAGAAAACTAGGATATATAGGGAGAGAGATTAGGGTTTCAATTAATATAATAAATAGGTAATTTTAGTAAAATTAGAAAAGGAAAAAAATATAAATATAAATATAAATATAAAAAAGGATAAGTACTAGTAGGATTAGAAAGGATTAGTTTGAAATTCTAATTAGGATAGGAAGTAAAAAAAGGAGATGGAATCCTAGTTAGGATTGGATTGGGGTGAATTTCTAAGATTTACAAATTTTTGGGGTATTATTTTACTTTTTTCAAAGTATGAGGATTATATTGTAATTTACTAAAGTTGAGGGTGTTTACCATAATTTTATTAAAGTTGAGGGCATCGGTGCAAATTTTCTAAAGTTTAAGGGCATGACTGTAATTTTTCTAAAGTTGGTCGAAATTATATGAAAGCAAAAAGGGAACAAAAAGACTTGTATATAGGTGTGTGTCGAAACCACCTCGAAAACGGGGCTTCAAAAAATGTTTTTTAAACAAAAGGGGAGTCGCCACCAATCTTTTATTTTGGGTGTGATTGGATCACCACAAAATGTTTAAAAACGTTTTAAAAAGTTGGTCTTCGAAATCCAGAGAAACAGGTTCGGGAGTCGGTTACGCATGAGGAAGGATTAGCACCTTCATACGCCCAAAATTAGTACCACATGATCATTTTCGGGTCTTGTTTTATGAAAACAATGAAAACTCGAGTAAAGTTTAAAATATGATATTTATTTTAGAAGGCTTGTGTGTAATTTCAAAGTAAATCCTTTTAAGAAAATTCATCCTCGTGTTTCGATCCTTTATGAGAACTAGAGGTCGTGTCCAACATATTAGGGCACTATATTCTCGGAGTTTCAAAATTTGAAGGACGTTTCGAGAAATTTTGAAGAGAGTATTCTATCGCATGAATTATACGAAAATCACGCCCAGCATGTTAGGGCATGGTGTTTCGAGGTCTTCACACAAAAGGACATTGTCTCATTTTTGTCTTAAATTCCTTTATATATAGATATATAAAATTGAAGGATGTTTTGGAAACTTTTGAAGAGGATATCTGATTTGCATGAATTACGAAAATCATACTCAGCACGTTAGAGTACGATTTCTCGAGGTTTTCACATGAAAGGACATTGCCTCGTTTCGTTTTAAAATCACTCGTGATATATAGATATATATTTTGAGAACTTGAAAATTTCGTATTGAATTTAAAAAGCAATCCTCGGACACATGGTTTAAAGGATTCGAAAATGAAATACCCGTTTACTTCGATTTTCACGGAGAATTAAAGTCATGACCAACACGTTAGGACACGACGTTCTCGGAATCTCGAAGTTAACAGGTATAAAAATCTCGAAAGAGGGTATTTGATGCGTGTGAGTTATACGAAAAATCACACCCGACACGTTAGGGCATGATTTCCCGAAGTTTCCACACGAGAAGAATATTGCCTCGTCTTTAAAATAAATTTGAAAATGAACATGTAAGTTTAAGATATCAAATAGCAATTAATAAGAGAAATTAAATGCGAAGCAAGATAATAAGCAAATAAATAGTATGCAAAAATATAAAATGCAGGTGCATAATGATTAAAATAAATGCAAATATTGATGAGGAAGAAAAAAACGACGCAATTGGGATTAAGAACGAGACTTTTGGACGCCCATGGGGCAAAATGGTAATTTTTGGTAAAATCGAGGTCAAAAAAGGAATTTTGGAAAGTTTGGGGGTAAAATGGTAATTTTTGGTGAAATCAGGGTTAAAAATGGAATTTTGGAAAGTTTAGGGGTAAAATGGTAATTTTTGGTGAAATTAGGGTCAAAATGGAATTTTAGAAAGCTTAGGGGTAAAATGTAATTTTTGAAGGTTTCGGGGTCAAAATATGATTTTTGGGAAGTTTAGGGACCTATGGAGCAATAAAACCAAAGAATGGGTGACACGTGGCAGCCTCACAGGCATCCAGAAGTCAAAGGACTAATTTGTAAATCTTAAAAAATTCCTAAGCCAATTTTGTAATTAAACAAAAGTTGATTTAGGGACTAAATTTAAAAAATTAAAAATAAGAGGGATCAATCACATAAATAAGCCAAAATAATGACACGTGGCAGCTCCTGGTGCTTTCAAAAGGTCAAAGGGGCTAAATTGAAAAGAATTGAAAATTATTGGGCCAATTTAAAAAAATTAAAAGTACAGAAAGGACTAAATTGAAACAATTAAAAAATACGAAAGGGCCAAATGCATAAATATCCCTTTTCTAAAAAACATGCGGAACCTAAACCGAGTCGGGTCGAATTTTGGGTCGGTCCAATGGGTTGGGGCAAAATTGTGCCGTTTTAGCCCCAATGCCCCTCCCCAAAACGCAGCCGTTTTGAAGCTGCTATAAAGCCCACTTCCAAACCAAAAAAATTCATTTTTACTTTCCATTTAAAAAAAGCTATCCCCCTCTCTTCTTTTCTTTCTGGAGGATTCCTTTTCCTCTATGGTCGCCCGTACCTTGGCCGAACTCCGGCCTGCCGTCCGACGCGCGTGAGGCCCCACGCACGCCCCATGCCGCTTCCCAACGTCGTTGACCACCGTGCGCCATCGCCATTCGTTCACGCGCCATCACCCCCAGTCACCGGTAAGTCCAAAAGCCTCTTTTTCTTGTTTTAAACCGTTAGATTGGTGTTTCAAACCTTGAATCTGACTTTTTTACTCGTTTCAAAACCCAGATCTTTAAAAAACCTGAGCCTTTTTTAGCCTTTAAATCAGTTCTTTCCTTTTATCTAAATCTGTTCCTTTTATTTTTTTTTTTAAAAGATTTCTTTTATTCCTTGGATCTAATGTGGTTTAATCCTTTTTGAAATCGGCTATTATCCGTTCTTGTTTGCATTTTATTCTCTTGATGTTTCTTTTACAGGTTTCTTCAATGTGATGGAGACGGTGCTCGGGGATGACTCTGGCGGGATTCCGGCGATGGCAGCCAAAGGGACGTATCTTTCTGACTTTTCAAACTTTTATTCAATATTAATATTAATTATTATTAAAATATTATTATTTATTATCTTATTTAATGCCTTTGGGATACTGTTCTTGAAATAAATAGGAATAACAAATAATAATAATAATAATAGTACAGCTAATGTATTAATAAACAATGTATATGTTGAAACATTTTTAATACTTAAGAGGGGTAGTTAATGAGTTGAACAAAAATATTAATTCATAATGAAAGCCAATAAGTATGCTGTTATGAACTTAATTTTTATAAAAGTATTTCAAACTTGAAGAAAATAATGAGTAAACAGTAAATGCATCAATGTTTATTCTGTACCTGGAAAATAGAAATTGGAGTGCTTGATCTTTGTTTTGTGTTGCTTCGAATATCTATTCACTTGTATTGTTTTGTAAAGTTCAAAAGAAACAACAAGAGGTCTGTAACCAAAGTTCCCCCCCCCCCATTTTTATAGAAGATTGAATTCAGCTTTTAAAGCCTGAATTCCATCATTACAAGTTTTTCTTTGTTATTTAAAATGCTGTTTATTCTTCTTTTGTTGCAGGTGATGGTGGTTGGGGCAGGTTTAAGAAGGTGGCTGTGGCAGAAGCTGTGCAGAGCAAGTTGAAGATGGGGTCTGTTGGAGCTGACGTGGCAACCTTTGATTGGTTGTGAAAGGTGGCAGCAGCACAAGTGGAATTTTGGATTTTGGGCCTTTTTGGTTCATTTGTAATTGGGCTTTGGGATTGTACTTATGCTTGGGCCCCAATTTGGGCTTGTAAATTTGGACCCCTTTTGGACATGTAACTTGGACATTATAATTTTGATTTTAGGTTTAAAACTATTTTAAATGTATTTAAATTTAAAACAAATTTAAATTTAAATAAATTTAAAATCAATTCAAACTTAATTTAAAATCAAAATTTTAATCCAAGTTGGACCTAGTCAAAATTAGGCTTCAACAGTGTGCAAGGGAAGAAGCAAGCATGTTAACCATTTGAACATTGGCTTCCAAAGAATTTACAAGTTATCTAACCATCAAGCCTAAGGCTTATTTCTTGTTTATTTTAGTAACTTAATTATACATATCTATTTTGTGCGCAACTTACCTATCATTTATTAGCTTATAATTTTAATCAATTATTTAACTTATTTAACTTTTATAGTTTTTAGTACCTTCCTAATTTAGCTTATAATAATTAGTACTCATAGTCAAGACTCATTATTAATATTTTAATTTATTTTTACTTTTTTTCAATTAGTTCCTAATTTAAAAACTTTTTTAAAATTAAACCTCCTAATTAGATTTCGTTTTAGATTAATGCAACAACACTTAATTATTCTAACCTCTTAAATTTTAGGGTGTTACAATTCTCCATTTTTTTCTTTGTAGCCAGACTATTGTTTTTCTCAACAATCCTTCATGCAATTTCAGTCTTCTTTCACTCCGTTTGCCATTCCTATTGTCTGCTATAATTCTTTGGTGCGTTTTGAAGTTTCAGAATTACGGTAAGTGCCTTGTAAGTATGGTGTTTTGTTTCATTAATTTTGCTCATAAGAAGGATGTTCGTGAGTAAGTTGTTCTAGAAATTTTTGGTTGGTTTTAATTGTATTTGTAACACTCTATTTTGTGTGGGAATCTGTTAGGTGAGGTTTGTGAATCACACGATTTACTTCCGACGAGTTAGGAGGTTTTGGGGACTATCATTACTATTTGGATAAGTATTGGAATGTCGAGAGGCTAATTTGTGACTTGTTAAGGCCTTGTATTATCGGTGTGACTGTTTTGGTAGTTTATAGTTTCGTGTTTCATTTGTAAAATTGTTCGTTGCCAATTTCAATTTTAGGTACTGGAATTCTCGTTGTTGGATTTGCATCGAAAAACAATGAACGACATGATGCTGAAAAGCCCACTATAGACGTCACACAACCATGTGTCAGGCCGTGTGAGTCACATGACCGTGTGTCAAGCTGTGTAGGTCACACTGGCTAGGTTAATTAGGTCATGTGGGCCACACAAGCGTGTGTTAGGTCGTTACTGTTTGGGTAAGTATTGGAATGTCGAGAGGCTAATTTGCAGCTTGTTAAGGACTTGTATTAGCAATTGTGATTGTTTTGGTGGTTTAGAGTTTAGTGTTTCATTTCTAAAATTTTTCGTTGCCAATTTCGATTTTAGGTACTAGAATTCTCGTTGTTGGATTTGCATTAAAAATTGATCATGAGTGTACGAAAAACGAATGGCGTGATGCTGAAAAGCCTACTATCGGCATCACACAACCATGTGTCAAGCCATATGGCAGATCATGTGAGTCACACGTCATGTGCCAAGCTGTGCGGGTCACACGGGCTGGGTTACTAGACCCGTGTGGGCTACACGGGCGTGTGTTAGGCCGTTTGAAACACGCGGGCTAGGATAGTTGGGTCGTGTGGGCCCATTTTTTGAAAATTTTACCTAGGACCGTATTTAGCCACTCCGTAGGGTTCGTACTGTATAAATAGGACTTAAAAACATGAAATATGATATTATACTACTATATGTAATGTGGATAATGTATGTGAAATATGTGCATGATTTGTAATCTGATAATTCTGTTAGCATGTTTTGATGTGGTAAGCATGTATGACAAATGTGCATTTGATATCTGTTAATATGTGCATGTCCATTGGGGTGGATTAATGATGTGACGGAGGAAGTGTTGGCAGTTTAATAATCTACCTTATCTAGTGGTTAAACCATATTACTGTACTGGTGGCTCAACCACACTTATCTGTTTCTGGTAGATTATCGCATATTACATCGCTTGACTACACTATTTTAAATAGTGACATACACTCACTTATAGGTATGTGGGGTTGGATGGATATTTAATACCCTAATTGAGTGTAAGGATGGACGAAGATGGTGTGTAGTGGATGGAGGTAAGATTTGAATATATATATATACACATCATATTCTATATTTGAGTTTGTATATGATTCTGTATCTGAACTACAACTACTTTCGTAACTGTTAAACAATGTATATATGACCTGTTTGTGGAGTTGAGTTACACACTTGACTCGTTAACTCATTTTTTGTTTGTCTCCTTAGGTAATCAACAAACCTAGGACTAGACGATAGGCGGGAACTCGGAATTGGATTCTTTCGATAAAACAATTTAAATGAACTTTATGTTTAATTTGGATTTTTCGGACTTTTGGATTGTAATTGGTTTGAACTCTACTTTTCGTTTTTGACATACTTTTTCGGATTAAGTAGTATTATATTCCTATCTGCAAAATGGTTTGTTACAAATTAAACCACGATTTTCAAAACCTTATAACTTAGTATATTCCGTTGCAAAATGAGATGATCACTTAAATGTTTTCTTGTAATAAAATAACAGTTTTAACAAGAATTTTTCCTAAAGCTGGAAAACGATTTATCAAAGTAACATTGTTTTACCACACGATTTTGAATTCAATTTTTGGGTTTTCAAACAAGTTAATGTAATTCCTCAAAATTTAATCATAACGTTCAGGTCGACTGTAGGGTGTTACATAACATCTAAAAAGATTACCAGTAAAAAAAATAGATATTGTTAGCATTGATTAGAAAGAATGGAATATTAAAACAATGGTTCTTCAAAGAGGCAATATCGAATCATATTCGAACAATAATGAATTGGGGAGTGATAAAAGATTTTTTAATTGATGATGAGATAATATAATATTATAATCATTTTTAAAATTTGTTTGTTTGTTTACATTGTGTGAAGTAAGCATTTTGAAAATCATTTCTTTTTTTATCTATCGGCCATTTGTTTGATGCAGGTGAAAAACGTTTTATGGATTTGTCTCGAAAAGAAAATCAAATTTCAACAATTCTTTTTAATCATTATTATTAAATGTATTTATTAATTTTGATGTAAATATACTTTGTATTTGTCATGAACTATTATTATAATTTTTGCATGTTGCTTGATCTACTTTTTTATTTTTCTCAAATTAATATTACTTTCTTATATAGTTTTAAATTTTAATATATAAAAGAAATGTGCCAAACAAATTTAAGTGCGATGCAGGTTACACGGGCAGGCATACGGGCTGAGACACAACTGTGTGATCCAATTTTCCATAGAAACACGGTCTCTCATACGGGCTTGTGTTGTAAGTCAATATAGATACACGGTCTATGACACGGCCGCATGACTACATTTCGAGTGCACACACTGCCTGGTACACAACTAGGGGCACAGACGTGTGGATGTGGCACATGAGTGTGTGTTTGAGACACACGGCTATGTGACTCCTATTTTGAGAAAAAAATTTGTTTTCTTTTAAAAGCTTTTAATGTGTTTCTATTTGATCCCTAAGTACTTGTAATGCTTATATAATAATAATGTATGCTAAATTGAATTACCATACGTGATCATTAGTTTGTTTAATATGTATTTGTGAGTAACATATATGTTTATGGATAGTTGAATATTTGTTAGAAATGTATTAATGATTATAAATTGTTTTATAATATTTTGGGATCCTAAATCGACGATGATTACGAATTTAGGATGTTACATTTAGTGTATATGTTTAATTATAGCAATAAATATGTTTTTCAACATTGTAACTTTACATCTTACATTAAAGTTAAAAATAATAGAGAAAATGGCTCTAAAAGTATATCAAACAGCAAGAGCACAATTAGAAAATTAAAGAAAAAAATCCAACAATAAAAACTTTAAAGATTAAACAAAAATGGGATGTACCATAGAATTGTTAATAAATTTTGAAATTTATAATTTAAAAAATAAATTTCAAAATGAATTTGGATAAACTTATATCTATATTCAAATGAATTCTGAATGTTATTTTATCTAAGTTCATTTTGGATTAGAATTTTTTTAATAATTTTTAATTTAAAATTTTTTTGATGATGTGATAATGTTATTTTCATTTGTCAAAGGGTTAATTACAAAATTTTGTCAATTAAAAGACTCAATTGAATGTAAGAAATGTGGAATAGCTTAATTTCGAAAGGCTTTTTATATAAAAATAGAATGGATTAAACTTTAAAAATATTTTTTATATTCATCAACCACCCATAACCTTAAAATCTTTAAATAAAAAATTACTATTTAAAATAGAATAAATATGGAGTGAGTGGAATTCATGTGATAATCTGATGATAAAAAATATTCACCGTCTCAAGTGTGATTTAGATTCGAGTCGCGTTAGTCACATTTGTTATTCATATTTTACCCATTATTGTAATTTAAAAAAAATATGAGGCAAGTGAAATATTGAAACTAGAATTTAGTTGTACGTTAGAGAAACCCTATACATCACTTAAAATTAATAAAATAATGGTTTCCCTAGGATCTCAAGTCAAAATGTGAATGATCGTGTAAGAAGAAAAAAGGTTATTGGTTTGTGAATTTATGGAGATTTTTAATATAATAGTAAATTTAGATAGTAAAGTGTAAGTAGAATCTAACGAGTAGTTTCGGTGATAAAAAAGATATTATTTATCTTAGGAGATTCGGGTTCAAGCATATGTATGTATCTTGTCAAAGAGTTAAGAAAATATAAACAAATATTACCATGTAATCACATCAGTATTTTAAAAAAATAATAATAAAAAGAAATAGTAAAGTAAGTGAAATGTAGAAGACGCATGCATCAACAGGTTAATCCACTAACTGCTCAATCCCACTTCAATTACGTCTTTTACCATGAAATTTTAATAATATTTCATTTGACTAATTTACCATTACTTTCCATAATAATTAAATTTTCACAACCACAATAAAAGAATATAGTTTAATTTTATTGCAAAAGTGGAATTTAAATTGAATTCAAAATCTAATAAGTTAACACATAAAATAATAAAATTGAATTCAAGTGTAATTTTCAAATTGTAAAAATTAGAAGCTTCAACTTAAAAAATAAAGAGAGAAATTCGAGGTTTGTTGTTATTTATACATTATATTTTTTTAATTTATTTGAGCATTGCGGTAGAACCGAGCTTGTAAGCTAAAAAGGCAATTCCCTTTAGCCTGTAATAAGTCAAAAGTGAAAAAAAAAGAGTGGGTGCAAAGAGAAAATGGGTGCCAATTAAATTAAAAATTATAAAGAAATGGAAGGTCGAGGGAAATGCCGCCAATTCTCACATCAACTTCTTTTATGACGTTTTTATTACGTTTGAATGCACAATGTTTCTTCCCAATCCAAGAGCTGTCCATAAGGTTTGGGCGTATATTTTCATTTCGATGTATTTAATTTTTTTTTATGTTACAGTATAATTATAGTATTTAATTTTATTATTTTTATTATTATTTTTATACTAATCACAAGTAAATGAATCATCTATCCAAAAAAATCCTAATTTTATTGGAAACAAGATTGGATACAAATAAAACCTTATACTTTTGTCCTAAATGAAATAAAACAACTACTGATTAAAAATGTTAATTTTGTAAGATGGACTAATTAAATGATAAACAGTAATATAAAATATGACATTATTTTTTAAAATTATGGGTGTTGATACACAATATCAACTAAGGTGGAGAAAGAGAAGAGGGTGGTATTGAAGAAGACCGGTTCACTCTCATTGGAGCCGAGAGCCAAAAGAATAAAAGAATGGAGAGGAGGATGAAGGCTTAGCAGTTTACGATTTTGAGAGGGGAGAAAGAGAAGTCCCTTTCTATGTTGTAACTTGGGGTATTTATATTTGAGGTGATGGTTCTTGAGTAGTCTCCTCTTGAGGAGATTGCCTCTGTTAATAGCGGGTGGCCTCACAAGAAGTCCAGTCGGGTGGTTAAGGACAAATGGTCCCTCCTACAGGTGACACAAGGAATGTAGGTCGCCAATCATGAATGATCATCCAGATGATATAAAGCAAAAGGTCATTCGCGGGTGCTTTTCCAACCACTTCTCATGTTATCATGTGTTTAAGTCGAGATAGTGGCATAACAACGTGATGTAAGTTTTGATCTATTATAATATTAAATCATTATTAAAAAATTGATCTTTTCATAGCCATTTAAGCCATTGTGAAAAGCTTCCATGATAGAACACCCAAATCACATAGGAGAGGAGAGACCTACAAATTTAGACACTAGATATGTAAACCATTAAGACAAAATAAAATGTAGTTTATTGTTGTTTTTGTTGCCTTAGTGATGTCCTATTCATTTCCCATTTGGATATTTCCTATATATAGTGAAGGTTGCCACTCTTTTCCGCCTTCTATTCTTATTTATAAAACTCAATTTAACTGGAAATTCCGCCATTCATGTGAATTCCACATGACATGTTTCTTTTTATTTTTTCAACTATTTATGAACATGAAAAAAAAAAAAAGTCTCACCTTTTATTAGTTATTCTCTTTTTACATCATACTTTATAATTCACATTAAAAGAAAGAAAAATAACAGTTTTATGATCATCATTTGATGATCCCTATACATAAATGATGATAAAAAAATGAGATTGCAGAATTTTTCATTAATAAACATTAGATGCAATCGTAAGGAAAATTATATTTTTAATAAAAATATAATTTTAATTTTAAAAATGATTTTATTAAGAATCATGAATTCAGAATATAAATTATAAAAAATATTAAAAAATGTTAAGATGATCAATTGAGTAAAAAAGAAAACCGACAAGTACATCCATTTGTTTAAGAGTGGGCAAAACTTGATTCGATTCGAAAAAATTGAAAAAATTCAAATTTCGAGTCAACTCAAATAACTCAATTCGAGTTTCGAGTTTCGAGTTCGAGTCGAGTTGAATTTCACAATTCGAATAACTCGAATAACAAATTAGTGTAAATATCATTTCGATCCCTGTCAATTTTAAAAATAAGCAAATTGGTCTATCTCACAACAAAAAATACAAAATAATTTTCAAAAATTAAAAAGTTTATAAAAAATTCTAAAAATATATAAAAAGTTAAAATTTTAAAAGTTTTCTAAAATAATAATTTTGGCACCTAATTAATAATTCAGATTTTTCATACCCAAATATCTTACTTTTTTATTTTTTCTTTAATTTTTTTCAAATATAGATGGTTTCAAATTTATGTGCTCTAACATGGAATTAGTTATATAACAATATTTTTATTTGACATTTTTTTTATTTAACTCGTATAATTTCACTCGATTCGACTTGATTAGAAAAAATTTTAAATTGAATTAAAATGATAAATTAGATCTCGTGAGCTCGATTAACTCGAAATTTTTTTACCCGGTTCGATCGAACACTGACCCTTACATTTGCCTACTCTCAATTGACCATGATGATGATTTCATAAAGCAATCATGCCTGAGAAACCAACTTTATTTATATTTGCAGGCTAATGCCACAGTTTTTTTCCCCACTTAAGTCATTGGCACATATAAGTTGGTAAAAACTCGAACTCAATTCATTCATATGATTATTTTAAAATTGGATATAAAGTTTGAATTTCAATATATATTGGTTTTTTAATCCTAAAAATTGCGGCTATATTTAACATCAAATCCTTTATTTGTACTCTATTCATAGAAAGAACTAGAAAATGGATCCACCTCCACTTAATAGGGTGTGCAACGTTTCAAGAGGACATTTTTTGTGCAAGCGTATGTGAGGTGACATTCAAAATTGCAACTCCAAATATTTTTTTTTTAAAACAAATAGAAGCTTAGGATAGGTTGAAATCCTACATTTGTAGTCCATTTGTTTCTGAAATCCTGAATGATTCAGAGAAAGAACTAGAAAGGGTCCATCCCTTCCACTTTATGGGGGGTCCAAACTCCAAAACCAGGTTACAGTTTGATCTTTTTCCTCTGCAATTCCCTCGTGTGGTCTGCCAGTCATTGTCATCATTATCAATTGTGCAAGGTCTAAGATGGTTCAATCGGTAGTCATTTTAGGGTTGACAATTGGTAGCTACTTATTGCTTTACACTTTTTGAAATTGAAGATACTGGCATCGTTGCTAACACTGTGATTGAAAAGCCTGACTGCAGCAGTCAGAATCGTGAGCAAAAGCAATAGAGAAAAATGGCAAATAACCGACATTCGATAATCAATAAGCAATTCATTTAGCCTTATGAGAAAAATATCTATGACAAAGAGTGCAGACATGAATTCCAACCATAAACAAGAACTCCCATGGAATTTCTTTTCACGATTTGGCATAACCCCGTATTATGAGAAAATAAATCGAAATTATTTCTTTAAAAATCATAAGTTTACAAGGTTTTTTCACTCTCATCATTCTGAACATTCGAATTCATCTCATAACATATAAATGAGTGGAATAGATGGGATTGAAACCAATTAATCTACCTTTTGAGAGATTTGAACCCACATTATAACCCATCCCCCACAAGTTGGGCAATCCTTTCTCTTCAAATTGTGGCCTATTTTATATCTAAAACATACGATAACAATTCGCATATACAACTTCAAATGTTGTTGCATTCAATTTATAATTTTACCCAATCAAATAATTTATAATTTCGTCTTGAATTAAAGGGTAAATTATTAGTGTTAATTATAACCGATAACTTTAATGTCCGATGTAACTTAAGGAAAAGTTGATATAACATTATAATTTGCCTTATTTGATTGACACCTTTAATTGTTGAATGTTGAAGATTGTTATCAACTCATCTGAGAAGACTTTATGTGAAAAAATCAAAACAAGAAAGGATTGAAGTTAACTTTTATTGTAATAAGATCTTAATTTTAACGGAGTTTGGTTATTAAAAGATCACTACTAGTATGTTGATTATTCAAAGACTTTTTAGTGGTTATTTTGATAGAATAACTTATTGTAATTTATTATAATTCAACAAGTGTTTTGATTCTTATATATAATGTACAATTTGTTTAGGTTAGATGTATGAATGAAAGTCCACATTATTCGTTGATTTAGGAATTGTTTTTTAGTTCAAATTTTGTAAAAAAAACTAAAGTGAATCAATTAGTTTATATCTAAGTTTTCAAGAAAAAAAGAATTAGAGGGTGAGTGATTTAGATCAAGGTATATGAATGAAATTGCAACTTGATGAGTGAGTTGAATCTAATTAACGACTTGTTGATAGTGGTGCACTCTCTGGATAAGGTCCCATATAGACGTAGAAAGTTTTCAAATTGCATGAACAATTTTCTGGTGTCCATCTCTATTTTTCTTCTAATAGTTATTTCGTTCATTTGCAACTTAATGAATAACTGACAGGAAAAAAAATCAACGAACCTTCAAATGGTATCAAAGCCAAACACTTGAATTAAGAGTTGGTTTGCCTGGAGAAGCATCTAGTATCATAAGAATCAATTGAAGTTACTTTAACGTCAGAAAACTAAAGCATATCGTTATAAGTTTGGCCACTTTTCTCAACAACAGTAAATGCCTTTGGCATTTTTGAATAAAAAGGGGGAGAATGAGCTCATAAAGTATGTTGATTTTGGTAGGTTTATGAAAAGTTTTTTTTTTTGGCTAGTTGGTTGGAAATTGTATGTTGTTGCTGAACTTGAAGTTTTCTTTTATTTTTGTGTGAAATATTTTGATAGTAGACTGATAATGTTTGGGCATGTAGTTGATGATAATGTCTTTGGGTTGTTGCTTGATTACTAGATCACTGTCAGTGTGTTGATTATTTGAAAACCTTTTTAAGTGTTTTTGTGGAATAAGTGATTGTAATTCAAAAAAAAAAAAAAAAAACTTTTTACTTTATATATTATATGACTTGTTTAGGTTACATGTACAAATGAGAGTGCACATTAGTTGTTCATTCAGGAATTATTTTCTAGTGCAAATTTAGTAAGTAAACTGAATTAAGTCAATCAATTTACACATACGCTTTTAGGAGAAAGTCTTAGAGGGAGAGTGATCTAGATTTATGTATAAGAGTGAGGTTGTTGCTTAGCGAATGAATTGAACTTAAGTTGTACTTGTCGTTGATAGTACAATACTCTTTAGGCAAGGAAAATTTTCGAGCTACGTGAATAATTGTCAACAGTCCATCTCTATTTTTCTTTCACTAGTTACTTTGTCTAGTTGCAATAGAACGAATTGTTGATAAGAAAAAAATCAATAAACTTTTATAAAATATATGAAAAGCCATTAAATTTTAATTAAAATTACGTTTTGATCACCCAACTTTAAAAGTTACATAATGGTAATTGACATTATCTGGTTGTTACATTTTGATAAATAATCTGTTAATTTTTGTTACACCTTAATGAAATGAGGGTCTGACATGTTAACTTAAGTAGTTAATAACTAAATTGATCCTGAACTCTAACTAAAATATCATTTTTTTTAAACTTTTAGAATGTTTCGCAAAAAAAATTTTAAAAAGTCAAAAAAAAAATCTACCGGTATTAAAAAAGTAAAAAAAAATAATCTTAAATTTCATAATTTAATTTCTAAACTTATAAAAAACATTTTTAAAATTCTAATTATACAATATTTTGTAAAACCATAAAATTCGAAAAGAATTTTTTATGGTTTTTAAAATTATTGTTAAGAAAAATTTTATTTGTATCAAAACTTTAAGTTAATGTACCATGACATCTTTCGTTAAAAGGGTAATAAAAGTCAATAGACGAGTGACCAAAATACCACAAGGGATTGAAACGTAATTTTAATCTAGGTTTAAGTAGTGTGAAAGTAGTTTGCTCCATAGTTGCCATTAAAATGGAGTAGATAGGAGCATTGGAAGAAGCAAAGAATCCATTCCTTTTGAGGTATTTGTGATAGATGAATAGTTATGGAGTGCAAACTCTAGAACTGCAACTTGGCATTGGCATTCATGCACTACTTCCAAAGAATCTATTCTTTTTGGTATGTGTTTTTAGAAATGTTGTCTTTTCTGACAAGAACAAAAGAAAAATGGCACTAATTCAGAACCAATGGAGACTCAAATGCAAGACAGAAAAGAACCAGCCAGACACATGCCCTAAAAGTATGAGCAGTTCAACACCATTTAAACACTATTTGCGCATTGGCCCAGGCAATCTGCAATTTGACCCTGTGCTGACTGACCAAACTAACCACAATTTGTGCCTTTAAACAGAACCTTAATTGTTCCAATCATTGTCCTTTTTGAAACCTAAATTTCACTGTTCCTATATATATTCTTGTCCTCTCCAATTTTGTTGATTTTATTCCTACAATTATCTTTTTAATTTTTATATTTATTTCCAATTCTTTTCTTTTCTTTTTTCGATACTATTCTATTTTAACTTTTTTATTAAATAAATAAATTAATTAATCTCTATACATTAAATGAGTGAGCAAAATAACCCTCCCTTAAAATTTGGTGTATATATGAGATATAATAATAAATTTAGCCCTAAACCTTTACACATTTATTCAATTTATCCCCTACTCTTTTATGAAAAGTAAATTAGAAATTTTTGAAGCCTCGATAACAAATTAAAACAAAACTATTAAAACCTTCTAAAATTTAAAAATTTTTTATAAAAAAAATTATAGTAACTTTAAAATTCTTATTAAAAAAAATAACAACGCTGACCAATTAAAATATAATAGTTACAAGATTTTAAAAAGAAAATTGAACACTACTCTTTTATTAGGTGAGTATTGTTATTTTTTAATAAAAATGTTATAATTTTAAAAAGGCTAAAGTACTAAAAAAGCTCATCGAAAACAATTCAAAAATCAATTGAACCCTTAATCTAAAAATAACAATCAATTGGACCTTTTGAATTGTCATTTTTGCTAAGGCCCCTGAGAGACGGTTAAGTGTTGACGTGACAGGTAACATGATGCTTGACATGGAAAACGTTGATGTGGAGGACTTAATTGATTTTTTATTATTTTTCAAGGGCTTAATTGATTTTTTTAAAATTATTTTAAGAGGACTTAATTGACTTTTAAGGATTATATAAAAAATTTCAAAAATACAAAATAATAAAAATTTATAAAAAGAAGAGTAATTTTATTTTTTTATAACATGTAATAATTTTTAGTAACTTATATACTTTTTATAATGTTCTAAAAAAACTTAAAATATTTTAGTAATTTCTAATAATTTTTTAAAAAATTTAATAAAAATAACTACTAATTTTCTATTTTCCTACACATTCTATCCTAGATCATATTGTAAACCATCCTTATCAACATGCATTTATCACCTCTCTCCAACCAAAACTATTACTCATCACTCACCTTAAACAATCAAACACTAAATCCATTATTTTTTGATCCTTTACTTGATGCCGCATCCAAGTCTGATTACCATCACACTTCAAACTCCCCCATTAAAATCTAATCCAAACTTTCTAATAATTTTTCTAAGATTTCTAAATTTTTATAATATTTATTTAATATTTTCATTATTTCATAACTTATTAATAATATTTTTTAATAATTAATGGTTTTATATATTTTTTAAAATTTATAATGTTTAATAATTTTGATATATTTTCCATAATTTTTAATTTTTTATAATATTTTAATAAAAGTTTACCTAAAATTTTAATAGTAATTTTAATATTTTTGTTTTCCATTTTAGTTATTTTATATAATTTTCTATAATTTTATATTTTAAAATTTTTATAATTTCTTGGGAATTTTTATATAATCCTAAAAATAAATTAAGCTCTCTTAAAATAATTAAAAATTAATTAAGCCCTCGTAAAATAATAATAATAAATCAATTAAGCCCTCCATGATAGTCTCCATGTCAACTGCCACTTCATCAAAATTTTCATGTCATTTGTCGTGTCACCTGTCACTTCAGCACTTAACGTTCCATCAAGGGCTTTAACGAAAATGAAAATTTAGAGGGCCTAATTGGTTGTTATTTTTGGATTAAGGGTTCAATTGACTGCACTTTTCAACTAGGAGCTCAATTGATTCTCAAAGCGCTTTTTTAGTACTTTAGGCTTTTAAAAATTTTATAATTTTTTTTATAATTTTTATGATTTTAAGTAGTTTTTAAATTTTAAAAAGGTCTAATTAATTTTTTTTTTTAGAATTTGTTACTAAGGCCTTTTTGATCCTTTAATCGTATTAGTTTCAAAATTTTTTAATTTACTTCGAATAAAAGAGTGAGATCAAATTGAATAAATGTGTAAAGATTGAGGGTTAAATTAATTATTATACCTTATATATAAACACCAAAACAAATATTTAACTGTACAATTTTAACAGAGTAGCAGTTTTGCTCACTCATCTAATGTATATGAGCTAATTTATCCATTTTTCAGTAGAGAAACTAAAATGTAATCTAAGGTATAATAAGGGATGTTGTTATACTTTTACCCTTTATTTCTATGTTAAGGTTTCCTTTTCTCCAGCGATAGAACCCCAACAAGTAATTAGTGACAATTCTTTTGGATTTTAGTAACAAAACATCCTTAAAGCATCCAAATGAAAAGAAATGTTGGTTATATGACCCATATAAAAAGATATTTTGACAGCTCTTTGAAACATTTCAAGCCCACAAGGAATCATGAATGACAGATCTACATTGTTCTTTTGCAACCACTACTTTTGAACCAGTCGTAATGCTGTTCTTCTTTTCTTTTAATTTTTCAATGTCATCACTAGATACAATGCTTGAAGACAGTCTCAAATCCGAATCTCCACTCCATCCATTTCTCAGGTTCCTGAATAGATTAAGAAAATGAACTAATACAATGGGTCCACTTCCAATATGTATTGCTATTGTGACCTAGCTATCTTATTCGGATTTTAAAATCAACGGATATCGGTATATGTTCAATATTGAAAGGTCATATTTTCATACCCATATTTAAATATGTGTCAAACATGAGTGCTGAAAAAAATACGAAAAATTCGAGTAGGCACTTTGTTTGGTGAATGCTGATTTTGTGGCTAGAACATGTCACTTCTAAGCAAGGAATCATGAGCAGTTGATTGACAAAATCCGCATATCAAGGGATTAGTTTCAACTTTGAAGCCAAAATCTGCCTGTATAATCGTGAACATAACTTGTCCACGTCTCGTGGAGGAGGCATTCACTTAATTTGCTAGTCACTTCACATTAATTCCCAAACTTTGGGTTTTCTTGAAAGAAATCGATTGGCATCTTGTATTATGAACATTCTTCTCATCGTTCATCAAATCATTTCTTTCATATGGAAACCAATGTTGATTATAAACATATTGTATTTCAGAAGTTAGTTTGTAAGATGTTGATTATAGAGAGGTTTTTTGGGTCAAAATTAGGATATTCATCGCCGGTAGTACTGATTAATCTTTTCGTTATGAATGCTATTTGAATAGATAAATAATTAATTATAAAGCATTTCACGATAAATGCTTAATCATAACACATCGTGAGAGTTTTGATACCCTTTCTTGATTGATATATGATGAATAGAATGGATAAAAATACTAACTTGGAAGACAAAATAATTTAACCATAACCAACCTAAATCGAATTAAGTTTAGAAAATCGAACAAATTGCTTAACCCTTGAATAGATGTACTTTGTAAGATTAAACGTCTAATAATTATGTAAGTCACACACAAATATAAAAGGCTTTTGACACAGATTGAGCCTTTACCGTTCATAGTTAGACTCTAACTACATAAAGATTTAGACATATTGGATGACACAGGTAGCATATTTCCTAAGATATAGAATATGCCCACAGAATGAAAGGCTAAGTAGATGTAGAAGAGAATAAAATTTGAATTTTCAGAAACAAAAATGATTAGAAATGTGGCCATAAGATCAAGAAACCTCCCCTTCATTTGCAGAAACAACGTTTGTAAAGACCCACTAAGACAATGCAAAGCTTTGGTGAATGGTTTCAGCATTTTGTTTAATGTAGTCATTTCATTGAATATTCGAGCACTTCGTTACTCTTCTCGTGCCCACTGGCTCTATACCGAGACCCACCAGATCATAAACTTCTGGTTTATAATGCAGATCCGTACTTCTGATTGAAAGTGTAGCCTTTGTGCCCTTAGGTTTAATAGGAGCTTAGCAAGAAAGAGAAATTACGACATTCAAGCTACTTATCTTACAATGCATTTGGAATTTGGTTACATAGTTTGCATTAGTAATTGTAGCTATTAGCCATTGAATTCGATCAACTCCCGAATTTGATTAAGGATTGTGTGTTTTATTCAATATGATTTTTTTTCTCTTTAATCTTTTCCATTATTGTTCTTATTATTTCATCTTATTAACTAATGTTTGATTTAAATTTCGATATGAACTAATCACTTAAGTGGTGGTGGTGAAGTACTTGTAGGTTAAAGATTGGTATGGATTTATGGCAAGATTAATTATTCAATTTATTTTTCATAATTAACTTAGGTGATAAATAAGTAAAGGAATAAACCGAGAGAAAGTATAACCAGAAGTTGACTTAACCTTAGTAAGTTAATTGAATAGCTACCCAACGTATTAAGATATACAACAATTGTGGCATCCATCCTCAAAATACTTTTAATTCATTAGATTTATTTCGTTGTAATTTGTTACTTTGTAGTGATCTCGTATACTTGCTATTACGTGAAGAAATAGAAGCATATTTTGAGCTTTAAAACGATTAATTTATTTTGTTACTATTTTTATTCATCACTTTTTACACGTTATCTTTGATGTCTCAATTTTTTTATATAAAAACATTTAAAGTAAATTTTATTACTAAGTTATTTAGGGAAAATATTGTCAAACATGTTCAAAGCTTTTAAAATACTTAAAAACATGTTTTATATGTATTCTATAATGTTCCAAATGTTTTTAAGCCATTTCCAAATTGTTTCAAGCTGTTTAAAATGTTTTTGAAAAAAACTGGAGGTTAAGTATTGATATTAGAGGTTTAGGTATCAACACATTGCAAGTTATTAGCCAAAGAACAAACTAGAGAAATATAGTATCGATACATGCTCACAAGGTATTGATATTTGTCTTTTATAACAGTTAGTTTTTATGGTAAGTATCGATTAGGTAACGATGCCTAAGTTTTAGGGGACTTTTTTAGCTTGAGATGTTTGCAATGGCTATAATTCATCCCCCACCAGCTCCAAACGGTTAGAAAAGAATTCATTGATATAAATACTATTCAACATCTCTTCAAAACGCAAAAGAGAGATATTCAAGAATCAAAATCAAGAGAATTCAACTTTACTTCTTCATTTTATTTATTATCTTGTACATGATCTCTTAGAGCTTATTGTTAAATATTTTCATAAGTTTCTTTTTATCTTTTATTGAGGCAAATTTGTAAACATCTACCTTCTTAGAGGTTTATATGATTACTTCATCTTTTGAATTTTAAAGAATTTTTTAAATTTTTTAAAGAATTTATATTTTTAAATATTTTTATGTTTTATTTAAAGCATGAAAATTTATTTTTTAAAATTTTTTATGTGCTTTTAAAAGGTAAAGATCAAATTTACAAAAAAAAAAAAATTTAAGGGTTAAAATGTTATTTTACCTTTCACGCCATTAACATTAATGATAAAATTAGACGGACGGATCAAGATTTTTAAATAAAAAAATACAAAGACTTAATGTCTCAAAATTAAAGTATAAGATTAAATTTTAAATTTTAAAAGAATACAGAAACCTTTGACTTATTTAAATCAATTTTATCTTATTACTCTACCATTCCATATTTGTTAGGTTATTTGGTCTCTAATATCAAACACATAGTTTTTATTATTAACAAAAAAAATATATACTTTTCGCTATCATCAATTCGTCCTTGACTAGATATAAATAATTAATAATACACTTTATATAATTTAGTATAAATAAATGATGATAAATACTATACAATTTGGTTAATTATTTAGTAAGTTAAAATGTATAAAAAATTATCTCTAAAATTAAAATTTTATTGTATTAAATATAATTTTTGTAAAAACTTAAATTATGTATAGTCTATTTGGAAAGACATAAGCTAATTATTGTTTGTAATTACTTCAATCCACACCTTCTTCAAGAATTGGAAAATGTAGTTGAAGTACTCCAATTACAATATTTAATTTAGTGAGACCTATTAATTACATTTAGAGGTGCTCATAGATCGAGCCAGGTCGGATCTAAAATTTTATGTTTGTTCAAGTCCGATTCGACCCGAAATTTAGGCTTAAAATTTTACTTAAACTCATCCATATTTGTAAAATATTAACTAAAGCCCATTTTAAGCTCACTCATATTATTTTTAATTTTTTTAAATATTTATATTATATTATTTTAATATTTAATAATTTTATACATTTTTTATTTATTGAAATTTTTTATATAGTCATCTTAACATTATTTTAATGTTTACATTAGAGTAGTATTATATATTTAGTATAAATTTATTTTTTATGTGTTTTAAATTACATAATATATAAAAGTAACATAATATAAAGTATTATAAATTTAAAATAGATCGGACTCGAGCCTTGTATGTTCAAGCTTGAGGCCAACTCATATTTTAAACGGATCTATTTTTTTACCTAAACCCTCTCAAATTTCGAACGGGTATTCGGGCCGATCCATTAACAAGTCTAATTACATTGATTACCAAAAATGTCACAAAGCAATTAGGCCTAAATTAATTATTATGCTGCTTTTCAAACATCCCCTTTGTTTGTAAGTTCCTTAAATGATGAATACCAACATACCATCCTAGCCATATCAGTGAATTAAAGCGACTGTTGAGGTTGCTGTGCTTGAACTGTAGGATGTTTGGTTTGAACCTTAGACGGCTTTATACATCTAAAAATGTAGAGAAAATTATGGGCCGAGGAGTCATTCAAGAGAGAAAAAGAAATTCAATCAATAATGGATTGCATCATATAAGCTTTACTGACTGCAGTAACAACTTTAAAGTTTCATTCCTTCAAGGTCGCATAAAGTGATCCCAAGAAGAGTTGCAGGATTAAAATGATTGCAGTTAGTGCATAAATAAGAGTGAGTTTGAAGTGCATAAATAATTGCAGTTTATTTTCTTTTTTCTTTTGATTTTCATAGACTGCTGCACAAGTTTCAATAGAAGAGGCTGAAAACAACTGATGATGCTTGTTATTTGCAGCTATTGAACGACCAGGCTAACCTGGTTTGACAATTTAAGATAGTGTTTTATTTCCATGCCTTGCAGTAGTTGGTAATTATGATGACACTAAATTTTCTCCAAAAACACAAAATCAATCAAGAGTAATCACAACGTATGTGGGCTATATGTCGGACCACTCAGGTCCTTCATCCCTTTTGCACCGTTCTTCTAGCAATCGACATTTCTGAATTTTTAGCCGCACAAGTGAAGAGAGTGTTGAAGCCCAATTTTGACCGGGTCCAACACTTGGATCAGAAATTAAACTCAATTTTAGATTTTAAATTTTAATTCAATCCTGATTTTAAATTTATTCTAAGTTTAAGCTTATTTGGAGTTTAAATTTATTTTAAATTTAAAATTATTTTCGAATTAAAAATTTAAATTTAAAAGTTTAATTAAAAGTCCAAATTACAATATACAAGCCCGATCGGGCCTAAATACAAAGTCCAAACCCAATGTCTATTGTTACAAGTCCAATTAGGCCCAATTACAAGTTAAATACTAGAGAGGCCCAAATGGCCCAAACACCACCTCTAGGGTCAAACCCCAATTTGGTAGCTGAACCTCTACTACCCAACTTGCACCTGCTGTACATCCTCACCAATCAACTGTTGCCATGTCAGCACCATCCCTGCCACCAGCTTCAACTTGCACTGTCGAACCTGCAAAAAGGAGAATGGACAGCATTTTAAATTGCAAACAAATTTTGTAATAATGGGAATGGAGACTTTAAAAGCCGGATTGAATCTTGTTGTGAGGGAAACTCAGTTCTAATAAATCAATATACAATCCCATTCTGAAAAGATCAAAACAATCATCAGCAAGTTTCCGGTCCAGTACACGAAAGAGAGTATTATAGATCAAAGAACAAAAGCTCAGCAAATTCATGCAGTTTGCAGTGTGATCAATGTATAATAATATATACTATCTATTTATCTGCTGCCATTTATTGTTTAGATTTCAAAAGTTCTACAGTCAAAATATATCAGTATATACATTTATTGTTGTTATCATTATTAACTGCCATTTACTGGCATCATTAACTCCAAAACTTTTTACGTTTTGATATTAATAAGTAATAAATGTTATAATAACAATTATTATGATAAATAGTTAATAATAAATATATTAATAATATTAATAAAGAAATTGAAAAGTCGGATAGGTTCCCCCTTTGTTTGGTACCGTCGTCGCCGTGGTTCCCGCCGGGATCACCTCCGAGACTCCGTCATTGTCGTAACCGAAAGAAATCTGTAAAAGAAAACAAAAGGTAAAATGATGAAAATAGATTTGAAATGAAAAGGCTAAACTTGAAGCAATGAAATGAAAATTATACCCTTTTGTAAATAAAAAGTGAATCGAAACAGATCAAAGAAAAATGGTTTTTGAAACGGTTTAGGATTTGGTTTAGAACCAGATCTAATCTTTTCGAAACTAAAAATCATCAAAAAGTTTTTTTAAAATAAAGTGAAATAAAAGTTTTAAAATAAAGAAAATGAAAAAGGAATCGAAAAGAAAACAGAAGGAATGCTTATCCTGAACGTCGACGACCATGGACGGCGGCTCGATGGTCGGATGACGTACGTGACGGCAGAGAAGCGAACGGAGAAAGACTAGAGATGATGGTCGGACGGTGCGTGGACCAGGACGATGGCACGTGCACGGCGACGGTGACAGCACGTGGACGTTGCAGGCTGACGATCGACATCGGGCCGATGGGTTGCGGCAGCGCGTGGCAGCAACGTACGTCGGACGGCGGGGTGTTGTTGGGCCAAGGTTCAGCCAGCCAAAGAAGAAGAAGAGGGAAAGAGGGAGAGAGGGTGAGGTTTTTTTTTTAAATGAAATGAAAATGAATAAAAAAAAACCTAAAATAGCTTTAATAAGAGACCCATGGATCGGCCCGATCCGATCCGACCCGACCCTCCTCTGGGATCCGCGTGTTTTTTATTAATGGGTTATTTACGCGTTTGGTCCTTCCGTATTTTTTAATTATTTTAATTTAGTCCTTTTCATATTTTAATTATTTTTAATTTGACCCAATAATTTTGTTTACTTTTCAATTTAATCCTTTGACATTTTAAATGCACCAGAGGCTGGCACGTGTCACTATTTTGGCCTATTTCTGAAATTGGTCCATCTTATTTTTAAATTGTTTTAATTTAGTCCTTAAATCAACTTCTGTTAAATTACAAAATTGGCCCAGGAATTTTTCAAGATTTACAAATTAGTCCTTTGACTTCTAGATGCCTGTGGGGCTGCCACGTGTCACCCATTCTTTGGTTTTATTATTTTGTAGGTCCCTGAACTATTCATAAATTATATTTGTGACCTCAAAATTTTAGAAAATTATATTTTGACCCCTAAACTTCCAAAAATTTCCATTTTACCCTAAACTTTCCAAAATTTCATTTTTAACCCCAATTTCACCAAAAATTACCATTTTATCCCCAAACTTTCCAAAATTTCATTTTAACCCCGATTTCATCAAAAATTACCATTTTACCCCCAAACCTTCCAAAATTCCATTTTTGACCCCGATTTCACCAAAAATTATCATTTTACTCCCGAACTTTCCAAAATCCCATTTTTAACCTCGATTTCACCAAAAATTACCATTTTACCCCCAAACCTTTCAAAATCCCATTTTTAACCCTAAATTTTCTCGAAATTATATTTTTGCCCTCGAAAGTCAAAAATTACCGTTTTACCCTCAGGTATCCAAAGGTCTCGTTTTTTTTCTCAATCCCGATTACGTCGTTTTTTCCCTCATCATTATTTACATTTATTTTAATCATTATGCACCTGCATTTTACATTTTTGCATGTTATTTATTTTGCTTATTATCTTGCTTCGTATTTAATTTCTCTTATTAATTGCTATTCAATATCTTAAACTTACATGCTCATTTTCAAAGTAATTTTAAAGACGAGGCAATGTTCCTCTCATGTGAAAGCTTCGAGAAATCATGCCCTAACGTGTCGGGTGTGATTTTT
The DNA here is from genome assembly GCA_005610355.1 of Gossypioides kirkii. NCBI lineage: Eukaryota > Viridiplantae > Streptophyta > Magnoliopsida > Malvales > Malvaceae > Gossypioides > Gossypioides kirkii. The sequence goes on along the minus strand of CP032252.1, from coordinate 7,801,913 downwards.
CGTATAACTCACTCGCGTCGAATATCCTTTTTAAAGATTTTTATACCTGTTAACTCCGAGATTCCGAGAATACCGTGTCCTAACGTGTTGGTCACGATTTTAATTCTTCGCGAAAATCGAAGTAAACGGGTATTCCATATTTGAATCTTTTAAACTAGGTGTCCGAGGATTGCATTTTAAATTCAATACGAAATTTTCAAATTCTCAAAACATATATCTATATATATATCACGAGTGATTTAAAAACAAAACGAGGCAATGTTCTTTCGCGTGAAAACCTCAAGAAATCGTGCTCTAACGTGTTGAGTGTGATTTTCGTAATTCATGCGAATCAAGTACCCTCTTCAAAAGTTTTCGAAACATCATTCAATTTTTATATCTATACAGAAAGAATTTTAAGACAAAAATGAAACAATGTTCTTTCGTGTGAAGACCTCGAAACACCATGCCCTAATGTGCTGGGTATGAGTTTCGTATAATTCATGCAATAGAATCCTCTCTTTAAAAATTTCCCGAAATGTCCTTCAATTTTGAAACTCCGAGAATATAGTGTCCTAATGTGTTGGACACGACTTTCAGTTCTCATAAAGGATCGAAATACGGGGACGAATTTTCCTTAAAAGTTGTCCTTTGAAATTATACAAAGCTTTCTAAGATAAATCTTGCATTTTAAACTTTACTCGAATTTTCATTGTTTTCATAAAACAAGACCCGAAAATAATCATGTGGTACCAATTCTGGGCGTATGAGGGTGCTAATCCTTCCTCGTGCGTAACCGACTCCCGAACCTGTTTCTCTGGATTTCGAAGACCAACTTTTTAAAATGTTTTTAAATGTTTTGTGGTGATCTAATCACACCCGAAATAAAATATTGGTGGCGACTCCCATTTCCCATTTTTTCAAATTTTAAAATGATTTTTCGAAGCCCCGTTCTCGAGCTGGTTAGAGAGCATGTTCTTTCCTGGAAGAAACTTGAGGTTTGGGCAATCTTCAATGACCAAACACTCCAGAGGTGAGGTTATGAAAGCCAGTGGAGGATAGGATTTCCAGTTTTGAGAAAATGTAGATGTAGAGATGGGTGAGAGAGCAGGGAAACATCATTCCTATCTCATTTTGTGGAAACGACACTGCATCTGGACACCCATTCTTTATGGAAAGAGGTTAAAGATAAGTCAGCCTATTCCCACACTAGCTACACTTTCCAATCTCCTAAATCATGCCTTTCTCAATAATGGCAATTTCCCAATTGATGGTAATGACAACAATCAAGACTTAAAGACCGTAAATCACTTAAGGATGAATCTCCTACCCAATTCGCCAATCCAATACCTTTTTAGAAGGTTGAAGTCAATCCATTACCTTTTTCTCAACTTCTTAGGTTCTATTCTCAAAGTTTGCTTATCATGTAACTAGCCATCCACGCATCTTGACAATCAATAACATTCTGTAAGCCAGAAATACAAAGCTGTCCTTTGAGATTTCATAAATCCTTTTGCTTATCTTTGATAGATATTTGCAAAAGGGACATTCACACTAAGTCTCTAAAGTACTTGTGACCTAGTTCTTCAATGCCTTGTTTATCTTGTGCTTCTTGTATAAAGCCTTGTGCCCTCCATGACAAGATTAAATCTTCCTCATTGAATAGCCCTTAGGAAGAATGGAGCAGTATGCAAAACATGGCTTCAAATGCGGAGGAAGATGATGGTAACTCAATTGAAGAGCTGGAGTCATACCACCCTGATGTTCTGACAGCTTCCATATCTCACTCTCTGCTACATCTTTCCGAGCATAAAGATCAAGATTCGTGCAGCCAAAGGCAAACCATTGCATTCTCTCACTATTTCCAAAGCAACTTCTTTTAGGCTTGGATGTTTATCAAAGTCCCTTGCTCCTGACGCGTGTTGAGCAAATACAGATAAACAAGCATCAAATGACAAAACTTGTAAAGAATGAGCATGAAAGGCACCCATTGGCGATGAAACACCAAGATTTCTTGTTGTCACAATAATTTTGCTTCCTCGAGTCCTTGTTAGAAAAGGAGATTGGAAAATGGTCCAATTATGATACTTTGATAGCCATTGGCTCCTAGTTAGCCTCGACCTACTGCATAATAATGGCCATAAACACAATTGGAGTTGGTGACGACACTGACCACAAAGGTATTTTTTTTTCCGATGAAAAAGAGGACCAAGTATTTAACATTGGTCAACAGTCAATCCACTTCGATCAATGATGGATCAAAGTTAAATAAATAATATAATTGCAATATAATATTTTTTATTAGCCAAAATATGTTATGTAACCCTTTTCGATTGATCAAAGTTGCCTTCCAAGGTAATGGCCGTTGAGATAGCAAGAGCACGAGGAAGAGAGAATGCTAGTATCACTTGGACTTTAATCCACTTCCACTTCCCTTTTTATTTTTAGGTTTAAAAATTTAAATTTTTAAGAGGTGCTAAGCATAATTTTACCATAAATTTAATTACATATAATATAATAAAAAATTTAAACCGCCTTGTAAGTAACAGTATCCTATTCCAAATGGTAAGAAACTCTAACTCTAACTCTAATCCTTACTTAAAAATTATTTATCTACACTAGACAAATATAAAAGCTGACAAGTAATTCTTTTCCAAATGGAATTGAAAAACTATCTACTCTAATCCTTTTACAAATAAAATTGAAAAACTATCTAGTATATATTAAAACCAAGCTACATAACTCTTAAGATTCGAAGTACTAATTCACTCTAAGAAAAAAAATGGACATTAAAGTAGCTAAGATCAAGGTTCTTGGAAATAGTTCTTATGGAGTAGTACATTTAGTGAAAATCATAATTTCTGTTTATAATCAAATTTATGTCGTAAAGTCGGCCAACAAAAAATATTTTTCTTTTCTACGTAAAGAAAAAGAAATCCTTCTAAAGTTTGTTGATTGTCCAAATATTATTCAATGCTATGGTGGTTTTACAAGTGTTGAGCAAGGACGAGGAAAGGTTTACAATATGTTCATTGAATATGCTCCAGGAGGTAGTTTGTTAGACTTGATGAACAAGTATGGTGGTAAAATCCCAAAAAGGGATGTTAACTTGTATACCCAGATGATATTGGAAGGGCTTTTGAATGTTCATGAGAAAGGGTTTATACACTCTAATCTAAAACCAAGTAATATTTTAGCTTTTCCTCCTCAACATAGTACTGGTTTACTTACACAAAAAATTTTCGATTTCGGGTTAACTAAACAATGAGGGGTAAAAGATACAAGATTTGATTTTCGAGGTACAAGGTGTTATATGTCTCCTGAATTGATTGTCGGGGAAATTAGTGGTGCATTGGATATATGATCATTGGGTTGCATTATGGTTGAAATGATTACGGGGAGATTCCATGGGACACTCATGATCGAGATGATTTAAAACACAAGTTGTTGAAGGAAGACTCACCCAACATCCTGGAAGACATGTCGAAGCTTGGAAAGAGTTTATTGAGAAAATGCTTTACTATTGATCCAAACAAAAGATGGAATGCTAGCAAACTATTATGTCATCCGTATCTTCTTCTACTAGAGCATATGCTTCCCAAAAATCATCAACAATCTCTGCCATGTTTTCAACAGCAAAAAGTATTAGAGTCTCGAAATATTCCATCACCACCAGATTTTAACATTGATAATGAAGTTTAGTTGGAAAGGAGAAAATTTTGGAAAAACAAACGTTAAGAAAGATGACTAGTTTTTGTGATCGACATGGGTTATAATTTTATATATAGTTGCAGTATAGCATTGTGTTTTTATTTACAGTCGCTTGGCTTATTACCCTTGTAACTATTTTTTTTTTATTTCTTCTAGCTTTTTTTATTTTTTATTTTTTTCTTTGCATTAATTAAATAAAGTAATAAATTACAATTTAAAATATATTAAATCACGTACAATGGAATAGAAATTAATATTAATAAAAGAATGAAAAGAATAAGGAGAGATACATCTACGTCCCTTTTAACTTTTAGCTTGTCGATTTTTTCTTTTATAATGATAATTTACGAGCATATGTATTTGGTTTAAACAAAGCATGTGCCCAATGCTAATGCAGAGTAAATAAACATTCCTCTATCCTTCAAAAAACATGGTATTTTAAGATTTTTTGTCATCGTTTTATAATTATTTTATGGTTGTTGATACAGAATGAGAGGGTAGTTCGGATGAAAGGAAGGTTGTTGAATTTCCATGGAATTACTCATGGAGCTTGTGATTATTTGCTGAAACCTGTTCAAATTGAAGAGCTAAACAATATATGGCAACATGTAGTCAGGAGAAAGAGATTCGATAGGAAAGATGGGTATAACAATGATAGCCAAAATTTCGTATCAATTGCAGCGAAATCATAAGGATCAAGGGTTCGATCTCCATCCATGAGAACAAAACACATTTCATGACCAGTTATTTACCTTTTTTAAAGAACATTCGTGGCAAGAGGATTAGACATGACGGGAGAAGATTTACAATGGCAAAGAACATGACGAGTTACATGGAGAATGGAGATTGGATACGGTGGCTGCTAGCTCATTTGCTCGTAGAAATGTTGAAGAACTTAATGCAACAAACCATTCAGACATATGTGAGAGCATGCAGTTTGCAAACAAATGGTTGCCACCACCCTTTGAATATACCTAAGGTCAATTTTTACGTTGCCCAATAGGACACATAATGGACAGTTGCCGACACAGAATCCAAAGGCATCGGCGCTGCCGTGTAAAACATAGCTGTTTACCAAAGCTGGATTCTGAGTTTTGTTGGTCGAAATTCAAAATATCTTTATAACTCTTTTTAAAAAAAATAAGATTGCACATTTATTTTTATTATTAGTTTTATCTAAATTAATATTTAGTACATTAATAATGTTTTTTTTTAATTTTACAAATTAAAAAATTATCATGTGTTTAATTATGTAGAAGCGTAATTTGTCCGGGCCTCTACAACCCAAATTTTATTATTTTATTTATTATTTATTTATTTATTAAATAAATAAGTAAATAAATAAATAATAAAATTAAAAAATATATACAAACCCAATTCTGCCGGATCCAGACTCCACCTCGCGCACGTCATCGGAAAATTGGAAATTAGATGTAAAAAAATGTGTTATAAATACAGTAGATGTAAATGTAATTTTTCACACAAAAAAATTATATACAGAGGGAGAGATACGAAAAAAAACACTGAGAGCTTACAAAATTACGAGAAAAACTGAGATCTTTCCGATTTTTTTTAAATACAACAGTAGAGAAATTGTATTATTTTAAGAGGAAAATCCGAGCTAGACTTACCCATGATTGCCGTTTGTCGTTGTTATGGTTGCAAAGGGAAAGAAATAGAGTTTCTAAGGATTCAAAAGATTGGATAGTTCAAAATCTTTTTGAGAATTTTTTTTTTAAAGTAAATTACAGCTTTAAATCTGATTTGCTTTAGAAGAAAAAAACACACAAAAAGAAAGAGGGTCTGTTGGCTGGTGTTGAAGAGCACGAACAGGGCATGGTGTTGCTTTGATTTTGAAGGAAAAAGGGAGAAAATTGATTTTGATTTGAAAAAGAAAGAAAAATGGATGAAAAGCCATTTGATTTTGAAGGAAATTGAATTTAATTTGAAAAAGAAAGGAAAATGGATGAAAAGCCATTCCACCCAAGTGAAATGACGGTGCATAGGGCAGGGCAATTGTCCTTTTCTTTAAAATGGGGTTATTTTCCCATTAAGTCTCATTTTTCTTTTAATTGCTTCAATTAAATTTTTTTGTTATTTTCAATTTATTTCTATAATTTCGCTTAGTTTTCAATTTAGTCCCTAACTCTAAAATATCTCAAAAACTGTCATGTGTCATCTTTTGGGTTTATCATCTATGAAGGCTTGATTTATTTTAAAATCATTTTTTGACCCCCTAAAGTTTTCAAAAATTAAAATTTAACCCCGTTTTAATGTAATCTTTTTTCTCTTTTTTTTTCTCTTCCATATATGCATATGTATATTACTTCATTTTATTATATTTTATGTATGTATTTTTTTATTTATGTATACTTGTAAATCCTGTGTACACTTTTGCATGACATGTAAATTTTTTTTTTAAAAATATACAAATTGTTTTAATAAATTAAGGCAATGTCTTTTGTCTCGAGAATTTGAAAAATCATGTCCTAACTCACTGGTGTGGTTTTTTCTTTGAATCGATATAATTGAACATCCTTTTAAGTTTTAAATACGAGTTTTTTTGTGAAAGCTTGTCATTTTCGAATATTCGAATTGTTATGTCCTAACTTACTAGATGTGACTTTTTCTCGATTAACTCGAAATAACAAGCTTCTTCGGAAACAAAACTTGTTTTCAAAATAAAATAAATTTGACATTCATGCATTTAAGGATCGCAATTTAATTTTTTTTTCGAATTTTTAATTTTCAACAAATAAGATTTTGAATAATCGATTAGGCACCAATTTTGGGCCTGTAAAGGTGCTAATCCTTCCTTATGCGTAACCGATTCCCGAACTCATTTTATGATTTCAAAGACCAAAATTATTTTAATAAATTTTTTTTAAAAAAAATCTCAAAAGGTGACCCAATTACACCTGTTAAAAATTATTGGTGGCGACTCTATTTTTATTTTCTAAAATATAAATCGAGACTTATTTTTGTTTTTTTTTTTTAAAATGGTTTCGACAGCTTGGCGACTCCACTGGGAAAAATAAGAGAGTCAAGCCGTGAGTCGATTATTTTTTATCTTTCTTGTTGAAAATTTCAAATTCAATTTAATTTAATTTGTGATCCTTTGCATTTCATTTTTTGTGATTTATATGTTTGTTGTGATTATAACATGTTGATATTATATGTTTTATATTTTTGCATACATGCATTTGTTATTACACCGCTTAAGTGGAAGCGAGAAGCTACTCCTTCATGAGGTTTTCACCTCTGTGCAGGATAGTGAATCGCTTTCGGGACACATCTGTACCTATGTTTTCATGAAGTTTTCACTTCCGTGCAAACATACGGGAAATGTGTCTCCCTAAACCGAACTCGTCCATATGAGCCTATAATGGGTGAGGACTGAGGAATCTGCTGGTTTGGGTATCGTTACTTTAGAACCGAAGCCACATGTAATGAGCCCTAAGTGCCTACCCTAGGCAGAACTATACCGAACCTTTAGAGACCACCTAGTAGATGTGTAGGTCCTTTGTTTTATATTTGTTGATATATTTAATGACTGTGGATACTAACTTTTTTTCTCTTTTCTTTTCTCCTATTTTGCATTGCATTCTCATATTAGGAAAGGTATTTGACTTGAGTTCGATTACTAGTCTAGTTGAAGGCTATGTATCGGATTACTGGGACTTTACTCGGATTAGTGTGACTCAAAATAGCTTGCAAGAGTTGAAAAAAATTTGGGATCAGTGGGATGATGGCATGAAGCAGATTTTCTATCGAGAGTATGGGGATCTACCATACTTACTAGAAGTTAAGGTAGACAAGCATCTCTTCCGAGCCCTTGTACAGTACTGGAACCCGACTTATAGCTGTTTCACTTTTGGAAATATGGATATGGTGCCCACCATTGAGGAATACACTGCTCTGTTTCGGTGCCCCAAAATTCAATGGAAAAAGGTCTATTCGAGACCCGCTAATGTGCCAACTTTTCTTAGGAAGCTGATGAGCATTACGGGAATGAGTGAGCAATGGGTTACAGCTCGAATTAAGGTAAAGGGCGATAACAAATGTGTCACTTGGAAAAGTTTGCGAGATTTGATTTTAGCTCATCCTGATGCAAGGAAGAAGGTTGATATATTTGCTCTTAGTTTGTACGGCATTTCCCAATGCGTTGGGGCACATAGATGAGGCGATCATTGATTTATTCGATCGACTCGATAAGGGGGTTGCACATATTCCAGTAATTTTGATCGAAACCTTTAGGTCATTAAATGCATGCCGAAGAGAGGGAGAAGGGAGATTTATTGGATGCGTACAACTATTGATTGTATGGTTCCATAGTCACTTTTGGGAAGGGGAAAAATTTCTTGACCGAGTATCTTCTACGAGTTATTCTCCTTTGAGAGAATTTGTTGCTACACAAAGATGAGAGGATATCTCTGAGGAAAAGTGGATGGCAATACTCCATAGTCTCCGAGACGAAGACATAGAATGACGAGCACCGTGGTTCATTCCCAGCGAAATTATTTATCGATGCGGTGATTTCGATTAGGTTCCGTTACTAGGGATATGGGGAGCTGTGGGATATACTCCTTTACTAGTAATGAGACAATATCGATCAAGACAGTTCATCCCAACAACTCAGGGTTTGGCTCAGTGTGAATTTGTATACAAAGGCGAGAACAATAAGAAAAGAGTTCGAGAGATATTAAGTGCTTGGAATCAAGCCTGTAAAATGAAGCCATTTGCAGCAAATCCTATGAAAACCCAAGAGTATGATGATTGAAGGAGTAGGAGAGTCAATGATAACATCCCCATGCCAAAGCCCGACGATGTCCACCCAGTTAAAGAATATTTGCAAGTAGTCCCATCGGAGTTAGAGCTCATCAAGCAAGACTTTGAGAAGAAAAGTTCTGAATTGGGAAAAAAGATAAAAGTACTAAAAGAGGAAAAGATGCAGTTGGGTTTAGATGTTGACGTCCAAAAATTAGAAGCCAATAAGCTAAGGAAAGGGAAGAGAAAGGATGAGGAAGACTTGGATGATTTGAAGAAGGATTACAAGATGCTTCATCAGTAAATAAGAATTGTTGGATTAGGCAAAACATCAGAACAGTAGCAGCAAGAAATTCAGGAGGAAAAGGTTCGAGCAGATCTGTGAAAAAGAAAATTTCAGGATGCTCAAGTCCAAGGAAATGCTATAAAAAGTGAGTTGTTAGAGAGTCAGGTCGAGAAAGCTGAGATGAAGGCCCGAATAATCGAGTTAGAAGAGTCTTTGCATATGGACCGCAGTCACAACTCTGTGACAGAATTAAAGGCAAGCAAGATTGAGAATGAAAGATTAAGAGGAAGGGTTGGAGAACTTGAAGCTTTATTACAAAACTGTCAGATTCGGATTGAGTTCCTCGAAAGAACTCTGGAGACAAGTAATAGGTAACTTCAACACTCTCAGAGGCAGATCATTGATCGAGACAATGTCATGGGAGAAGCATTAACACAAGTGAGAAAGATGGCAGAATACTTGCGGAAGTTAGCTGTCCAAGCAGATGCTTTGAGCATAAAGTATGAGTCAGTGTCTGATAAAGGCCAAAAGCTAGCATGTCTCCTTCAAAAGATTAAGACTTTAAGCATTAGGGCTAAGCCTTATTTGTAAATATCATGTGTAAAGACATTCGTTTTCTAGTAAATTTGTTCTATCAGAAGTCGATTGAGAGTCAATACCTTTCTTGCATTTGCATTCATGCATTCATGCATTCATTGCATTTTCATACATTAAAAAATTTTCAAGAAAAATATTGCTAATTAATTAAAAATTTTTCTTTAAGTTACTCTGGAAAAACCACTTCGTTACTACACTCGTGCCAAGACAAGAGCGATGGATCAGCGATTGGAAAGGTTGGAGCAAATGCAAAAGAAAATGCAGGATCAGCTGCATGAGCAATTAGTGAAGGTGCAACAAGATATGAAAGAGCAGATTGTTGAGTCTCAGAATGAACTTATCAATAAGTTCACCCAATTATTGGTTGAAAGAGTTGACAGGGAAAGGGTATTGTAATAGATTCAAAGGAAGGGAATGATGGTCCTTCTTGTCCTTCAAATGTTACCCCCAAACCGGCTCAGGTTACGTAAGAAACGAGTGGTCGAGGAGTATCTGTCGTAATTAACCCACAATCGTGTTTGTTTGGCACACCAAGAAATAACCCGATCAACTTTGGCATACCGGACTTAAATGAGATGATGGAAGCAAAAAAAGCAAGAGCTGAACTTCCCAACCAGCTGGAGGAGCGTTGTAAATGATTGGAGGAAAGGTTCAGAGCTTTAGAAGGAGAAAGGTGCTGTGGAATTGATGCTAAAGAGCTGAGTTTGGTCCTCAATTTAGTATTGCCCCTTAAGTTTAAAGTTCTGGAGTTTGAGAAATATAACGGGACAAGCTGCCCAGAAGCACATATCACCATGTTCTGCAGAAAAATGACCGGATATGTCAATAATAATCAGCTGTTAATCCACTGTTTCTAGGACAGTTTAACGGGATCAGCTTCAAGGTGGTATAATCAATTGAGTCGGGCCAAGATCAGTTCTTGAAAGGATTTGGCACAGGCTTTCATGAGACAATATGGTCATGTCACTAACATAGCTCCTGACAGGATCACATTACAAAATGCTGAGAAAAGGCCGGAGAAAGCTTCAGACAGTATGCTCAAAGGTGGAGAGATATGACCACCCAAGTACAGCCACCACTTTCTGAGAAAGAGACAACCATGCTCTTTGTCAGTACCTTAAAAGCACCGTATATCAATCATCTGCTCGAAAAGGCTACTAAAAGTTTCCCCGATATGATCGTGTCGGGGGAAATGATTGAAAATACAATTCGAAGTGGAAAAATTGATGCTGGAGAAAGTACCAAAAAGTTCGCTCCTAAAAGGAAGGACAATGAGGTAACTAATATAAGCTTATACCGGATGAATGTTACAAAACCGGTTATGGTAACCCAGGCTAAAGCCCTAACGACCAATTATCAAAGTAGACCAAGGCAAGAATCTGGCTCGAGGTCAAACACTGAAAGAATCTAATTCACTTTTATCTCGATGACCTACAAAGAGCTTTACAAGAGTTTATATGAGGCCCAGATAGTGTCCCCATATTATTTAAAGCCAATGCAACCCCCGTTCCCAGATTGGTATGACACAAACGCTCAATGTGACTACCACGCAAGAATAAAGGGCCACTCTATCGAGAATTACACTGCTTTTAGGAAACTAGTTGAAAGATTTATTAAGATGGGGATAATCAGGTTTGATAACTCCGTAAGACCTAGTGTGGCTGGGAATCCCTTGCCAAATCATCCCGATCAGGGCGTAAACGCAATAATAGAAGAAAGGACCAAGATGATTAAGAATGATGTGGAGGAAGTCAAGTATCCATTAAATTGGGTTTGGCAACAGATGGTCAACAGAGGTCTGATCATGCAGAAGAGTGAGAACATGGTAGCAACGATTGAAAATTACTGCGAGTTCCATGCAGTGGAAGGGCATAAAATCCAAGGGTGTGTTGAATTTTGAACCTTGGTATAGAAATTGATGAATAACAAAGAGCTGGAATTCTTTGAGGAGAAGGAAGATGAAGGAACGGGTAATGTTAGTGCTTCTGAGGAAAGGGCACTAGGAAAGACTTATGAGGCCAACTTGTCATTGGTAATTATATCCAGGCCAATAGGTAAAGTAGGAGGTCAGATGACACCACGGGTCATCATTCAGAAACCTGTGGCATTTCCTTACAAAGATAATAAAAGGGTATCGTGGAGCTATGACTATAGCGTAACGATACCAAATGAAGGAGGATTAAATAAGGATCCAAATTTTACAGATGAATAGAAGGAGGTTAATAACAAAGCATTGATGGATGGACTTGAGAGGAGAGAAAATAACAGACTCGGGATGCGAGTAAATGAGCCGGTAACTGAAGAGAAGGCAAGGAATTTTTGAAATTCCTAAAGCATAGTGAGTACAATGTGGTTGAACAATTACATAAGCAGTCTGATCGAGTATCAATTTTAGTCCTACTATCAGGTTCAAAGGCTCACCGAAACGCGCTACTGAAAGTACTGAATGAAACGTACATGGCGGAGGATATCTCGGTAAACAAGTTGGACTGGCTGGTAAGTAACCTAAGTGCAAATAATTTTATTTTTTTTAATGATGACGAAATACCTTCAAGGGGCATGGGCTCAACAAAAGCTCTTCATATTACGGCCTGGTGCAAAGGGTACACTTTACCAGGTGTATTGATCGATAATGGCTCAGCCTTGAACGTGCTACCATTGACAACACTGAATAGGTTACCGATAAACAGCTCTCACATGAAAGTATGTCATAATATAGTAAGGGCTTTTGATGGAACAAAGAGACGAGTGATGGCAGAATTGAGATTCCACTCCTGATTGGGCCAAAGACGTACGAGATAGACTTTTTAGTGATGGACATCAGACCCACCTACAATTACTTGTTGGGAAGGCCATGGATTCATTCGGCAGGGGCAGTACCGTCGTCCTTACATCAAAAGTTAAAATTAAAGATAGAAGGTCGATTAATCACCATTAATGCTGAGGAGGAAATCATTGCATCAGTGACTAGCAATGCACCTTACATAAGTACAGATGAGGAGGCCATGGAGTGCTCCTTTAGGTCGTTGGAATTTGTGAATGCTTTGTGGCTGAAGGAGATAAGATCCTCACACCGAGGATATCGATGACCACCAAGATGGGGCTAAAAGTGACAGTTAAAAAAGGCGCTTCACTTGGAAGAGGATTGGGGAGGTATCTCCAAGGAAGGATTACAACGCTAGGACTGACAGAGAAGTGTGATCGATTTGGTTTAGGATTTAAGCCAAACATGAAGCAGAGAAAAGAAGAGCTACAGAAAAAACAAGATAAGAGAAGGGCTAGAATAAGTGGGGAAGATATCAAAAGCGAGCCAATGGTCTTTCCTTATATATCAAGATCTTTCGTGTCCGGAGGTTTATTAACCCCGAGCAAAGGCTAACAGAAAATAGGTTGGCAGGAATAATGGGAAATCTGTGCATCAATTCTATTTCTGAAGGAGCGAGTAAGCAAAGAAATTTGGCAGAAATTCGTCCTTACGCCCTCGGAAGCGTTCTAGACAACTGGATTGCGGAAGAGCTCCCTGTAATTTTTAAGTCTTTTTCAGACTAATGTTCAAAACACCTTTTTTGCTGTAAGCCCAAGAGAAATTGGGATCTTTTTGTAAAGGGCATATGTTCATTGGCTTTTTATCATCAATAAAAAAGATGCACTTTCTTTCACCAAATTGGCAAAAATTCTCGTTAATCTTTTCATTCATCTCATATCATAATACATATTCTCAAATTCCTTTATTTTTCGGATCTTTTGGTTCATGTGACAGGTCTCTAGATATCAACGATATTAGTAACGTCGTTGCCGACTTAGAGCCTCATTTTGAGTAAGATGTGTGTTCAGAGAAATCTTATGATTTTGAAGAAACCCAAGATTGTAGTTTATCTCCTGATTTGTAACGGATGGTTGAGAAAGAAGAGAAGCAAATCCTACCTCACAAAGAATTAGTAGAAGTTATGAGTTTAGGGAATGAAGTTGACAAAAAGGAGGTAAAGATTGGAACTTGTATTTTTGCAGAAACGAGACGAGATCTCATTGATCTGCTTCAAGAGTTTAAGGTTGTGTTTGCATGGTTGTATCAGGATATACTCGACCTAAGCACTGACATCGTGGTACACAAGCTCCCTATAAGAGAAGAATGTAAACCTGTCCAACAAAAGCTTTGAAGAATGAGACCAAAGAGGAGGTCCAAAAACAGTTTGATGCCAGTTTCTTACGAGTGGTGGAATACTCAGAATGGGTGGCTAACATAGTGTCAGTTCCTAAAAAGGATGGAAAAGTACGCATGTGCGTCAACTATCGGGACTTAAACAAGGTTAGTCCAAAAGATAATTTCCCGCTACCTCATATCGACACCTTGGTGGACAATACAGCATGTCATTCTTTATTCTCTTTTATGGATGGTTTTTCTGGGTGCAACCAAATAAAGATGCATCCTGAAGATATGGATAAAACTACATTCGTCACCGTGTGGGGAACCTTTTGCTACAAGGTTATGCCATTTGGATTGAAGAATGTAGGGGCAACATATCAAAGGGCTATAGTAACGTTGTTCCATGACATGATGCACAAGGAAATTGAGGTTTATGTCGACAATATGATTGTAAAGTCTCAAACAGAAGAGGAACATGCAGAAGTTTTAAGAAAGTTGTTCTTAAGATTGAGAAGGTTTCAGTTGAAGTTGAACCTGAACAAATGTACTTTTAGGGTTACTTCAAGTAAGTTACTAGGCTTTGTGGTCAGCAGAAAAGGAATTGAAATTGATCCCGATAAAGTCAAAGCTATACAAGAGTTACCACCACCACATACTCCAAAAGAAGTCAGGGGGTTCTTAAGGAGGTTGAATTATATTTCTCGATTCATCTCATAACTAACCGAGAAATGTGATCCAATCTTCCGTCTTCTCAAGAAGCACAACCCGGGAGTTTGGGATGATAAATGCCAAAAGACATTTGATAAAGTCAAACAATATTTACCCAATACTCCAATTTTGATGCCTCCGAATCCAGACAAACCTTTGATCCTGTACTTGGCCGTATTCGAGAACTCTATGGGATGTGTTTTAGGCCAGCATGATGAGTCAGGAAAGAAAGAAAGAGCAATCTACTATCTCAGCAAGAAATTCATGGAAGGCGAGATAAGATATTCTTCAATTGAGAAATTATGTTACGCTCTAGTTTGGACTACCCGAAGGTTGAGGCAATACATGTTATATCATACAACTTGGTTGATTTCAAAATTGGATCCTCTCAAGTTTATGATGGGTTCAGTTGCATTAAATAGGAGGATGGCCAGATGGAAAATGTTACTTTCTGAGTTTGACATAATCTATGTGAACCATAAGGCGATAAAAAGGAGTGCAATAGTAGATTTTCTGGCCAGCAGAGCTCTCGAGGATTATGAGCCATTAGATTTTGACTTCCCAAACGAAGATTTAATGTATGTCGCAACCGCAGCAAAAGAAGTTTCAGAGAAGCAGCCATGGAAAATGTATTTTGACGGTACTTCAAATGCTATTGGCAAAGGGATTGGGGTAATTCTGGTATCCCCGAAAGGATATTATTATCCCTTCACAAGCAAGCTTAACTTTGATTGCACAAATAACGTGATGGAATATGAAGCATATGTCATGGGTATTTGGGCAGCTATTGAATGCAAGATCAAGATTCTGGAAGTGTACGGGGATTCTGCGTTGGTAATTTATCAACTCAATGGAGAATAGGAAACGAGGGATTCCAAGTTGATAGATTACCGAAAACTAGTTCTCAAGCTAATTAAAGAGTTTGAGGACATCACTTTTCATTACCTCCAGCGAGAGAAAAATCAGATGGCCGATGCTTTGGCCACTCTCGCTTCCATGATCATGGTCAATAAGCAAGAAGATATGAAGCCCATTTAAATGAGTATTTACGAGGTTCCAGTTCATTATTTCAACATTGAAGGAGAAGAAAAAGATGATCACCCGTGATATCAGGAAATTTTGCAATATGTAAAAGACCGTAAGTACCCTGAGCAAGCCACCGAAAATGAAAAAAGAACATTGAGAAGGCTTGCCATTGACTATGTCCTTGACGGGGATATTCTGTATAAAAAGAGAAGAGATCAAGTCTTGTTAAGGTGTGTTGATTCTATTGAGGCCAAGAAAATCTTAGAAGAAGTTCATGAAGGGGTTTGTGGAACACATGTCAATGGTTTCACGATGGCCAAACAGATTATGAGATTTGGGTCTTACTGGTCAACCATGAAAGGAGATTGCATTAAATATGCTAAGAAATGTCACAAGTATCAAATTTACGGGGAAAAAATTCATGTACCTACTTCACCTCTCCATGTTATGACTTCCCTCTGGCCTTTTTCTATGTAGGGCATGGATGTCATCGGACCAGTCTTGCCAAAAGCTTCTAATGGGCATAGGTTCATTTTTGTGGTCATTGATTATTTTACTAAGTGGGTGGAAGCTGTTTCCTATGCCAGTGTCACGAGATCAACGATCAGCAAATTCTTAAAGAAAAAATTATACGTCGGTATGGAATGCCAGAGAAGATCATATCCGACAATGCTTTGAACTTGAATAATAGCACAATAGCAGAAGCCTGTAAGCAATCAAAGATCAAGCACCATAATTCAGCACCGTATCTCCCAAAAATGAACGTAGCAGTAGAGACAGCTAATAAAAACATCAAGAAAATCATTGGGAAAATGACAAAGACTTACAAAGATTGGCATGAGAAGTTACCATTTACTCTCTACGCTTATCGAACGTCTGTCAAAACTTCTACCGGGGCAACACCTTTCTCATTAGTATATGGAATGGAGGCAGTCCTACCCATTGAGGTTGAAATTCTTTCCCTCCGAGTCTTATCAGAAATGAAGCTAGATGAGGCAGAGTGAATCCAATCAAGATATGACCAACTAAACCTAATCGACGAGAAGAGGTTGAAAGCTATCCAACATGGCCAGATGTACCAGAAACGGATGATTCGGGCTTATGATAAAAAAGTTCGCCCTAGAGAATTCCATGAGGGAGATCTAGTGTTGAAAAAGATACTTTCCATGCAAAAAGATTTCCGAGGCAAATGGATGTCAAACTGGGAAGGCCCATACGTGGTAAAAAAAGCTTTCTCTGGAGGAGCTTTAATTTTAACTGAGATGGATGGCAAGGATTTGTCAAACCCCATAAATTCAGATTCAGTAAAGAAGTATTTCGCCTAAAAAAGGAGGTTGACTTAAGAACCCAAATGGCAGCTCAAAAAAAAAGGTGAGGCCGAGATGAAAACCCCCAAAGGGCGTCTCGAAGCCTAAGGAGATTTGAACTGAAAACCTGAAAGGACGGTTCAGATTTGGATTAATGATCGGGCATGAAATGAGCTTCTTTCTCAGAAGTAGTAGGATGGAGAAACATTGCATCTTGGGCATCGAAAAAGTGCAATAGGTTTCATGAGTACACATCAGGCTCAGAGTGGTCCTCATCAAGTTTGCTCGAAGAAGTTTATATGTTGATATATAAGAAATCTATTTTTTCCCTGTTGCTTACTTTAGCAATTCTTGATCAATGTTTGCTAAGATTTTGACCAACATTTGTTATCTTGGCTGATGTTTTGATTAATGTTTGATGTTTTTTCATTTATCTCCATTCAAACGTTATCGCCAATAAATTCAACCTTATCCGTTTTTATAACCCTTCTCAGAGCATTCTTTGCATTGAAATAATGGTTAATGGACTTGATGATATAAGGTATAAAAAGATTTCTGCATATTACTTTGGGAAATTTTAAATAATACAGGGACCTGAAGCAGGACCGTTTGTCAGAAATAACTGAATCTGAGGGTTGAAGGGATCCTGAAACGAATAAGTTCAGCTTACGATTATCTTCTTCGGATTTCGTACAAGGAACACCGGACTTGAAGGAAAGGCATGGTGACACATCGATGTTAGAACTTAGGCAAATGACGATCAGTGACGACCTAAGGACTAAAACAATAAAAATATCATTTTTAAAATGACATCTTTGCATGCATATCAGCATCATTCATGCGTATTTAGATAAGAGCATTTGATTCATTCAAATCATGGCATCCTAGTTACATGGCCTAGATAGAGGCCCATAAAACAAGTTCTACAAGTCATATCCTCAGAGGATGGCGATAGAATGACCAATCTTTTACCCCTAAAGCTATAGAGGTGCAGATTGAAACCACAAAGGTAAATCTTATACACCTAAAGCTGTAGAGGGGTAGAATGAAGCCGCAATGGCAAATCTCATATCCCTAAAGCTATAGAGGTACAAATTGAAACTACAAAGGCAAATCTCATACACCTAATACTGTAGAGGGGCAGAATGAAGCCGCAATGGCAAATCTCATTCACCTAAAGCTATAGAGGTGCAGATTGAAACCGCAAAGGCAAATCTCATACACCTAAAGCTGTAGAGGGGCAGAATGAAGCCGCAATGACAAATCTCATTCACCTAAAGCTGTAGAGGGGCAGATTGAAGTCACAAGGACGAATCTTATACTCCTGAAGCTGAAATGAAGTGAAGTAACAACCTCCAATCTTTTACCCCGATCATGGGGTAGATTGAAGAAATCCAATCTTTTACCCTAACTAGAGGGCAAGATTGAAAACCGGTCGATCTTTTACCCCGATCATGAGGCAGATTGAAGAAATTCAATCTTTTACCCCGATCATGAGGCAAGATTAAAGCCCATCCGATCTTTTACCCCAATCATGGGGCAGATTGAAGAAATGCAATCTTTTACCCTGACTATAAGGTAGATTGAAGCAATCCAATCTTTTACCCTAATCAGATGGCAGATTGAAGATAATCCAATCTCTTACTCCAACCATGGGGCAGATTGAAGACAATCTAATCTTTTACCCCGACCATAGAACGGGTTAAAATAATCAAATCTTTTACCCCTAAAGTTACAGAGCAGCAGATTGAAGCTACAAAAGCAAATTTTATACCCCTAAAGTTACAGAGTGGCAGATTAAAGCTACAAATGCAAATCTTATACCCTTAAAGTAATAGAGGGACAGATTATCAATCTTCATTGAAGATACAGAGAAGTAGATCGAAAGATGAAATTACGAGTACCAAATCTCTAAAGTGTTACTAGATTGAATCAAAGACTACGATGGTGATCCTCAACCTCCCTAAAGTTGCAAGTAGAATTGAGTGAAGCTATAGTAGCAAATTTTGTTTCTTTGGAATTGACTTAGGGTAAGGCGAAATCGCAACACTAAACCTTACCTTCTTAAAGTTGTGGAGAAGTAGATGCAATGAGTTTGAACGTCCAATGAAGCGAAGGGTGAGCTACTTGAAGAAGGGCTAAAGAGACTAAATCCAGTGGGACCGAACAAAATTGGTCAATTTTTTAGTCTTTGCTCTGTTCTTGTTACACAGCAACGAGCAAAGAGCAAAGAGTGCCAACTGTAGAAGCCCAATTTGTCCGGGCCACTACAACCCAAATTTTATTATTTTATTTATTTACTATTTATTTATTAAATAAATAAGCAAATAAAGAAATAATAGAATTAAAAAATATATACAAACCCAATTTCATAAACCAAAGCCCAAATACACCCAACCCAAATTTAAGCCTAAACCAAATTAAAATGTCCAATACAAAATAACTCAAATCCATTACAAGCCCAATACCTTTTAAAAAAAACTACCCAAATAAACCTAATTTCACAAACCCTAAAAAAACTAAACAAACCCTAGCTTTCTCTAGTGTCCAGTCGTTGCCGCCGTCGCTAGTTCACCCATGCCGCCACCACCGTCGCCGTCGCCAGTTCCACCGGATCCGGACTCCACCTCGCGCACATCACCGGAAAATTCGGAAATTAGGTGTAAAAAAATGTGTTATAAATATAGTAGATGTAAATGTAATTTTTTACACAAAAAAATTTATATACAGAGGGAGAGATACGAAAGAAACACTGAGAGCTTACAAAAGTACGAGAAAAATTGAGATCTTTTCAATTTTTTTAAATACAACAGTAGAGAGATTGTATTTTTTTTAAGAGGAAAATCGTAGCTAGACTTAACAATGGTTGCCGTTCGTCGTTGTTATGGTTGGAAAGGGAAGAAAATAGAGTTTCTAAGGATTCAAAAGATCGAGTAGTTCAAAATCTTTTTGAGAATTTTTTTTAAGTAAATTACAGCTTTAAATTTGATTTGCTTTAGAAGAAAAAACACACAAAAAGAAAGAGGGTCTGTTGGCTGGTGTTGAGGAGCATGAACAAGGCATGGTGTTGCTTTGATTTTGAAGGAAAAAGGGAGAAAATTGATTTTGATTTGAAAAAGAAAGAAAAATGGATGAAAAGCCATTTGATTTTGAAGGAAAAAGAGAGAAAATTGAATTTGATTTGAAAAAAAAAAAAGAAAAATGGATGAAAAGCCATTTGATTTTGAAGGAAATTGAATTTAATTTGAAAAAGAAAGAAAAATGGATGAAAAGTCATTCCACCCACGTGAAATGGCAATGCATAGGGCAGGACAATTGTCCTTTTCTTTAAAATGGAGTTATTTTCCCATTAAATCCCCTTTTTCTTTTAATTGCTTCAATTAAATTTTTTTGTTATTTTCAATTTATCTCTATAATTTCGTCTAGCTTTCAATTTAGTCCCTAACTCTAAAATATCTCAAAAACTGCCATGTGTCATCTTTTGGGTTTATCATCTATGAAGGTCTAATTTATTTTAAAATTATTTTTTGACCCCCTAAAGTTTTTAAAAATTAAAATTTAACCTCGTTTTAATGTAATCTTTTTTTTTCTTTTTTTTCCTCTTCCATACATGCATATGTATATTACTTCATTTTATTATATTTTATGTATGTATTTTTTTATTTATGTATACTTGTAAATCTTGTATACACTTTTGCATGACATGCAAATTTTTTTTTAAAAATATACAAATTGTGTTAATAAATTAAGGCAATGTCTTTTGTCTCGAGAATTTGAAAAATCATGTCCTCACTCACTGGGTGTGGTTTTTTCTTTGAATCGAGATAATTGAACATTCTTTTAAGTTTTAAATACGAGTTTTTTTGTGAAAGCTTGTCATTTTCGAATATTCGAATTGTTACGTCCTAACTTACTAGATGTGACTTTTACTCGATTAACTCGAAATAACAAGCTTTTTTCGGAAACAAAACTTGTTTTCAAAATAAAATAAATTTGACATTCATGCATTTAAGGATCGCAATTTAAATTTTTTTTTGAATTTTTAATTTTCAACAAATAAGATTTTGAATAATCGATTAGGTACCAATTTTGGGCGTGTAAGGGTGCTAATCCTTCCTTATGCGTAACTGATTCCCGAACTTGTTTTATGGTTTCAAAGACCAAAATTATTTTAATAATTTTTTTAAAAAAATCTCGAAAGGTGACCCAATTACACCTATTTTAAAAATTATTGGTGGCGACTCCATTTTATTTTTTAAAATATAAATCGAGACTTATTTTTATTTTTTTTAAATGGTTTCGACAAATTTTATATATATATATATATATTGGTTTGACTAATCTTTCACAATTTGTAAATTAATTAAAAAAATAAATACTAACTATGAATTTAAAATTATTTTTATACCCAAAATGAGAATCGAGTCAAATTATCTTAATAATAATTCAAATATTTATTTTTAATACATGATAAAACACTTGTTATCACTTTGAATTATTAGATGTGTAAATTGTGATTGTACGCAATCTATTTTCCACATGGCCACAGTGGAAAAGCTAATTTGACAACAACTGGAATGTATCTTTCAAAAAAAAAATCCGGGTAAGATCAACGTGTAAAAAAACAAGACATAATTTTTTGGTTAAATTTACCTAAGGTCGTTAAAATATTAAAAATTTTATATTTTAGTTATTCAATTTTTAAAAGTTACAAAATGATCATTAAATTATTCGAAAGTTTTTATTTAAATTACTAGATTGTTAAAATTATTGTTTTATGGTCTTTTTTGTTCAAATTCTTTATATCAATCAAAAACTCTCTTTCCTCTTTTGTTCTATAGTTTAGTTTTCTTCATAAAATAACTTTGAACGTCACAAATTTTCAAATCAAAGTTTTAAGTCATAATGACAAAATTAACCCTTAACGTTTGGGTGTTTTGTCACTTTGGCCCTTATCATTTTTTTTTTGCTCACTTTCATACATATTTTTTTGGTCAAATTGATCATTTTTTAAAGGTCTTACTGACGTGGTCGTTAAGGACTAACGGCACTAACGTGGCAATTTTTTTCAGCTGGACGTATCCACGTAAACATCTGCTGACGTGGCATATGAGACAAAAATATGCCACATTAGCAAATGATTTTAAAATTATTAAAATTATTTTTTTAAAATATAAAAAATTTAAATTATTTTTTAAAATATAAAATTATTAAAATTATTTTTAAAAATATTAAAATTATTAAATAATTATAATTTCCAATTTCATCATCTTCTTCAACATCATTTTAATTTCCAGATTTTTTTACATTTTTCTATCAACCAAACACCCAAAAAATTTTGTTTTTTCTGCATAAGGCTGAGATTCTTGCATAAATAGCAAATGGGTTATCATAGTTTAAATTTCAAACACAAACCCATCAATCTTTCATTCCTTAAGATCCAACCATAGTTCAAAATCAAGTGCAGTCCCATCCCACACTAAAAGAAATAGCAGAACAAGAAACAACAGTTCGCAACTAAAAGAAACAGCAGAACAAGACACCAAATTGAAACAATACCATTGCACCTACACGCACCAAAACACCCAAAGACAAGAAACATCCACAAAAACCAACAAGCATCCTAACAGAGAGGTTGTAAGCACCACAAGAGTTCCAACATAAACCCAATGGTGCGATATTAATCTTTTACCAGTGTAACAAGGAAAGCTAATACCGAATCTTGAAACAAAATTTAGGGTTTTGAAAAGAATGATAAAAAAAATTGGTACTTTTGAGAGAAAGAAAGAAAGAAAAGGGAGAAGAGGGCTCAAAGGAGTAATTTTTAAATCCATCATAGTAATTTTTTTTAAACCCAGAGAAACAAATGAAGAAGGGGAAGGGAAAAAAAACCTAAAAAGAAGGGATGATGATGATTATAATTTTAAAATAATTTTAATAATGTTATATTTTTAAAAATAATTTTAATAATTTTAAAATTATTTGCTGACGTGACGTATAAGATAAAAATAGTTTCATGTTATCAAATTCTTATGTGAACGCGCTTAGCTGGAAAAAAAATTGTCACGTTAGTGTTGTTAGTCCCTTAACGATCATGTCAGCAAGACCGTTAAAAAATAATCAATTTGACCCACAAAAGAAAAGTTATGTATGAAAATGAGTCAAAAAAAATGCTAAGGACCAAAGTGACAAAACATCCAAATGTTAGGGGCTAATTTTATCATTATGCCAAGTTTTAATGGCTTTTTTCTCTGATCTCCAACATTGATTGTCGAATCGACTTGGATCTAATGTATGTTATTCTATTCATCAATGGATATTGATCCGATCGTCGCTTGAAGCTCACTAATTAAACTTAAAAAAGAAACAACTTAACAGTTTAATGACTTAAATAAAATTTTTTAAATAATTCAATGACTATTTTGTAATTTATTATAGTTGTTGATTAAAACATAAATTTATTTAATGACATTCGGTGTAATTTTTTTTTCTTTTTTCATTTTCGCCGTCTAACCAAGTCAATTAAAAATCTAAATGTCGTAATCAAAATTAAAGCAGAAAAAAAATCCCATTTGATCCATTATATTTTAGCCGTTGGATCATTCGATCATTCTATCGTTAAGATAGCTTTATATTCACTCAGATACTGTAGTCGAAAAAGGAATACAGAAGGGGGAAAAACGAAAGGAACATTGAAAATTTACCATTAAAGAAGCAGCGATGAGTTCAGCTTATTCAGTATTTCTCGCCTCTTCATCGTTTCTATATTGGATTCCTAAGTCTTCTCCTTTTAAATTCTCCAGATTCCTATCAACTCCTTCCGTTACTCCGTCGTCTCCGCCGTGTTACCATGTGGTATGCCGTGGCGGGTCCCCTCAACCGGCATCGTTCCCCGATCTCAGCTTCGCCTTGCATGATGCTCTTGAATCTACTGGAATCGATACCTCTCATGCTAGAGTAACTACTACTCTCTCTGTTCTTACATAATCTTGGATTTTTTTTTTCAGTTTTTGGATATGAGTTTCCTTTTTTTTTAGGACTTAATTGTAAAGAGTGTCTAATTATAGCAATTTTGCTCGAATTTTTTACTTTCAGTTTGGAAACATGATATGATTCGAGTTAGTGTCCATGAATATGACGGAGATTTCCTTTTTTTTTCTGATAAATCTTAATCGAATTGTGTTCTTTAGTTCTAAATTTGGAGAGATTTTGATGTGAATTGAGCCTCCTTAGTACGATTGAAGAGTTTCAATTATGGCAATTTGATCCTTTTTTATGGATTATTTTGGTATGGTACCATTTTTTTCAGTTATAAATAATTATGTTATCTGTCAGGAATTGATGTACTTATGGTGATTTTTGTGCTTGGTGACCTCAATATGCTTGGTTTAAAATTCAATTACTCAAGTTTTAGTTTGTTCAATTTAATTTTGTTTAAGTAAAGAGAAAAAAGCGTGCAAAATAAAATAAAATCGTTTTGAAACGTTTGTAGTGGTTTTAAATACAGGTCTGAAAGGAGCATTACAACACTTTCGATTCAAATTAATTTTTTATCTTGGGGAGGATGGTACTTGGAAAGTATGTCCTGGTTTTATATTCGAGTCCAATGGGATTTTATTACCAAAAAATCAAATAAAAATTGAGAGCTTAATTGCAATGGGAAAACATTGTTTTTTTTTTTTTTTAATTTTAATTGATTTTTGAGCAGGAGGCAAGGAAGAGTTTTGTTTCGCAGATTCAAAAATTATCTGATATCGAGAGAGAAACAAGTATCTGCATAAATAGATGTGTTGATCTGGGGAGAACATCTCTTTATATAGCAGCAGAGGATGATTCTCTCATTTCACACTCTTCCGTTCCTCTGCCGGTGGATGCATTCCTCGAAAGATTGGATGATCTCTCAATGGGCTACTGCTCCCACTATAACTCAGCATGTAGGTCGTCAAGGGAGAATTTTTTGGAGAGCATAGAAAAATATCTATATGTCAAAAAGGTACTATCTAGTTTTTACTCTTTTGAGTTGAAGGAATTATGCAACATTTATTTAATGAATTTTCTTCTTCAGTAAATCTTAGATTTGCAGAATGTGCTGTAATGAACACTGGAACGGTGTAGCCTCTCTGTGCTTCACTGGTTGTATGTATGAGATGAAACATTTCGTCTCCTTTAGTTACTAATTGATCGAATTCTTTGAACTTCCGTAACTTGGTTGCTTAACTATTTACTTAAATCTTTTTCTTTTTCTAATTGGTCAATCCATTCACTTCTTTTAAGGGCTTCCAAAGATCTACTGCCAATAATCAAGCAGAACCACGAGCCCTTTATCTTCACTCGGTATGAAATTTGCCTTCTCATGAATGACTATACTATTTTCAGAAGGGTGTACCATTTTGTAGTGTTTGTTTTGTTAAATAATCTTACGTTTGAGCAGGTTTTGACACATCGTTTGGGTTCTGCTGTAATGCTTTCACTGATACATTCAGAGATTCTGAAAATGCTTCGCTTGTGGGGACTTCTGGATTTCGATGTTGAGATTTTTTTTCCACGTGATTCTCATGGTCTTCCTAGAGCCTATGATAAGCAAAAGAGCAAGGAGTCTGATCAGCCACACATAATGACTGTACAAATGCTATTGGAGGAGGTGACTTTTGTACTCGTGAACTTTTTATGTTCTTTACTTCTTACTATTTTAATATTAAATCCTGGCCGAAATGAGAAAAGAAAACAAATTCTAGTTATTTATTTTTCCAATAAGTTTATGTTGTATCTTTGTATTTTGCTTTTTCAGTTTTCTTAATTGATATCAAATAATCAGACACAGACAAATGGAACGTAAGTACAAAAAATGTATATCAGCTTTCTACAGTAAAAGAACCGAAGAAACCAAAATGTTAAATGATTATAAACTATTTAATTAATTCTCTCCTTTCTCTTTTGCAAGTCTCTTCCCTTGTGTTTCATGAGAAGCTAAAGGTGGGATTTTGAGATTTCAACATCTATTTAACTAAGGTCTTAACTGGCATGCAAATTTGGTATACACTTTGTTTTTAATCTATATGAAAAGTTCCAACATGACATCCCTTGTATGGGTAAGCTAATCTTATTCTTTTTTTGGGTATTTGTGGGAGATTTATCTTCAATACATTCAAACTTTGACCTTTTTATTTAATCTATTTCTGTTATGGACATTGCACTTTCTCCTCATTTTGTAGTCTGTTCCCTTCTCAGATAGTTTCATGATTGCAGATTTTAAGAAATTTAAAGGATGCTTTCTGGCCATTTCAACGTGGTGCTGTTGATAGTTTATTCTTAAGGGCAGCAAATGCTGCTAACTGTATAGATAAATTTAATGGCTTTGAAGAGAGGTATTTTATCTATATTTCAATTCAATCTGTATTTAGATGTTATTTTGGAGTTCCAGGTTATGATTTCACATTTGTTTGTTTCATACAGTGGCTATCGACTTGCATCTGCAAAGGCTGCTCAACATAGGCTAGATCGGGGTGCCTGGACCAGTGTTCATTTTGGGGATATGAGGCGTGCTTTATCTGGTATGATTAGAAGATGGTCTTGCATGGGTAAATTCTTTTTTATTTTAGCTATCACTTATCAAGATCAATAAATGTTGAAGATGATTGATACTTATTATCATGCGTTCCTTCTCTCTCGTTCTCATTCCTTGCAACAGAAAGGGTTCAGAAAATTATTTGCACTATTTCTAGTTTTAGTATTCGGCCTTCCTTCTTTTTCTTGTCAGTTCAAAGCTTTTGCTTTCAGCGATTAAGTTCATTATGCTTTTTCTCCGCTTTTGAATTTCCTTTCTCAAACCTGCTTTAGGTAAAATTTGTCTTCTTTTTGCTCATGAAGTTGTATGGCTCAATGCATTTCTGATGTAATGTCAAGGTTAATGCACTTCTATTATGATGAAATTGTTACTATATTTCCAGCATGTGAACGCCTTATTCTTCTAAGAACCGATCCAAAGGAAATGAGAGATTATAGCATTCTCCTCTACCATTGTGGATTGTACGAGCAGGCTCTGGAATTTCTCAAATTGTATGAAGATATGAAGGTAAGTTTCATGATGCAACTTCGATCTCTGTTTTTAAGAATTGGGACAAACATGTTTAGTGAACTATTTCCAGAGTTCTTCCGCACAAAATCTGTCAACAGATCCAGTTAGCAACCTAGAAGAAGATGCTGTGAAGAAATTGGTTGTACGTCTCAATCTCATTGCCATGGAGGAAGGTTGGACCGGGCCATGGTATGTCAGAAATTATCTTGGCAATAACTCTGAGCCATGGTAAGACCTTCATACATTTTCCTGTGGCGTTTTAAATTTCAACATTATCTTCTCCGAGATGGATAGTCAACTTAAGAGTGAGTTCACAGAAAATAAGTTCACATGTCCCTTAATTGTGCTGTTTTAGGATCAGAACACGAGCCTACACATAGCATAAGACAGATTGATCCGTCCTTAGATTCGACCAAGAAATAAGCTAATAGATATTTGCATTTGACCTAGGGTTTTAACATATGGTTAATTTAGTATACGAGGTTTTTTAGCCTGCCTTAGTAGTATTTTCTTATACCTGTACAGCAACAAAGATTTTGTTTTGGCTTTCCTTAAATGGTTGTAAATTATTGTTATTTGGCCTACAACTGTATTAACAACAATATCAATGCCAACCGATTGAATCGGTATCTCAATTTTTTTTTATTTACTTCCTTTCATATGAGTGTAGTATCACGATTCCTGATCTTTTTTTTTTGATACAATGTTTAGAACTATTTATAGTTTCTCTTCAACTCTTAAATAAGAGGATAATACATTTTAGCATACTCGAATTTATGTTCTTTTGCATTGACAATAAAATTGATGGCAACTGAATTAAGATTTCTCAATTTTTTTAAAATGATGGTTTTAGAAGTCTTTTCAATTATTTTAATTAAATTAATGATTAATATATAATGTAATTAGTTAGTTAATATGACATACTTATTTCAAGTAATAGTTTAATTACATTTTAAAAGTATTTTAATGACATTCTTATCGACCGATAGTCAGGCCCAATCAACAAGTATTTGAGATGAGGATTTTGAATTTTGTTTGTAAATAACTAGACGAAATCCGTTTTAAGTTATTTCATTTCTTTTGATAAAAGAAATTAAAATATATATTTTTTATTTTTGACATTTTTTATATTTATAGATAGAATTTTTATCTACGGTATGTGAAATGAATTAATGATGTATAAAAATAAAATTTTAAGTAATGTATTATAAAGTTAAAAAATATTGAACTTGAATCACAGGGGTTAAATGAAATGGCAAGAATTTTTTCTATTTTAACCAACGGTTAAGAGCTTGATACTCTCTTTAGTTATAGAGCAGTTTCAAAATTCCTGATTAGTATATATTCTTTTAATGAATTTATAAAATACGAAATATTAATCTTTAAGTTCACTCAAGATACCTTAAAAAACTAAAAAGTATATTGAGCCAAGGCTCATTTTTAAAATGGGTTTAACTTTTTTTTCTCAAGTTGATTTTTTTTTATATTTTTTACTATATTTTTTTATGAAATTAATGTTTTTATTTTATGTTAAACCACAAAATTATACATGATTTTTTATTTAATATGTAATTTAGTGTGTGAAATTTAAATTTATGTATTCATCATACAATGAAATTTTTTTTTATTAAATTGTATACATTTAAAGAAATAAAATCATCTATTTGTTTTTATTGGATAAATAAAATTATGTATGCACACAAAATATGTAAACCAAAATTGTGTTGTCTCGATAATTATGTTAGTAATTGTCAAAATTGAATTAAATTAAAATTTTATGTATAAAATTGTTCAAAATCAAATTTTATATATAACATTGTACACTAAATCAAAATTTATATGTAATTTTGAGATTTATTATTTTCTTTTACTTTATTTAAACTTTAGCTTTTGTTTAGTTTTAAGAAATAAAGGATATTTTCATTTACATTTTCTTGAAAATTGAAAAAAGAAAATATGTTTGGTTGAAAATTTTAAAATTGATTTTTACTAAAAATGCTTTGTAAAACTAAAAGTGATGAAAATAAGAGTTTTTAACTTTAAATGATAAATAAGATAAATATTTCTTTTCTTTTACAAGTTAAATATTTTGGTTTCCAAATTAGTTTTTTAAATTTTAAATATGGTTCTCATAAATATAATTTTTTTTACAAAACATGCTTTTAATAACAATTTTTTATTTTTACTTACCAAAAATATTTATGAACTTTAAAAAATAAAAAATGAAAACTATTGTCTGAAAATGAAACTAGACAATGAGAATAGAAAATATTTTCAAAAATTAAATAAAGTTTTAATTTTTTTATAAAAGTTATAAATTAAACAAAAGATTTTATCACATGTTATGTGTGTAGCGTATTTAGAACACAAAATGTGTTTGAAAATAACATGTTTTTAAATTAATTAATAATAAAAAATATAAAAAATAATAAAATAAAGTTTTGATTGAGTGATAAATTTAAAGTTTTATTAATTCAATTGGTGTGAGTTCAAATCGTATATTTTTGGTTTTTAAATAAAAGAATAAAATACTCTTAAATAATATAACTTATTTTAAATATGAAAACACACTAAAATAATTTCCCTAATCAAGTTGAGATGTGATGGCTGATACTAACTCAATAAAAAATTTTACCAATAATATAAATCATACATGTCACTACATGTCAAATAAATAAACTATCCATTTAAAGTATTTTCTTTCCGATCAAAATTTTGAATTTTATATATTAGTTATTATTATTTTGTAGATGAAAGAAAAATCGATAAAAGGATTGTATTTTGAAAATAAAAAATATTTATTTATATTTTTATTTTTATTTTAAATATTTTAAAAGAATTTTTTGCTTGACAAGTGAATCCACTCATTAACTATCATATTAAATCTCAACTATCATATCATATATGAAATGATCAAGACATATTGTAACGTCATTCTATCTAAGTCCATAACCTCAAGCCTCTCTCTTAAGCCGCCAATAAAAACTGACACGTGACATCTCGAGACAAGAGATGCCAAGTACATAAGGCCTAGGGCCTAAAGATGAGAGACAAGTTACCTCCATCTCCTTTTCTCCCAATTTACCTCAAACCTCTTCCTCCCCTCCTTTCTACTTTGACCACACTATTTAACAGCTATTCGTCCGGTCTCAAACAGGGTGTACCACCCATATCCACCATCTACCCATTCTTGTATCAACACAATTCATAAAAATTAATTTTTTTGGGTTCATGGCTACCATTTTTTACAGTGCTTCTCTAAAGTTCAAATCTTTGTTTTTTTCTTACAAATATAATGTATCTTACCAATACACTTAAAATTTATTAACGATTCTTTCGTGTTATATTATACATCATATTTTAATTGTTTTTCATATGATAAAATCATATATATATATATATATATATATATATAAAAGGAAAGCCCTAATGATCTTCTTTTGTTTACATGTGTACCACCAATGGTGCACTTTTTTTACATTATAAAAATGGTTAAATTTTAATTTTAATTCTTTTATTATGTTTAAATTTAATATTTTATCTCTAAATTTTAGTTTATAATATAATTTGGTCTGTATAATTTTATAATATTATTAGTTAGTCTAAATAATTAACATCGTTAACTTTTCAATTAAAATGTTACACAATTATATATAACTTGAATATCGTAAGGGTCTTAGAGATTAACACGCAACTTCTCATTTATTTTGTATTTGCCATTTTTTTTACATTATAAAAAAAAGTCAAATTTTAGTTTGACCCGTATTTTATGTTGAATTTGATATTTAATCTAAATACTTCAAATTTTGGCATAATTTGGTTACTCTATTTTCATAATGTTATTAGCTATTCTAAACAGTTAATATTGTTAACTATTTTCAATCAAAATATTAATGTCAATTTTTCTTAAAAACACTAATAAAAAAAATTATTTCACCATGACGAGTTTGAATGGTGTTTTTAAGAAAAAATCCACTTCGACATTTCAACGTTATTTTTTTTGTTACATAATTACCAAATAAATATTTTTAAAAAAATTTTAATGTCACTCCAGTAAATTTAATAAAAAAAATTAACAACGATAACAATTGAATCTGAATTTTTATTTTTAAAAAGTGAAGGAACTACATTTTTTAAAATAAAAAAAAAACTATAGTTTGATTGTGCAAAATGCATAAAGATTTAAATCATATTTTAACTTTAAATTTATATTTTATTATTTTAAACAAACAAATAACCAAGTGCGAGTTAAGAATTATTATAGTTATATTTAAAAGGTATGATGATTTATTTGGTCATCCAACTTTGTTAAAAAAATCATTTTAACTCACTATTTAATTTTTTTTTCTTTTTTAACCTTTAAACTTAAGTTTTTTTTGTCAAGTCATTCAAAATGAATGAAAATTTTAATATTTTTTTTAGTTTTGTTGATGTCGCAGCATACACATAGATTGCCAATTGATGACATCATTTAATTATTTTTTAAAATTTTAAAAATAAAAATTATTTAAAATTGAAATTATATTTTTTAAAAAATTAATTAAATAATGACAAATTATCCACATGCATATCATGTTAGTAAATTTAACAAACATTAATTTTTCTATCTATTTTGAAGTTATTTGACAAAAAAATACAAATTCAATGACTAAAATATGAAAAATTAAATAAAGAGCTAAAATATTTTTTTTTGTAAAATTGAAGAGTTAAATAAATCATTATATATTTAAAATTATAAATATAACACTAAAACAATTGCAAATTAAAAATCAAATACCTCTAAAATAGTAACAAAATTAACAATAAAATAAATTATACAATATATAAACAATAATAACAAAATAACAATAATATAATAGTAAAATAGTGGCAAAACAGCCTCAAAAAAGCAACAAACAACAATAAAACAGCAACAAGAAAAAAAATTGGTCTGAGCGCGACCCGTTCCATTTAAAAAATATATCTTATTTTTTGCTTGAAGCTCAATTTTCGAATTTATATTTTTACCTAAACTTTTTCACTTTTTGAATGAACATTTAAGTTTGAACAAATAATCCGACTCATAACTAGATATAAATGGAGTACAAGATAAATCATTGTAACTGTAGAGATCCAATTTTAACTGACCCAATTTAAAACCCAAACCCAAAAATAAACTAAAAATAAATAAATAAATTACCCAAATTACAGATCCACCTAAACCTAATCCTAATCCCAACAAGCCCAAAATGTTAAAAATTTTAGAAACTCTAATTCACCCTAATCCCTTCAGCAGTCTCCTCCCTCGCCATGTCATCAACGCAACATTCGAGGCCAATTGTTCCGAACATGATGCCTCATCTGCCTTCTGCCGAGGTATCACCAAAATGGCAAAGGAGTGGTTCCCCATCACCGTTTACTCCTCTTTGCTCCAGAAGCTCCCTGCAAATGGACAAGATAAAAGAGACAGAAACAATATTTTGTAATAAAATCTGGCTATAAAGCCATCAAAAACTCGATTGCAATTTTTACACAGAAGATTAATACCAGAAAACAATTACAAAAAAAGAAAGATCGTCAAGAAACAATTTCGTTCAAAGGTACACTGCTTTGTATATATATATTTTATACATTGTTTCATATATGGTAGATTTATGTTTGTATAAAATAGCCACAAGAAATATAGAAGAAATTCACACAAAATCAATACAAAGAAAAATCACAGATTTAAACACAAGCATTCAAGAATATTTTTCTTCAAGGTATATTCATAAATCTGTTCATTACTATATATGTTATTTTACTTCGAAATAATTTTTAAACAAAGAAAATATAAAAAAGGGAATCACAAACAAGGATTTCAAAGAAAATACGAGATAAAAAGGGATTTTTGAAATCCATTCTTTTAAAGATTTGTAAAAATAAGTTTAGATCTAGATTTTTAAAAAATATAACAAGGAAAATAATGAT
Source organism: Gossypioides kirkii (assembly GCA_005610355.1). Lineage (NCBI taxonomy): Eukaryota > Viridiplantae > Streptophyta > Magnoliopsida > Malvales > Malvaceae > Gossypioides > Gossypioides kirkii. Next base: position 7,769,364 of record CP032252.1, on the reverse strand, counting down.
AAAAAAACAGATTTGAAAAAAATAAGTTAAAGAATCGAAACTTGATTTTAAAAAAATAAAAATCATATCTAGAGTTTCGTTTGAAAATTTTTAAAAAATAAAAACTCATTTTTTATATCTGGACTAGGTCGGGTTCGATCTAGACCCAGATCTGCTTTGTAAAAAAACGTATAAAAAGAAAGGTCCTTTTTACTCACTCGGCCACCTTTCGCGGTGTTTCGGTCGACGTTGGAGAACGGTGGAGTGTCGGAGGGCGACAAGCAGACCAAAGGGGCGAAACAGAGGGTCGGCGTGAGTGGTCTTGAAAAAATCAGAGAAAGGTGTTTCCTTCTGGAAACAAATGAAAGTAATGTTTAAAATGGGACAAAAGTGGGTAAATTTCTTCCATGGTCCCTCACCCTATTCTGTAGCTTCAATTTAATATTAAAATTGGTTTTGTATATCTCTGCACGGCGTCGTTTCGAGTTGATTTTTTTTGCAGCTTCAGAATGCTGTCATTTCAACATCAGACAAGGAAAACAAAGGTGGTAATTTTATTAAATAGGTCCCTATTATTTTTAAAATTTATCTTAACCCCATTTTTTATTATTTTATGTTTCCTCTCTAATTTTACTTCCATTTTTTTAGTTCAACCCTTATATGTTTTTTTAATTCCATTTCAACTATTTTCGTTTTTTTTTAATTTTAAGTCCTTCATTCTATATTTTTCTATTCTTTTACCTATTATTATTATTATTATTATTATTATTATTATTATTATTATTATGTTTTAAATCTTTTACTTTAACCTTTAATTAATTTTAATTTAACCCATGTCTTTATTTTTATTTTTGTTCTTGCTATAATTTTTTTTAATTTCAATGAATCCTTCCATTCCCGATTTTTTTTAAAATTAGGAAATAGACTTTACATTTTTTAACTTTGGTCTTTTAACTATTATTGTGAAACTGTTTATAAATTATTTGAAAAATAATTATTTGATTTTTTTAAAAAATAAACAATTCTTTTCCTAATTTTTTTTTCTTTTCTAAAAAACTGTCGATCCTCAAACCTTGTTTTTATGATAATTTGGGGAATTTCTCAATTAATCCATTCGCTTCTTTGTTTTTTTTAATTTATCAAATAATTTTTTATTCTTTTCGATCCTTAACATAATCAGGAATTTGCCCATTTGGTTTTTGTCTATTTGATTTTGTTTTAATTCGGTTTTCAAATTCTTTTTTCTAAAAACCTTTTAAATACGATTTTTAAAATTAAGTCATTATTTTTGGTTGCATTGTCAATTGGATCTCCTTCAAATATTCATATATATATATATATATATATATATATATATGTCGTGTTATTCCATTGGTTTCGCATATTGTCCTTATGTTCACAAATGTATTACTTTATCATTTGTTGTTTGTTTATTATTTTATGTCATGCCTTCATGCATTTAAATTATGCATATTTATGTTCTCTCTTGTATTATTATATACATATGTCATATAATATCATTTTTTACCTAAAATAAAATGGTAAATATTTACATTTGATAAAACCATTTTCAAAATTAAAGTAATTTACGTTCTTTCGTAATTTGAAATATCGAACCCTAACTTATTAGGTATGATTTTTCTTTGAATCGAAACAATCAAGTGCCTTAAAATTTCAAAATCGAGACAATATTCTTTCGTATGAAAATTTCGAAGAATTATGCCCTAACGTGTTGGGTATGATTTTTCGTAGAATTTGTACAATCAAATACCCTCTTCTAGAATTTTCAAAATATCTTTTAATTTCGAAATTTCAAGAACATCGTGCACTAACGTGTTGGACACGACTTCAATTCTCGATTAATGGGCATTTTTCTGTCAAATTCAATTTTTGAAATTGCACGAAATAAATCATGTCTTTAAGTATCGTACTTTAAATTTCACCTGAGATTTCAAACTTTTGACAATTAAGACCCTAAAAATAATCAATTAGATACCAATTTTGGGCATGTGGAGGTGTTAATTATTCCTCACACGTAACCGACTTCCAAATTCATTTTTTTTGGATTTTTTTTAAGACCAAAACATTTGTTAAAATATCTTTTAAGCGTTTTAAGGTAGTCCAATCACACCGAATAAAAAATTAATGGTAACTCTCATTTTAGATTTAAAAATTTAAAAATCAAGACGCGTTTTAACAATCCCTATTTAAAATTACAAATATAAATAGCCCGAAACCTCCTGTTAATCACACCACACTAACACCAAAGTCTCTCGCAAAATCATCACTGCCACCTCACCCAAATGAGAAAGATTTAAAATAATAATAATAATAATCACGCCAGCAATTACCATTTTGGGTGTTAAGTACTTTAATCCATCATACAATGAAAGATTTCACTTCTATTTTTTTGGTAATTCAATAAAATATTTAATTAACTCTTGATAATTTTGAACATTATATGGTTATAAGATATATAGGGGTAAGCATTCGATCGAGTCGAATCGAGTCAAAATTTTTTAAATTAGTCGAGTTGACGAATCTTATTTTAGCAATCAAACTCAATTTAAATTTTTTTCGAATCGAATCGAGTCAAGTTAAGTCGAGTTAATGAATCTTATTATTTATACTCAATTTTATATTTACATAAATTTGATTATTTAATTAGTAGACGAAGTACAATATTATTTAACTACAAAAATAATATAATAGTTTTACCTTTTAACTTAATGTGTAAATATTTATCAAAATGACATAATTTTATTTTTTTTTTATTCGAATTTTCGAATAACTCGAATTAAATAATGATTAATAATAAATTTTATAATTTTCCTAAAAGCACAAATTAAAAAAGGAAATTGAGAAACAAAAATGAAATAAGTAGGAGCATTGGTTGAGTATGAAATAAACTGGAAAAGATTGCGACCATCGAAGAAAAAGGAAGGTAAATTGGTCCACTAATATGACTACGCCTAGGGGGGATATAGGGATGCAGAATTTTGGGTAAAATCCTGTATACCCTAAATCCTCAGGTTGGTCCACAACCCATATTATTAAATTTGTGGTCTCCCCAATCAACCTACCAAAACCCAATTTGTTCACCTAATCTTCAATTTACTTGAGTGTGTGGTTCCCAATTATTCCCTTAAATAATACAAAACAAACCAAATTTACTGTTTGCTAATAATGAGAGGCATTTGGTGAGATTAATGGCATTTGATTATTCAAAGTGTTCTCAATTAGTGGTTATGCGTCAGTATTTCCACCCAAACCAACACCCAATCATGAGTCCTCTTTACTCATTATTAAACATCATTTACACTACTGTTTTATCAAATACAACAATTTATATAGAAAAATAGGATAGGAAGGAGCAGAGTTAGATAAGACAAGTATACGGCGTAGAAGTAGGAATGATGGATTGGATTGGATTGGATTGTGTCAGATTTGATTATTTAGCAGTAAAAAGCCTCTTTCTCTCTAGACATCTTTAACTGTTTCTTCACCTACTTTCAGTTTGCTTCTGCTTCAGCTTTTCGCATCTCTTTCCTTTTTACTTTTACCCTTTCCTCCCTTCTTCACTCCTAAACTTCCATTTGTGGCCACCCCAACCAACTCCGCCACCACTACAACATGCCCTCTCCCACCGCCACCCTATGATCATCACCCCACCAACATGTTAGGCCTCCATAACATCTTCCTTATAGCTCCACCACCACAGGAAAACCAACAACAACAAGCCCCACCGCCGCCGCCTCCGCCACCACCACCACAACCACAACCTCAAGCCTTTAACCAAAACCACAATTTGGCTGACACAAATCTTTGGACTTTAAAGAGAAGCACTGCCCAAGAATCAATACCGGTTTTCCAAAAGAAAGATGGAGCCTTGAATAATGTTGAAGAAGATGATGATGATGAAAGTGGTGCTGCTGGTGGTTGCTTCAAGGTGTGTAGAGATTGTGGGAATAGGGCAAAGAAGGAGTGTGGATATAGTAGGTGTAGGACTTGTTGTAAGAGTAGAGGGTATGATTGTGCTACTCACGTGAAGAGCACGTGGGTGCCTGCTGCTAGGAGAAAAGACAGGAAGGTTTTAGTGATCGGGGATGATGACGGCGGCGGAAATGGTGGTTGGTCTTCCGGCTCCTCTTCTTGCGGTGGTAAAAGACAAAGGGTTTTGAATTTGACTTCAAACGCTGCTTCCAAGTCCTTGAATTTTGAAGCTGGCAGTTGTCACCAGGGTTTGCTTTCTCTTTATCTTCTTCTTTCTTTCATTATCTTTTCTAAAATTTTTCCTCATCTAATTATCAATTTTATTGAATCCATGCTGAAGAAACCATTGAATTCAGGATAAAACAATGCTGGGATTCTCTCTCTCTCTCTCTCTGTCTCTCTCTCTCTCTCTCTCTCTTTTAATTAATGAATGATTGAAATGTACAGGATTTATTGAATTTTTAGTGTTCAATGGATGCTTTCAATGTATTGAATTTGCAGGATTTTTGAGTTCTCATCTAAGTCTTTCAACTTTAAATATATAACTAAGCTGAGATATTATGCAACTGAATGATATATATGTACTAAATTTGTCTAACTGTTGTGTTTTACCATATATAAATTGTTCTCTGTTAGTATAAAAACTGGGTATTTTGTTAATTTCCAGATTCGGGATTTAAAGAATCCTTACCGATTCGAGTTCAAGCACCGGCGGTTTTCAGGTGTATTCAAGTGACAGCCATTAGTGATGGTGAATCAGAGATTGCATACCAAGCTACTGTGAATATAAGCGGTCATGTTTTCAAGGGGTTCCTATATGACCATGGAGTCGATGTGAAAAACGAGTTTCCTTGCATTTCAAAAGTCGTTTTCGAAAGCAGCAGCAGTGGAAGGGATAGAGATTCTTCTTCTCCGGTTGTTGATCCAGCAAACACATTTGCAGCCTCCGGTGACTGAGGATGGTTTAAGGTACAATCTTTAGCACTCAACATGTAATGATGTTTATTTAGGTGCTAAATGTGATAGTTTATGTGCTTGATTGCAGTAAAAAAAATGAATCAAATAGGCCTAACAATGTGAAGGTTACTTCATACCCCATAAATCATAGGATTTTACAGTTTTATCTTTTCTTTTTTTTTCCTTTTGCATATGCCTTCTATGAGATCAAAGACGGCACCGGTGTGAAGCTTCATGAACGAGAAGTGGTTCTTGTTCTAATGTCACTATCCATATTTGGTAAAAAAGCAAAAGATTGTATTTGCCATGAGCTGCACTTCACTTTAGTGTTAGGTATATTTCCAAAGTAGGAAAGCACATTATTTGCATAAATGTATGCTGTTGTTATGTTCATCATATTGCTTATGCATCCTCAAAAACACTTCTGGGTCCACTCGCAGCATCGGATTCCAACATCAATGCATGAAATTTCATCCGGTCTACATTCGGAATTTCCTCGATAAAGATTGCACTATCTTTTTATTTTGTACCAAACACAATGATCAGCATACATGTGAAATAGTTTAGTGCCTGTTGTTCTTGTGCTTTGCTTGGTTTCATTGCCCTGTTTCCAGCATGCGTATATTACTTAGGCAAAACCATGAGAGTCATATACGAATATGTATTCAACACAGATATACGTTCATTCAAATACTCATACCCCCATATATCTGGAGTAACATGTTTTTGACAAACTGGTTCTGTCTTATTCCCCCTTTTAACTTTCTGTATGTATATGCCAGGAGATGAGCAGGATTCAACCAAGCCAATTTTGGTTGAATGCACATATATTTTACTACCTACAAAATTCATGCTTTACTTTTTTCTTTAAGAAGGTCGCAGTCCAAGATAAGAGAAAGGTTGCATATGCCGAGATTTAAACTCTAGATTTGCTGGATGTCAATACATCTAACCCCAAGTTCCATGCTTTCCATTTCAACCCTATAAGAAGTGGGATGCTGTTCTCTGCTCTACGAACCTCACAATCATGGGCAGTCTTTCTTCGACTTAGTTTTGGCCGGTCACAAGCAAATGCAAATTGCATTTTGCTGTTTTAGAATCCAGGTCAGTTGCTTTCCGCGCTCAATAATAGAGTCTCCATAGAAAGAATTAAGCTTCCGATTTTGAAGAGTTTATTCGAATGAGATGTTAATGTCAGTGACTTAAGGCATTGAAAGGTTCATGCCAATATGAGAACATTCTACAAAGTGAATGATGTATGCATGTTTGTAGTTATATAAATGTTTTTGGGCAGATTTCTTGTTCTACAAGGAAGACTCATATTCTAGAAATGCTGCAATTATGGAGTGGGTGAAGAAAACACTTGAGAAAAAAACCAGATAAAAGATGGAGCATTTTCAGCTTATGAATAAATTATTTTTATTTATTTTTCAGCCAAATTTTTTACTTTAACCCTAAACAGATGAGATAGTTGTAGGGTTTTTGTTTTTGAATTGGAGATAAAGGAAATTGGAGGAATAAAATTGAGGGAAGCAGCAGCAGCCCCATGAGAGTTGGGATGAACATTTGGCAGCATAACAAAGTCCATAGGCGGGGGCAAACCAATAAATGTCAGGCCAGGACCAGTGGTTGGCCACCCCTTGTCAAATCAATCTCCTTCATTTTTCTTCTGGAACCTTCTCAGGGAACAATGTCCTTTGACAGTTGACTATTTTCTTACGTCAATAATCACACAGTTTTGCCGACAACCTTACAGTTGGTTGGAGTTATCCATTAATATCTATGAGAGGAAATAAAGTATATATATTTGTTTTAGCATTATTGTTAATGTAATACATTAAAAAAACTCGTTAATAATCTATTGAATATGAAAAATTAGTTATTAGACTCGTTCCAATAGATATTAGTATGGGACGAGCACAGGTCTTAGAAGTGGGCCTTGTATGTATTGGAAACTCACTACTATATGATGTGCAGTGTTTGTTATTTGTTTGCTGCTGCAAATGCCAATGTTGATTGACGTTAGCTTTCGGAAATGATAGAGTGGTGTTGGTAGATGCATGCATTCATTTCTTCATTAATAACTCTTTAATATTTTCGAAATCTATTTTAATTTTGGTTCGAATAAACAACTTTAAATATCATACGTAAATTTCAATATATATATGTAAAAAGCAATTAAATGTTAGTTTAGTTCAAACAAAACCCTTGCTATACATGATAATATGAAGCTAATTAGGTACAAAAAAAAGAATGAATTCTAATGATCCACCATTTGAACAATTCATTTACATTTGAAACAGCCTTAACAACTGTGTTTGAAATGTTAACCTAAACCTTCACCTCGTGTCAATGACGGAAGTCGTAAACCTTTTCTTTTAAGCACTCGCATCCTTGAGAAACGATCGAGTGTATACTGCTTCCGAATTGAAAATCTTGTAAAGATCATCATGGCATTTTCAAGTGTCTTCTACGAAAACTTTGAAAATGAAATCCCGGAAGCGTTTTGAATACAACTTCGGATCAACGGCAGAAATCGAAGTTGGATCATATTGCATTGATTTATATGCATGCTCAAGCTTCTTGCTAATATCATAGTCTTGTAGGATGTCTATTATACCAAAGAAGAGAATGACATCATACATTACACCAGTTGGTTCTCCAACGACTTGGGTTTCATTTTTCCTCACCGTCTTTTCGGCTCGAGCAGCCATGTTTATACCTAAACTAACCGAAGACTCCCTGAATGTTTTCATATCGAAAGATTCATGTCATGTAATGTTTTAGATCCATAAATTATCATGTTAATGGCAATCAATTTTACCGTGTGGATTTGATATCAAGCTGATCATCGCTAGCTTCGGATAGCCGAGGAGCTTCTCCATTTTCGCGATCTCCATTTTCTGCAAATTAAGTCCAAAAGATATATTAACCTGTTAAGCAACCATTGGTTTCAATGTCATGGAAAGTTTGATTTCCATTAGATAACTAGAAATAAACCAGTAGGTGAGGAAACTCCAGAAGTAGGCGAGGAAACTTCACGAAAGTGCAAACCGATCAACAAACTGTAGTCCATAATTCTCTCGTTTTCAAGAAAGTCGCAATCTCGGTCGACTTGACTGCACGAAAGGAATGGAAGAAATATCAGATAACATGAAGCTTAATAATAAAGAGGTTATTAGAAAATAGAATCACCTGCAGAACTCTTTGAACCACAGTTTCTGCAATCGAAATATATAATTGAGATCAAGGTCTTTGAGGGTTGTTGTCGAGTCAATCTCTGCTTCAGGTTTAGCAGTTGTGCGACCTTGGAAAGAACCTTTCAAGTCGAAGCGCCTATGAATGGCAGTGTCGGTACAAAACAGATTCCCCATTACAACAAATCGAACCTGACTCATTGAGATCAAAAGTGCAGAAAGTATGAGATTTATTTTCCAAATTTTATTACTCCAAAGATGTGTTTGAAGTTGCATTGACATTACCTTTTTCTGTGTCGACCCGGTTAATCTCACACAGTGAAGACCGAAAAATTTGGTGACTAGAGTGTCCTTAAAGGACCGAACATGATTATAGTAGGCCGGAAGCATTCTTATCAGAACCTGCAAATGCAATAGAGTCCGCAATGATGATTATTCAATCATCAAGTAATGCAAATCTACTAGAAATTACAGGTTTACATGTTCATCGCAATAGAAAAAAGCAATAAAAACTTACTTTTACTTCTTGCTTCCTCATTGTCTTTATCATATATTTGTCATCATTGGTCAAGTAAAAAAAGCTTCCACTTTTTCCGGGGGATGAAAGTTCCCGAAGGGCATCATCCCCACATATCGAAAGCATGTAATCAGCCGCATCTATATCGAACAATTTCCTAAGGGTCCTGGAATTGTAAAAGCAATGACATGTTAGGAAATACTTGTAATGTAACCACTTAATGGTGGTATCATATTCATATCATACAGTTCTAAAGTTGTTATCATGCAATGAATTGGATGAAGTGAATAATTTAGTATTCTTCCATTTGCATACAGCTATTTCATGATTATGTCATCATACTATAGTAGCACGATCAAGATGAAACAGTTCTTCAAAGAATGATTATCTTTTTGAACAAGCAGATGATCCGGTCCCGAACCTGAATACAAGTGGACAGTAATCCTTCCATTTGAATTCAGAAGATGGATGAGGCGGAGTGTGCTTCGATCCTTCGGGCGGAAATCTGGTCCAAAATTTTTCCCTAGGATCAAAGGCTGATGGCTTCAAATCAAGGGATAAAGCTGGACCAGGCCTCCCAACAGAGTGTCTACAATGTAACCAGAGAACCAATACATGCATGATTAGAATACAAATTATTATATCTCAAAACGAAAACAAACTCGAGTTCAATAAATCTTCACAACAAGATCGGTAAACATAATCTAAAAGGCAATGCATATATCGATAAACATAACCTATACCTTCAGTACCAAGCACTTGCATGATTACAACATAAATCATAATATCTCATAACAGAAAATGAGTTCGATCTTCACTGCAATATCGGTAAACATAAACTAGAAGGCAAAACAACATATACCGAAAACAAATAACATTGACATTTCATAACCAGAAGAAAAACAACATAGAAGCTAATAAGAGCAAGAGAAAAATACAAATAAAAACCAGTACCTGATACCAAGTTGCAAGTTAAGCATAAGCTCAAAATTCTTGTGGCCTCTGGATATTGTCTGCCCTTGCCTCCTCGTTGGCGGCTTCTTAAGCTGTAGAGAACTCCCTCTTGCAACTGAATCTTCAAGGTTAAGTCTTCCCACACTTCCATCCCAATGTCTTGAGATTCCTTCACTGCCAAAAGAAACACTTCCACCATTGATATCTGAACTCATACTAAAACCACTTAAACTCCCATCAGACCTCCTTCTTTGTTTCCCATCTTTGTCTTTGGACTTCGCAAACCAATTTGGCATCTTTTCTGAAGGCCAAATTGATACTTTCTCACCAGCACATATCTTACATTCTTTCAGATCCTCTACAAACACCTGTTGAGGATCCCAATCAAATTTCTCAGTTGGAGAATCAGATGGATAATAAGTTCCATTTTGATCACCATCTTTACTCCAAATACCAACAAAAAAGCTCCCATCTGGCCATTTATAAGTCCCATTCCCTTTAGGAAAACCATCCTCCCAAAACCCATCATACCTATTCCCATTACTCAAAATCAATGTTCCATTACCATTTATCAGCCCTTTCTTCCATTGACCAATATAATGGTTCCCATTCCTCCAATGGTACCTCCCATGTCCTTCCTGGAATCCACGGCGCCATTCACCTTCATAGTAATCCCCATTCACATAACTAATAGTCCCTTCTCCTTGTTTTAGGTTCATAACCCAACTCCCTTTATAAGTTTCTCCTGAAAAGCCAGTATAAGTCCCTTTACCATCCATAAAACCATGCTTGAATTCACCTTCATAAGTAGCACCTGAAGGCCAACAGAACTTGCCTTTCCCCGTTGTTTTCCCTTTGCACCATTCACCAACATACATACATCCATCAGTCCATAAATACTTCCCATTCCCATGAGGCACACCATTAAACCATTGCCCTGTATAAAAGTCACCGCTAGGAAGGGCTTTTTCGACATTGGGAAGTTCACCAATGTTTGGCTCTTCATCAGCAACATGAGCAACTGACATTGCTGTAAATAGTCTGATTGCTTTCTCCTTTGCACCTATTCAAATTCCTTTTTAAAGCTTAGCTTTCTGCTCATTCCATGAATTAACAAATGAAAACTATATCTTCATTCAAATTCAGCATCTCTTCCTCCTTCCTTTAACCAATAAATCAAAATATCAAAACAAAAAAAAAAAATTGTCCCTCTTTGTCTCTTTTGTCTTTTCTTTTTGAATCAATGTGGGGTCTTCAGGAATACTAAAAAAATGAAGAAAAACAACAATTCTGAAACTGATCTTGAAGAGAGAAAATTGGAGGGAAATGGAATCATCTAAATAAACAAATAAAACCAACACCAAAAATCCAATCTTTTTATCAAAGTTTGAGCTTTCTGGGTTGCTTGCAGAAAATGGTTTCTTTCTCTCTTTTTTCTGGGATTTCTTTTTCTTTTTGGTTTGGTTGATTGAGATCATAGAACAAAAGCAAATTTGCTCAGGTTCTCGGATTTGGTTCCTAAAATAACTAGCTGACCAAACAATTGGAGGGAGAATAGCAAGGGTTTCATTGCCATTTTTAGTGTCTGAATAAAGTGTCCCTATTACCACTAATTTTAGTATATTATTATCATTAGTTCTCTCAAGTTGGTTTATTTTTCTTCTTCAAATTGCAAATTCTTTTATTTAATTAACGTTCTTGTTAGACAAAGTCTTATGTTGATTTTTTCACTTTTGTCCTTGTGGTTTTATGTAATTTCCAAATTTTCTCTATTGTTTTGATTGGAATTCAATTCGGTAACAACATCATAAACCAGTGCTTGAACATGCATATATATAGTCATATTTATCAAAATTACTACAAAGCACTTGTATTAAATAATAATGTATGGTGTGCATTATAAAAAAAAATATCGTGTATTAATCTATTGATTAAGGTGCTCATTATATTAAGTATAGTCTGAATTCAAATCGCACTAATTATATTTTTATTACGACTTTCACTTTTTTTGTAATTAAAAAGAAAAACAAATAGCAAAATGGACGTATATATAGAGGAGCAATCAAATTTCAGTCCATTTTAGAATTAAAAAGAAGATTGAAAACATGTTTTTCAAGGGCGACAGAGAAAGAACAAAACAGCGAACACTGTCTGACTGGGGACACATTAACTTAAAAGGTTTAGCTGGCCAATGTTGAAACACGTCTCTCTCTCTAATGGTGTGATCTTATTGCAATCGTGCACCCTTGCTCTCTATGTTTCAGGTTCAGACAAGGTCAAACATTGAAAAATAAATAATAAAAGAAGTTGAAATTCCCTGAAACCTTGGACCCACTTTTTGGTTGGATTCATAATTAGGATGGAACTTACCCTTTTCTTACCCATTTTATCTGTCGAAAATATTGATAAATGCTTATTTCTGGTTTAAAAGTGATTTTAAGAAAAAAAAAACTTGTAAAGGTGATGTGAAAAAAATAATAATACATGAATTTTAAATGTTTGATATTATTGTCAAAGATTATGGTTGAAACTTACTAATAAGTATGGGATAGAATGAGAAGAGATATTACATTTTCAAAAAGAAAATATAAGTTTGAATACGACATTATTAAAAAAAGTAATCATGAATATGAATATAAATTGTAGAACATGAAATAAATTAAAAATAAATTATGGATAAAAGCTAAAATATTAAGGAGGAAGACCAATCAATAGAATTGATCCTATTAATGTTTTACTTTGTACTTGTTGAAGTATCATTGGTTAATTTGTTTGAATAGTTTAAAGTTACTGTACAATATTTTTTTTGTTCTTTTGTAGCAGTTTAATTGCATTCTTGAATTAATGAATTTCATCATTCATAAAAAAAAAAAAGAAGACTAAAATGTTATTTTTTTATGAATCTTAAATACATTTTAAGTAATTAATATAAATTATTTGTAAAATTAATGATTAAAAAATATATGATTTTTAAATAATTTAATATAATAATTGTGATAATATTTAGAAATTTTAATATAACAATATAATATATATTAATCTAATTTTTATATACCTAAATAATTAATTAAGGGTATTTGATAATTTCATTTTCAAAAGCAAAAGTAAAAAACACTTAAATCTCAACTTTTAAGTTTAGATGGAAAAGTATTTTTTGACAGCACTTTTTAACTTCTAAATAAAGGATTGTCGTAAATTATGTTTACGAGTAGTCATATTTAAAGATTTAAGAGTCTATGCATGAGTTTTGATTTAGTTAATTCTAGTTTGAATTGTTCTGGTCATACTTGTGGGTCTCCAAGTCCTACATATGCGGTTGTTATATGTGGGCTTTGATTTAGCTAATTCTAGTTTGAATTGTTCTAGTTAAATATGCGAGTCTCCGAATCCCACCAATGTTATTATTGTGTATAGGTTTTGATTTAATTAATTCTAGTTTGAATTGTTCTAGTTTAGTCTGTTTGTGCTATAATTATTAAATACTATGCTTTATTTTGGCACTTAATCCATTTGTATCGTAATAATTCAATCCTCTACTTTATAGTTGCTTGAATATCCATTTGAATTTATGCTTTAATTATACTTGTGAACTTTCAAAAACAACAACAAAATCATTAATTAATACATAATTTTGAATTAGTTTAAAATCTTAAAATTTTAACCTACATTATTAATAATTGGACTCAATTGTCTAATTTAATCAATTTATATTCTATTTTAATACACTTATGAAAAATAAAAATAATACAAAAATTAAATTTTGTTTAAAAAGCAAATAACCAAATATTTATAAGAAGAGTTCAATATTATGCACATATATACACCCACATTACAAATTAATATAATTTATATTAAAAATGATGTATATATCTATAGATGCGACCGCTCCGATACTAACCACCACGGGAAGAGGAGGCAACAAGAGTGAACATAAGCACACAAGCATGGGCAATTGGAAAATGTACATGTGCGTCATCCATTTTATGCATTAAGCCCGTGTGTATGTTATTTCTTGGTCTACCTTTTGGAAGGCTCTTGTCAATTTAGCATACACTTCTTGTCTCTTCTTACCTTCTAATGCTAAGGGACAATCTGGAGACATGAATTTAAAGCTTTTGGTTCACCATTTGTAGCTTTAGACAATTCAACACAAATCTTTCTCATCAAATTATTGTTTGTCTTTCTTGATTTTGACATGGGTATGGGTTTGCCCAAATTTATTAATTTTGATAATACGGTATTAAAACGGTGTGAAGCCAGTAACATAAGGCAACAGCAGTTAAATTTTTTATTGACATCTCAAATATAAGGATTCAAACTTTGTTATCATCCTCTACCGTCTCACTTCACAAATTTAAAATATAATTTTGAGTGATCTCAAGTAGTATTACTAGGAAAGTTATGGTTGAGGTTTCAACTTTTGTATTATATGTTGTCTTTTTAAACATCCAGTGGAAAAAAAGATGTTGTTCATCGTAAGAGATCTAGATTCGAGCACCTGTGTGTGCGTTGTTAAAGGGTTAACAAAGTATGAGTAGATACATTAGCTTTTTATCTTTGAATTCTTTCTGCCTTTAGCATCGAAAGGTACTTCGAAGTTCAAATTTTTGTTTCCTCTTAATTTTTGTTTTTTGTCTTTGCAAATTATCAACTAAGTCATATTCCCGATTCTCTCACTTCAGAAGTTGCATTGATAAATCTCCAAAATACACATAAATTTTGATGTCATTTGTTTAGATTTTGTATTATTTTATACATTAAATTTTGATTTAATTTAATTTTTACAAATTACTAATATAATTATTGATATAAAATTATTTTAAATTTACTTATTACAGTCGATTATGACACACTCACAATGTGGATGAAAAACAAAAATAAACAGTAAATATATTTATAAAAAAAAATAATTTACATAGCAAATAAAGATTGGGTTCAAATCATATTATGTGTGTATATTTTTTTATTTTTTTATATAAAAGATATAAAATATCAAAAACACCCTCAAAATTATCTTTAAAAGATTTAATATTAGTAGAGATACACAAATAATTAGCAATTTTTGCCCCTCATAAAAAACTAATACCATTTATGTTTTGGGATATTTTGTATAACATTTGACAAGTTTAAGTATCAAATTAGATAATAATATAAAAAAACTTACATATCAAGTTAGGAAAAATATCAAATTAGACAAAAAAAAAACTTAAATATCAAAATTTAAAAAAAAATCAAAATCAAATACTAAATATTATATTAACCAATTTTATTTTTTTTAAAAAAACATCTAAACTCCAACTTCTACTCGCATAGTCCCAAAATATTACATAATCCTTTATATATTTGGGTCATCCCAAATTTTTTTATTAATTTAATCACGAAATTAATAAAATTAAAAACTCCACCTTTAAATGATAATGAAAATTAAGCTTAATGAAAGAAAGTCTAATGTGAATAGTTTGTTTTACCATATCCATTAAATTATTGTATTTGTAACATAAAAATGTGAGTTCATTCATACTTTATTACAAAAAACCAATTATTAAAGGATTAGTTTGAGTAGACAGAACTTACATCCCCCGCCACCCCTACTCTTCATCTGGTGTAATCCAGTTGTCAACCTTTTCCAAGTATTATATTGAATTTTGTTGTAAACTTCAAATTGCGTTAAGATATTAGTCTATAAATTAGATGATTTTTTTAATTTAGTCCCTAATTTTTTTCTTCACATTAGTCCCTGAACTTGACAACTTTTCATAATTTCGGTCCATATGATACTTTGAGATTGTGCCAAGTCATCGTCTAAATATTATTTAAAAATATAAGTGATGATATTATATAATTTCAAAGTGTCATGTCATCATATAAATCAAAATTTAAAAAATTTGTCAAGTTCAAAGACTAATGTGGGCTAAAAAAATATTGAAGGACCAAATTAAAAAAATGACAAATTTAAGGAGTAAATGTTGCCTTATAAAAAAATAGAAATTCACAAGTAAGTTCCATTGATTTAAAGTTAATATATTTTGTACCTAAATTAAACTGTTTTTGGACTTAGCTGATACCTAAATTTGGAAACCGTAACGAACTTAGCACTTCTTTTTAAGTACTGGACTAACATTGTTAAAATACACTGAATTGATGTTGATATGGTGCCAACGACCAATAGTATGATAACACGTGATAGAAATAAAAATAATATTTATTTATACATTTTAAATATTTTTATTTTTTATTTTTTATCACGTATCAAAATGTGAACTATCATATATCACCGTGCTATTAATCGTTAATATCACGTTAATATATATATATATATATATGTTAACGGTGTTAATCAAATATCGTAAAAAAAAATCAAATTGACTTACTATACCAATTAAATAAAAAATATTACAACAAATTGTGAAATTGAGTACATTCTTCAATGCACACCATTCCACTGTTTAAGGATCTTTATTTCCTAGTTTCCTCTTCTCACACCAAATATAAGATCAGTCTAAAGCCCACCAACCCCTTCTACTTTGAGTTTTCCAAGCACCTAAAACTTCCAACTTTTTCACTTTTGCATATTCTTCTCACACGATCCTTGATCCAAACACACAGACAAACGAAACACAGATCCTTCAGTTTTTGTCATTTCTCTCTCTCTCTCTCTCACTCTGTCATCACGTCACTGCTGTACCTTTCTCTCTCCTTTTGACATTCATGTAAAACGTAAAATAGTATTATTAATTGGTTTGTTTATCTTCATGTTTCATGCCATGTATGTTTTCATTGAATCAGGAACATGGGTTTTTGAGTTAATGTGGTTTTAATGCTATATTCACTCACGTAATGCTATACTCACTCACAAAAATCTTAACTTGCATCTGGGTTTCTGTTATTTTACCCTGTTTTTCATTAAAAATCGTTGCTTTTCTGTCTAATTCTCATTCTATTCCAATTTTAATGGATGCTCATTCTTTTCTCTTTAGGTGAACTTCAGGAAAATGCAGAATAAGGGGTTCATTTATGTTATCTTTTATTTTATTTTTTACTTGTCACTCGTAAACCGTTTTTTATGTTAATGATAAATTTTGTTATTAATGTTATTTATTCACTTATTTGGTTAATTTGATATCAATTCTGAAAACGCTGCCTATAAGTGGGTTTTTTAATTCTAGTTTGCTGGTTCATGTATGGTTTCTCATTAGTTCTGGTAAGTCTGAGGATGGCTTGATCAATCTCAGGGGCCTTGAATTTTGTTTGATATGTTTCGAAGCCTTTTGTTTGAAGTTTGATCCTCGTACTCGTAGAAACAGTGTTCAATTATGGTAACATCATTGTTCTTTAGATTGATATTGATGAAGTTAAAGGTTGTGTTTGGTTTAATGAAATATGGATCCCCACTTTTTCTTTTTGGTTGTAGGAATTCCGTTATTTTACCTTAAATGTTTCTTGAATTTTGATATGCCATGTGAGCCTTTCTTTTGGTGTTTCATCTCAACTAATATCTGGTCTATTTTATGTAGATTCCTGGCTACTCTTGACATTGGAACTTCAATAATGTTTGGAAACTAATGGATTAGGGGCCTGTTTATCATTAACCGGTCGGGGGTAAAGGGCTTGATGGTTTCGTTTTACTTCGGCAGATTAGAGTCCTTATTTAACTAGAACTGTCGATGATAGTGAGAAAGAACATGGGACGCGCTTCACCACTTGTTCTGGTTACATTAGTTCTTGGCTTTTGCTTTGCAACCTATAATCTGGTAACTTTGATAATGCACAATAGAGCTATTTCAAAATGGGTTGAGGATGACGCCAACGGTGGGGCATTTTTTGATCCAGTCATTAAGATGCCTGAAAATGTGAGGAAACCGAAGCATGCCAGATTGCCTTACCATGTTGCTGTAACAGCTACTGATGCGATATACAGCCAATGGCAGTGTCGCATTATGTACTATTGGTATAAGAAGAAGAAGGACTTGCCTGGGTCAGACATGGGAGGTTTCACACGTATTTTGCACTCCGGAAGTCCCGACAAATTCATGGATGAGATTCCTACTATTGTAGTTAATCCTCTTCCTGAAGGGCTGGATCGAGTGAGTTTTGTGCTTTACCATATTTTGGTTATGACTAATCATTTCATTCATTTTCTGTCACTTCAATAATGAGTGTTAAATGGCTTAGGATGGTCGTAGATTTTCATGGAGTCTCCTCATAGACTTGGTCAACTGCATTCTTGCATTGTATTTGTTTCTAGAATCGGCACTGTACCGCATTTTCTGAAAAGATTTCTCTCTCGTATCAGGGATACATTGTCTTAAATAGACCATGGGCTTTTGTGCAGTGGCTAGAAAAAGCTACAATTAAAGAAGAGTGAGTGTTGTTACATATCATGATTTCATTATCAATTTCATTATACCGTAGTCAGTATTTTTAAGCAAGGTATCCCTTTTTTTTCCCCTTTGATGCAGCTATATATTGATGGCAGAACCTGATCATATTTTTATCAATCCGCTGCCTAATCTGGCAAGTGGAGGATTCCCAGCTGCATTCCCCTTTTTCTATATTAAGCCGGCTGAATACGAAAAAGTGTTGAGGAAGTTTTTCCCCAAGAAGATGGGACCTGTGACAAATATTGATCCAATTGGCAATTCACCTGTCATTATCAAGAAGGTGAAAATTCTCCTATTAACCGATCCATAAGTTGGACTTGATGCCAAATTTGTTGTGCGATAGTTAGTAGTATCAAAAGTCGAATTTTCCACTTGGATGATATTCACTAAAAATGTGTTATTAGATCCGTGCTCAAATGATTGTGCTTATTCCTCTTTTCACCTCTTAATGTCATTCCTTTTATATTGTTATTGTTTTCTCATTGATCTGCATTTTGACATTGCAAGATTTCTATTATATTAAACTAAGATGCTTTCTATGTTGATTTGATTTTCTTATACAGGATTTACTTAAAAAAATCGCTCCTACTTGGATGAATGTTTCTTTAAAAATGAAGGAAGACCCTGAGACCGATGAAGCTTTTGGATGGGTGCTAGAAATGTAAGTATTGGTGTCTAAATGACCATTGCTTTTACAAAATTTTTAGCCCATCTGCATGATTATCTGTGCTAACATGATTTTATATTTTCAAACCTAAGGTATGCTTATGCAGTGGCATCTGCTTTGCATGGCGTGCAACATATACTTCGGAAGGACTTTATGCTGCAGGTTTGGCAATTGGCCCCTTATTTTTCAAAGGTTTTCCTTGCAGTTGTTTTCTGTGTAGTTTTGATTAGATTTAGGTTCGACATTGATGAGACTTTATGCTTTTTATATATTTCAGCCACCATGGGATTTTGAAATCGGAAAGAGGTTCATAATTCATTACACCTATGGATGTGACTTCAACATGAAGGTGAACTGTTTTTATGTATTTTATTGAATAAATTGCTCTATGTATTTTATTGAATAAATTGCTCTTACTTTCTAAATATAACCACTGACATCATTTACATTAATTTTAATCTTATTTCCAGATTGCTTTAACTTTATTTATTTGTCATTCAGGGTGAGTTAATGTATGGTGAAATTGGCGAATGGCATTTTGACAAGAGATCATTTCTACGCGGACCTCCACCACGAAATCTCTCATTGCCTCCTCCAGGGGTCCCAGAAAGTGTGGTATGTCTTTATAAATATTGATATTAACAGCTGCCACCTGTTATAATATGTTGCCTCAGGGTTGGGGAGAATGTGTTATGTAGTATGGGTAGTTTGCTCTCCTGGATTTTGATGAGCATGAAGCGCAGATATTATTTTCTGATCTCAACTTGATGCTTAGTATGGACTGTGTGCTATCAGAAACTAGCCAGATGGTTGAGGAGGACTGATCAGAAATGAGTTTCCTATTTGTAGGAAGAATATGTATGCTATTATTGCTCGAAGAGGTATTAGCTCTTACAGTAAAGCTTGGAACTAGAGTTCCAATTTGCAAAGCATAAATTTGTTAATCTTGCTCCTGTGGCGTTCTCGAGAGCTAATTTGCTCGGTAGTTTATCCTTGCCATATGTTGCAGGCAAACCTTCTTTACTTTGAGGCTGAGTTAACTACTTCTAATCGGACTGTGATGCTGCTGTAGACGTCCTCAAAAGCATCCATTTTACATGCACTCTTAGTCTTACCCTGGGTGCAAAGCATTAAAAATTTATGCATTAGATAAAAAGTATATTGGTGCAGGTGTTTGAGCTCATATGTGAAAGAACCATTGCTAATGTGCGATTGCAATTAGAGATTCTAGGCTCCAAGGAAAGTTTTGAGCTCATATATTTTAGGGAAACCTTCTTTTGGTACAAAGGTCTTAGCTTGGGGATAAGGAAAGGGTTAAAAATGCTGGAATTTGAACTTTAGACTCAATAGATGTCTCCTCTTAAGGATGGTTGCATGAACCAGCTGAACTAAGCTCTGACTTGATTTTCAGTAAGCTAGAGTGCAATTCTATCTTTCACGTATTGCAGTTTGTATTTAGATTGAGATAGTCTGTGTTTTCTTGGTGACTATGCTGCTTTACTAAAACTGAACCAAGAACCAAGCCATATGGTGGATTGCTTGAGCTTGGACTTGGCCAAGTTCAAGATCAGTCAGGTGAAAGCCTAGCAAGTTTGTACCAAGGTTTCTAGCCCATTGGCTCATGCATGCCATTACCCTTAAGAGGTTGCATCCAATGGGTTTAAGGTCAAATCCTAGCATCTGGGTTGAGGCAACTTGAATATGTCTTGAATGAAACCTCACCATTTTTCAAGTAATGTGCTATTTCTGTCTCACAACTTGTGTGCAGGTGACCCTTGTGAAAATGGTGAATGAAGCAACTGCAAACATTTACAATTGGGACGCTTAATAAAGATGGGAAATACATAGCATTTATGGAAGTCTATATTTGTTGGGGTAAAAAGGAAATTTTGTTTATTTATTTAGTAAACTCTTGAAAATTTCTTGTATAAATACCTCATCACCTTAATTAAAAATCCAAGCTATAGATTTAAGTTAGTAATTTTGGATATGATAATACCTAAATGTAATAAGTTTAATTAATATAAAAAATTGAAATAATGTACCGAACATCACACGATATGCTTAAATATGATTAAAAATCTAAAATATTTTTATTAAATATATTCGTTGAATTTATATTTACAAAATTACCCCTCTCCCCCAAAAAAAAACACAGATGATTAAAAGTGTTCATGGGTCCGGTTAGATTTGAATCGAGTTTAAGTATGGTGTTAATATACTTTATGTTTATTCAAGCTTGTTTTGACATAAAATAAGGATTTAAATTTTGAGAATAAATTATATTAAGATCATCTTAAAAAGTATAGTTTTTAAGCACTAATAAAATAGCTTCACGTCATTAAATTTTAAAAATAACAAAGTATTATATCCAATATCTTAAAAAGTATAGTTTTTAAGCACCAATATCTTCTTTTACAAATTTTAATATTTTTTTAATAATATTTTTATTTTCGTGCAACCAATTTTTTTAAAAAAATTAGCAATTTTTGTGTATTTTTTTTCATGTCATTAACACATAATTTTGATAATTATTTTACCCTGAACCTTCAACTAGAACCTTGAATCTTAAATTATAAATCTTGAACTTTTAGGTTTAGGGTTAGGGATTTAAGTTTTTGGATTATAAGTTTAAGGTTTGGGTTTAAGGGTTTGGAGTTATGAGTTACAAGTTTTGAATTCAAGGTTTAAGGGTTTAGGTTTATGGGTTCATGGTTTGGGGTTGAAGGTTTAGGGTTATGTGTTACAAGTTCGAGATTTAAGGTTTAAGGGTTGAGTGTTACGGGTTAAGTGTGCAGGTAGGGGTGAGGAAAATTCGATTTGATTCGA
This sequence comes from Gossypioides kirkii, assembly GCA_005610355.1. Classification (NCBI taxonomy): domain Eukaryota; kingdom Viridiplantae; phylum Streptophyta; class Magnoliopsida; order Malvales; family Malvaceae; genus Gossypioides; species Gossypioides kirkii. Next base: position 7,747,890 of record CP032252.1, on the reverse strand, counting down.
AAAACTCGATAAAAAATTCAAATATTGAATTAAATAGTTCGAGTTATTTGAGTTAATCGAGTTATTCGAATCAACTCGAATAAAAAATTAAGTTTTTAAGTTTAACTCGGATGCAAACTACACAATTTGAGTTATCCGAAAATCCGAATAGGAAAAGATAAAACTACGTCATTTTGATAAATGTTTACCCTTTTTAAAGTTAAAAGGTAAAATTATGTCATTTTGATAAATGTTTACTCATTAAGTTAAAAGGCAAAGCCATTATATTGTTTATGTAGTTAAATAATCTTGTATTTCGTTTACTAGTTAAATAATCGATCCATGTAAACGCAACATTGAGTATAAATAATAGGATTCGTTAACTCGACTCAACTCGATTCGAATTGATTCGAAAAAATTTTTAATTGAATTCGGTTGCAAAAATAGGATTCGTCAACTCGACTAACTCGAAATTTTTCGACTCAACTCGATCGAATGCTCACCCCTAGGTGTAGGTTCATAGTCTGAGGGTTTAGGGTTATGTGTTGTGTGTAATGAGGTTGAGGTTTTAGATTTTGAATTTAAGGTTTGAGATTCTAATTTTAGGATTCAAGGTAAAAAATATCAAAATTATTTGTTAATGACATGAAAAAAATTGTTAAGATGTTATTAAATAATTGGAAAGTACCATGAATAATGCGGTAGGAAATGTCTATAAAATAATTTCTATATGAATGAGTGTATGACAATAATTTCATGTTTTTAAAATTTGATGATGAGACAAAATGATTTTTAAGATCATCCTAAGGTAAGTTATTCCCTTAAAATTTTGCTTAAGTCATTTCATATTTTTGAATGATTAATTTAAACCTATTTTTAGATTCACTCATTATTTTGCTTGAATTTTTTTTAAAAATATTACTTTTATTAGTATTTAATATTTTTTTTTCATTTGTTAAAATTTTATATAAAGGAATCTTAATTATTTTTAAAATATTTACATTATAATATTATATATTATTATAGATTTAGCTCATGTTATAAATTATATATTAAAAAATAATATATTATATTATAAATGTAAAAAAGTTTGAGTTTTGGTTTTTGAGTAATTTCGATTTATATTTTGAATGAATATAAATTTTTTGTTTAACCCATTTTTTAAATTTAATATTTTCTTGCTCAAATGAATAATTGGAATCAGATTTATACACTTAACTATAAAATCCAGATGATATTTTAGGTGGGTCGGCCGCATCAATAATGAAGTTGAATAACATGAATTGATGCATAAGATCCGCCATTAATGATCTTCTTGTTCTAAAAAAAACCTGATAAAATTTCACATAAAATTAAAACTTTGGATTCGTGAAACTTGAGGACAATTTTTTGTTTTGTTTTTGGCATATAAAAGAAAATACAAAGGGTAAATTTCCATTGTCATGTTTTTGTTTGATGTGTCGGTGAGGTAAGGGGTGTGTTGTATGTTGTGACCAAAGTCACGAGCCTGACAAACAAAATGGTCTGTCATCTGTCAATAGTCAAACACACTACCATTTCCATGTTGAATTTTTGTTTTTTCTTTATTTCCCACCCAATAATTCCTCAACTTATATTCTAATATCAAAGTTTCAATTTTTCATTATATGAAAAATGTTCAAAAAAGAAATAGTATCACTTTCCCCTTAAAATCTTAAGTATAATTTGCTTTACTCGATTCAGTTTATCCAGAAAATTTTGCACTCGATTCCTATATGAACAAACGAAGTGCTTGCTCTCTCCATATATTTTACTAATCTAAACAAGCGAATTATATAGAAAGTTAGAAAAGCTTGTTAAAATCGAAACAATTTAGATACAAAATATGTCAATCCATATAAGGCAAGTTTTATCTTACTACCAACTATTCCTCAAGTTGCACTTGATGTTATCGTTATTAGATAAGATCGGCACTAACAGTCTTAAGACAGTTGAAGAGAAAGAGAGAGGAAATTTTTAACATTAATATCATTATAGATTTATCATATTTACTCTTTTTGATACAATGTGTATGTGCTTCAGTGCACTCAAACTCACATTCTCCTGCATTAACAACAATGCTGATGCCAATCGAGTTAAAACTCAATCAGCAAATAGAGGAAAACTTAGTTGATAGTATTATAGTTGTCCCTTTCCATTGGCTTTAGTGAAATCTTCAAGGGAAATCGTTATAAGCTGTGTCTTCTTCTAATTGATAAGTTGTCATTCTGGTCATAAAATATAAATTTTTCGTTAAATTAATTATATGATTTGATACGACAGAATTATAAAGCATGTTATAAGTGATGGTGGTTTTGTTTCCATAGTTGAACTTAGGGTGACCATGGCGGGGTATTCTAATAGAACATTTATTGTAAGGCGAACCAATTTTATTCTTAAAAAATTAAAAGAAAATTTCTTCCACAAAATATAGTGTGGTTTTCCATGTTCATCCCCTCCCATTCCACACAATATTTTCTTAAATATATATATAATAATAATAATAATAATAATAATAATAATTTGTAGTTCTAATTTTTTTTTTTTTTAACTTTTCAACATTATAATTATTTTTTTAATATATTAATGTGATTATATAGTAGTATCTGTTTATACTTTCTTAATCCTTTGACAAGGCACATACACCTTGCACACACAAGTACTCGAACTTGAGACTTCTAAGATAAACAACATCCTCTTTTCTTCAGAAACCATTTGTTGGGTTCCAACATTATGATTATAAATGGTTAAAAATTGGCTTTTAACAACAAAACAGTAAATTGTTATCCAAATGAAGAATCATATATTCTCAATTGTGGGTTAAAATTTATTATAAAATTGCAAAATTTTCGAGACATCATTTCAAATTTTTAGACATTATTTAATATTTTATTCACAATTTATATCAACATACACATCCATTACATGTAATTTATATATTTACATATACACAAAATTAATTCTATTTACTATCGAAAAAATATAAAACCTCACATAAATAAATATAAAATATTTAGAAATATACAATAAGTTATTTTGCTCAAATCATTTAAATGATTCAACATGAACAACTATATATAAGCTATAAAATTGTTTAAAATTTGAAGAAGGAAAAACTAAAGAGTAAAAATAATGGTAAAGCAAAGGGGGTTGATCACATGGGTTTGGAGGATTAATGCGGGACCAAGGCACAAGAATATGTTTCAATGGTAAGGGCCCCGTCATGGGATATTATTGCTCGTGATCCGTTGCGCCTCAAACCTTCCTCAAATTCCATCAATTCTTATGCCCATGCTTAGATTAGATGGTCCCGCCCCAACAGTGCCATCGGTATCGACGATTATGGTACTTATTTCATTTAGTTCGAACTTGGCTGTAATTTTCAAATTAGTACTTGAAGTTTCTTATATATGGTACTTATTTCATATTAATTAAGTGATATTTAAATGTTAAAAGGAAAAGGAAAAGATTAAGGTGAATAAAAATATGGAAATTAATAAAGTGGGATGTAATGTAGGAACTGTCGGCTAAAGTGAATAGGAAACCTCACCGCTCACGCATTTGTTTTTCCTAATGTGCTCACCTGACAATCCTTCTGTCATTTTTCTCATCTTCACCCAAGTTTTTTAGATTTTAACCAAATTATTCTTTTTTATCACAAACTTATTTAATTTTTTTATATGTTTATATCATATAGTTTTTTAAATGCCGTGTTTAATAAATTTCAAGTTCAAAAAATGGAGAAAATAATAGTAAAGTAGGGTGAAAATTGATCTGAATGATAATGGATACTTTAAAATCAGACGACCGACGTTTCTCTAAACATCATAGGAGCGATCGAATTTGTCTTAAGAAAACTGAAAAAACAGACCTCAACATCTAGTAAACTCGATTTCTAGTATTTTCAGATCATGCTATTTAAATTTGTTTATATATTTTTAAAAATTCAAAAATTATGAAATAGATTTAAAATACTAAATTTTTAAAAAAAAAAGCATTTTAAACATTCAAGAAAATAAAAATATAAAAAATTATTTAGTATTAAACACGTTTGAGCTATATTTTTTTGTTTATAAAAGAAAAAGGAAACCATAGTTATTTGGCCCTCAGGCCTACAACTTTATCAGCTATAAATAAATCGTAGAAATTAATAAAAGGAACATCAAAGTCGCTATGATGAATGGTGGAAGGCAAATCTAATTGAACTAGTTCATCGATCACTTTGTTAAATTCTCATCACACATGATTAATCAGAATCAAATTAATTATAATATAAAAATAGGATTTAAATAAAATATAAACATTAATGATACAATTTAAACATAAAATCGAATATTACATACAAACACCCCATGATACGAACAGCCCATAGAAGCAGAAGAGCTTTCAACCTCAATTATTCTTTTTCAATTTTTAAAATAAGTTAAAAGTAAACCAAGATCTTACTTTAAATTATAAATATTATCATGAATTTAAAGCAAAATAGATAAAAAGGTAGACACCTAACCTAAGTGCGCCCTTTTGGTTTCCATTTTAGGAGAGAAACAGAATAATGTAAATCCTTGTCGGTCATATGATCACCCGATCATGAAATAATGGTTTATTCAAAAATAAAAAACCCGATTATGAAATCATTCGTAAATTTGAAATTTGGTTTTTCTATTTTTATTTTTTAATTATATTATTATCAAGTAATCGTGGTATCCATCATTAATAATAGTGATTAATTTTTTTGTCGTGAGTTTTTTAAAAAAGACAAATGAAATTGATTATTAAATATGTTTAATTTAATTCTCATGAGCGGAGATCAAACTCCGATCATGCGATTATATAAACAACTACCACATCACATTTTGTGATTAAGTATTTAATAGTTATTGATTCAACTGATTTACATTAATGACTTATTTTAATTATTAAATAATACTAAAAAAATATTTATTTGTTCAGCTTTGGTTTTATTTGCATTCAGAATTGGAATAAAATTTCTGATTGGTTTATAATTTTTATTTCTAAACTAAAATGACCGTACAAACAGGCACTAATTTAAAATAAAAATTATATACTTGATTTGGATTCGATTAATCCAAGATCCAAGTGGAAAATCAAAATAATTGACTGAACCAAATCGATGAATCTGGTTCAATAATTTCAGTAACTTCAGTTTCGTTTTTTATATGTTCGGATTGATTTATTAATTCCCAGTTTATTTAATTTTAATTTAAAAAAATTGAATCGACCAACCATGTTCAAGTATTGCTAATCTTTTTGGAATATTTTAATCGTACAATTTGGACCACATGGAAGTGAGGCACATTATTTAGATCCAAAATCTCAGTTAAATAAAAAAAAACCACTAAATCTGAGATGTTTTAACCAAATTAATTAATTTAATTGGGCCTAGAAATATGAAAAAGGTAATAGAATATTTGGAAAGGTGAAATCAAAGGAAGTGTGGGAGAGGATATTGTCAGCTTACCACCAAAATGGGTACCATACAAAGGTCTACGACTATGAAAAATCACATTCTTTTATCATCATGATGTGAAACGGTGTGGTACGAAAATAAATTTAACTAATTATTATATTTTTATTATATTTAACTATTATATTTTTATTTCATACTTTAAATAATTTTAACTTTTTAGTACATAATTAAATTAAATTTTATATCATGTTGAATTTGTAGTAAAAAAAAGTCATAATGATAAAATTAGCTCCTAACGTTTGGGTGTTTGGTCACTTTGATCCTTATCCTTTTTTTGGCTCACTTTGGCCCCTAACCTTTGTTTTTTTTTGTCAAATTGATCATTTTTTAACGGTCTTGCTGACGTGACCATTAGTTGACTAACGGTGCTGACGTGACAATATTTTTCCACGTGGACACTGACACTTATGCAACTGCTGACGTGGCATATAAGATAAAATATGCCACGTCAACAAAAAATAAATTATTTTTTAAAATATAATTTTTTAAAATTAATTTAAAATTATTTTTTAAATATAAAATTATTAAAATCATCATCATCAAGTTTTTATGAGTTTTTTTCTGCTCTCCTTCCCCCTTCGCCTTCCCTTTCTCCTTCCAAGAAATGATAAATTTCATACAAAAACCCATTACTCTCCCCCAATCATCAACGAAAAGTTCCCTCCACAAGTGACCCTAGTTACTTCCATCTTCTTCTGCATCATCTAAAATTGATTTGCCCAATTAAAAGAACAGAAAACTAACACCTGCAGACAAAATATTCACAAGATAATCAAAATATATTGTATATTTTATATGAAAAATCCACAAACCACAACCAGATGCTTGATTCATTACATCAGAAAACTTAGGTGATTCATGAAATAAAGATCAAACCCTAGATTATTAAAACTCCCTTTACAAGATTAAATACCAAAAACAACCCAAATCATTCATTGTATCTTCATTCAATGATTTCTGAATCATAAACAACAATCAAATCAGTGTTTAAAACGAAAAAGAAAGAGAAAGCTTTGAATTGAAGTTGATTTTGTTGACCACCCTGTTCTCTAAGAATCAGAACACCCATGAACCAATTCTTCCAATAGATCTTACATTAAACAAGACAGCAAAAGGGGAGAAAAAATGAATATTGGAGCTTGAAGAACAAAGAAGTATCACTTTGTAACTAAAAGAAATGTAAATAAGAGAGGGAAATGAAAGAGTTTTTCGTCTTTCACAGATCAAAACCCAAGAACGTAGAAAAGCTTTTGTTATGGAAACGAGCAAGGAAAAAACATATTCAAAAATAAAAAGAGAGACAGAGAGATAAGAAAATCGACAGGGATAGACACAAAAATCCTAAACAAAAGGGAAAGGGGAAAGGGAAGGGTAACAGAAAAAAAAACACAGAAACTTAAAATGATGATTATTTTAATAATTTTATATTTTAAAATAATTTTAATAATTTTATATTTTTAAAAAATAATTTTAATAATTTTAAAATCATTTGCTGACGTGGTATATAAGACAAAATAATGCCACGTCAACAGCTGCATGCGTGGCAGTGACCACGTTGAAAAAAAAATTGCCACGTCAGTACCATTAGTTAACTAATGACCACGTCAACAAGACCGTTAAAAAATGACCAATTTGACCAAAAAAACAAAGGTTAGAGGCCAAAGTGAGCAAAAAAAAAAGTAAAGATCAAAGTGACCAAGCATCCAAACGTTAAGGGCTAATTTTATCATTATGCCTAAAAAAATCATTATAATCTTTTTTCATTACGAGAATGCTTTGACAACAACACTACATATCCCGCCTTCTATCCAACAAAAACATTTCAAAGACTTAGAATATTCTCCATCTATTAAGCTAGGTTTACATATAATTATATATATTTTTAATTAAAATTAGTTAGTGTTATGAGCCGATCTAATATTAACTTAATTGAATAATGATTAAAAATATTTTTATAAAATAATTATGGGGCTAGGTGATATGGTAATGGTCTCTCTTATCTTAACCAGTGATGGAGGTTTAATTCTTGCATTGGGTATGAAACAACTTTAAAACTCGTGACTAATCTCTACCCTTTAATGGGCCTACAGAATGCAGAATATTAATTACTGAGCTCGCTTTAATAGATACATTAAAAAATAAAAAAATATTTTTATAAAATAAATTATATTATTTTTAGAATATTTTTATCGTTCTACATTCTGGTGAATAAAATAAACTATAGTTCTCACACCTTTAACTTTACCATTTTAACTAAAAATTCATTTAACATGTAAGTGTTTTTTTTTAATAAAATGTCCACTTCTACTTATAACTCCTCTTTAATGCTTAAATCGAATGATAAACGCGCTTAAATACACTCAAACTTATATCCTCTGAATTGTTACAATGACAATAGTACACTCAATTGGCAAAACAAATTTAGATAATAAACATCTAACCATTAATTTTTAAATATGTTACAAATAACATATCTAAATTATTTAGATTCATAATATCCCAATTAAGAAAATGAATAATATCCTATATACGAATTCCAATAAAAAATGTTCTAAATAATCTAAAATAAAAAAAAATATTAAAGATAAATTTATATGAACGATATATTTATTTGTAATTAATGTAAAAATAATAATGACAATAAAAATAAATACAATAACGTAAAATAAAAAAAATTAAAAACACTCTGCACCCTTCATCAAAATTCACTCTAGGACAATTAGATACTGTTTCTCGAATTGGACAAAAGATTCACAACCCTACAAAAGTAAATGGAATACAGTCTGTTACCAAAAACAACCCACTCAACTATTATGTCAATATCGTACATCGTTCCCCTAAAAAAAATATCGTATATCGTAATTAGTTCATATTATTTTTGTATTTAATTATTGTTATTAATCTTAATAGGGTAAATGTGCAAAGTTGGCATAGTCTACACTGAAACATGCTTCCCCAGTTATATATACGTTCACTCCCCACTCTATGTCTCAGCACCTAAACCTTCAAAGCATTCATACAAAACAATGAAAACCCACTTTTTTCCCCTGGTTTTTCTCCTCATCTTTTCCTTAGCCCAAGGTCTGAACCCCAAATGTGACATCCAAGACCATGGCTCAACCCTTCAAGTTTTCCATGTTTACAGCCCATGCTCACCCTTCAAACCCTCAAAACCACTCTCATGGGAAGAGGATGTGCTGCAAACGCTAGCCAAGGACCAAGTCAGGGTGCAGTTTTTGTCCAGTCTGGTGGCTAAGAAATCTGTGGTGCCTATAGCTTCAGGCAGGCAGATTGTGCAAAGTCCAACTTACATTGTGAAGGCCAGTATTGGAACCCCACCTCAAACCATGCTTATGGCCATGGATACAAGCAGTGATGCTGCTTGGGTGCCTTGCACTGGCTGCATTGGCTGCTCTTCTACTGCTTTTGACTTTGCTAAATCCACCACTTTCAAGACCCTTGGCTGCCAAGCTGCTCAATGCAAGCAGGTAATTAAGCTGTCAAGCTTTCATATGCTACCTGCTTAGCCACGCGCTTGGCTGGTTAAGTCATTGTATTTCATCATAAGTTTGGAAGTTGGTACAATATGAAATATCACAGATGTCTCGGTACATATTTAACTGATACATTTTTAACACTTGCAGCATGTGATAACATTTTTTCAGGTGCCAAACCCCACTTGCGGTGGAAGCGCGTGCGCATTCAACATGACCTACGGTGGCTCAACCATAGCCGGTAACCTTTCACAGGACAACATAACCTTAGCCACAGACCCAATCCCAAACTACACTTTCGGTTGCCTCCAAAAGACAGCAGGCAGCTCAGTGCCTCCACAGGGCGTATTGGGCTTGGGCCGAGGCCCATTATCCCTCCTTTCCCAATCCCAAAATTTGTACCATTCAACATTTTCATATTGCTTGCCTAGCATTAGGTCACCTAACTTTTCTGGGTCATTGAGACTTGGACCAAGTGGGCAACCTGTGAGAATCAAATACACCCCATTGCTCAAGAACCCTAGGAGACCCTCACTATATTACGTCAACTTGATTGGAATTAGGGTTGGAAGAAGGGTTGTTGATATCCCACCAAGTGCCATTGCTTTCAATCCTTCCACTGGTGCTGGCACCATTATTGATTCCGGTAAGGATCAGTCAATTAAACCGATTGAACTAAAGCGATATATGAATTGATTTAACTAATGCATTTCATTTTATTTCAATTCAGGTACGGTCTTCACCCGACTAGTTGAACCAGCCTACATAGCTGTCCGGGATGCATTCCGGAGACGAGTAAGGGTGGCGAACGTGACATCTCTCGGTGGGTTCGACACATGTTACTCAGTCCCAATCACTGCACCGACCATAACATTTATGTTTTCGGGCATGAACGTGACACTGCCACAAGAGAACCTACTGCTCCACAGCACAGCAGGCAGCATCACATGTCTGGCGATGGCATCAGCACCAGCGCTGAATGTGATCGCCAATATGCAGCAGCAGAACCATAGGGTGCTTTTCGATGTGCCAAATTCGAGGGTGGGGTTCGCCCGTGAGCAATGTTCTTAAAAAGTGTGGGGTCTTTTTCTTCTAACTTTTGGGAAACAGTGTTGTTGTTGATTAAAAGCAGAATATAATGAAAAAAATCCAAGTCAAATTTTTGTAGTTATATATTACTTTGTACTGGAGGCTGGTCCAAGTCACGGGCTATCCCCTACTTTTTTCTTATTTTATGTCTTGTTTTTAGGTTTTAATATCCATATTTTCGTATCCTGTTTGTATTATTTTTCATATTATAATTGTGCTTTAACACAATAATACTTTTTGTTTAATAAAGTTTATCATGTTGTTGAAGTAATTAATTGTATCTTTTATATATTATATTGCATATCAATTTTATGCAATGTTAATTCAACTAAGCCGGCAATTTTCCCCATCGTAATTTGATACCGTGTGTAATCGAATTAAAAAAATAAATATGACTCGAATCTATAATGATATTATCAAAAAAATTAATAAATTTTATATTTAGATCGTGTAAATTTATATATTAATAGTTTGATATACTAAAATAAGGGTAATAAATTTGGGAGAAATCGAGGATGACAGGTTTTCTATTTTTCTATGAAAAAGAATAAAAACACTAGAAAATTCTACTCTTTTTTTTTTCAATATAAGGCCTAGGAGACCTTAGTTATTGATTTGGGCCTGTGAAGCTTTTAAAATGTTCGGCTGCTTCAAGAATTTTTTTGATAAAAATATCAAAGATGTATTTGTACTAGAAATTAGATTGTATTTAATTTTTATATTAAAAAATAGATAAATTTGTTCATGTTAGACCAAAAGATAAATTGATCATTCTGTTCAAAATTCTATTTATTTTTATTGTTAAAAGTTAATCATTGTACATCAGCATGAAGTGCATATGACATTACATGTATTGTTTGATTATTTTGTCAATTTTTAACAATACAGATGGATGAAATTTTTAACAGAAACAACTCGTTTACCCTTTGATTTAATATAAAAAGATTATTTATCTATTTTTTTAGTAAAGGGTAAAAAAATTAATCTGACTTCTAATATAAAGGTCATCATGATGTTTTTACTGATATTTTTCACTATTATATGTGTAGACTCGAGTATTTCTAAAGTAGAATAAATTTAAGATAATTTTTTATTGTCTCCTTAATCAAGATTTAAATCCTATTTTAATTTGTAATATAAAAAAAACAGTAAAATTGTCTCCATAAATCTTTTCTCGATATTCAAATTTGTGTTGTCGTAGTTCTTAACTCAAAAGAGTTGATTGGTTCAAATTATTGTTTCAGATTTTCATCATTGACTGTTCTTTTTCCACCTTATTTTTTTGGTTAGTGAAATCTAAAAGATAAACAAAAATGAGAAATGAAAAAAAAATTAATCTCTTTTCAATAGGTAATAATTTCGAGATTTTGGATTTCATTTTTTCAAAATGAAAATACTAAAATTCAGGATGAAAATATTGATGTAACATTAAACTATTAAAAAAATACAAATAACGTGATGTCACTGTTTCATACAATCCATTCGCGGAATACAAATGACTATAATAACTAATACAAAATTAACTATTTTAATTAATATCCTCAGCAACCGAACGTTCAATTAGAATTGAGCATTATAGAAGCTGCTGTTAACCAGGAATGTGGTGAGATGTTGGATGGTTGAGCCCGTTGTGACCTTTGGGTCACCATTTGTGTTATGTGAGATTTACAATGTCATAATGCATCGAGACATTACATTTACAATCTTGTCTAAATGAAAATGTAAGTATAATTCCAATTTTTTTCCCCAACAGCAACCTTGACAGTTTCAGTTAAAATCAATCATTACAATATTTAACCAACTTGAATATTTAGAAAAAAATTCGTATGTAATTTTATAGTTGTGAGACTCGAATTTTTTTTATAATTGGGAAAGAGAATGAAATTATCCAAACTCTAGTACTAATACAACCTGAGTTTGTTATATATATTTGTAACATCCGTGTGTTTGAACCGGAATTGGAACAGTGATAAAATAGAATTGAGAATTAGAAATGTTTAGTTGAAGTAAGGAAGGTTAGAAAATTTTAAGGATTAAATAGTAAATGAGAGAAAATATGAGGGACTAAATAGCAAATTATCCAAATTAAATTTTGAGTCATCATGGGAATTAGATTGATTGAGGAGAGGCAAAAGAGTAATTTGGTGGAAGATATTTTTGAAGGCAAAATTTTGGGCCAAAGTGTAAAGTTAGAAGGTCCAAAGACTAAAAGTGCAATTTTACCATTTTTATTAAGTGAGATATTTTTGAAGAAAAGTCTAAAGAATTTGAGAGATGAAAAAAATCAACTAAAAGATGAAAATATCATCTTCTCTTTAAAATTCCAACCATCCATGTCCATGTTCTAATTATCCAACTTTTCTTTTTATTCTAATTTAGTCCCTTCACCATTGTTAAGCCCTCCAAGCTTCAAAATCCTCCATTTTCTTTGAAATTTCCTTAAGAAAGGCATAGAGGGAAGCTAGTAGACACCTTAATTTCCTTATAGAGTCCACTTTGAAGTGTCAAAGTGGATAGGGATTGAATTAGAATTTTGGAAATTCAAGAACAAAGGTAAGACATGATTCAATTTTTATGACATACATGTATATTTACATAATCTAGCATGAAAAAGTATTGAATTCTAGTCTTAATCTTATATGTGTTTGTATGAAATTGAAGAAAGAGGGAGGAAGGAGAAGGACTAAATTGAAGAAAAAGGAAAGGAGAAAGCTAAGGTGTGAGAAGAAATTATCTACAAGTGAGGTAAGTACTACAAGTATTAAAAGACTTAGTAACAATTAAATTAATGTGTTTATAATTTTAGTATATGATTAATGATGGTAAAAATGAGTAAAATGATATGTTTAGTTATAAGTATGGTGATTATGTCTGATTTAATGAAATTTAGTGTAAAGAGACATGAAAAAGGAAGCATGTCCATTAAAACAGTTTGGACAGAACAGAGGATTAACTTTGAAAATTCACCAAAAATTGTATAAAAAGAGTTAGAGGTTGAATTAAATATTTAATTAAATATTATTGAGTTTATTTTCATATGGAAGAAACGGTGATGGAAATGGATCTGTATATTTTGAGATATAACTGATTTTGTGTAACAAGGTCAGAGTAGGTTCGAGTTCCCCTGTTCTGACTTTGAAAAATCATAGAAAAATGTAGAAAAATTATTAGAGACTTAAATTTATATGGCTAAATTCTTAATCAGTCTATTTTCAAAAGAAACAGACGGGAACATTATTAGATCCCTGTACTAAAAGATAAATAATTTTTAGTGAAGAAAGGTTGAAACTGTCAGGTAGCAGAGAAGGGGTAAATTATAAGAATTTACTGTACAAATTGGCTAAAGTAAAAATTTTGAAATTTTTATGTGAAATTTTTATGGTAAAAATATATGTGAGTCTAATTTCAAAAACATCAAGCGGATATTAATTTCAAATTCTGTAGCTCATATAAATAATTTAGCGACTGTGACTCAAATTGACAGCTTTGAAAATTAATGTGAAAATAAGAATAAAAAGGTATATGATGATATATATGTGATGAACAATGTATATGTGAAATATTATGTGTTTAGTTATAAATATTGATTATATGATAAAATGGTGATATTGTATAAGCCTTTGAGTAAATAAAGGTGAGAAATACATGATTATGTATATGTGAAGAGAAATGTAAATGTGATATATGAAATTATGAGAAATGATGAATATGAGAGATTATGCCCATGTAAACAAGTTAGAACCATTGTGATAATAGTGGCATGCCATTAAGGAACGCTAGCGTGCTTACTGTTCAGCACTGTGTGTGCTTACTGTTTCGCACTTCATGCTTACTGTTTCGCACCTCGTGTGCCTACTGATTTGCGCTATGTGCGCCTACTGATTGCACTGTGTGTGCTTACTAGATTGCACTGTGTGTGCTTACTGTTTCCCTAGCACTTGTGTGCTTACTGTTAAGTACTTCGGTACTTTTTGTTCCGTTTATTCGATGGGTTCTATAAAAGTCTACTATGGGCCAAATGAATAAATAAGTTAAGTGAGCTATGGTTAAGAAAGTTATGATGGCTAAATTGTAAAAAGTGAAAGAATGTGCAAATTATGACATTGAGGTAAGTGAAATGATGAATACATGAAATATAAGTACTATATGTGTATGTGTAATTAAATGTTGATAATTAAGTGAACTAATGTGGTTGAAATGACTAAGTTGTGAAAAAGGAATGAAAATGTAAAATCTACCATTGAGGTAAGTTGGAATATGAGAATGAATGTGTGTTATGATGGCATTAAGATAAGTTAAATGTTACATGCAAGAAAGGTTAGAAATTTTATACGAGTGAGTAATTAAATGTTTGATAAAATTAAGCAATAAATAAATAATCATCTATTATGCTTGTAGTGCTTACTAAACCTTCACTGGCTTAACGCGTTTATTTTAACGCGTAGGTACAAAAGCTACGGAAAGTTAGAGTCGAGCAAAAGACCTCTCATCACATCACATCACTCTTAAAGCTCAAGTTTAGGTAATTTATTTTGAAGTAAAATGACATGTACAAATGGTATTTACATGTGACCCTAATGGAAGGAAAAATATTGATTTGGGATGCTTTGAGTCCATGAAATGAAATGATGAACTTTGGTTGAAATTGTATTTTGAACTAAAAATCATATTTTATTTCTTTTAAATTGGTTTTAAGTCTCGATTTTAATTATACATGGTTAATTTACGATATTTTAAATTAAGAAGCCTAAAAATGCATCGTTTGATAAAAATATATTTAATGTAATACTTCTATACCGGGTTTATATATATGAATCGGGTATAGGGGTGTTACAATATTCATTGAACTTGATGTTATTCAATACTCGAGTTCTAAAAAGAAAAAGTTATTGACCTATTCTTGAGTTTCCATTCTTTCACGAGACTAATTATGAAGTTCATGAATATAATAAGTTTAATTAATCAATTTAAGTTATCAGATTAAATTAATTCTTTTATTATAAGTTGTTAAATAAACATTATGTGATAAACATATTATCACATGTGTATTGTCAAATCAATTTATTTGTTTTCACATAATACTTACAAAAGAATCTCATCATTTGACAGTCAAAGGTGAATACAAAAGGGCAAGCAAGGGTTCCCTCCAAAGAAAAAAAAAAAGAAATTGCTTTTTAGTCGCTATATAATTACGAAATTAGAAATTTATATATATATATATGATAAAATTGCACTTTATCTACAAAAAATAAAAAGATTTCTATTTAGTCCTTTCAAATTAATGAAATAATAAATTAATACAAGATAATTGGTAATATTACACTTTGATCTATTAAAAATTTATAATTCAATTCTAAACCCCTTAAAAAATTTCTAGATTCACACTTGATTTTAAGTTAATGTATTTAATGATGGTTGTTTAAGTTAAAATTGTATTAAAAATATATATGAACTAAAAATATCAAAATTTTGAATTGAAACTATATCCACAACTTAAACCTATAGTACATTACTAATATCAAAAGTTGACCTAATAAATTAAACTGTTAGCATTTGAGTTCGAACTAAAATTTTTAAAATTTAAAAATATATATGAAAGCTAAAAAATCAAATTAAAATATAGGTTAAAATAAGTCATAAATTCATGTACTCTTCACAAATTTAAAAATTAATCTTTATACTTTTATTTTAAGAATTTAATCGGTTTAATAGATTTTAAAATTCAAATCTAATTATTTTGAAGAGTACATAAATTTATATAAATGAAAGAACTAAATCCTAAAAATAAATATATAAAGAATAAATTTCAAAATTTTTGAAAAGAATGGCAATTTTAAAATCTAAAAATAAACATAATAAATAATATTTATTTTTAAAAAAAAGTAATTTTGAAATTTAAAAAACAATAAATATAAACATAAATATGAACAGATACTATTACATAATCACACCGTTATATTAAAAAAACAATTATGCCTCCAAACAATTCAATTACAATCCTATATATCCGCCGTCACCATCCCAAATATCAATCAAACATTAGATCTTTTCAAAATTATTATAAAAATATTATTATTAAGAAATGTCGACAACTCCATTAATAACTGCAACTTGAACCAATAAATACCATCTTCATCATCATCTCCAGAAAGTCAAAACAATCTCTCTTTTGATTTCAATTCTCTTCTCTACCATTTCTGCTGATCTTATCCCAAAAAGAAAAACACCAAACTCAAATCAATGGAGGATAAGCGACGAACAGCTCGAAACCTTGTAGCTAAACTAAGTTCAGTTTCCGAACGGACCCGAACCGAAGCTTTGTCCGAATTAAGACTGATTTCCAGGCAGGACCCGGAAAGCCGACCGTTAATAGCCGACGCCGGCGCCGTTCCTTACCTTTCCGAGACCCTTTACTCTTCTTCTCCCGCAATACAAGAAAACGCCGCCGCTACTTTATTGAACTTGTCGATTACTTCGCGCGATTCTCTCATGTCCACAGGGGGTCTCCTCGATGCGTTATCTCACGCTCTGAGCAATTCGACTTCACAGGGGGCGGTTCAGTCGTGCGCCGCCACTCTTCACAGCTTAGTAATCGCTGACGAGTCTTCCCGTCCGATAATCGGGTCGAAACGCGATATCCTTTACACGCTGTTGTCGATCATCGGTGATAAACACGCACCGGCTCGTTCGATTAAGGACGCGTTGAAAGCGTTGTTCGGGATTGCGCTTTACCAGTTGAATCGGGCGAGCTTGGTGGGTCTCGGAGCGGTTCCAGCTTTGGTGTCATTGATAGTTAGGGATGCTAGGAAGGGGATCGTGGAGGATGCGACGGCGGTGCTGGCGCAGATCGCGGGATGCGAAGAGAGCGAAGAAGCAATGAGGAAAGCGGGTGGGTTGAAGGTATTGGGTGATTTGTTAGATGAAAAGACGGCGGCAAGTACAAGAATGAGGGAAAACGCGGTGGCTGCGCTGCTGAACTTGGCCCGGTGCGGCGGCGAACTGGGGAGGAAAGAAGTAAGAGAAATGGGGGTTAAAGCAATGGATGTGATTACAGCGGTGGGTGAGAATGGAAGCCCGAAAGGGAAGGCTAAGGCTGTTGAGTTATTGAAATTTGTTCTCGATGGAAACGAAAATCAAAATCAAAATCAAAATCAAAATCTGGGAAAGGAATTAAGTTTTAAATTGAACAGTATGAATGATTTCATCAATCATTCTATTTGAAACTGTAATCATTGAGGGTAGATTTAGGGTAATGGTTGTGGTGAGATGTATAGAATTTATTCGTTTCAATTGAAAACCATTTGCAGTGCAAATTTAGGGAATTCATTTGTGTTCTATTGGAAGTCATTTATGGTGTAAACCACTTTTTGGTTTTTTTTTCCTTCAATTTTTTTTTATAATTATTCGAATTAAAATCATATTTTATTGGAATTTAAGTGATTTCTGTGATAAAAAAAGATGTTGTTCATTCTAAAAAATTAAAGTTCAAGTACTTGTGCATGCATTATAAAAAAAAATTTAAAAAATATTTAAGTAAATAAATCGAATCCTGAAATATTTATCAGAATAGGTAGATTTTGAAAGTAAAAGCTGAAAACGTGTACAATCAGAAACTAATTTTTATTTCATTTTACATAAACTATGAAGAAACTAAAATTAAAAAGTCATTTTCAACACTGATTGTCCTGTGCATATTTTCAGTCTACTGTTTCATCATGTTCATACATAATTTGATTTTAGTAATACTGATACATGAATTATTTTATAATTTCTTTTTGCATCTGGCGTAATTTCTTTCCATTGTAGATTCAAATCATTATTCATAAAACAATAAAATATTTTTATCTTAAAAGATGGTTGAGTTTTGCCAGGCAGATATATAAACATTTTCATCTTTTATAATTAAGTTTAAATTTTTTTATAATTAAATAAAAGATGGAATTAAGTCAAATGCGTAAAATCATGGATAATAGCAACCGAATTATTGGACTAAACCATTGGCCTAAGTTTAAACCACGTTTAAAATGGCATTTGATTCGAAATGATTCATGATTTTAGTTTTCTGAAAGTTTTTGCTTAGGCTTTAATTTATCTTAGTACACATTGTCCTCTTTGAAATTCTGCAGGAATATGTTCCTTTGGATAACAATAATTTATTTAACAGATGTTAAGTCTATAAATAATTTACAAATACTCTAATAGGGAATCATTACACGTGGGGGTAATAGTTTTCCAAATAAAAATGATTTTTCTGTGTAAAATTTAAATATTTTAGTATTTAAATCTAGTTTTTGAATCTAATCAAATTTTAAATTTTATTTTTAGGTAAGTTAACTTGAGTAGTTTTTTAATGTAATGAAGTAGTCTAGAAATAATTTACCAATATTTTTCAGAATCGTCAGACTTGAATGTCAAAATTAGTCACGGAAGCAAATGTCTCATTGAAATCAATTCCGTCCATTTGTGTGTATTCTTAAGCCAAAAAGCATTGCTTTATTCCCGGTGATATATATATATATATATATTCTCAAGTTCATTTGTTTTGTTTTTGAAGATCCAATTCTTATTCTTCGGTGCTTCTTTGATATTTTTTTTAAATATACTGGTGTGATTACATAGTAGTATCTGTTTATACTTTCTTAACTTTTTGACAACCCGCACACACCTTGAATACATAAGTACTCAAACCCAGATCTTTTAGAATGAATAACATTCTGTTTTCTATTGGAGACACTCAGTGGGTTCGCTTCTTTAACCTTCTTAAGCTCAATGAGAGATGTGTAGCCAGCCAATCTAATCATATTTCGAGACTTTGGCCTTTGAATTTTCTTTGGTATTTGTCCAAAGATTTTATGTATTTCAAAGAATTATACATATCACACATCTTTTAGATACACCTATTAAATAGCTTGGTGTAGTTCAAATGGGTTGGTTTCCCCCTTGCACGTGATAGAAGGTCGAGTTTGGTATTGCTTTATCAAATATTTTTTATTTCTGGCATGCATGGTATTGTAACGTCAAAGTTACTCATTACTTTTCATGTTCTCTTCCAATTTTCTTTTCTATTTCCTTTAGAAAGCCTTCATCCAACAATCTCAGCTGAGTGTTCAATTTTCTGCATTGCCGATACTCATGTTTGTTGTTATTGTTGTGATGCTACCTGTGTCATGTTTCCATGAAGGTATCATAATGTCGTGATGCTTTCCTCAAGCATGCTACACGTATTCTAATAATTTCGATATTTTTATTGTTCGAGATTTTCACACATTAACAATAAGGAAGGGTAAGATTTAAATATTTCTGAAAGTCAATTTAATTTTAGAAAAATAAAAATATTGATAGTATATAAAGTTTTTTGTTTTTTTTTTTATGATTAAATTGTTTGAATGAAGCATGAACTCATTATTTTATGTTGCTTAGATTCGTTTCTTATTATTAAAAAAATTAGTGGCCTTAAATTGAAGTTTAATAAAATTCTTAATATAGTAATAATGTGAATTTACTCTGAACATGATTAATATCAGTTTTGCCTTCAATATGGGTTGGATCAAACCTTGAATTATATTATATTATATATAAACTAAAGTTTTAGTAATAAGATATTATTTTTAACTATGATAAAAATTTATTGTTTACCATATTATCCTATTCGATTGAATAAGCAAGTTTAATTTATTTACTTTGAATAGCATGTTTATATATATACATATATACGTGTGAGAGTTGAATTTATTTTTAAATATGATTTATAATGAATATATGAGTTACAAGTTCAAAATAAATTTTGAAAAAAGAAAAAAGAAGAAGAAGAAATTATTTTATGTGGCAAATCCGTAATTGGTTACTAGATTACTTGGAAAAATTGAAATGAAAGTTTTCTTCGATTGTGACAAGATCATAATGACTAAAACTATACTTTTGTGAGAAAAGACTTTTGCAACTATATATTATTTGTTGTTTGATTTTAGAAATTATTAATGATAATGTTAGTCTACCTGTTCACATGATTGCTAATATCATGATTTCTGTGACACGTTAATAATCGGATTTGTGAATCTATGTTATTGTGTAACTGAAACAAAATAAGGGTAGTAAAATATTCACTAAAATGTGCAATTGTTAATTTAAATATACTTGAAATTATTTGCATATTATTTGTGAATGTGCATTTGTTAATTCAAATATACTTGAAATTATTTGCATATTATTTGTGTGTGTTAGATTCTTTATATGGTAATGATAAAACTGTTAGAAAACAATTTTCTTGCGCAGCGAAAAATTAAAATTTGAAAACCTCTATTATGACACTTCCTGTAAGAATCACATTTAAGTAGTTAGAATTAATAAAACAACAACTTTGTTTCTAATTCAATACTATTTTTGGAATATAAAATACGGTAATGTCGGATGGAGAATTAATTTGACTTACATCGAAACTGTTGCAAAATTAACTATGGTGCATAATATCATCCTTGAGTGAGAAGTATTAATTAGAGGTGTAGGGATTGAAGGCAAAAAGTGTGATAACAAAATGCATATGTATAAAATGGATAAGATTAAATATGATTATATATTTTAAAGGGATAAAAGTATAAAATTTCAAAGTGAGAAGGTTTGACAGCAAAGGAATCTAACAGAAATATACATCTTCTTTTAAATCAAAAAATAATTTTGTAATTTTTTAAATTATATAAAATTAAAATAAAATAAAAGATGAGTGGTAATTGATTATGTTACTAATTTTGGAAAAATAATAAATTTGTTGATTCCAATGTATGTAAAATAGTGTTAATGTTTTGTTTTCCTTTTGTATTGGGTTGGGTTAGATATTAAAAACATTAAAACGCTAGAAGGAGGGCTTGAACCTCCGACCTTGTGGTTAACAGCCACACGCTCTAACCAACTGAGCTATTCCAGCAAGTTGCCAAATGTTTCAGGCGAATCTTATTTATTGGTTATACTTCTGTGCAGTCTCTTTAATTCATAAGTAAGGCTGTAAATTAACACAAACATCTGGTAAACTGTTCGTATAACGTTCGTTTATTAAGCTAAATAAATGAGTATAAATAAATTTATTTATGTTCATTTAATAAATGAACGAACACGAACAGAAATGTGTTTAGTTCGTTTATGTTCACGAACAAGCTCGTTTATTTATTAATGATATTTTCTTATAAAAATATTAAAATAATATATGTGTATGTATGTATTTATTGTTTGTTTGTTTATTTGTTTATTATTCATTAAGATTGTTCATGAATATGTTCGATTAAGTTAAATGAACATATTTATGAACATTAAACAGACGAACATGAACACACATAATTTTAAATAAACGAACACGAACAGAAATTTATTCGTTCAAACTCAATTTATTTACATCCCTATTCATAAGCAACCCACTTTAATTTAAGATGAATATAAAAATATAAATTAGCAATGTGATTTTAATGTATTAATGGTTATAGTACAATTTATTAAATTTTATAGTAATTTCTTTTTATAAGTGAAATAACTATTGAAATTAAATCATTTAATTGTGTTATGAAAAAGCAGTACGTTGTAAATTAAAGACAAATAAAAATAATTAAAATTAAATCAGATGTAAACAAATCAAAGTTCAACTCTAGTAGATAAATAAGTTACCTACCATAGCAAGTTGCTGGAATAGCTCAGTTGGCTAGAGCGTGTGGCTGTTAACCACAAGGTCGGAGGTTCAAGCCCTCCTTCTAGCGCTTTTCCACCACATATTACATATTTTTAATTTGTAACCCAACCCAATATAAAAGGAAAACATTAACACTATTTTACATACATCGGAATTAACAAATTTATTATTTTTCCAAAATTAATAACATAATCAATTGCCACTCATCCCTTTTTTTTATTTTAATACTATATATTTTAAAAAATTAGAAAATTATTTTTTGATTTAAAAGATTATGTATATTTCTCTTCTCTTAGAATCCTTTGCTGTCAAACCTCCCCACTTTGAAATTTTATATTTTTATCATTTTAATATATATAATCCTATTCAATCCTACCAATTTTATAAATAAATACATTTCATTATCACACTTTTTACCTTTAATCCTCTACAACTTTAACTAATACTTCTCACTCAAGGACGATATTACGCACCTAAGTTTACTAAAATTTACAATGTCGATAATTTTGCAGCAATTTCGATGTAACTCAAATTAATTCTCGATATGATATTATCGTAATTTATATTCTAAAAATAAAATGAATTAAAAACAAAGTTGTTGTTTATTACTTCTAACTACTTAATTGTGATTCTTATAAGATGCGACAAAGGAAAAGTTTTTTTTCTTAATTTTGTAATTAACGTGATGATTTTTTAATTGATTTTGATATTTTATCTTCTCAAATAAATATCGAAATATATAAATATTTTTTTAAATGTAAATGATAAATTCTCATATTAAATGTATCTTTTTAAATTTTCAAATTGAATGCCATAATATTCGAGGGTTTTTTTTTTTATATAATTGAGTTGATGATTTCTGATTGAAATATATTTGTACACCCTTCACCCTCTTATTTGATTTCTAATTATTTTTTTTATTATTTTTATAATTGAGTTGATGATTTTTTATGAGTTAGAAATTCTTAACCGTTATATCGAGTCCTAAAAGCACTTCTTCCATAACATCACACCCCTCACCTTTAATTGGTAATATTTGCACCTCAATAATTTTACCGCAATTTTGATGTAAATCAAATTAATTCGATCCTACATTACCGCAATTCATATTCCAAAAATAGGATGAGTTAGAAATAATGTTGTTGTTTTATTAGTTCTAACTACTTACTTTTGATTGTTAAGATCGAAAAAAAATGGTGTTAAAACTGTGAGAACCAAAATCTTTCTTTGGTCTTCACCTAGGCATTCGTTAATTCCTTGGTCTATGAGTGAGATAGGATCATCTCATTAGTATCACTTGGAGTACCGTTTTGAGAGGGCTCGTTGTTAGATGCTTGGATCAATACATTGTTGGTAAAATAATTAAATTCGTAATTATTGTTTAATTTTAGCAAAGAACAAATTGGCGTGGTTCGATCGGGTGTGTAGTTAGGTGACGTAAGGGAGTTAGCGATCTATTTTAAACGACCTGCATAGTTCGTAAGGCAGTTGGGTTGTTCTTGTAGTTAAATTTTAAATCAATGTATGTAAAATTGTGTTAATGTTTTGTTTTCCTTTTGCATTGGGTTGGGTTTCAAATTAAAAAAATGTGAAGAACGCTAGAAGGAGGGCTTGAACCTCCGACCTTGTGGTTAACAGCCACACGCTCTAACCAACTGAGCTATTCCAGCAACTTGTTGTAATCATGCGTAACCAGTTTAGTACTTCAGTGCAATCTCTAGCAACCCAATTTAATTTAAGATGAATATAAAAATATAAATTAGCAATGTGATTTTAATGTATTAATGGTTATCAAATTAAATATTAAATTTAAAATCAATGAAAAAACATTAGATTTAATTTTTGAAATCTACTCCAGAAAACTATTTTTTTAAACATCTTACATTTCAAATATATATTTTTTTAATTCAGAATAAAAAATAAAATTGAATCAAGTACAATCAAACTTCGTAATTCATGTTGAAAATCGACTTTATTTAATTGGGATGAGGTTGTAAAATTTATAGTAATTTCTTTTTGTAAGTGAAATTAAATCATTTAATAGTGTTGTAAAAAAACAATACGTTGTAAATTAAAGACAAATAAAAATAATTAAAAGTAAATCAGATGTAAACAAATCAAAATTCAAGTTGCTATATTTTTCATGCGCAGCCTATTTACTGGGTATAATTCTGTGCAATCTCTTTAAATCATTTAATTCATAAGCAATACAATGCTAGTTGAATTAAAGCGGGCTGCTTATGAAATAAAGAGATTGCACAAAATTATAGTTACTGAACTAGTTACGAATACGGCATGTTGCTGGAATAGCTCAGTTGGTTGGAGCGTGTGGCTTTTAACCACAAGGTCGGAGGTTCAAGCCCTCCTTTTAGCGTTTTTCCTCATACCTAACAGAAAAAGAAAAGAAACATTTTTTACATTCATTGATTTAAAAATTATTTTTTGATTTAAAAGATAATGTACATTTCTCTTTTCTTAGAAATTAGAATCCTTTGCTGTCAAACCTTCCCACTTTTAAATTTTATACTTTCATCCCTTTAAAAATATATAATCATATTCAATTTTATCCGTTATATAAATAAACGCATTTCATTATCACACTTTTACCTTTAATCCCCTAAATCTCTAACTAATACTTCTCATTCAAGGATAAAATTGCACACCTAAGTTCACTAGAGTTCACAATCTCGTTAACTTTGCAGTAGTTTCGATGTAAGCCAAATTAATTCTCCATCCGTCATTACCACAATTTATATTCCAAAAATAGAATGATTCAAAAACAAAGTTGTTGTTTTATTAGTTCTAACTGATTCTTATAGGAAGTGTCATAATAAAGGGGTTTTTTTTTTAAAATTTTGTAATTGAGTTGATGATTTTTTATTTAATTTTGATATTTTATCTTCTCAAAAAACATAGAAATATATAAATAATTTGAAATTCAAATTATTTTTCGATTTTTTCGAATCGAATCAAATTTTTCTCACCCATAGTCTTGCATATTTGTTTCAATTAACAAATTGAGTACATACTTAGATTGGGTTAAGAATAAACTATTAGTTATTTGAAGAAATTCAATTCCCAAAAAAAACACTTGAGTGTACCAAGATCTTTAAGAGGAAATTTTTTTGAGAACGAAAAGACAACTTGTTGAACGACTGTAAGCTTGCTACCGTTGATTATGAAATCATCAACATATATAGCAATATGCAGTATTATTGTTGAAGTTGATATCATCAACATATACCACAATATACAGTATTGTTATTGAAGTTGATAGAATAAAAAATGAGACATCACGCTTGGATTTTTTGAATATGAAAGAGAGAGAAATTTTGGTCAATTCCTTGTACCATTATTGGATGCCTCATTAAGCTCATGTATCGTTTTTAAGCAAAAATGATGTGTTGGTCATTTTAAATCCTCAAAGTCTAGAGGTTACCTCATAAAAACTTGTTCATCCAAATGACCTTGCAGGAGGAATGCATTATTGACGTCGAGCTGATGTAAAAGCCAATTATTTTGAACAACAAATGAGTGAACCAAACATATAGTAGTGGATTTGACTACCTGACTAAAGGTAGAATGATAATCTACACTAGTTATTTGGGAAACCATTTTTGCTACAAGACGTACTTTGTGACGATCAAAAGTACCAATCAATTTGTGCTTGATTTGAAAAACCCATTTGCAATCTACAACATTGATACTAGGGTCGTAAGAAACTAGTTCCCAAGTGTTATTGTTGTGCGAAGCATCATACTCTTCCTTTATAGCAACTTGTTGATGAGGGTATTTAAGAGCCTGTTTAAAGGTTGAGGGAACAATTTATTAGAAAATAGTGATGATATAATCACTAATTTTCTGGGTTTATGAGTATTATTTTGTAATCATGTAACCACATACCATTGGGTGGTGGATAAGAGTGAACATGTTGATGTAGGGAGCTTAGGGTGGTGGGAGTGTTTTGGGTTGGTGGAGGGATCAATGTTTCAGAGATTATTTGGTTTTTCAGTTTGATTGGAGGTATATAGTAGGAAAAGGTAATGTATGAGAATTGGGTTGAGCTGGATTGGCAAGTCTATATCATCAACTCTAAGCAATTATCATTTATATTTTAAATTTTTTTGTCATTCAAATTTAAATTTGAAAATTATGTGATTCAATTTGAAAAGATAAATTTAATATCAGAATTTATCATATACATTATAAAAAAATTTTATTTATATATTTAGATACTTACTTGAGAAGATAAAATATCAAAATTAAATAAAAAGTTATCAACTCAAATACTCAATTACAAAATTAAGCCTTTATTATAACTTTTCCTATAAAAATCACAATTAAGTAGTTAAAAATAATAAACAACAACTTTTTTCTAACTCATCCTATTTTTGGAATATAAATTACGGTAATGTCAGATCGAGAATTAATTTGGATTACATCGAAACTGCTGTAAAATTATTGAGATTGTGAATTCTAGTGAACTTAGGTGCGTAATACCGCCCTTGAGTGAGAAGTATTAATTAGAGGTGTAAGGGATTAAAGGTAAAAAGTGTGATAATGAAATGCATTTATGTATAAAATGGGTAAGATTGAATATGATTATATATTTTAAAGGGATAAAACTATAAAATTTCAAAATGAGTCCCGAGTTCGAGCACCTGTGTGTGCAAAGTGTGTGTGCATTGTCAAAGGGTTAAGAAAGTATGAACAGATACTATCATGCAAACACTCCAGTATATTAAAAAATAATAATAATAATTCTGTAATTTTTTAAAATACATAATATTAAAATTTAAAAAAAAGAGGAGTGGTAATTGATTATGTTACTAATTTTGGAAAAAGTAATAAATTTGTTAATTCCAATGTATGTAAAATAGTGTTAATGTTTTGTTTTTCCTTTTATATTGGGTTGGGTTACAAATTAAAAATATGTGGAAAAGCGCTAGAAGGAGGGCTTGAACCTCCGACCTTGTGGTTAACAGCCACACGCTCTAACCAACTGAGCTATTCCAGCAACTTGCTAGAGTTTTCATGTCTAACTTATTTATTTGCTATAGTTGAATTTTGATTTGTTTATATCTGATTTAATTTCCATTATTTTTATTTGTATTTAATTTACAACGTACTGCTTTTTCATAACACAATTAAATTATTTAATTTCAATAGTTATTTCACTTACAAAAAGAAACTACTATAAAATTTAATAAATTGTTATGACAACCTCATCCCAATTAAATAAATTCGATTTTCAACATGAATAATGAAGTTTGATTGTACTTGATTCAATTTTATTTTTTATTCTGAATTAATATATATATATATTTGAAATATAAAATGTTAAAAAATAGTTTTTTGGAGTAGATTTCAAAAACTAAATCTAATGTTTTTACATTAATTTTAAATTTAATAATTAATTTGATAATTATTAATACATTAAAATCACATTGCTAATTTATATTTTTATATTCATCTTAAATTACATTTTCATTCTAATTTAAATTATTCAAATATTTAAATAAGAATTTTTTTTTTATTTTACATTATTTTTTACTTAAACATGGAAAATATTTTTATTATTACATTAAAATTAAACTTTTGAATAAATATATAAGTAATTTACTGAGTTAATGTTACCCTTAATAAGATTAGCAACTTGATTATGAAATTACAAAAATACTTCTTCTTTTAAGTTATAATTAATATTATCATCCTGACACTTCAGCCTTTTTCTACTTCTATATCATTTTTTAACTAGAAGAATTAAAATTACAAACCCAAAAATTGAACATTTGTTTAATAGTATTAAAATATAAATTTATTACCACAGTAGCTATATACATTATTATTGAATTAATTTTAAAAGTTAATATTTATATTTAAGTATTTTACTGAATTCGTGTCACCTTTAATCAAGTCAATTATAAAATTATATAAATATTTTTCTTTTAAATTATAATTAATATTATTATGATTACTTTTTTATTTTTTCATACTTTTATATCATCTTTAAATAAAATAATTACAAATTACAAATTTAAATATCAAACATTTATTTAATAATATTAAAATATAAATTTATTATTATTCCATTTATTTTTATTACTGAATAAACTTTTTTTAAAAAATATTTTTTATTCACAATAGAAGTATGACAAAATTTAGTATATATAAAATTGTTGATGCATATCAACAATTATGATGAATTGTGTCCCAAAGCTGTGTTTTCAAGTCAATGTTGGGACCAATCACTTGACTGCCTATCTAATATAGAGTGAAAAAGATCAATTTGAACTCAATGAGTGATTCCAGTAAATAAGAGAATGATATTCATTTTAGAAAATTCGTGTTCGAGTATCTGTGTTTGTAAGGTGTGCATGCGTTGTTAAAGGATAAAGAAAATATGAACAAATACTATCATATAATTACATCAATCTAATGAAAAACAATTTTCAATAATAAAAAGTAAGTTTGACTTTTATAATTTATAATTATATTATCAACTATTAAAATTTATTATAAATATTTAATTTAATTTAATTCTCCTACACATAATTTATATCGATAAAATACGAACCTAGATGCTAAAAGTCATAAGACTTCAATCTTGCGATTTAAATCAATGCTTAGTTGACTTTAAGACTGCGTCTTTTAATGCAATTTTTTGAGGTCTTTAGAAATAATTTACACATATTATAGGTGAATGTAATTCAAAAGTCCTTTTATTAAGAATTTCATCAAATTAGGTTTTTTTTATTATTAAATGAATCAATTTAGTCCTTGTACTATTAAAAAGAATTAAATAAAATCAAATTCGAATAGTTTTTTCATTTATTGTTCAATAAAGTTAATATTTTTAAAATTTTTATAGTTTTGTAAATGGAATATTTTATTTAGAATTGAACTGCAATTGAAAAAAAAATTTCAAGATATTTTTATACAAAAAATATTAAACTTGGTACCATTTGGACATATTTGATTCTTTTTAATAGTACAACCATATAGAGATTAATTTGATCAATTCTTGATAATACAAGAACCTCCCAAATACTTTAACCCTTATTATACTTTTCTCTTAAGAGCTCTTATTTATATATATATATTTATTATACTTTTTATACAATTAATATTTTAATAAAGCTGTTAAATTTATTAATATAATTTTCTTTTTCATATATGTAAATTATTGAATGAATATGTTATTTCTATTACATCGATTTAAAATATTATATATATTAATATAGGTTGAATGGATGAATTTTTTTTACATAAAATAAATTGCTGTAAATTCTTAATTTACGTCAAACCTGACATGCACGATCTATATGAGTAGAATATAAAATATGGTAGTTTCATTGTTAAAATATTAATTATAGAAAAAGTTATAAAAGTGAATAAAACCATGTTAGTTTTACATTGGTGTAAGTGGAGTGATATATATAATCCTATCACACGCGTATGCATGTGGAAATCATAGATGTGTGTTTAAAAATAACATAGAATAAATAATTAATGAAATGTATGGTTTAAAACTAATTAATCATAATAATGCATGCATATTTTTATTTTTATTGATTTTTGTTAAAAGAAAAAAAACTAAAATACTCTCAAAGTATCGGGTTGATTCGTGATACCAACTCAAGCAGGACCTTAAATAGAAGCATAGATACAATTGATGGAGATAATAAATTGTAGATATTAAAATAAAAATGTGCAAAATATATTAAAATGATATTTTGGTTGAGTGGTAAATACATATTTATATTTTTATTACTTTTTGCTATAGTAAAAGGATAATATAACTTATTTTACTAATTCAATTGGTATGAGTTCAAATCTCACATTACGAAAAAAATAAGAAGTATTGTTCATTCGAAATCAACTAAAAATTTAAGAATTTCAAATTAAAATCTTAAATCCTTAGACTTGAAAAAAAGACCCCTAAGGTTCTGTTTGATTTAAAGAATCGGAAGTCATTTTTGTTTCCATTTTCTTAGGAAATGGAAAACATTGAGCAAAAACATGTTTGATTGAAAATTTAAAAAATGATTTTTGAAAAATTAAAATGAGTGAAACTTAAAAAAACATGTTTTCACTAAATTTTTTTTTATAAACATGAAAATGATGAAAAGAAGGGTTTTTAAGTCTAAATATATAAAAAAAATTTATTTCTCATATTTTTATTGTAGAAAAATAATTACCGAACATAATTTCATTATTAAAAACAAATTTTTAAGATAAAAATTGAAAATATTTTCATAAATCAATATGAGCTAAGTTAACCAAATCCTTTATACTAACAAAATTGTATTCTATAAATAGACCCGTTAAAGGTTGGATAACTTGACATGTTCCATTCGAATTCTAAATAAGATTGTTTAAGTCATTTGTCGATTGAGTCTTAGTTCGATTGATATTAATATCATTGTCAGCTCAAGAGAAAGTAGGTTCGAGTACGTTAAAATGCATTATCCTCTTATTTAAAAGATGAGGATAAGTTATGATAATTTTAGGCATTGTGTATATACAAAAAAAAAGTAATCAAGACTCAGATAACTTAAAAAATTTCCAGATCATAGCTTAAATCATGAACAACATTATTCAGAAATAAAAAAAGAAATTATTTAAATACATAAAAAAATTAATTTTGTTAATTCTCTTAAAAGCGAAAACATGAACTAATTAAACCCTAAACTTTAAATTAAATTAAGATGATATGATTTGAAAATGAGAATATAGGGATGGAAAGGAAAGGTGAGGAGTTTTATTAAAAATTTGACCAAGAAGGAATGCAATTGAAGCAACTTGATGTGGCATACTCTAATTGGGAATCCAATAAAGTACCAAATATGCCCAATTGAAGAATATTTCACCCCCAAAGAAATTGTCAAAAAAAAAAAAAGGTCACTATCTCTTACCTTAATCTTATACCATACTCTATTGTATATATTTGATATATACATTTTAATGAATTAGATCATATCATATAATCATTAAAAATAAACATTTTATATATTTATTTTTAAAAACAATTAATTAAATAATATTACCCATGCATCAAATTTGAACTACTACTTGAATAGCAAATGAAACCACCAAAAATTTTGCAGGGAAAAAAAAAAAGGAAAAGGCAAAGCTCAAAAGGAAGGCTGAAAAGTGAAAAGGGATAGGAATGAATGAAAGCCAAATTTTCCAAAGTGATCAAAGCACATTGGGGGCAGTGAACGGTTGAGAAAAAAGAATGATAGTTAAAATTTGGAGGGTGATGGGATATATTGGAGAGTGGGTGACAGACCCACGTGAATGACCCACCACCACCGGCCACCACCACCACTTCCACCACCACCACTATCACCACTACTCCCATTGGATTTCCTTCATTGGCTTCATTCCAACGCTAACAGCCAAAATAACCCAACCACAGCAATAAAACCTACCTGCCCTCAAGTAAGATACCACCTCTCCTTCAAGTTATCTGCTCATCATATTTATTAGTGATTGCAACCTTAATTAATTAGGAAGGTGTTTAACACTTTATCCTTTATTTATTTATTTATTCATGTCCATCTCAAATTAAATTTGAGTTACCCAAATATTTATATCAATATTTACATATTTTCATAATTAATTGAATAAAATTAATACATAAATTAACATCAAGATTTTTAGTCATCTATAAACCCAAATATGATTTAAAGATGCATCCATTTATGCAAAGTAAAGTGAAAGAAGAGAGAAAGTTAAGAGGTTACTATCATTAACTCCATTTGACAAAGCTACCATCTTTTGTAGTTGCCCACTAACTCTAACCCTATAAGCCTTTTCCCTTTATTTCTTTTGGTTTCTTGGCCTATTCTCTCCCCCTCTTCTTCTAATGCTAGTGGTTCTCTTTCTTCCATGGTGTTTAATTCATGTTGACTACTAAAAAACCAGTGTAAAAGTTTGTGTTTATGGTTTAGTATGGGGAGAGATGGACAAAGAAACTAATCACCAAGAAAACCCATCTCTCCTCTCTAACAATAACACCAACAAAGAAGACTGTTCCCCTAAGAAACACCCCGGAAGCTCCACTGTGACTGGCGGCGGTGGTGGGAGTAATGACAGGCTGAAACGCGATGAATGGAGTGAAGGGGCTGTTTCCAGCTTACTCGAGGCCTATGAAAACAAATGGGTGCTTAGAAACAGAGCCAAGCTTAAAGGCCACGATTGGGAAGACGTTGCACGTTATGTTTCGGCTCGAGCCAATTGTACCAAGTCGCCCAAGACTCAAACGCAGTGTAAGAACAAGATCGAGTCCATGAAGAAACGGTATCGGTCGGAATCGGCCACGGCGGAGGGATCGTCTTGGCCTTTATATCCACGGCTTGATCTTTTGTTACGTGGTAATGCTGCCGCTGCTGCTGCTGCACCGTCTCCTCCACCATCACTGCCGCTGCCTCCGCCAGCGCAGCAGCTGCATCTGTCAGCAGTGGTTCAACCACAACCACCTGGCCCTCTTTTCACTAACCTTCCGTTGACGTTACCAGAAGCGTCCACAGTGGTGCTAGTGCAACAACAACAACCACCACCGCCACTACCACCAGCTGCTCCGCCGCCGGCTTTGGCTCCTCAGGGTCTGGGAACTGCACAGAATTCACACGGTTCCAATGGTTTTGAAAAGATACCCAAGGTCAGTAAGTATGTATATATGCATACTCGAATTCAAGATTTTAAGGTTTAGCTTGACCAAATTATGTGTGGAAAATTCAAGAATTATTTACATGTTAGTATTAATCTTTTGAATATATTCATGAAGCTAATAATGTTTAATTTTTTTTTTTTTAAAAAGTGTATTTATTAGGTCGAGACTATTAATTTTAAAAAAAAGTGTATTTATTAGGTAGACACTATTATTTTTTTAGTAGAACTTAAATAAAAAATAAAAATATCAGAGAAAATATATATACTAAAGATTTTATATTTATCCCATTTTTAAATTAAAAACTAGAATAAATTTTTTAAAATTTTAATAAATAAATAAAACAATCAAATTACCCACTTTTAAGATAAAAAAACTACTTCAATAATTTCACTTTTAATTTTTATTATAAAGTAAGACTACAAAGGAGGTTGATTTTTATATTCCTTTTTACACCATAAACCAATCATATTTGTATAGAAAAGTAAATGGTAGTCAAAATTAGAAAGTTAGATGTCCATATTCCACTTCCAAAATTATTCTTTCTACATACCATTCAAACTTCACCATTAATTCTCATAATTAATTTCCCCACCCAAACATTCAATTCAACCATTAGTCACTAATACAAGTGGTGTTGATGAGACCCATCATAGCAGTTGGTATTGTACTTTTTTTTATTTTTTTTTTGTATCCTGTGCACATCCTTACCCTCAACATGTTAGACTTAAGGTTGGGGATTAAAAAAGAAATTTTTTATTTATTTTAATTTTAAGAGTAGAGTGCAATAATTTCATTATTTATAAGGGACTGAATCGATCATTTTTCATTCTTGAGGCGCCTCCTAAATTTACTTGGATTCATATACTCATGTTGTGTTTGTGATGACAGGATGACGGAGCCGGAACGAAAGTATCGGACCATCTATCGGACAAGGCAGCAATAGAGACAGATAGTAGTACACCGGATCTTTACAGTGACAAGGAAAAGCTAAGGTCGAAGAAATTGAAGATGAAAACAATGGAGAATAAGAAGAAGAAAAGAAGGAAAAAGGAAGAGTATAGAGAAATAGGGGAGAGTATCCGAATACTAGCTGAAGTAGTATTAAAATCAGAAGAAGCAAGGATGGAAACACTGAGGGAAATAGAGAAAATGAGGATGGAAGCTGAGACTAGAAGGGGGGAAATGGAGCTTAAAAGAACAGAGATCATAGCCAATACGCAATTGGAAATTGCTAAGCTCTTTGCTGGATCAAGTAATAAAGGGATCGATCCTTCGTTGAGGATAGGAAGAAGTTGACTTACATATGTGCGAGTGTGTATGGATGCGTAGGTTTAGGGTATTGACAATGAGACAATGTGGGAAGGTATTTTAACTTTGTAATAATAGGGTAGCGGGTGGTTGATCTAAATTATGAAACTGGTACAGTGCAGTGTGAAGATGACTTTCATGTTGCGTAATGACCCCTTTTTCTAATTAATTTGCTAAACATAATTTGGGTGGGGGAGGTTTGGTAATTACTAGCTTCTGTGAAAAGAAATGAAAACTTATCTTTTTTAACTTTTAAACTATATTTTTAAAATTGGATTGGTAGTTGAATAGTCAATTTACCAATTAAAATAGTTTAATTAAATAATTCATTAAAAATATTAAAAGTCAATTCAATTTTTTTTAATCGATTCAATTGGTTCGTACTGACTTGTGATTCAATTAATTTAAAGTCTTTCACCAAAGCAATTCTCTATAAATTTTCAATTCAAACATATCCGAACTATCCAACTTGCGAAAGTATCTATGCTTCTAAAGTTCACAAAGCTAGATTAGTTAACGGAGTGACATATTCTTTGCATAGTAATCTAAAAGATAAATGGCACTTTTATGATATTTTTCTTAATTTATTGATGGAGTTAATGTTCACGACTCAACATGCAGTGTGCGAAATAAATTCTAGTTTTAAATAGGTATAATTTAAAAAATATCCTTAATGTTTATAGGTTTTTGTGTTTGAACTCTTAACATTATTTTTAGATTGACACCCTTAACGTTATGATTTTTTTAGAAATTAGCCTAATTTTTACGGTTTTTGGAGGGTAACAAATTGTGCTTTAGCTATCAAAGGTGTTCATGGAGATTTTAAAGGATATTCAAATAGAGATCTAATTTTATGAATCCAAGAAATGTGCAGTCGTGAGTGGGGAGTGCTCATTAAGCAAGTACCTAAGGAGGTGAACTTTGATGTTGATACTTTAGCTGATCTGATGAGAGGTTTTCCCATTGGTGCGAGAATTTTTCATGTTGCTCCTCTATTGATTGATGATCAAATACGGATAGACGGGCGCTTTCTGCTATCCGATCCTGATCCTACTATTAACTCGTAATTGATGCTCTTTATATCTTATTACAAAAAAAAAGAGTAAAAACAACAAAGTTACAACTAAATGTTGAAAAAACTACAACTCAGTCTAAAAATTCTAAAAAGTATATGATTTGACGGTGTAGTATTAGGAGTGTATTGTTGGGGTAGTTGACGTTTCGAGTAAGATACGAGTCTGTATCATCAAAGAGATGTCAGTATCATCATTTTTTGCTGGAGGCATCGTTGTAACCGATGGGGTAGGGATTGTATTAATAGGATCAGGAGCCCTCAATTTTAAAGTGGATGGGCTCGACAGTCTCACGAGGGAGGGGTTCTTATTGCCAAACAACCTCTCCCCAACATCAGGTCATATCTCGGTACTAAAGATATCGAATTGTTGCCGAAAGTTTAATCATCAAATGTTGCATTATTTGACATATTCTAGTTTGAGACATTTTTATAGGATTAGGAACCCCCTCTCGAACTTGCTTCGATAAACAAAGCCGATATTGTCCACTTGGTAATCTTGCACTCAAAGTGGAGCTTCTAGATTATTTGCAAATTCAGCAGTAAGGAACGATGAAGGTGCATACATTGCTACTGATCCATGCCTAGGGTTGGTTGCACCGACTATGTATCGACGAGGTGCAAGCTTAACAATGCCCTGTCTTAGTCGAACACCAAATGTGAACCCTTCAATACTAACACATAAAAAAGGTTTCCCATTTTCCAAGAGCGAGCTTTGATACTACTTGGACATTAAAAAATCTATGTTTAGTATGCTAACCCCTTCCATCCTAATCGATTGTCCCAGAAGCAGATCCACTAATAATGCTCTTAAGGCCAAAACTTGTTTGTCTTGCCCCGAAAGCCATTGTCCTAAGTTTTGCCTAGCTCAATTGGTTCAACCGGAATACACTGATATGTTCCAAACTAGGGCAACATGCCATTTGCATGATGCCACTCGACAATTGCAAAATTTATATTTGTTGAGTTAATGTGCCATATGCTTGACCAACAATATTAGATCACATTTGAGGCCAAAAATCGTAAAATCTCTAAGGTAGGATTTAGAAATTTACTTATATCAAATGTGATCTAATATTATAATTTCAATCAAAAGTTAGTAGTATATAATATTATAATATAATATCGTCATGTGGTCGTATCGTAAACCCCTGTCGTACGACTACGTCTACTATTCGAACGGTATATTCAATACATATGCCGCACCGCGGACATTAATGATCTCAAATTGTTCAACATTTCATGGAATCGACATTGGACAAGCTCGTAACCTGTCCAGAAATAGATACCGGTTAATGTAGTTAAGTAATCCAATACAAATTCGTTTCTTAGTTCATGCTCGATTTGCCCTATATCTTAGTATTTATTTTGGGTTTTCGTTTTGCATCTTCGAAAAATCCTGAAAGATTTTAAAGATTTCCCTTCACTTTTCTTTTGACAGTCCTCTGCATGCATTTTTCTTTTTTAAGAATAATACTAGCTATAGCACTTTTATTTCAAAAAACATAACCTAAGACTTGGGCTACCAAAATCCAAAACATAATAATAAACCCAGCCTACCATAGATTGATGCTTCCCAAAGCCAATAAATGTAAAGCTTTTAAATTAGTCAAAAAATCTTTTGACATCCAAAACATAATAATAAACACAGTCCACGCCTAGTTGTTGTTTCCCAAAGCCAATAAATATGAAGCTTTTACACTAGTCAAAAAACCTTTTGACATCCAAAACATAATAATAAACTCAGTTCACGTCTAGACTTCTGCTTCCCAAAACCAATAAATGTGAAGCTTTTAGACTAGTCAAAAAACCTTTTGACATCCAAAACATAATAAGAAACCTAATTTACACCTAGATTGCTGCTTCCTAAAGCTAATAAATGTGAAGCTTCTAGACTAGTAAGAAAACCTTTTGACATCTATCAGGATTTGTTTCCATTTGCCAATCTAGGTATATGTAAGAAATTCCTTATTTAAGCTTTTAACATCCTTAATGTATGCTCAGATCTCAGATCTGTCTTCCTCATTCCTCTACAATTTTTTTATCACCTTCCACCTTCAAACTCCTGATGTTCGAATCCACTCTAGTTTCCAGTGCCCAGATACAAGCCATCTTTTCATATTCAAACTATTTCTTTTTTTTTGTATTAATTTGGATTTAAAATTTGATTTTTTTTCTTTTTTTTAACAGATTTGCAAATCAATAAAGTAATGGTAGCATCTACTGCCACGAATCTCACTGTAATTTGATTTTCTTTTTTTCTAAGGGCTACGCCATTGCAACTACTAATTTCTTTATAATTTGATCTTCTTCTTTTTTTGCTTGTTTTCTTTTGTTACACACTCGCACTTATTTCACTACAAAGTACTTACCGTGAACATGTAAAAGTGTAAAACCTCCCACGCGTGCGTGTATATTATGCTTTACTTACCCTTCCCCAGCCCCTTTTTTTTAGTTTTATTCTACCTATTTCCACATAAGACTATGATACTCTATGAAAAGGGCAAGAAATCTTTACTTGAAAAGGCAAGTATCTCCAAGGACGTCGTTGGGCACACAATTGCTGCGCCTTTCTTCACTCAATGGTACATACCTTTTTTCCCCATTAATACTCTCTTTTCATTTTTTTCAGACGCTATTGTTCATATTAAAGTTGAGTCTTACTATCAAATTCATCATTCCCCACTAAAACTAGAGCCTGTAATGGCTAAGTTATTTCGTTCAACTTTCCTCCCTCATTTTCCTCCTTATTTTAACCCACAATTTAACCTACAAACTTTACCATTTTATAAAGTTGTTTCTCAATTTCTCAATTCTAGAAGTAGCTTCGAGGAACAGTGTTCCAACTTAAAGGGTATTGCCCAAACAATCATCTCAAGTTTTCCACATGATTCTGATATTAAAGCTTTGATAGAGGCATTTGTTAGAGATGCGAAGCTCGAATAATGACGTCTTGAAGAATGGAGTTTCAACTTAAGGGTTTTTGAATATTGTTTGTCTCATTAACCTGATCAAGGTTTAATCCTTATGGGCAAAATGATCACCTTAGGTTTCTGGTCTGATTTTGATACTTTTAAAGCTTTGATTAGGGCGTTGTGTAGAAAAGGTAATATTTCTAAAGGCGTGAAGCTTTGAAAAGAAATGGGGATCATGTTAGATGATGTTAGAACATATAGCACTCTCATTTGTTCTCTTTCTAAAAAGGGATTTCTAAAGGAGGTTCTTGTTATTTTCTCCAACATGATAAAGTCAGGGATGGAGCCTCGTATTTCACATATTATAGAGTGATGGATGAATTTTGCAAGTGGGGAATGATTTCCAACATTGAAGTTGTCATCGACACAATCAAAGGGAAACATATTAGGATTTAGAAATTTACTTATATCAAATGTAGGATTTACAAATTTACTTAGATAAAATGTGATCTAATATTATAATTTCAATCAAAAGTTAGTAGTATATAATATTATAATATTATATCGTCATGTGACCGTATCGTAAACCCCCGTCGTACGATTACGTCCATTATTCGGACGACATATTTGATACATACATTACACCAAGGGTGTTCATGGTGCTCAAATTGTTTAACATTTCATGGAATCGATGTTAGACGAGCTCATAACATGTCTAGAGATAAATACGGATTAGTGTAGTTAAGTAATCTATGTTTCGAAATACATAGTTCAAACTACGAACTCATGTCGATGATTAGATCTCGCTCATTTGCCAAGGGATAATGTTAATAGTAGTTGAATCCCACATGTCATATGTAGTACTAATGATTAGTGCAATCCCATAGGGATCCGTGACAATCAATTGCTAAGAGTATTTCGGTTCTCCTGTTCGATATGTCGCATATGTTGGGCTACGGACAAACAAGGCGAGGCAATCAACTTAGGAAGAAATCCCAATCAACTATCGTTTCTCCTAGAGTTATTGTGAATACTATTGGCAAAATCTTCTTATTACCATCCTGAGCAACGACGAGTAGCATGCGCTACTGATACTTTCTATACAGTTATATGCCATCAATTTGGATAAAAGTCTAACAGTACTGAAATGCCACTCTGCACGGGTCAAAGGTCTAAAATAACCGGTAGAATATTCTTCTCCTTACATCTAATTAATTTTCAATGTATCTTGGGCACGTTTCGAGATCGATTATGAAACCTGGTACGTAAGGATCTAAAATTTGACGCCATTGCCATAGATAGTTATACGAACCCTCTCACTCATGATGCAACTTCTCCATAGCCTTTTTTTTTGCAACCCACTCTTTGTAGTACGTTAGAGTGTACTGGAACTAGCTACTTATGCGTTCAATCAACAATGGTATTTCAATCTAGGGTTTGGCCCTTACCATCGGTATACTAATGTCAGCAATTATGTCCGAGTCTAACCTCAGATGGTTATGACTTGCACCCGTTATTACATAGGTGTGGGGATCGTCATACTTCTTTATCGTCCACATCTTGGGTTTCTTTCGGTAAGACACCATTACTTTCCATTTACACCTCTCGTCTTTATATAAGCACTGTCCTTCAAATTTTTCGGAATAGGACTTCGTGACATAGTAGTTAACGCCGTTCTTGATGTTGTATTGCTTCAGTGCAGCAAGAAAAGCATCTTTGTTGAGATATTTCATTCCAACTTTCAGAACTCATACACCATAATCTACAGTTACATGATTAGATATCTTGTGTGGAAACCGCGAAAACTCTAACCACCCTTGATTGATAGGTCAATGTTCATCATGTGGGGTAGTGATTTATACGCCCTTCAATCGTTCATCTAGATTC
The DNA here is from genome assembly GCA_005610355.1 of Gossypioides kirkii. NCBI lineage: Eukaryota > Viridiplantae > Streptophyta > Magnoliopsida > Malvales > Malvaceae > Gossypioides > Gossypioides kirkii. The sequence continues at coordinate 7,708,291 of CP032252.1, read as the reverse complement.
GAGTCGTCATTATCAGACTTGCAAAGTTCTAGTTCTGTTGTAACCGGATTTGGTTATAAAAATAGTGCCACTTTTGAACCATTTAGACCGCGCTGCAAGATTGGCTTAGGTTATGACTTCTCGTTTGAGTTCACACCCCCTTCTTCTCCACTTGCATCTCTTTCCTCGTTGGCTCCTTCATTGTCACCTTCGAGCATAGTGTTGGACGTACCCTCACCGATCGCCTACGTTGAAAGGAGTAAGTCATCAGTTCTCTCGTAACCTATGTGTTGGCCAGAATAACCAATGGGTTGATGCCCGGTGTACATCGATGAGCCACCAATATAACTACTTTCGCCTTATGACATCGACACAATGTCGGAGTTGAAATTGAATGCACTGATTGAATGTCGAGCTCGAGTGTCTAGATTTGGGTTATGCTAATACCCCGACTGGTATTTACCCCCAAAGTTTAGATCGATGTCAGAGATCGATGAGTGTTTGCCCATATATGTTTCAGAAACATCGTAGTTGCCACTTTAAGGGAGGCTGGAAAACCCACCGCACAATTGTAATAGGACTTCTTGCTGTAGCTCCGGTACTCATATTCGTCGCGATGATGGTCGAAGATGGGCTAGATCCATTAACATCGACGAACTTGACATATAACTCCATAACATTATTTTTGATTTGGATGTTCAATTAAATGACCGTCTCGAGATGCATCTCGCTAATCACATCGAATAGGTCATATTTATAGGGATTGTTGGATACAATAAATCTGCATTGTAACCTCGTAATTCTTCTTCGGGTCGATCCCTTGACTTTCCTCCTGATTCTGGTCCATAATTCACGCATTTGAATGGTACTATTGAACGCAAATTCCACGGACTTCGCTCCTACAAACATCACCCCGAACTCTGTATTACATATTTCACCGTTGTAGTATATAACAAATTTCAGTCGTCGATTCATTTCAATATCGGGAACAATTTGGGTGAACTAAAATCAAAACAATAATAAAAGAACGCATTCACCTCACCCCTTTTTATAATAGAATTTTGGTGCAAGTATTTTTCATCCTACTTTTAGAACTTTCATCACGCGTTTAGAACTTGCATAAATTATCGAGATTTCGTGCCGAACTTTCATTTCAATTGCAAGCTTGAAGCAACTAATAATTTGGATGCTTTAAACACAAAAAACATTTAGAATATGTTCCAACCACCGCATATTCATTTTTTTTGAAAATTAATCCCTCCCTACGCCTATAAAAGGCATCTCACACCATAAAGCTTCTTCACCCCTCACTCAAATAACTTTTCTCAAATTTTCTTCTTTCCTCCATTATAAAACATTTCCCAATCTTAAAAATTTTGGTAGCTAAAAATATTTTTTTATGTTTGAGGTATTATTAAGTTGTCAGTGATGCGATATCGCCCTGAGCAACACACATTTCAAATATCATGCCGAGATGAGATCATTTCGCTTCGAACCCTATATTAGGAAGTCGATTATGAGGTGAATTTCCTTCTTACGGTCAAAGTTGAAAGTCAATGTGGAGGTCCCAATCAACGATCGTTATGCGGTCATGGATCGAGATATAATCAGGGAGCCAGTTAACAGTCGTTACATGGTTAAAAGTTTAATCTTTTCGAATACCCGAAAATGCTGCCTAATACCATATAGAAGTCTAAGGTCATAATCATATGGAAAAACTCTAAGGCTTCCTGCTATAATCAACGTAATTTTTTCTCCATTTTCGAGCACTTGATACCTGTAACCTTCCTTCTTATTCGAAGGTTGGCACCGCGATGGATGCAAGAGGACTCTCAAGTGGAGAGCGACTATTGTGATGCAATGAAGGTGATGCTCCTTTCGACCTAACGACCGATTCTGGTTATTAAACAACTAATTAATAACCACAACCATTATCGCTCCGACCCGAGTTTGACCTTTACTATATCGAAACATCTACTCTCCCTCTAAGAATCCTCTTGTGTAGACCTCGATGTCAACCTTCAGAAAATATTGAAAGGATAAAGATACCAACTACTTGGAAACATAGAAAAAAGTTACATTGAATACAACTGAATGCCCCAAAGTATTTTTGTACGATTATGACATAAATGTTATGTATGGTATTTATAAGGTATCATTTATGGGTATCTAAAAACCTTGAACTCATTAGCATGTAATGATCGTCACCGAGACCCCGATTATACTCGAAACCGTGAACGCATCATGACCGTCAATTGGGTCCTCCACCTAAACTTTCACCCCTGATCGTATCAAGCACTGTCGCCCCAAAACCTGACTTCCCCACAATGGGTTTCTCAAGTGATAGCCTCATCCCTTCATGACATATGAAATGTATGTGTTCTGAGGTGTGTTGTCACATCTTCGACCTTTCAAAACTACCTAAAAACATTTTCCAATTCTAGTCAGAAACCTTAACCCTAAACCCACCACTCTAATATTAACTAAACCTTAAAAAATCCTAGAATGTGAAAAGCTCGCTCAGCTAAGTGGCCTATTTACCTAATTATTTTTAAAACCGACATAAAAACCTAATTTTTTTAAAAAAAATTGGCATATTTGACTTATTTAGCCTTTCAATCCAGCTAGAAAAAAGAAAAAACCTGAATTTTCAGGTTGAAATCGATTTGGTGAAATGGATTTTGGCTAATAAATTTAAAATGTATTCTATTTTAGTATGAGTTTGGATGATCGATACGGTGTAATGTGTTTAGTTTATTTTTTGTCTCACGCTACAATATTGTTACAGTATCTAACTTTATTATCACCATTATTTTTAGACTAATTGCAAGTAAATGCATCGTCCATTTAAATCCACCCTTAGTCAATATAGGCATATGGTCATTGTTGTTATAGTTGAGAATGCATCGTCCATTTAAATCCACCCTTAGTCAATATAGGCATATGGTCATTGTTGTTATAGTTGAAAATTTATTTTTTAACATATATATATATATATATCGGTGCCAATCGAATTAAAACTCAATTAGTTAAAATAATTTTTATATTAATTTAAAGTTATCTTTGGTGTATATGTGTATTCACTAAATATTCAATTTCATTGAATCAATTTTTTAAAATGTAAAATATTAAAAATACATAAGAATTAGATCATAAATGAATACCTTATTAGAAATCATTATCCAAATAAATAAAATCAATTCGAATAATTTATGAAATATTCAACATTGTTCCAACCGAAACTAAAACAAAATAATATGGAATAATCGACATTTTACTATCCCTTTACCTCCAGGATGCAAAAGGTGGAAATCTTAATTCCACAAACAGATAAGAATATTCATGTAACCAAACATATCCACTATAATATCTACAAAACTTTTCTTGCTTAGTTAAACCCCCCAAACTGCAAATACTTGAAGGCTTAAACCTCTCTTTTTTTCATTTTCAAAAAATGGCTCTCCTCCAAATCCACACGCTTCCTCACCAAATTCCTTCACTTTCACCCATTGTTTCTTCATCAAAAACCCATTCCCAAAACTCACTCTTCTTCTCTACAACAAAGGTTAGGCCTTTCTCACTTTCAACACAACCCAGAAAGCTGCTTTGCAAACCCCCACTTGGCAAATATGTCAGGGAAGATTATCTTGTGGTAATTCTTCTTCTTTCTTCTTTAATTTATTTTTATTTTTATTTTTGGGTTTGTTTTGCTTTGCCATTTGCACTATTGGGTTTCTGTCGAAATTGAAAAGAAAAAAGGAAGATAAATGAAGTGCTTTTATGAGTTTTAGTTTTTTAGGTTATTCATCACTGGAAATATTAAGTGAAATTGTTGATTGTTGATTGTTGACTTGGAATCCATTTTTCTTTTGCGTTTTTGTTTCTCATTTATCTTCCCATATACATATAATTCAGTTTGTAGCAAAACAAAATAAAAAATGGAAGGGGGTGGTGGAACAGATGGTTTTGCTCCTCCTAGCCGTTCAAAATTTTATAATTTTACTATATTGTATATACTAAAACCATATATATGTACAATAATCTTTTATATAGGTATATGCATATGCATATGTATCCATATACAAAGTAATTGTATATGGTGAAGTTTTGTTCATTAACAAAGTTATAATACATATTTGTACAATATAAAATGAAAAATCATTAGAACGATTATATATGTAACCAACATCTATGGAGGCAAATGTTTTTCGGTATCCATGCAAGAGCAGGGCACGAGGTGGACTAAGTCCTGCTTCCACCCGCATCCTTGCGTTTGCTATTGAGAAATACAATCAATTGATTTACTTTGAATAGAGGACACTAATTATTAATGGAAACTTTGGTAGGAGGATGCTTTTCATTTTCTCCTTTTGTCCGTAATGAAATGGTGTATTATTGACTTTTGAAAATTGATGACTTTGATATTGTCATTTTGGGTGAGCAGAAAAAGATGTCAGCTCAAGAAATTGAGGAGCTAGTAAGAGGGGAGAGAAGAGTACCCATAATTATTGATTTCTATGCAACATGGTGTGGGCCTTGTATTTTGATGGCTCAAGAACTTGAAATGGTAAGCTTTATTTACTCAGTTTCTGTTTTGCTGTTTTATTTGTTAACTCTGGATTATTTATGAAAATGATAGGATGGCTAATATTTAATGTTTTTCTGAGTTGGTTGAGTTTGAGGTTCTTTCAATTTTGAACTTATTTTACAGTAATCATCGAGAACTTGAAATGGTAACCTATCCCTATTTTACAGTAACTTATTTTCTTTTCAGCCAAGATCTGGTCTGGATGCAGAACTTACCAAAATAGATTAATTTCATAGTACAGGTTATCGGTGAGGAAATTACATTTCAGATTGCATGATAGATTTTCTGGATCTTAGGACTGAAAACAAGCCCATGCACTAGACCATTGATGAAACCTAAAAAATGGGTAGCGGAAAGCAAGTCCATAACCTGAAACTTCCAGATATATAGTTGGACTCATGTTATTGAGAGTAGCCTTTGTGGTAGAACTAAAGAAGAAGCAATGTTCTTGACATTTTGCACTACAGAATTGACTGCTAAACTAATGATGCTATCGTGAGTTTTGGAGTCAACTGGATAACTAATTTTGTTAACTCACCTAAATTTCTACTCATTGACATGTAGGACCAGCTTGATTTGTTTGATCCGGTTTGGAGATTAACTCAAGTATAACCGTTTAGTTTTTTCTTTCTCTTTTTAATCACAGCTAGCTGTGGAATATGAGAAAAATGCAATTATTGTCAAAGTTGATACCGATAATGAGTATCAATTTGCACAAGACATGCAGGTAATTTTCAAGTAATATTTATTCCTCAACTTCTTTTTCACATATAGTTTCTCTAGTTGTGATGCTTTGCCACTACTTTTTTCTTAAAAGTATCCATGTCTGACTCATATCCGAACAAGGTATGGGGACATTACCCTTCCAGAACCCTTCGAGTATAGGGGAAAAGAACTTAAAAAATGAACATATACGTTGGATGCATACCTGTATCTGACATGTCCAAATTCACAAAACCATTCACCTGATTAAAGTAGCTTCTTTCCAAATGTCAATTTGACTTGAAGTCCTCCGGTCATTTTAGTAAAGTAGTAAGTGAATGGAACTGGAAATTCTGTTGTACCAGGTTAGAGGGTTGCCTACTTTATTCTTCATCAGTCCTGATCCAAACAAAGAGGCAATCCGGACTGAAGGCCTTATTCCGATACAAATGATGCGCGATATACTAGACAACGAGATGTGAGAAGAAGAAGACTGATTATTTACTTCATAACCGAATTAAGGGACCAGATTTTGCTTCAAAGTGTTAATATATATTTTCCGGTGCTGATTTGATGCACAATGTAGTAGGGAAACTGTATGATGTTGTAGCAAACTTGAGATGGAGTTTAAACAAATTTATGATCTTGTTATTGTATAGATGGCATGGCAACTATCTCTTCTTTGTCAAAGGATTATAAACTAGTTTCATTGAGGGAATTGCGTTGAGATTTCGTTATCACTAATGTAATTTGATTATTTACTTATCACTACTATTATTTTCTTAATCAAAGATAATTTTTTATGGTATACAGCAAGCTTAAAAGATAAAAAAAAAAAAAAAAAAACCCTTCTTAGACTATATATGTAACTAAACTTAAAAGGATTAGAAGAAAAGCTGGAAGTGACAAGGTGATGAAGCCGCTGGTGCTGATGCCCTTTTGACCACTTCCTTCCAATGCTTTGCGTATCTTGTTTCCATGGTTGCAAGAGTAAGAATGCAAGTGAGGTTCATAGTATGTGACATAACTAAATCTTGAATGGATAAGATAGTAAGTATGCATAACTCATATTCTTTGATGTAAGTAAATAAAAACTTGAGTTAAAATAGATAAGAAATCAAAAGTTGGTGCGCTAGGTATACGATTTTTGCAATATGTAGTGGCATTTACAATAATGGAATTAATAGCTCGAGATATGGGTAAATGATATTCTTTTATTGGCATTACATGGTTGATGAAAAGTAAACAAGGTCATGGGTCGTTTGTCTGTGTGATAAATGACTTAACTATTATTTAATAGTAATTGACTTTTAACGAATGAAGATATAATGATTATCATGAAATAAAATAGGATCATATTGGGAAAATAGATTTATCCAGATATCTTATGAGAATAACACACTTTTGACAAGGTCATTAGACAAGCACTGATCGAGCTGTTTTCATAATGATATGTCGTTGGGGAGAACTCAATCACAATACTATAGTGGAATGATTTCGTGACTAAATGTGTTTATAATTAATACACAAGCTGGATTTTAAGTATAAATCATTTGAGCCCTAATCACATATGTCCAATTGCTCCTTTTGTTAGCTCGTTGGAAATGAATGTAAGTTTCCCCCTAAATGAAGATGAAAATGAAAAATGACTTGGAAATAAATTTATGTTTTTCGAATTAAATGAAATTCAAAAATGAAAATAAACCATTTGGTAATAGTGAATCGTTGAATGTAGAAATATTAAATATATTTTTTCATGGATTTTTTTACGGTAAATTCATCATGATTTTAACGAAATTAGAATTGAGTTAAGAAGATTATTTAATTGGAAATAAATTGTGATGTTTATTTTGAGAAATAAAAAACCAAATAGTAGGTTGGATCGAATTATAAAATATTAAGTTAAAAGTCCAAAAAGCACTTGGAATTAAACCTAATATGAAAGATCCAAAAATGCATATAATTTCAAATCAAAGACTTTTATTGGTAAATTTTATAGGTAAAATTATAGATATATACCGATTTCAAGAAAAAAAAAACTAAGGACATAAATTGTTTTTTTTTATTATTTAGGAAAATATGTCATTTTCTGTTAACATAATGTGAAAGCGCACCATAGAAGACTGTTTTGTACATCTTTGATTAGATAGTTAAATGTTGGTACTTTCATACTTGAGGCTTGAACTTGATTTTTTTTTCTAACATTTTGGATTTTTTTATTTATTTATGTTGTTTGGAGATTTTTTATTTTAATTATGTTTCAAGCTTTTTTTATTTTAGTTTCTAATTTTTACTTTTTAATTAATGCTTTTAGTTAAATTAATTCATATTGTTTGAAGATTTTTTATTTTTATTTTTAATTAATGTTTTTAGTTAGTAAATATGTTATTTTCAAGTTCTTTAATTTTAATTTTAATTTTAATTCATATTTTTTAATAACTCCTTTATTTATATAAATAAAATATTAAATATGTAATTATATAATTAAAAAATATATTTATGATATATATATATATATATCATTATATTAAATAAATTTTATTTTTTTAAAAACTTCAATTAATTTGTTTAATTTATTTTTCTCAATTTAGAATTTTTGTAGGTAAAATATTTTTTTAATTTATATTGTGGATATGATAAATTCTAATTTTAAAAAATCAAATATTTTTTTCAAATCAACATTTTTTCACCTACATTGTAGGTATGGTAAATTCTAATATTATTAAATAAGTTAATTATTTTAAATACTATTGTTTTTAGTAAATATAATTTTGTTATGTGAAAAATATATTAAAAATAATTATTTGATTTTATAATATTAGAATTTACCATACCCAGATGGAAAAAACAAATATTTGACATATAACAATTATAAATCAAGAAAATATATTAAAAAAAGTAATTGATATTTAAAAAAACCTATTTAATAGAATGATATATATATATAAAAAATATAATTTTTTAAATTATATAATTACATATTTATTATTTTATTTATATAAATTAAGGAATTATTGATTAAAAATATTAAAAAAAACATTTATAATGTTGGTGGATTAATCATTTATGATTCACTCGAAGTAATTAAGGAAATAAATTATCTAAAATTAAAAAGGAGGACTCTACAAGGAAAAATTGAAAACTCATTTCCCATACAATTTTGAATCATACAGGTGTAAAATCAATTCTCAACAGTTAAGCCAATTTAGCAATTGTTATTACAAAAAGAAATAGTAGAAATGCAACTAATATGAAATAAAAGACAAAAGAAGAATAATTTTATTTAATTACACTCTTGTTGATTGTCCAAGCAACTAATTCCCTGCTAGGCTAAATTCACCATACCAAAATCAATCCACTAAGCCAAAGGCCCAAATCTTGCATTTGATCTAACAACAGTCGAATGAATAAATGAGGAAATAGGTAAGTCCAAATCCAAAGTTAGAGCTAACCGTTTTTTCTCTCATGAATTTCTTGTAAATAATGTTGATAAAAAGGAAGAAGAAGTTGAAAAACTATTTGAAAAAGGTGGATGATGATTTGGTTGTCGATGATCATTCGTGGAATGGTCAAGTGTTGCCAACATCAAGCTTAGTGGTTGAAACAACATAATTTAAAAAGAATGAGATTATGAGATACTTGAGGAATAATGAAGTTCGAAAGGTCGGAGTTTATGAAAAGCTAAGAGTTGGGAAAACTAGTGTTGTGAATCTTGTAAACAATGAACTCTTAAAAGGGGAAATCAAGTTCAAGATCATAGTAGGGGTCACTGTAGCAAGGAAATGTAGTGTTATTGAACTACAGGATAAGATTGCTAAGGTAATGAAAATATTTTCGAAGATGGAGATGAAAATATAAGAGTAAGAAGGTTGTTTAAATTTTGGAGTGAAAAAGGTAGATTTGCTTTAATCTTGGATGATGTATTGGAGAGATTTTCCTTTGAAAAAGTCAAAATTCCTGAAAATGGATTGTCAAGTCATAAAAATGGATCCACTTTCGAAAGCATATGCATGAACATCATTCTCGGACAAATTTGGTCAAAATCTAATTGTTGAGAACTTGATGAGCCCAACACACCCACTACAGAAGACCTAAGATCTACAACTAATGTTACACCAACTCTCTGAAGTCGATTAACCTTTTATTTTCTAACATCTTAATGCACTATATCATTCAAGCGGCAAAGCCAACCATATATAAAAGCTAACCCAAATGCACTAAGTACTTAGAAACCTAAGTCTTAATCGAAATTTACAATTACAAAAGAAGAGAACACTTTTATTAATACACAATACAATTATAATATGACACACAATTTTTTTTTTTTTACATCATTACAAGAATTAAAGCTCCTACCCTTATTTATAAAGTTTAGTGGTTGTTGGATTGTTAACACCTGTCAACATCTATGCCGTTAATTTTACAAATATTTAATAGCTAGAATATTCATCTAGAATATTTAGTCTTCTAGATAATATCCTATCTCTTTATTTTATTTTCTAGAATCTTCCAAAAAAATATCTCTTAAAGGATAAGTGATAGAGTTGTGTGACTCGAATCCTTGTTTAAGAAATAAAATGCAGTGGCAAAACTAGGAGATTTGTGTACGGACCATGTTGCACAAGTAGAATCTGTATAGAACTACACTTCTTCTACTTGACATTGATTAGAATAAGATTTTCAACCTTTAAATAGATGTAGTCGAAACTCCTCTTGTATCATTTGAATTCAACATTAGTGAATTTTCTTCTCCTCTACCAATAGTTTTTCTTGAAAGGGTTTTCCACGTAAAATCTGTGTGTTTTATTTTTCTTTTCTTATTGTTTCGTAATCATTTCTATTGTCATTATCGACGTTAATTTTAACCGTAATAAAAAAAAGCATCAACAGTTTACCCTCTATATAAGAATTATGTTTAACAAAAGTAGTTCTCATGCATTGAACTAAAAAAAAACTAAAAAAACTTAGTAATGTGATATTACAAGTTACATACAACGTTCAATAATGGAATAGTCTATTGCTCAAACGAGATGCAAGCGAACTTCATTCACGACAAGTGGCATGTGAAGTGTACTTTCTTCGGCGAATAGAGTACTCGAAGATAAAAGAAAAACTTAAATGCACTACACTGAAAGTAAATGTTCATCCCAAAAATCTCTTAATTTAATAGCTTCAAGGCTAAGTTGATAGTAATTCTTAGGGATTTTCAAGTAATAGGAGACACTGTATAGAAATATTGGATGAACAAATTGTCCTATTCCTAGTAAAGTTTTGCTTGGAAGCCTTCAATTCTAAATCGTATTATAGAATTTTTTTTTGAATATATTGATGTGATTACATGGTAGTATCTGTTTATATTTTCTTAACTCTTTGACAATGCACACATACCTTGCACACATATCTATCAATAATGATATGACAAACCCAATTTACGTGAGGTACCTTGACTCAAATGATGTTTTTTTGGATTATTTTTTTTCTAAAATAATATATCAATTTAATTTTATAAAATATGTATCATAAATAACTTTAAATCAATATTATTAGCTTTGATGTTCAAAAATGTACTACATCCTCTAAATCATTTGATGAAAATATGGTTCAAAATCTTCAAAATATGTTTTAAATGTATTATAATTTATTCAAATGTTTTTGGATTAATAGTAATGTATTAGTGTTTAAAATGTTTTAAAAGGATTTTGGTATGGAAATCTCGAGATATATAATTATATGTCTCGAGACATGAAATTTCAAATACAAAATTTTGTTTTAAAAACTACATATCTAGAGACATTGATCCAATATATCTATAGACATTTAACTGTATGTCTCGAGATCAAAGTTAAATTAATACTTGAATAAGCTCAATCTCAATCAATTAAAGTTTAAACACTGCCAAAAATTCTCATTGCCCCATGGTAGGTGAGAATTACCACTTTCTTTTTAAGACTTTGGTTAAAGTCTCGATCAAGAAAGAAACGCTGTTAAACCTTTGGAAACGTAATTAGGCTGCCAAAGCAACACATCGAGGCGACACCGCATGTGCTAACACAAGGATCGGTTCAATGGCTTGGACTTTTCAGTTTGATCATTTTTTAAAAATATTTTAAAACACTATATTTATTATATTGAGATAATAATTAACAAACATATACATATGATTAGTTGAACCAAAGGCAAATGAAAAAAAACATTTACATATTCGTCTAATTATGGTATGGTTTTTAATTGAAAAAATATTAGGATAAATTACACTCAAAGTTATTAAACTATTAGCAAGTTTACGTTTTGGTCATTCAATTACAAAAAATTACAAAATGATCATTGAGTTAATCAAAAGTTTTCATTTAAGTCATTGAGCCTACTAATAGTTTAGTGACATTGGGGTAATTTACTAATAAAAAGTTTTTTAATTTGATTAATGCCCAATTTAATAAATCCTCTCCCCTCCCCCTGCACGGTGGTGACGGTGTTTAGGTGACTATGTGAGTTAAGCCTTGAGCTTTATTATATATTTATTTGGACTGACTATTTACAGAGAAAGTGAACACTCGACTAATAAGCCACAACATTATAGTTGAAGCTTACTTTTTTTTTTAGGATCGAAGCTTAACCTTTTCAAAACTGAAATATCATTGTAATGTTTATTTTAATTTTAATTTGGGTTAATTGCACCAAAATCCTCAAATGACCCATATCCTAAATTGGTTCATGAATTTCAAATTTTTATTGAATTCACAAAGTATCAATATTGTAAGAGAATCAAATGCTTTCTTCAATCTAACTATTAACTTAGGCATTAAATAGTCGTTTAAATATGACCTGAAGCATATTTAAAATACATTGATCAAATTATAAATACGTTTGTATCTATTTTGTAGACAGGTTGGATCCGATATGTATAGAAAATAACCATCCTAAATTTTATCTAACACGTCAAAATTAAATTATTTATGTAGTAAGTACATATGTGTTTTTGTAATTTGGCTCATATGTTTAAATATGCTTCATGTCATATCCAAACCTGCATTAAACACATAAATTGACGAGTAAGCTAATAGAAGGACCTAATTAATGCAATACTAGCACTCTAAAAATTCATTAAAAATGTTTCAAAATCTAAAGATCAATTTAAACTAAAAGTGATAATTTGAGGGCGTTTGATGAAATTAACCCTTTTTATGTCTTCAAATTTTAAGGGTGAATCATTTTCAACCTTTTTGCTTTTGACTTGCACCAATGAGTTTTCATATGGCTGCTTAAATCAACAAAATGTTCAACGAATAGGGTATGGATTGTTTAGCTTTTATTTGTTTGTGTTTGACTATTGATTTAAATAAATGATTATGAATACCATTTTGAGTATATTGAACTGAAAAATAAAAATATTTTGAGAATCATTTATTAGTTAAATTAAATTCAAATAAAATATACTTGGTTGATTTATAATATCAATAAAATGAATAGTTCAAAAATCTCGTGTATTGGTTTGATGATCAGAGTGTTCTGAGTATGAGTCGCACTAATCGCATTGTTGTTAAAATTTTACCCTCACTAAAAACAAATGAATAGTTCAAAACTCATTTAACAAATTATTTATAACTTGTTACTAGCAAGACTTTGGCTGTGGTAGCGAAGATTAGTTGTTAAGATATTCAACATTCAAGTTCGGGTCTCATCTTATAAAAGTTACATTTATGCTAATTAATTAGCTGTGTTAAGTTTAATTAGTTAGTTAATTTAAATTAAATTATTCAGTTCAATGTTTGTAATGTTTAATTTTAATTTATTATATGATTATAATTTAATTCATTATTATTTTGTTAATATATGTGTTTTATTGTTTTATTTAAAAGAAAGTTTAATTATACAAACATATTTTATAGTTTTCTACAAGATGTCATAATTACAATTAAAACTTTGAAGTCTGGTTTAAATTTGTCCTTTTTTTTTTTCAAAATTATTCTTATGAAATATGTGTTTCTTTATTACATGAAACTAAAAACAATGAAATGAGAAGAAAATCTCAACCTATTTTTCTACTAACAAACATTTTGATGGAGAGAAATTTTAAGTTAGTCGAATTGATAAGTTCTATTTTATTATATTAATTCAATTTAAATTATTTTTTGAATCAAATGAAATAAAATTTAAATACATCAAAATAAATTTATTTGAGTAAAATTAAAAAATTAAACCGATCATATTGAAATCTTATCGATAATGTGACTAAATTTCAAGTTAAAAACTTTCTTGTTAGTTTTTATTTTTTCTACCAAAAATATTTCAAGTTAAAAAACATAAATTCAATATATATTTAAAAACTCCAAAACAAAAAAAATTAATTATTATGATAAACTTCATTTGATAATCTGTTTAAAGCCCCACATTTATAATTTTAGACTTTTTCTAAATATATATAAATTAGTATTTTATATATTTTCAAGATTTTAAAAATAATTTTTAATATTTATATATTTATAAAAATTTTGAAAAAATATATTATAAAAATATTATAAACATTTGAAGATTATTTTAATTTTTTGTAATTTTGTTTTGAGAAACATCAATTTGCATTTTTCTAAAACTATCAACAACCTAAAAAGTTATTTAAATTATTTAAATTGTAAAATTTGATTCAACTTGAACATGAGGAATTAAATTATTTATTCAAGTTGATTCAAAACACGAATAGCTCCAATTATTCGATTAAATTAGTTTAAATTTCAAAAAAATTCAATTTTTATTTTACTCCCTAGTACAAACATAGAGAAGAAACTTAGAAAATAAACAAAATAGAAGCACCAAGATGAAGGGAATATTCACAATTAATTTTATTTTCTATGCATTTTTCCAATTTTTTTCTCAAAAAATATAATGTATATTTTATATGTAATTCATCAACTAGTTGAATTTTTTAAGACAGAGCAAAGCCGCCAGCAGCCGGCACAATTGCCGACCATTTTCCTACAAAACACGCGCTTTAACATCGGTAGTTACAAAGTACTAGCAACCGCGTTGCCGACAACCTCCGCCGGGGAAAACGCCAAGAACATGAGAGCCGCCATGATCCCAACAGGAAAGAACAAAAGCAACAATGGCGGAGGCGGTAACGGCGGCAACATCAACGGGAGAAACACCATAGCTGCCGCCAAAGCCACCATCAACAGTAATCCCCCAATTCCAAAGCCAGAAAAAGCCATCGTACAATTGCTTCCTTGTTGTTTTTGGTCGGATCTTGTCACCGTAGTCAAAACTCTTAGCATAATCTCACCAAAAAATGGCGACGGAATGATTAGTTTTAGCAACGAAACTCCTTTAAAAGCTGAAACCCAATGTTGGAGCACAGAAGAAAAAGTAATCGAGATTTCTCGAATGAAAATTTAAGATGGGAAAGGACTCTGGGTTTTGGGTTTGTTGGGAGAACAATGAAATTTTGAAGTGAAAAATGGATGAGAGAATGTGTATATATATAAATATATAAACAAATGTCAAGTTGAATGATGGCTGCGTTAAATCTCAGCTGTTGATTCAGAGTTCAGTGATGTCGTGTCGGTACTCTTAGACCAGGAAATTTTATGTTGAGTGTCGAACAAATTTCTTTTTCACTTTTGGATTATTAAAAATAAATAATATTTTATTATAAAAATATTAAAAATATTTTAAGATCCGGATTAGACTAGTTAATTGGCCAGTTAAATTGAAATTCCCTTAGGTATTAGTTTGAAAAGAGAAAAAAAAATGATTAATTCGTGAATTGATATGGGCCTATTGGATCGGATTAAAAAAATAAATTAAATCAAATTTTATAATTTTTAATATTTTTATTTTTTATAATTTTATAATAATTTATTTGATTTGAATTGAACGAATTATTCGAATTAAAAATCAATAATATGATTAATTTAATCACCGATATAATTTTAAAAATATTAAAATATTTATATCATCATATATTTAAATAAAATAATTCAAGTATGGAATTGATAGAAATATAAAGTTGGTTTTAGAAGTGAAAGTTACATACTAAGAAGTTATTAGCGGTTGATTAAGTTTAATTTGATTGGTGTTGTTGTTATTGAAATAATGAAAAAGATATAGTTTCGAGTGTATTTAGATAAGTTTTTTTTTTCCTTTGATCTAAAGATATAGAGAAATTATGAGTAGAAGTACACATCGTATAAAAAATTATTAATGAGGGAAAATTTTTAAAATTTAAAAAATGGACGAAAAAATATTATTATTACTGGTAAAAATATTAATAATTTATTTTGTAATTCTTAATTTTAAAATAATAAAATTATAGACATTCTTATATTTCTTTCATTTTAATATTTTTTATGAATTGACTAATCATATTAGGAAATTTATTTGGTTTATTGTCAGTGTAGTTTTTAGATTCCACAAGCAGGGTCAGGGCTTGACAAGTGTTAGTGGCGGAGTTTGAAATTTTTTTGGGTTGGGACAGAATTAAATTGTATATTTTTACGATAATAAAAATGTAATTTCATCATTTTAATGGTATATATCTTTATAATTTTTAAAGGGTTAAATCGAATTTTTATCATTTTTGAGGGTCAAAATGTAATTTTACCATTACTAATTTAACATTTTATAAACTATAAAGAGTCTAAATTAAAAAATTTATCATTTTAAGGGACCAACATTTCGCCAATGACAAGTATCCTATAAAGATATAATAAAATACTAAAAAAAAATATAAATATCAATTTTTTAAGATTACTTGTGAAATAAAAAGATTATACGGTCAGTATATCAAATACTCTCACCAATTTAATTAAGGAAAAATATTTTGTACACTAAAAATAGGGTTAAGTTGTCGATAAATATCTTATATGATATATTAAAATATTAATAATATAATAATATAGAACGAATGAGATTCATAACAATTTTTTAACTATACTTAGTGAAATTAAAACTGTTATTGCATTAAATGCTAACCATTAAGTTAATATTGGACTAACTTTTGACACCAAATAATTTAATAAAAATATTTAATGCATAACCAATGCAGTTAAAAACTCCCCAAGCAAAGATGAAATATTGCCATGTATTCTTAAAAAAAATATTTAAAAAATACAGTAAATACATATAATTTATTAAATCATACCTATAAAATTAAAAAAAAAAAACTTTACCAGAATAGTAACCCATTTTTTTATAGAAGTAAAATGATTTCACAATGACTAGAGTATAAGAAGAGAAATTGAGAATTGCCAGGAAGGTAATAACACGATAAAAATGTGAAAAATCCCAATATTTGTTGTTAGACATCAAAAACATTGAAAAAGTAGGAAGATTTGAATTAACTTTAAGAAGGTAGAAAATCAATATTCAAAGTATTTAATTCCAAAATTTTGGCACTGTTGGGTTGATCGGGAGTTGTAGCTGCGTTTCCTTAGTCAATTTATCCGTCTAACTCGACTTTTTAACACTTAATTTAGCCACCATAATCATGTGTCAATTTTCTTTATTCCGTCTTCTCCTAAACCTTTGTCTCTTCCCTTCGCCCCAACTTTTCCTTTAAATATTTTATTTTCAGAATCCCTTTTGTTACTCCACATGTATAAAGGTTGGATGGTTTGTGGAGTTTGACAAGTTGAATTTAGGTCGAGTTGAGTTTTAGCAAGGGATTCATCTAGAATTGATTTTGATGGTATACATGTTTCTCGAATTTCAAGATTTTTTAGTGTATAAAAGTATTATAGAGTTTTTTATATTCCAAACTAAATTACATTTTATTTTCTCTATATAAAAATAGGTAAATTAATTCTTATAAGTAAGATCAAAGAGTAAATTAATTATTTTATTTAAAATTTTATTCATTTTTATCGCTAAATTCTAATTTTTATATGTTAACATAAAATACACGTGACACGTTACGTGTAACTATCTAACTATTCCGTTAACTACATGTAAGGTTCAAATTAAAGTAAATTGAAATTCGAGTTGTTCGGTGTCCAAGACAAAATCAAGTTGGAACGTTGGATTCAACTTGTTTCGTGTCCCTAGTTACTACTTTTGCAAACAAAATCAAGTTGGAACGTTTGGATTCACTCCAAATTCAAACAAAACTGGTTAACTTTGCTGTTTATAATTTAACTACATAGAATGATTTAATTTTATTTATGCATGTAAAAGTTACATATTTAAATTATAAGCATGTGTTTATAAATAATATATAACAAATAATAAAACATATATATTAAAATTAATAATAAAAACAATACATATACAAAATGAAAAAAAATTAATTTAAATTGAGAGTAAAAAAAATTAAATAAGTAAATGCATCATATTAAACATAATAAATGCATATCAATTGTTTATCATGGTATTTTTTTTTTCTATAATATGTCATTAGAAGTGAATCTAGAGAGGCTGGCAAGGTCCTATCCCTCCTAAAATGAAATTTTTTTTATATAAGTTCCTAATTTTTTTAAAAAAATTTTATATTAGTAAAGGTAAAATTCTATTTTGCCTCCTAAAAATGATACAATTTTAATTTAATTTCGGTCTCTTAAAAAAAATTTCTGACTTCACCTTTACATGTCAAAAAATTATCATGTTGGTCAAAAATATTTAAATTAAAATCAAATTATAAAAAAATTAAATATCAATTTAATTTGTAATTTCAACTCAATCAATGTCATTAATTATATAAAAAGTACGAAAAGATAAAAAATGGTCAAAATAATAATAATAATAATCATTCAATAGAAAGTGTACATTAATCTTTGCTCAACCGAGTTGAAATTGATTATTCTTTTTAATATTAACTCAATATATATATATACATGCGAGAGATATCAAGTTATATTAGTGAAAAAATTGATTAATTGTTATTTTTGAACAATTTTTTTACAATTAATATTTTTATAAATTCTTATCAAATTCACAATATAATTTTACCCATCACGTTCATAAAATTTTTAAGTTAATTTATATTTATATAAGACAGTCATGATTGTTGAAGGTTTTTTTTTTTTACCCTTGTATAAATAATTGTTGAATTTTTTATATAAAAAATATTTAAAATTTACGTGCATTATCCATTATCCAAACGAATAAAGTATAAAAAACAAAACATATAAAAGCTAAAATACGAGGCTATATGACCACAAAAAACACAATCACGGTGCGATAAGATAAACATATGAATATATATTTTTGTATAAGAAAAATAGAGAAAGTCCCAAAAAAATCCATTTTATTATTTAAAAAACAATAAAATTTATTTTTTATGATCATGTTTATATAAATTTCTAATTGAATTAAAACTAATATTTAAATTAAATAAATAAAAATATTAAGTGGAATAGAAAGGAGCGAAGTTTGAAAATGCCCCCAAAATGGAAGAATGTTGGGGAAGGGAGCAAAGCGAGAAGGACAGCAAAATCGTACACAAGGCGTCTTAGTTCAATGAATAGGGGGGTGTGAAGACCGAAGACGAGTGAAGAGAATCGACGTAGGCGCGTCTTTCGGTAGTTGATTTGGTTTTGGGTAAATGAGGTACATGACACGCAAGTTGGTGGTATGCCACTCGCTAACCTACCTGCTTTCTGTCATTCAAGATGCACCGAATCTGAACCCACCTCGCTATCCCACCCCCACGCCTTTTTCATTTTCTTCCTCTTTTATTTTCCTCTCACCCCCACGTACTATCATTTGATTTCCTGATATAAGAACTCATTTGGATTTTAATTCGATTAGAAATGTTATAAAATTATTTTTATATTTGAAGTAAATTTTATTATTTGAGAGTGTTTTTATTTTTTTTAAATATTTATATAATAAGATTTAAAGTCATACTAATTGTATTATTTGTATTTAAAATTTTCACTTATCCAAAATTTTATTTTAAATTTTTAAAAATTATTTTTAATAAATGATTTATGGTCTACATTCTAAAAATCAAAAATTAAACTTGGATTTAAAATCTATCTACACTTGAGGAAAATTTTAATGCTCTCGTAACATCTAAAATTAATACCTTGTTAAGTACATGTTTTAAATTTGAAAATATTCACTAATTAATGATAATCAATGGAATTCTTTCCGTATTTTACGGTTAAAGATTTTATCTTTTTATCATAATTTTAGCATATCCTTTAACATTTTTAGAAAAAAATCGTTACAAAGATTTCATGACTGCATAATATCATTAATAAATAAAATATGCATAAATTGAGTCATAATAATTAAAATAACATCATGATATATTTAAATTCATATTCTTTTTGATGAATCATATAATAGGAAGATAAAGTTTTATCATGTGATTAGAACCTATATCACACTTAAAATGATGAACAGTCTAACCATCAAACCAACACACAAAATTTATTTAAATCCATATATTTTATAACATGCATACATACACACATACATATACATACATGGCATTATCTCGATACACATATGTATATGCATATGATTATATATACAAATACAAATACTACATGCATATATTCATCTAACATTTCATACTGACAAAACTACGTAACTACGTATCTACATGACGTACTTAATATACCTATCCTAATATACATGCACGTTACTTAATAATATATACATACTATCATCATCTAATCGTCACATTCAAATTAAAAAATAATGAAATCGTCACTAAGTACAATTATACTTAAAAATATATTCATATAATCTCAAACATATTCTGACATGTAATTGATTGGCAGAATTATATATAAATTCAATGAACTTTTTGTTATTTAAAAAAAAAAATAAAACACATGGGAAGTAAAAATCACAAGAACAACATGAATGCCCCCGCAATCAAATGTTTATGGACAATCCCAAAAACTTGCATGAAATGAAATTAACCAGTCACATATTTCATGATGCAATGAACAAAGAAAGCTAATCATGATAGAAAAGTTCAAAGTCATGAGATTTCAGAAATCCTAATGTGAAGATATTTAGTGTATCATATTTAATAGCGTCAAGCTTTCATTGTCAAAATATATATATCCAGCATATAAAACAAAGTCAAAGATAACAAATCATGAATCAAACATGTGCCTATGATATCGATTAATGCTTTCTTTTCTCTTTTCTTATTGTATTTTTCTTCAACTTTCTCTCTTTCTTCTCCCCCGAGTAAGTTTAGTGACTAATTCTTTATGTTTTATAGGTCCATTAAGAGGGTAAACGTTGACCGTGAGTTTTAAAACTATTCCATATCTAGGACGAGAATCGAACCCTTGCCATGAGTTAAGTAGGAGAGACCCTTGTTATCTCACCTAACTTCTCATGGTTAAGGAAAGTATATATTTATCTCTTGTTTGAATGGTTAAAATTTAGAGTTAATTGCATCATACATCCTTAATATATAACTTTCATTTTAAATTGATTCTCAAACTTTAAAACATTTTGATTAGATCTCCAAACTATCAAGGATATATCAATAAGATCATTCCATTACTAAAATTGTTAAACTAATCATTAAATGAAAAGTCAAATCTAATGTGATAGCTTAAAATGAAAAACTTAAAGAAAAATTGAAGATTTTACAATGGCTATATCATTCGTTCTCTTTTTTCGATTCTGCTTTATTTTTAGTTTTAACTTTTAAAAGTTATGCAGTAAAATTATACTTTTCAAAAAAACATTTTAAATTATGTTAAACAAAACCCATTATTTGGGTTATGGATTCCAATATTGTGAATGATTTTACATACTTGTAGAAGTCGTATACCCAACGCACCAACTTTCGGTTCATTATCTATTTGAACTTAGACTTTTACTTACATCAAAATGTACGAGCCACGCATACATAGTCCATCATCCAGTCAATATTTAGGTATGTCATACTATGAACGTTAAAAGTGAATACATCCATAAACGAATCTAGGATCTATTATACTTGCGTATTGTCTGATGTGCTACCAGTCCAACGAGTCACATCATGTCTTTATCTTCTGGGAGTCATCCGCTCCAATGCTCAAACAAAGCATCTTCCCAATTGGATTTGATAGACGACATATTAGTCTTTCAATCGGTTTTCTCGTTTTCGATTAGACTAAGGACATGCTTAGGTCCATCTACTAATACAAGTTGTATTTCCATATTACGATCCGATCACGTAATACTACTTAGTATTAGTTAAACGCTAGATAACTAATGAGCCAATATTTGCTTCCATTTTTATTTTGTGCAAAAATCGTTAAAGACATTATACAATGAATATTAATGTGATCAATGGATCTTTTATTAAACCAATTTGTTCGAAAAATACAAGTATACAAAGACGAAAATATTACATTTAAGGCACCAGATCCAATATATGTATGTATAGATTTTAGGGTTTGTTAATAGATTTGTTATTTCTTTATGCTTTTATAGATTAGGGTATATGTAATGAATGTAAATTGCAAAGTTATCAAAACTGATTCAGTGGTCGAGCTGATCAAGTCACTAGCTCGTCGATCTGACCAATTCAATTAAATAAATCATTAAAAATTCATAGAATGAAATATTTAAAAAAATGGGTTCAACAAATTCAACCAATTTTTTTAGCTTAATTCAACTTGTCTATGACGATTCTTAGGTCAACCAATCAGATGCCTCTATAGACCAATATCCGGGTTGGTTGTTAGTCCAACTAATTGGCCTAGTCCTGTTCAAACAACCATGATAAATTTTGTATTTTAATTAAAAAAAACCCAAACATTTTATTGAAAAGATGCAAAAAGATGAAGTAATTCAAATTCATCATTTTGATATAATTTCTTGAACTCATTTTTATTAATTTTAATTACAATTAATAGATTAAAATTTTACTTTATTTATATGATTCATTTGGTTTGAAGTATAGGGTTTAACTCAACAGGTCACTTTAGCTGGTCAGTTCTGTCAAAACCACTTCGGGAACAGGGCTTCAAAAAATCATTTTAATATTTTAAAGTTTGGAAAAAGTGGGGGAGTCGCCACCAATCTTTTATTTTGGGGGTGTGATTGGATCACCACAAAACGTTAAAAACGTTTTAAAAAGTTGGTCTTCGAAATTCAGAGAAACAGGTTCGGGAGTCGGTTACGCATGAGGAAGGATTAGCACCCTCATACGCCCAAAATTGGTACCACATGATTATTTTCGGGTCTTATTTTTTGAAAACAATGAAAACTTGAGTCAAGTTTAAAATGCGATGTTTATTTTAAAAGGCTTTGTAATTTCAAAGCAAATTCTTTTAAGAAAATTCATCTCGTGTTTTGAATCTCTTATGAGAACTAGAAGTCATGTCCAACACATTAGGGCACTATATTCTCGGAGTTTCAAAATTGAAGGACGTTTCGAGACATTTTAAAGAGAGTATTCTATCGCGTGAATTATACGAAACTCACACCCAACACATTAGGGCATGGTGTTTCGAGGTTTTCACACGAAAGGACATTGTTTCATTTTTGTCTTAACATTCTTTGTATATAGATATGTAAAAATTGAATGATGTTTCGGAAACTTTTGAAGAGGATATTCGATTCGCATGAATTACGAAAATCACACTCAACACGTTAGAGCGCGATTTCTCGAGGTTTTCACGCGAAAGAATGTTGCCTCGTTTTGTTTTTAAATCACTCGTGATATATATAGATATATTTTGAGAGTTTGAAAATTTCGTATTGAATTTAAAATGCAATCCTCGGACACATAGTTTAAGAGATTCGAATATGGAATACCCGTTTACTTCAATTTTCGCGGAGAATTAAAATCGTGACCAACACGTTAGGACACGATGTTCTCGGAATCTCGGAGGTAACAGGTATAAAAATCCCAAAAGAGGATATTCGACGCGTGTGCGTTATACGAAAAAATCACACCCGACACGTTAGGGCATGATTTCCCGAAGTTTCCACACGAGAAGAACATTGCCTCGTCTTTAATATTTCTTTGAAAGTGAACATGTAAGTTTAAGATATCAAATGGCAATTAATAAGAGAAATTAAATGCGAAGCAAGATAATAAGCAAATAAATAGTATGCAAAATGTAAAATGCAGGTGCATAATAATTAAAATAAATGCAAATATTGATGAGGAAGAAAAACGATGCAATCGAGGTTAAAAACGGGACCTTTGGACGCTCGGAGGCAAAATGGTAATTTTTGACTCTTGATGACAAAAATGTAATTTCGGGAAAATTCGGGGTTAAAATAGAATTTTAGAAAGTTTGGGGATAAATGGTACTTTTGGGTGAAATTGAGTTAAAAATGGAATTTTGGAAAATTTGGGGGTAAATTGGTAATTTTGGGTGAAATCAGGGTTAAAACGAGATTTTAGAAGGTTCGGGGGTAAAATGGTAATTTTTGAAAGTTTTGGGGTCAAAAATGAAATTTTGGTAGGTTCGAGGGCAAAATGGAAATTTTTGGTGAAATCGACGTCAAAATGGAATTTTAAAAAGTTTGGGGGTAAAATGGTAATTTTTGGTGAAATCGGGGTTAAAAATGGAATTTTTGGAAAGTTTAGGGGTAAAATGGTAATTTTTGGAAGTTTTGGGGACCTATGAGCAATAAAACCAAAGAATGGGTGACACGTGGCAGCCTCACAGGCATCTAGAAGTCAAAGGACTAATTTGTAAATCTTGAAAAATTCCTGGGCCAATTATGTAATTAAACAGAAGTTGATTTAGGGATTAAATTAAGATAAAATAAAAATAAAAAGGATCAAATGCACAAATAAGCCAAAATAGTGACATGTGGCAGCTTCTAATGCATTCAAAAAGTCAAAGGATTAAATTGAAAAGTAATTAAAATTACTAGGCAAAATTAAAAATAAATTAAAAATATGAAAAGGACCAAATTAAAACAACAAAAAATGCGGAAGGACTAAACGTGCAAATAGACTATTTGTTGAAAACACGCGGATCCTGAGGGTCCACCGGGTCGGATCGGGTCGGGTCTATGGATCTTATAAATATTATTTTAAATCTCTTTTTTTTATTCATTTCATTTGCTTTCCTTTTTAAAACAAAAAAAATAAATATCCCCAACCCATTTTCTCTCAAACTCCTCCAAACCAAACCTAGAAACCGGCCAACATGGACCTTCGATCTTCGCCGGGCCACGCGCCGTCGCCTGGTGGTCTCGCCGGTGCTCCGCCGCTGCTTCCTCGCCTCACGCGCCTATCATAGCTCTTCTCCGTTCACCGGCATCCAAATTTGAAGGTAAAGTTTCCTCTCTTCTTCTTCTGTTTTTGTTTTCTTTTTAGAACTCATCTATTTTCATTTTTATTCGTTTTTTTTGTTCTTTATTCCAAGCCAGATCTGGTTTCAAACCAGATTTGGAAAATTTAAAACCCCCTTTTTAAAAAAAAACCGTTTGTATATTATTGTTTTTTTTTTATCTTTTGTTTTCAAGTTTTTGATTCCCCTTTTTGTAAAAAGTTGTGTTGTTTGGGTTTATTTTTTAAAAAAAACTCTTCTTTGTTTCTCGCAGTGTCTAATGCAACGAAGAATGGCCGATGGTCAGAGGCTAGTTCGGTGTGATCTCGACGGCGGTGGTAGTCAGGGAGTCTCTGCCCTTTCGTCTCTTTTTTCTTAGAAAAAGATTAATAATATTTAATAATATTTATTACTAATACCGTTTTTTTTCCTTTTGTTGTTATCACGAAATATTTATTATTATTTAATATTGGTAATGTGAAAATTAATATTAGTATTAATAATATTTATTAATACGTTTTGAAAGATGAAACAATAAATACCCATATGGATAGTAAATGTATGTTATTAACACACTTAGAAATTTATGGGTTCATATGCTTGAATCATGAATAACAATAAATATTTATTAGCCGTACCTGGTTGCTTTCGAAGCTCGAATATCCTGCTATTTGACTTTGGTCTCAAGAATTGAATGCTCAAAAATAGGTTTCTTTATATTGCTTTTTTAGTCTGTTTCACCAAGGGTTCGTAACAGTGTTGATTTCTCAAAGGGTTTGTATCTTGATTTTCAAGAAGGGTTCCCCCCATTTTACAGAATTCAATTTGGCTTTTATAGCCAATACTTACAATGATTCTGTTTTGTTTTACACAATTTAATGCTAGTCTTATTCTCCTTTTGTAGGTTCGGCGATGGGGCTTGTAGCAGTGGCGGTGGTAGGTGAGCAAGTTGAAGCTAAGGATGGTGGCAGGGGCTGATGACGTGGTGACCTCCAATTGGTTGAGGTGGAGGCAATCAGTACAAGTGGGAGCTAGAGGTGGGCCATTGGGCTAGTCTTAGGTCCATTAGTATTTAAGTCATTTAAGGATTTGACCCAATTGGGCTTTGTAACTTAAACATTGTAATTGGACCTATATTTGTAAATGGACTTTAAGTTTAGTTTCTTTAAATTTTAAGTTTAAAATTATTTCATATTTAAGCTAACAAATTTAAATTTAAAAATGAATTTTAAATTTAAATTTAAATTAAATTTAAACTTAGAAATAAATTTGAAACCAAATCTAAACTTAAAAAATAAAAAGTTGACCCAAAGTCTAGGCCCGGATAAATTGGGTTTCAACAAGTTCTTATATCTATACCCAATTATTTTATGCAAACTATGAAAATCCCTTGCCGTGTTTATGCAAAAATTAAGATTGCTAGGGCCTTTATTTGGGGGATATCTGAGGCTAGTTAGAAACTGTCTTTGGTCAAGTGAGGGGATTGTTGTCAGCCTTGTCTAATGGAGGATTAGGCCTTCGATATCTTATGAAACAAAATGATTCGTTTGTGCTTAAGTTGGGCTTTAATCTTCTCACAGATAAGCAAGGTTTGTGGGTTAGGGTGCTTCAAGCTAAGTACAAGATTTTTGAAGACTACCGAGAAGATATTTCAAGAAGTAAGTGTTTTTTCGTTTGGAGATCGCTTGCAAAGGTTTGGCCCCTTTTACATTAAAGTCTACTTTAATTGGTTGGAGATAGGAATCTAATCAAATTTTGGACTAATAATTGGATAGTAGAGGTGGGTCCTCTTATTAACTATTGTCAATCTCCTTCTCTCATTGATGAAACTATGACTCTTCGAGAGGTAGTGACTATGAAGGGTGATTGGAATTAGGATTATATGCGATGTTCTTTTAGTAATGATATTCTTTCTTATATTGCGGGCATACTGACTCTGATCCACCTAGTAGGTCCTGATGCTATTGGATCAAGTTGGAGAACCAATGGTAAGTTTACCGTCAAAGCAGCTTATGGTATGCGGTTGAAAAATTCCCTTAATCTACCGGAGGATAAGTGGAAACTTGCTTGGTTTTTTATTGGCCCACAACGCGTTCGCCAATTTATTTGGGTAGTTTACTTACGAATGGGGAACGTTGTAGGAGAGTTTTATTGGAGGATCCATCATGTAAGCTTTGTGAGAGTGTTGAAGAAACTTGTTTCCATGTATTACGGGATTGTTGTAAGAGAAGTATGGGAGCAGATTGTCCCTTCAAGGTTATCGAACCAGTTTTTTTCTAATTCATTAGGGGATTCGCTCTCTGCTAATTTGAGGAATGATCTTGATTTAAACTTTCAAGACGTGAATTGGCCATCTTTATTTGGTATTGTTTGTTGGAGGATTTGGAAGCAAAGGAATTCTTGTGTGTTCCAAGATGTTCCTTTTAACTCAATAAATGTGATCCATTCTTTGTGGTGTTAGGCCAGCGTAGTTAAGCAAAGGCATGCCAATTCAGGTGGGAATACTACGAATCGGAGTAAGGAGCAAAAGTGGTGTTTGCCACCCACCAGTTCTTTTAAACTAAATACAAATGACGCTCAGAATCAGAACTCTAAACTTCTTTGTTTTACAATAGTGGCACGTGATGAGCATGGTAAATGGATGTGAAGAGTAGGAAGAAATATTAGTAGATGTAGTGTTCTACAAGCTGAGCTTTGGGCTATTTATGATGGCCTCCAAATAGTGTGAGAGAAAAATTGAGAAAATGTTATCGTTGAGAAAAATTGAGAAAATGTTATCAAAGGTATTCATGATGATATCAGAGGGCGTACGAACAGAGATTTGGTGAAGCAAATTCAATAACTTTTCAGATGCGATTGAAGAGTGGATTTTAAGCAAATACCAAGGGAGGAGAATTGTACTACTGGTATTGGCTGACCTGATGAAAGACTTTTCTATCAGTACTCGAATTTTTCATGTGGCTCCTTCATTGGTTGTTGACCAGATACGGTTATATAAATACTTTTTAATATCTAACCTTGTTGCTACTGTTAACTTGTAATTGATTTTTCTTTTTTTGTTACAAAAAAAGGTATAAGGTTTAAATAGATAAGTACTAAAATTTTATTAACAACACATTTATATAAGGCATCAAATTCAAGAAATTCTTTTTAGAATGTATAATTTATATCACATTACATGTTAATAAGATAATTAATTAGTTAATAACATAACATTAGGAAAATCTAAAAAAATAACATAATTTTTAATGTTTTTAGAATTAGATCGATGATCAAATCGATCATATCATCGTTTTTCGATCCAACTACTGATTTGGCTAGTTTACTGTTTAATATATAAATATTAAAAATAATACTTAAAACCTAATTTAAAATATAACTTGGACCAAACTTTTAGTGGAGCTAAATTACTATTAAGGCCCAACTATGGTTAGGCCTATAGCAAAAAATTTGACAAAACCCTAGTCTCATCATTTTTTATTTTCCCTACCCGCGTAACATCTTTTCATCTCTTTTCTATTTTCAAACTTTTTTCCTGTTATCTGAACTTCTTCATTTTCCAACTCAAATCTATTGGGTTTTTTGTTTCTAGAAACGAAAATGGCTTGGTGAAATTCCAAATCACCCAAGCTCAAAGCTAACCTCATTGAGTTTTGATTATTGTTCTTTGATTGTGTCACAGCTGGGTCCGAGAATACAGGACAGGTGGGAGAGACAGGTCAAGTGGAGCCATGTAAGAGTAGGAGGGAAAGAAGAATTCCAACATCCCTAACAGATTTTGTCCTATCTTAGGGAATAGGCTATAAATAAGACGAGAATATGTACAGAGAAGGGGAATTTTACTGCTTCTTTGAAATCTAAGCTTCTTTCTTCCTTATCCAATTTTCTCAATTTCTATACTGTTTCTTTCCTTTTCAAGTCCGCTCATAACATATTGGTGCTTTCATTGACCTCTCAATGGTGAATCATTCGGAATCCATTAAAGCTCTTCAAGAGACAACAGGTCATCATGACAAAATTCTCGACTCGTTACAAAACCACGTCACAAATCAAGAACAATGGAACACAACTACCCAGCTCACACTTCAGGACATAGCCAATCAGTTACACGCTATCTCTGCCCAGTTGGGAATCTCGACGAGGACATCAAGAGGAGGTGACGTTACCATCGATAGCAGCATGATTCGAGGAAAGGCAAAGGCCCGCGCCGATTCAGATGATGTGTTTCCCTTTGCTCCAAAGCCTGTTCAAGTAGAGCTTCCTTTGTTTAGTGGAAAAGATCCAGAAGAATGGTTAGCATCGGCCTATGATTTTTTTGATTTCTACGACACGAAAGACCATCACTGCGTCACCATGGCTTCTTTCCGAATAGATGGCTCGACGAAGAAGTGGTTCCGGTGGATACAGCGTCAACGACAGCTGACAGGGTGGAATCACTTGGTTGACTCGATTAAAAAGCGATTTATCGTCCTGGAAATTGAATCATCAGCAGGATAATTATCGAAGTTGACCCAAACAACGACCGTGAAGGATTATCAATCTCGGTTCGAGGATTTAGCCTTGCGTACTCAGAACTTATCCGATGAATTTTTAACAGACTGCTTTATTTCAGGGTTATGAGCGGATATCAAGAATGAGGTACTAAGTCATCGCCCTTCATCTATGATTGAGGTTCAAGCATTAGCTCGATTTCAAGAAGCTCATTTACACGATCGACGATAAATGGGTCGGGCTTCTTCCAACAAACTGCCACCATTATTACCCACTCCCAACCTGGATATGACTAGACCTAAGTTTCAACCGGCCACCCACCTCCATTGGATCAACCCAATCCAGCAGTTTCCACTATCCCAATCGCTCGTCGTATTTTATCGGCTGAGGCTCAAGCACCCCGTGAAAAGGGACTGTGCTATTACTTTGATGCCAAGTATTTTTCTGAACATAAATGTAAAAACCCCAAACTATTTATTTTGGATGATGAAGGCACAGCGATTGTTACACCACAGCCACAATCACCATCGATTCTTGTTACCTCGGACGGCGATGACATTGATGAATCTGGTCAAGATCAATCTTTGGTGTCCCTTAATGCATTGGCAGGTGGGTTCTATCCTAATACTATACGAGTCGTGGAGACTATTTCGGGTCATCAGGTCCGGATTCTAATCGACGACAGGAGTACGTATAATTTTATTCAGTCTCACGTAGCCAAGCATTTGGGACTTCCAATTACATCTACCCCCAATTTTAGAGTCATGGTAGGCAATTGTCAAAAACTGCAGAATGAAAGGTGTATCAAGGATCTTCAATTACGATTTCAAGGGACTGAAATTGTAACAGATTTCTATGTGCTTCCATTGGAAGGTACTGAACTAGTGCTTGGGGTCGCGTGGCTAGCTACTTTGGGTCCAATAATAATAGATTCCTCCAAATTATCATTTCAATTCCGACAAGGCACCGACGATATTCATTGGATGGGTGAGCCTAGTGTTGGACCTCAACAGGTTTCGATGCAATCGCTTCGTTGGATGGCTGAAACAAACGCTATGGCCACGTGTTATCTGTTGCATCTTCAACAAACATCCTTGGTTGAGCCTTCGGTTTCGTCAACCGACATGGTAGCTCTATTAGAAGAATTTGAGTCGGTGTTTGTTTCTCCTAAAGGCCTTTCACCTGCTCGACGAAATGACTATGCCATAAATCCCTAACCTGATGCGAAGCCGGCTAACGTTCGTCCTTACAGTTATCCTTTTTTCCAAAAAGCGGAGGTTGAACGACAAGTTCAACAAATGCTGGATCAAAACTTAATCCGTCGGAGCATTAGTCCATTCTCTTCCCCGATCCTCCTTGTCAAGAAAAAGGATGGCACGTGGCGATTTTGTGTGGATTATAGAGCATTGAACGCCGTTACAGTCAAAGACAAGCTCCCTATTCCAACAGCCGATAAATTGTTTGACGAGTTGGGCAACTCTTAGTTTTTCTTGAAGCTTGATTTGCTTGCCGACTACCACCAAATTAGAGTTCAAGCTGTCAGCGTTCACAAAATCGCATTTCGCACACACGAGGGCCACTACGAATTTCTCGTCATGCCTTTTGGCTTGACCAATGCTCCGTCTACTTTTCAGGCTACAATGAATGATATTTTTCGCCCCTTTTTACGCAAATTTGTATTGATATTTTCTAGATGATATACTCGTTTACAGTCGTTCTTGGTAGGACCATTTGCAGCATGTTCGGTAGGTCCTCTTACGATTGAAGGAAACTGGATTTGTTGCCAAGCGAAGCAAATGTACATTTGGCCAATCTATAGTCGAGTATTTAGGGCATATCATTTCAAGAGAGGGTGTGGCTGTGGATCCGACCAAAATCGAGGTAATACGTGATTGGCCTACTCTCACAATAATACGGGAGGTTCGTAGCTTCCTCGGTATCGCAGGGTACTACCGGTACTTTATAACAGGGTTCGCTTCCATTGCAGCGTTGATCTCGGACTTGTTACGAAAGGATCAGCCTTTCGAGTGGACTCCTACGGCTCAAACAGCACTAGAGCTCTTTAAAACATGTCTTTGCTCCGCACCGGTGCTAGGTCTGCCTCAGTTTGATAAGGAATTTCAGGTTGAAACGGACGCGTCAAGTGTTGGCATCGGGGCTGTTCTCACTCAGGAAGGTAAGCCCTTGGCTTATTTTAGTCAAAAATTATGCCCTCGTTTGCAGAATTCCTTAACATATTCTTGCGAGATGTACGCGATAACATAAACGGTGGGCAAGTGACGCCAATATTTAGTAGGTCGTAAATTGAGCATTATTACGGGCCAACGTGCTCTACGTGAATTAAACCAGCAAACCATACAGACACCGGAGCAACAACGCTAGCTCTCCAAATTGGTGGGTTATGATTTCGACATCCATTATTGTCCGGGCAAACAAAATACAGTCGCGGATGCCTTGTCGCGCGAAACACTGGCTAGTTTCATGGCTCTCTCTCGGCCTGTTTTGGGGATTATTGAAGCAATTCGGGCAGCAATACTCGTCAATGAGGAACTCCAATTGCTTCGATCCAAGTTACAACATGGTTCTACAGATTTAGTTGGATACGATGACAGAGACAGTTTGATTTTCTTCCATGGGCGTGTTCTAGGTCCTAACGAGACAGCCTTGCGTACTTTGCTTTTGCGCGAATTTTATAATTCAGTATTAGGGGGTCATGCTGGAATTACAAGAACCTTCCATTGTCTCGCTGCGAGGTTTTATTGGAAAGGGATGCGTCAGGATATTCGTCGTTTTGTTCTCAATTGTCAAGAATATCAACGCATGAAGAGTGACAGTTTATCGCCGGCAGGTTTACTTCAGTCACTTCCTATTCCAACTCAAGTCTTTGAGGATATATCTATGGATTTCATTGTTGGGTTACCGATGTCTAACGGTAAGGAAGCTATTTTGGTGGTTGTGGATCTTCTTAAAAAATACGATCATTTTTTTGCGTTGCCTCGCCATTTTGATAGTGCTTATATTGCTCGTGTCTTTATGCAATGAGTGGTTAAATTACATGGTATTCCACGAACAATTGTGAGTGACAGGGATCGCATTTTTCTGAGTGAATTCTGGACAGAATTGGCCAA
This sequence comes from Gossypioides kirkii, assembly GCA_005610355.1. Lineage (NCBI taxonomy): Eukaryota > Viridiplantae > Streptophyta > Magnoliopsida > Malvales > Malvaceae > Gossypioides > Gossypioides kirkii. The sequence continues at coordinate 7,676,207 of CP032252.1, read as the reverse complement.
ATTACAAGGAACAGAGTTATGTTCCAGTTCTGCATACCACCCCCAGTCTGATGGGCAAACGGAAGCGTTAAATCGTTACCTAGAAATGTATTTGCGCTGCATGACGGGGGATGATCCTAGTAAATGGGAAAAAAATTTAGCTTGGGCGGAGTATTGGTATAATACGGCGTTTCAAACATCGGCAGGCATGACACCTTTTCAAGCATTGTATAGTCGCAAACCTCCTACAGTTCTTACATATTTGGAAGGCAGTTCTCCTAACGGACAGCTTGCTCAAGAACTCTTGGAAAGAGATGAACTGTTGCAACTCTTGAAACACAATTTGACAAAGGCTCAAGCTCGTATGAAACTCCAGGCCGACAGACACCGTCGTGATCTTGAATTGGCTGTTGGCAGTTGGGCGTTTGTGAAATTACAACCTTATCGACAACTGTCTTTGCGACTGCAGCGGCATCAAAAGCTCGGGCCTCGTTTCTTTGGTCCTTTCCAGGTTCTACAACGCATTGAGTCAGTTGCTTATAAGCTTGACTTGTCAGACTCGACAAAGATCCCTCCAATATTCCATATCTCTCAACTCAAACTTTGCCTCGGAGGACCACTACAACAGATCACACCCTTGCCACTGATGCGTGAAAACATTTCGCTTGCCTCTAGAACCTTCTTCTCCAGACGGGGGTAATGTCACAGCTGGTTCCGAGAATACAGGACAGGTGGGAGAGACAGGTCAAGTGGAGCCACGCAAGAGCAGGAGGGAAGGAAGAATTCCGACATCCCTAACAGATTTTGTCCTATCTTAGAGAATAGGCTCTAATAAAACGAGAATATGTACAGAGAAGGGGAATTTTACTGCTTCTTTAAAATTTAAGCTTCTTTCTTCCTTATCCAATTTTCTCAATTTCTATACTATTTCTTTCCTTTTCAAGTCCGGTCATAACAAATTGAACATGGTGGGTGGCCGGCGGCAACGAGAAGGCAGCAAACTTTTGGCTTTTGTTTTTTAAGTTATTTCTTTCCTTTTGTTTAAAAGCGTTTTGACCGATTTTTTATTTATCATCGAATTGGTTTATTGACCGATTTTTAGTCCGACCAATCTGTTTCGATTTACCGATTGATTATCGGGTATACTGATCGGTCCGATTTGATTCTGAAAACATTGCTAATTTCCTAGTTTCATAGAGATGATACACCCTATCGATTGATTTGAGTGGCAAATATAACCATTTTGGGTATGTATAGGGTCATTCATGTCACCACAATCACAAACCCTAAATGATATATACCTGAAAAGCTTTAAACCATTTCCCTAGTCGCTAACACTTTACTATCTAGTGATTTTTTATGGTCTCAGCTGCCATGTGCACCCACCATAACTGATACCCATGACTTATCTGCCTAAGCCATTGGGCATAATTTTTCGCAAAAGTGGGCAACTTTTGTAAAGTGCTCTCGCATGAGGAGAAAGCTGCAAAACCTTAGGCCCTTAACCCATTCTCTTAAATCCTAGAAAGAGCGAGTTGGTGGCATCAAGAATCGATACATGCATTGAAGAATAAAACTCAAAACCTTGAGTTTTGTTTTATTGTTTTCACTCGACAACTATTTCAAAGCACTGACAACATTTTACTTGTTTTCTTGAGCTGCAAATGATAAGCAGTAACTGTAATAGAAAGAAAAATGAAATGAGGCTTTGGGAGATATTTATAGGGTTTGGATGTTGCTATGTTAATTTGCCTGAACACAACACCCATAGGTGTTAAGATCAGAACAATACGATGTCGCATCAAATAGTATCCCCAATATCAAAGGAATCCCTGATAGTGAAGACTTAAGAGGAAACCTATAGGTATCGCCCCATATGGACAGCATGGTAAGAAAATGATAATTTTTGGGAAAATTAGGAGAGTTTGAAAGTTCGATCTTGTGGGAATAGAAGAGAAAGTGGTGTGTTATTTTTGGTTAACTTGTCACTCTTACATCATTTCATTATAGATTCTAATTATACATGTCTTTATATATAATGTTTAAAATTATTGATAACTTTTCTAACCCATAAATAGGATAATAATACGCTTTCTCGCACTTAAACTCACGTCTAGAGGTGTTTATACATCAGGTCGGGTTGGATTCGAGTCAGGTCTAAACATGTTATTAACATATTTTATATTTTCTCAAGTTTAACCCGACCTGAAATATGAGCTTTAAAATTTTCTCAAATCTACCCATATTTGCAAAAAATTAATCCACCATTTAGTTCTGTTCATATTTTTTTTAATTTTTAAATAGTTATATTATATTATTTTAATACTTAATAATTTTATAATTTTTTATTTATTGAATTTTTTTATATAGTCATTTTAATATATACATTAGAGCAATATTATATATTTTGTATAAGTTTTTTTTAATGTGTTCTAAATTACATAATATATAAAAATAATATAATATAAAGTATTATAAATTTAAAAAGGGGTTTGGTCAGGTTAGGTTCGGACTTTAAATGTTTAAGCTCAAGCTTTATCCATATTTTAAATGGGCCTAATTTTTTTGTTCAAATCTATTTTTCTGGTATAATATTTTTATCCAAATCCTTTTAAATTTTGGACGAGCTTTCAGGTCTAAGTGCGTAGCTCAACCAATGAACAACTTTACTTATGTTCTCCTGTATTGATAACAATATCCATATCAATTAAATTAAAGACTCAGTCGACTTTGCATTCTAATATTAAATGAATTGGTTGTAGTAATTGGTAAATAAATATCATAATTAAAGTTGAGTAACTTGAATTCAGCAATCAATGGTATTGAGGTAGTATTTTTCTCAGAGATAGGATGATTTGACCATATAATGAACTTGGCACCCATAAATTTGATGTGTATCTAAAAATATATTTTAAGAAAATACTTTTAATGATACTTATTTTGATAATTGATTTAAAAAAATTACTATACTCAAATACAAAAACAACCACTTTACTTGATTATTATTTTATTTTTAATAATTCTTGGATTGAAGGATAGAAAAGCAAATGCAACATCCGATTTTGATAAAAATACTTATTGAAAAGGTAGCATAAAGTAAATATTTTGATTTAGGTGATGCAAATTGTAATTGATCCAGCCACATAATAACCAGCTCAGCTCACATGGTTTTTGACCACTCCACCGCTCGATCCGTTCTTAGCGCTTTCCTTCTCTCTCTCTCTCTCTTAGTTTCTTAGTTTCCTTCTTTTTCTTTCTTCCCAAAAAACTGAAAGAGAAATTTCGCATTGATTACGAATTATTTTTTACTTTTAAAAGCCCCCCAAAATTTAACATAAAAAGACAAGAAAATCACAACCATTAAATGATGTTTTCTAGCATTGATCATCACCGTCAATTACGATGCCAGCAGCAATGGATGAACCATAATCCGGAACAAGCCTGAGCATTTTTTGTAAACCCCCCAAAAAGAAACAAAAAACACCAACCATGATCGCTTTTGTTGAAATTAGGAGGATTTGAGATTTACAAAGAGAAAAAAAGAAATTGAGAATATTATGTCGGATTTGGTGGCCCGTACAGGTCGGCTTCAGCAAAGGTACGAGGCTGGTTTTCGCCTTGTCGCTGGGTATGTTTTTTGTTATGATTATTTGCTTAATCTGTGTAATGTAGATGTGGAAGATATGTTTGCATGTGGCTTTTGAGAATTTTGATTGATCATTTTTTGGTTCTTTTTATCTTTTTGAATGGTGTTGTTTCTGTTATTGGAATGTTTATTAGAGCATCGAGTTTGAGTTTATTTTGATCGATCAATTAGAATGCTCTTTTTTAAAAGAATATGGAGAATGGGTTTGCTTTTTTATTTTTGTGTGTGTGTTTTTGAATTCTAACGGTGCATTTTAATTTTTGAATGGTTTGTATCATCTCTGGGATTGTGTTGGCAAATGGGTGTCTTTTGTTTTTGGTCTGTATCTTGTATATGTGCATTGGTATATGCAGTTTTTTAAAGGGTTATTTGAAGGTTGGAGTGGATGTTTATTAAGGACATTTCTTACATGAATATCAAATGGCTTTTAATTTTTGGTATATTATCTATTTGTTTGTTTAGATATGAGTAGTTTTACAGTTCGAATGATTCACTACATTCTCAGATGAGAGTTTGTTCGTTTTTCGTTTCTTTTTGTGTGTGTTGAGATAGTTCATTTAAGGTTCTATTTGTTGTTTATTACATTTTTAAGATGAAGATGAAAAATGGGCCTTTTCTGTTTATGGTTCATTTGAGGTTTCAATGATTTTTTCTTGGCATGAACATAGAAAATGGATATATTACTTTTGGTGTGTATAAATTTATTATGTTTAGTTTTTAATGGCATAAAAGTGCACATTTTAATTCTGAAATGTTTTATTACATTCTTGACATGAAAATTGCAAGTGGGTGTTTACTGTTTTTATTATACTTTAGTTCAAAAGTTTGGGATCAGTTGGTGGATTTTGTTTGTGTCTAATTTTTGTTTGTTTGTTTCTATGAGAAATGTCAATAACGTCTGCTTAATGGATAACGATTATTGCTTTGGGAGGGTACATGTTCTTAGTGATGAAGTGAATGATATTCGTAGAATTTTTTTCTCTACATTGCCTTATGAGCTTTTGGAACTAAAATTCTAGGATAATTCTTTGTAGATTTCAGTATAATTGGTAGTTGAAGTGTTTGGAAAATGTGACACTGACTTAAGAAATGATATTTTCTCTTGGAGCTAATCTTGGAATATCGAATTTTCATGAATGATTCATGAGGTAGAGCAGACTTAGCATATCAACATGACCTTGAGCGTGACTTTTGGTGGATATGACATATGACAAAAGGAGATTGTGAGACCTTGGAAAATTTATTGTGTTGAATAGTAGTGGTTATTGTTTTTATAATATGGTATTGATGGTGATTGATTCTGTTTTCTCGGCAGGCAAACAGTTATACAAGAAAGAAAAACTAGGGAAGATAATGAACGATCTTAGAATTTTCCTAACATATCCTTTATTACTGGTTGATCAAGCAGCTTAATCTATATAATTATGATTGACAGTTGAAGTTATGCTGACTTTATTGGTGGAACTAAATAAAAAAATTTGTCTTGGGGGTAGGACATCCTTCAATTTGTTTTTTGGACTCGGAGGTGAGCTTCAGAGACAAATACAAATTAGTGAGGCAGATGTTATTGAACGGGACTCCTCTCTATTTATGGCCTGTTTTTCTACAGTCTGATGGCAATACTATGACCGTATTTTTATACATACCATGTTGGAAGAATGTTAGGTCTTCAATCTGTTCTCTTCTTTTTCCCTTGTTGCTTGCTATTTTGGATTGAGATTGGATTGTTTCATTCTGAATGTAATGACATAGACTTTTTTGACTTATGGGACACTTGGTGTCAATTTTGAATTTTTGTAAAATTTCTATTCACAGTTGATATCGATGTGCTAAATTTGCTGTTCTCTCTGGACAGATGTATTCCATTTAGGTATAGAAGTTCAACTGAGGCAGATGATGTAAATTTTGGAAAGGTGGTCGAGGTACTGATGATTAACTCAACTAGTGGACCAGGTCTTTTATTTCCAAAGGTACAAACTAGTCTTTTGTTCAGGCATACAGTTTAATACTTACATTCTTTCCCTGTTCTTCCCTACCATTCCCAACCTGCATAAGTCCATTACCCCATAGAATATGATTGCATTTATTTTTCCACATATATACATTAATTTTGGTAGGGATAAACATAAAAAAGTTTCATAAAAACGCATGTATCCAACCTTAATTATGTTGCAATGTCAGGTAATCTTGAATTGCATTTTGGATTACTCATCAGTAGCCTTTATTCCTATCTCTTGTTTCTTGCAGTTTTTAGCTAAATAATCTAGTGTGTGACACTCAAATTTCCTATTAACATTTAAGACAAAGTAGCTGGTGTACTTAGTATTTTGAAAATAATTATGTTACTCAAACTTTAGTGCGAGTGTCGGATATAAATGTGTCTGGCACCGGTATGTTCAATTTTTTCAAGTTTTCATGTATTTGGAGGATTATATCCCTATATCATATCCGTATAGGCATCAGACACTGGTACTTAAGAAAAATGAGATATTTGGAGCAATATAGGGCATACAAAAAATCAGAATAAGTGAGCTTTGCACTTGTTTCTTGGATGATGGGAGGGCACTGTGGTAGTCTAATAATTGGGTAGTAAGTAGTTATGAGATTTTCCTATTTTATTGGATTGAAATGTTGTATTTAAGTTTAGAATACAATTTATTTGCTGAGAGGTAACTATGTTAGTCAGGCTTGGATGTATCAGACATGGGTATGATCAATTTTATTTTAAGAGTTTCATGTATTTGTTTGTCCGTAGCGGATCATGTCAATGAATATGTCAGAGTTACATAGGAGGTAAATATTTCATGAAAACTATTGAGGAATAAACGTCGTTCTGGTTCTGATATGATTTTACTGAATTAGATCATGCAATCTCATGAAAAAGTTAGTAATGCCATCTACGGGCTAGAGTTCCTTGTAGTAGAGTTAAGGTTTGAATGAATTAACTTGTCTTTGGTAATTTTGTTATTCTCGTGGATGAGAGTTTAAGTAGAGGTTATTCTTGACTGAATTGTTCAATAATAGTTACAAACTCAACAATTGAGGAGCATAACTAAATCTGCTATAAAATTGCTTGAAATAATCAATTGTCATTCATATTTGAATATGAAGGTTCATTTGATGATAGAGTCCGAAATGCAAGTCTCACAATATCTTTTACTTCATTTTCTTTTCTCCATATTGGATGGTTTCTCTTGGTATTAATATTCGAAGACATACCTGTTATTAATATTCACAGTTTGAAATCATTGAGATGAAACTAGAACTAGAGTTTGGAATATTAAATACTTAGGCCTAGCTAAATTTTAAGATGCTTTTCCAATAATTTTTCTTGACATATGCATATCTGACATCCACTTGGATGTACATTAGGACATGGGTATGGGCGTATAACCTTCTAAAGACCACATTTGAAATACCTCTTTCGGATACATATCCCGTTTTTTATACTCACATTTAAGTCTGAGTAACATGGTTCTATATTATTCTTGCCATTAGAGAATATGATAACTGCATAAGGAAAATAGTTGACCTAAATGGAGTCAATTAACTGTTGTTTGGTTACCATGTTTTCTTGTTATCAATATTTTGAAGAAAAAAGGAATTCTTGAGTAACATTTTGTTACGGAATTTTTGCTCTTTGATTTTAGGGAGGTTGGGAGAATGATGAAACGGTCGAGGAGGCTGCAGTGAGGGAAGCTATTGAAGAGGCGGGAGTCCGAGGGGATTTAATGGTGAAAATTTTCTTCCTTGCTTTTAATTATGCATTTTATGTTGTTTTCTTTCAAGTTAACATATTTTCTAATATTAGATCGTTTCTTGATGTTTTGAAGTTTTTAGAAGATATCTCTACATATTATTCATTATGTCATCAGTATAGTTGATGTTTTTGTTGCCCCAATTTTTCTTGAACTACTCGGACCTAACACCCATACTTGATGCATTTTGGGACATGATTATGGAGATTTGACCCTTCAAGGGACCATGAAATACATAGAAAAACTTGGAAAAAATTAAACATCTTGGTATCTCACACTCACACCGAAGCCCAAGTAACATAGATTGATATTGTCATTATCACCGTTTGTTGGGTTGAGTTGCAAGAAGCTTGATGCCCTTTAAGTCTTGGCTTCGAGTCTTGTGAAGGAAAAAAAAAAGAAGATATTGTCATCAAATTTTTTAGTAAGATTAGCTGCATTCACACTGCGTCAGCTTGCAACTGCAAATGCAAGTAGATTGTTTTGTAGTCTCAATAGATAAGGTTTATGACATCATTTTTTCTCTTCATTTCATAGCACTGCTTTATCCTATGGAATCGAGCGGTTCTCAACTGTGTTGCACTCTCTTTTCATTTTTCTTGAAGTACCTGTGTTTGATGTTTATTCGAACATGGTGTGGGATATGACACTCTAAATACGTGAGAACTTTAGAAAAAATTAAACGTGCTCATGTGTAAGACATATCTATATCCCACTCATTTAAAAATCTCCTAACGCATTAGTGTGAAGATTTTGATTTAGTTATCTAATTGCCATTGGCTGATCAGAATTGCACAATTCAAAGTGGATTTATTATAGATAAGATTGTTGTATGTATACTAATTTAATCGTGGACTAATTTTTCTTATTGGATATAGGACTTCATAGGGTTTTATCATTTTAAGAGTAAAACTCATCAAGATGAATTCAGTCCAGAAGGCTTATGTAAAGCAGCAATGTTTGCGTTGTTCGTGAAGGAGGAACTAAATTCATGGCCAGAGCAGAGCACCCGGACGAGAAATTGGCTGACAATACCGAAAGCGCTTCAAAGTTGCAGGCATGAATGGATGAAAGATGCTTTAGAGAATGGTTTTTGTAAGTGGCTTGCACAAAACGAGTGAAGTCCCAAGGTTTCAATCAGAAATTTTAACTTAAATGCAGAAGCAATTGCATAAAAACAAAATATTAGAGATGTACACTCAGTAGCGCTTACTTTGTGTTAACTTATTTTTCTTTCTTAAATTAGAAGACATTTGGTGTCTGATTCCACTTTTAATGTGTTTTGATTTATGTTACTCGAGCTTGAGTTGTGCCATGTCTAAACCTTTCAAGATATCCTGTATTTGTAGGGCTTTTGGAGGATTTTCTCATTTATACTTATGTCTGGATAAGTGTCGGACATAGGTGTCGAGACAGCACTCCAGAAATATGAAAATGGAAGACTCGGAGGATTACTACCCACCATCTTTGGTTTATTACTGTCTATTTGCTTTATGCAAGTTAAACTGGAAATAGAAAACAATTTTTTTTTTTAAAATACCATAAAAAGTAAATAAGATAAAAGAAAAATTCATAATTCTTTTGGTTTTATGTAGGTTTTATTCCAAAAATCCTATTTTTCACATTTAAATTGCTATATAATCGGGGAAACTGATCATTTGGTGCTCTTTAAGCTATTTTTAATATTTTTGACAAATATTGAATTTCGTAGAGAATTTTTTAATGGTTGATGTAGTTCCAATATTTTAGGCCTAGCTTTTGTAATTTTGATAAAACATTCTATCCTCCTTTATTAATTACATAATACATTATTTGTCTCTATCATATAATTTATGCTGTAATGTACATAATATCTAAAACACGATTAAGAAATATACACAGATTCTTAAAGATTAAATAGAAACAAGCTAATTAGATTATTCAAGAACAGCCTTGAACGTAATTTAAGATTTCTATTTCGAAATGGATCAAATGTGATAAATATATATGATTCTAATACCCCAGCTCATGGAATCCAAACTTGTAGCAAAAATCAAATCAGAAGAGACATTAATCAGATTAGATATTTGTGGGAGTGCTAAGAATCTGAAATAACAGACTGAGTGCTAAAAATGACTCAATGTTAGTAAGCGGTGTTCAATTTGTACAAAATTACATATAAATGACCATATTCATCTCTTATCTAAATAATATATCAGCAGCTTATATCTATCATCACTATCTGTGAGATGCATGGTCTATAGCTAATTTCGTTTTTCTCCTTGGGCAGCTCTTTGTATTTACTATAATTAATTAACAGTGACGCAAGTCAGCTCCTCATGCTCCATGTCCATCCCTGTACTTAATAATACAAATAATCCTGTAATCGAATTGCTCCATGGTCTGGTCGGGACAGAGTTTCGAGCAAAGTAACCCCGAGCTTCAGGAATGAACTGAAAACACAGTTCAAGGTGTGATTCATGAAGTGTTGGTTGTGCCAGAAGAGCTGTCATCAAGATTAATATCAGCAGGATCTCCTATCCATGGTCTCCCTTCTCTCCACTGAAACTTTATCCTAAGTTTTCCATTTGCATCAACCCCAACCACCTGCCCTTTACTGGCGTGAGTCTCCATTCCCCAACCCCATCTTGGGGTCACAAGCCCTTCCCGTATCTTCACGCTGTCCCCGACTTTAAATGGCCTAACTCGTTCCATCTCCGAGGCCTTACAAAGCCATAGCCTTTCCATAAAGCAGAATGCCACCCATAAGTCTCCAGTTTCCATTCGATGCACTACCCCAATGCTTGAATGAGTTACCTCTCCCCAGTGGTGAATCGGTATTGAAACCGATGGCCTAACCCTAACCCAGTCCCCAATGCAAAGTTCCTGTTCCTTCACCAGCTCCACTTCTGATGAATCTAGCATCCAAGTTTTGGAGCCAACAGGAGTGTATATTCTCAGCTTTCCATCAGCATCAATAGCAGCTATTGTTCCAACGCTTCTATGGCTATGACCCGACCAACCAAATCTCGGCTGCTTCACCGAGAGCTTAACTCTCACCTTCTGCCCCACGATAAGTGCTTCCACTCTTTGAAGATGGGAAGTAGGGCCCGTCCATCTTTCCTGCTCACCACAAAATGCAACAAATGTGTTTCTATCCCACTCATCTCCTTCATACCCTATTCCTTGTACCACACCAATACTACCAGGTCCAATAGATTTCCAATTACTAGCATTTTCCCTCAATTGCACCCACTCTCTCACTTCAAACATTTGCTCTATTTCAAGATCTGCAGGATCTCCCCTCCACATGCCTTGCAAACCAAAGAATGCAACTCTCACTTCCCCATCAGCATGAACACTAGTAACAATGCCCCGTGAATCAGATTGAACCCCTCTCCAACCCCATCTCGGCTCAATTAATCCAGCTCGAAATCGAACATGTTGCCCGACTTTATAACTTGGAACCTTTTCAACATCTGAGAAATGGGTAATCCACCTCCCTTTCCGGAAGCAGCAAGCCAATTCTATATACCCGGTATCCTGAACACTATGCACTACTGCTAAACTCTCTTTCCCGATAGTGTTCCAGTCATAACTTGGTCTAGTGCCAAGGCTCGGCTTTGAACGGACCCAATCACCAACTTCAAATCCTGAAAGCCTTTCTGCATCTCCAGGAGAAACTTTCCACAAACTATGCCTGCCTTCAACCCTTACCTGCATGGCTCAAACAAAACTTCTCCATTAAAGTAATTTAATGGATGAACTCACAAAATAATATAGTCAACATATAGCTTTAACTGATGCATCCCCAACAGTGATGCGATAATGTCGTAATAAAAGATATAGTGCTCCACCAGTAACATTAGAACAAGGCACTCGCTCCTAGATTAAAAAGAAAGATATGGGATGCTTACATTCAAAGCTCCATCCATGTCAATTTTCGAAATTTTCCCAACGGTTGCTGGAGTTTCATTTGACCATCCAAGTCGTGGCTGACTGACAGATGGCATGACGTGAACCTCTTGCCCCACTTCAAAAGGAGGCACTCTCTCCACATCAGTGACAGAGCAACAAAAAGGTTTGCTTCGGAAGCAGAAAGCAATACCAATATCACCGTCATCCTCTAAGCTATGAATTATACCAATGCTGTTGCGGGAGATATCCTCCCATCCATATAATGGAGAGGGAACCGAAGCTTTTACTCTAACCCAATCACCAACCTGCTCTTGATAGAAATATACACAATAAGATGCATTAAATTCTACATCTGACCCCCAAAAAGTCCCCTTCAAGTGATAGTCCAAAGACTACATTGAGAAATGGAACTTGGCAAAAAAGAGAAGGGGACAGGTAAATTACCTTGAAATCCTCAACTCTTTCCATGTCAGAGGGATCAGCCTGCCATGGGATTGGTCGATTTGGTATTTCAATCATAAGAAGCCCATCAGTCTCTATCTCGGTAATCCTTCCAACACTATGATGGGTCTCACCACCCCAAGCATATCGTGGTTCTGCAACAGATCTCTTCACACAAACCCGCTCCCCAATCTATAAAATGAAACAATAGATTGCTTTTTGTTTGGATGAAGAACATGTTCCAAATAAAGAGAACAGCAAAGTAGGTAAAAGAAAGTTCGAAGTTTATTATATACCCTGAATGGAGTTACAGGCTCAACCTCCTCTGGTTCACAATGCCAAGGATTCGGAAGATAGCTCAAGTCCAGCAATAGACTACTATCCGGTCTAATGCAGTATACTATACCAATGCTCCCAGGTGCCACAGATCCTAATCCATGCTTTGCCGTAGTAAGAGTAGGACGAATTCGAACCCAATCCCCAACCTTGAATTCTTCAACTCTTTCCATTTCTGCAGGATCAGCTTTCCATCCTCTAGAAGCTCCAGGAAAGCCAACACGCAAAATCCCATCATCATCAACACATAAGACGGTTCCAATACTGTCACGTGATTGACCACGCCAGCCAAACCTGAAGATACAATAAATCTATTTAATTCAAACTGGAAGAAAAAAGACAAACTAGTGGTCAATGGTAAAGCCAATCAATTCAGTTGAAGAATAGCAAACATGCAAATGGCAGAAGCACCACTTTGATAGTAGATTAAGTATTTTCCACTGGGATCTAATGTATAGAATCAGAAATCAATTGCAGGATCAAGATTATGCTAAAGGATTTCATTATTGTTTGTTGTTTGCCTTCCAAGAAACAAATACACATGGAGCAACATAAGAGACTGACACTGTACCTATGACATATACAGGTAAAAGATCAAGACATTATGCTTCCATTTATAATGTTTTACCCAGGGAATCTTCACTTATATATAAAACATTTATACTATTTTTAAGTTATAAAATGATTAAGAAGATCGGAAAATATTATCCCATTCAATCTCGAAACAAACAATTTTGAAATGATTTTGACTATAGTTTTCAAATACCATGGCAAAAGCATACATCTTCAGAGTAAACAACTTATCTTTTTTACTGTTTTGCAAATTCCCCTTCCCTCAATAGCCCAGTCCTAGGATATTAAAAGACTAAAAGAACATCAAACAAGAATTTTGACTACAGTCTTCGTCTTCAAACACCAAGGCAAAAGCATGCACCTTCAGAGTAAACAACATCTTTTTTGTGTGTGTTGTAACTTTCCCATCCCAGGTGATAAACGGAAAAGCATAGGAGGCAAGTTCCTCCATATCCCTGTACTAGGATATTCAAAGATCAAAGAACATAACAAGTGTACAAACCTTGGCTCTTTGACATCTTCTCTAAGCTTAACGTGTTGCCCTCTATCAAGAGGAATCACTTTTACAACTTCATTTACCAATACATGAGCCTCTCCGGAACAAAATGACACGATAAGATTATCTCTGTCCACCACATTTTGCACAAAGCCAACACTTTTATGAGTTGCATCTTGCCACCCATAAGTAGGTGTACTGACACTTCTTCGAAACTTCACCCAATCACCCACTTCGTATCTGAATAAGATCATGAACTCGAGAATCATAATAAAAAGGATACAAAGATAAATAAAGAATGTGAATGAATGTGAACCCTCTCCTTACATTGTAGGAGACAGTTGAACTCCCCTATTTGTTAGTGCTTCCATCAGATCTTCAGAAATCCATTCACGGGGAAGTGCCTCCAAGAAGTCTCGTAATGTCTTACCACTGTCATCAGTATTGACACCATGTCAGTAATATAAGGATCCAACATGGAGATTCTATAATGTAAAATGTACTTCCAAAAAACAAATCAAGCCAAAGAAAAAGACGAATATGTTAACGAAAGGCAAATTTTCATAGGAATTCCAGAACTGACCCATGATTTCTAGCTTCAACAGCAGCATCAGGATTCCCCAGCATAACAATGAGCCATTCAAGGTTCTCACGTATCATTTTTGCAGTATCTGCTGCTATATGGAAAGCATTATCACCTTCATCACCCTGGTGACATGCAAAGACACTATAAATGAATTGAATGCAAGAAGAAAATATACCATGCAACATTGCTCCAATTCTTAATTTGTTCTAACCTACTCTTGTTGGACATATCTTGGAAACTTAAGCCTTCAGTGTGTGTCACATATCTCCTTATATCTCTATCTTAAATAACAGTAAATTTGCTTTTTTAATCCTTTTCTTTTAACACAAACCATCACATTGGAAAAGCAACCAGAATAGATTGGTCACTTGGTAGATTTATTAAGTCAACCATATGCATAATCTTATTCTATATTTTAAAGAAATTTGTGCATAATCAGATTCGTTGCTCCGACCCTTACTTTTCCTATTGCATGCCAGTCGGAGACATATCAAAATCTTGAAATTAACCAATATAGAGCTAAGACCTCCTAAATATAAGGGGAAACTATAAGTAGAGATATCTACATCAAGCATGTAAACATATCTGATGATCACTGAAAAACAATATGAAGTAGATACAGATCTGGGCTAACTCCTTGTGTCAGTACAAACTAACAGAGCAGTTTGACTCAAACACCTTTTAACCTTGCCAAACCAAAACCACGTACTTTCTTGCTTTCTAAAACCACCTTTGTAATGATATTCATAATCTAGACCATAGACATTGAACAAGTTTTCTAAAGATATACAGCCAATTACACATTTACTTCTTAACAGCCTAGTATCAAGTTTATCACAAGTTCTCCCTCAAGAAGAATCAATTCAAGCTCTAATTCAACTATGATTCCATGAACCTTAAACCACCCTCTATAACCATAACCTTGACTACAGATATTGAACAAGTTTTCCAACCATAAACAACCAATTATTGCAAGTTTTCCCTTAAATTGAATCAATTCAAGTCCTTGTTCAGCTACGATTCTATGAGCCTTAAACCACCCTCAATAACCATAACACCAAAACCTCAAATTTCCACCACAAACTGTGAAATATACTTTCCAAAATATCTCATCTTTGAACACACCTTCATTCTCCTCAAACATAATCAGAATATAGAAATTGCCCAAAAAAGACCTTGCAACAAAATCGCAGAAAATAAGCACATTGCTCTTTATCCAGTTTCAGTATCATCTTCCATGCACCTATCCAGTATAACTGAATTTTACTTAGCATGTCTAACTGGAGATTTGACTATTAGCCCCATTCCACATCTAATATTTCAATTTTTTCACATATGGCTTTTTTGTGTGCGTACATTCTTGGTTATGAATCAAAGAACTATGTTTATTTAAATCCCTAATCCGCCACTTCTTTGCTTTCATATAGGCTTTGCCTTGCTCTTGAATTAAGAATGTTACTTTTTACAATTTAGATTTAACAATTTTCAGAACAAAATAAAATCAGGGAGAAAAACAACTATCAGAAATAAAGCACAAACTCTCAATACAATTTAAGGCTAGAACACAAATACAGTAAATATCTATCATTAATTACTGATATGCTTCTTAGAAAAAGGTCCATAATACTAGGGAAATCATATGCAAGCACGCCATAGCAAATATTTTTAGGTAAAAGAGGAAGAAACCTGCAAATTACAATCTGCCCCGGCAGATAAAAGCAACCCAATACATGATGATGCCCCTCGGGCCAAAGCTACATGTAGAGGAGTTGTATTGTGCACATTTCTAATGTTCACATCCACTCCAGCATCAAGAATTATCTGTCCACGAGCTTGCAATTAGAACGTGTATAAACCCAAAGGCTGGCTAAAATATATGCGCTGGCATTTGCATTCATGCATGAAAAGCAATAAAATTACCAGGAAGAAAAAACAGAATAAGTGCTTCTAACAGTAAGGAAGTCATGTAGCTTACTTTTACCAATTCAACATCATTAGCCATAGCAGCAATATGCAATGCTGTTCTCCCATGTTGAGCATCTTGAGCAGTGGGATCTGCCCCAGCAGCAAGCAATATTCTCACCAGTTCCCTGCCCTCTACAAGGAGTTTTATGAATGAATTGAATTATTGCTACTGAATTAACAAAAAAAAAAAAAAAATTCATGTGATTAACAAAATGGACACAACATTGCCAATAAAAAATTATTTAAATTAAGGTATGATAACAAGCCTTGAAGGGCGATAACAAGAGTGATCAAAAAGTTTTAGTATGTTCTACCTGAAACAAAGATCAAGGTTTAAGGAATTAAAGAAATACAGATAATCATCTAAGAATGCAAAAATAGAATAAGGAAGCAATAATCGTTTGTAACTGGTATCCCAAAATACTGTAGTAGAAAGAAGAATAAAACAAGAAAGAAGAGGACAAATATCCCGTAATAAGTTCTCTGGCATCCATGCACCAAGTTACTACATATTAATCAAAGTCCAAGAGAAATTAAGATGGAAAAGGCATTTATGAAGTATCTTATATTATGCAGTGACCAACCAGGAATGGGATCCAAACTGGAAACCTACTAATGAAGAATTAAAAAAGCAAACAAAGCAGCCAAATGACAAAAGCATAAACTCCTAGAAAAGTTTGATCAAAAAAGAAAACCACAAAAACCCTAGTGTCAAGTATAGCCAACATAGTAAAGTTCATGCAGACATTACAATTGTATGCCTAAAAAATCTCATAATTCCAAATAAAGAATAAAATCTATATCAGAATCTTCAGTGACAATATGAAATACCACATTACAACCTTTTAAGGAAGTAAATATTATACCTAAACCTATTAAGCAATTATAGCAACACAGATTAATTAAATTGTCTTTCACTAAAGGAATTGTGAGCTGAAGAAGATAATCAAAGGATAACAGACCATTTACTTAAAGAAGATAATCAAAGAGTTCTGCACTACCTATTTCATGATTTTTCTTTAGAGTAGCTGCCATGCACAAAGCAGTCCCAACAGGACTGGGAATTTCAATTGCATCTGCAATTTCATCTGGGGAAGCAACTTCCACCCACCTTTTGACAACAGCCACATTCCATGTTGCCACACACAAATGCAATGGTCTGATAACAATGAATCAAGATATGAAGCATTGAGTGGAGTAATAGAATGAATGCAATATATTATTGAAAATGGGTTAATATGCATGACGGCAAACAGATTAGAAAGGTAGAAATGAGTTAGTCTATTTCATATATTCCAAGCTTTTACGTGAAGCAAATTTACGTTTGCTACCCAAAAAAAGACGGGGAGTAAAGAAAAAGAGAGAGAGTTAACATAGTGTTAAATTGTGATAACCACTGATCCAATAGATAAAACAATTCCTAAAGCCCTTTTTCCTTTGGATAAATAAATCAGATTGTGCACTAATCCCAGTCTTTTAAACCCTGTATCCTAAACCAAGCCCCAAACTGGTACGTATATATCAATAATGTCAATGAAAAACATGTTCGGTAATAAATACATCTCCCAATAGATGGCTAGATTCATACACAAGCACCAGAAGAACAGCAATAGAACACAACCCCAACGGTAATGGAGGCATCTGTTTCCGACATAATATAGAAGTTGCTGGCCAAGCATCTGTTGTTACATGATAGACTATCAAAACTATCATCTTACCTTTACAGGTGTTGACAACTCAGCAGGAAACATATGATAAGTGTAATGTGTTTATGCCAACCAAAACAAGAGCTATTAAAGAAATCAGCAACAAAGTATACATTAGATCAAATAGAACCTGGTTATTTTAACCTAAAGGTAATCAAGCAGGCTATTTTCATGAAGCTGAACTACTGAGTCAGTCTATGGAATTCCAGACTAATTCAACAGAAGCTACAACCTACAGTGCTACATTGACCACATTCATCTATCAAAGGAAAATAAGAAAAGAATCTGTAATTTAGTTTTGTACTACTAATATGGATGTATGTGTGTATATATATTTAGACAGAGCGAAAAGTACTAAGCAGACGTGTGTAGAGTGGTACAGTACTTACGTCAAATTTTTGGAATTCAAAACAGCCATTGATCTGCAGCCCCCATATTCCAATATGACAAGAGCACAATCTGTATATTTCTTGGCCACAGCTCTATGAAGCACGGATTCACCTTCATCGTCCACCGCATTAGGGTCAGCTCTAGCCAACAGCAACTCCTGTTAGACATTTAGCAAAAGAATAAAACTCAAACACTGAAGAAGCAAGAAAGAGCAACCATATATATAATCAACATAAGACCTACACGCATGCAGTCAGGTTGACCGTGATAAGCACAAACATGGGCAACAGATGGACCAAAACCATCCCTCAACCTGGACTGAACATCAACACCTCTCCTAATGAGGGCAAGGACACATTCTGGGGATCCAGCTGCTAAAGCAAAAACAAGAGGAGGATCCCCATCCTTATCCAACACATCCACATTTGCCTCAGCATATTCCAATATTGCTTCAACTAGTTCAGCACTACCTCGTCTACAGGCCAAGTGGAGAGCAGTTTGTCCATCAGCATTTTGTGCTTCTAAAATGGAAGAAAATGAACTACCACTATTTCCAGAAGAAGCCTTTCCAAGAAAATCTCTGCACAAACAAAGAATAATAGAAAATTAAAAATAAGAGAAAACATTCTTCAAAAAGAGAGCTAAGAACATGTCTTAAATAAACTATACTAACCTCACACCACTCACATCCCCCTCAGAAACAAGTTGATGCAGATAGTTAGGATCGCCAGGTAAAACCTCCAAACCAGACATGGGTGGTGGCTCCACAGCATTTGATCCGGGGAATTTGACAAAGCCACTGCACATTAACCAACATTTTTACTGAATGCAATGAATTAAATTTTACTGTATTCTGTCACTCCTAGCATGGACATACCCAACAATGCATAACCACCACTTAAAGCATCAGCAATTTTTAAGATCAGCATTAGCTATTATCTAGGTATCACAAACAACAACAGAGGAAGTTACACATGGTAACAATCAAAATTTGTTCTTACTTATCAGGACTTGCAGGAGGGCTGCGTGGTATCTCTTGCAAATGACGTAGGAATATTGCTAACATTGCATTAAATGTTGGTCTTTTTGATGGTTTGAACTGCAGGCACTCTCCAATCATCTTCCACAATTCCCTAGGTAATCCAACACCAACTACACTTGCGTATTGAGGAGGCAATTTCCGAGCCTTAACAACAGCTCGATAGATTTCATCTGCACTTAAACCGGCCCAACTGCACAAAAAATATCAGGTTGTGTTACAATGAAAATATACTACTAATCATAATGCAGAAAAGATAGAAACAAAGAAAAAGAGAACATTAAAAAAATGGTTGCTCCACATACGGGATGGAACCAGTGCACATTTCCACCAATGTACAACCAAAACTCCAAGCATCTGATTCTGCAGATATGCCTATTGCATCATCCCAAAACAGATTCAGTGACTTCTTTACTGGTTCCCATGCCTCCGGGGCAGCATAATGTGGGCTGAGCATAGTGCAATCCATGCATGAATGAATCTTGGAGGAATCACATTCTGTTTGAGCTTTTTGGCAGGCAGGTTTCTTCAGAATTGCAGCAAGTCCGTAATCAGAAACAACAGCATGACCACTTGCATCCAAAAGAAGGTTAGATGGCTTTATATTCATACAGACAACACCTGCTGCATGAAGTTCTGCCACACCTCGTGCAATATCTGCTGCGTATCTACGATTGGCAAACATTCATCAAGTCATCAAAGAGAAAATTACAGCCACATAGTAATAGGTAATTATCTAAGATATGAAATAAGCTAAAGACAATTCATTTTTTAGAACAGAAAATGTTTATGTGATTTTCAATTAGGCAACCAATACACTTTAGATAGTAAATAGCAAAAGAAATTTTAAATCAAGGGAAAATCATATTTATGCAGAAACAGAAACATAACACTAATACCAAAACTCAAATTTAATGCATAAAAACATTAAAAGAGGTGGCAAAAGAAAATGATAGAGTGACATGTATGTATCTTTCCATGCATAATAATGTTGTATTAACACTTTCTAGGGTCAATTAAAATGTTTTCTCCATTTTTCAAATCATCCGACAGACTTCAACATATCAAATCAATGATTCCCCTTACTGTCTTCATGCAATTGCATTCTTATTAAAATTAAAATCAACTTTTAGTAATCTCTTTGTGTCCAACTAACAATACTAATTCTACCGAAAAAGAGAGGAAAAAACCTATCCCTTCAGGCAAAAATAATAATAATAATAATAATAATAATAATAATAATACATATATTGTTTTCTTCAGAAATTTCAATCAAATGAAAAACTGTTGCATTATTTGCTTGTCTTGTCAGTTCATAGGTGTCACCATTCTAACCAATTACAACAGGGGACCAAGTAAGAATTCTAGAAATAATTAGAGAAGGACAGTTTCATTCAAGCCCATACTCTAGGAATTCACAGTGTAAGTAATTGTAATAGAAAAAAAGAGAGAGGGAGGGTTAAGAAAAAAAGAGCAGGATCAGAAAAGTGAAGCGGTCCCTTGATAAAAAATCCAGAAAAGCTCAATATTATTCATTCAAGAACTGTTCATTAATTCCTCAAAATTATTTTAAGAAACAACTAGTCAATACACAAATAAAAGTCGTTATTGGATTAAAACTGGAAAGAACCATTTTGCAAGAAAATTAAAGTTGAAGAAATCTCTATACTTACCGTCCATACCTACCATGCAGAGGTTGAGCCTTACCAATAGCATTGATGCTCAAATCATACATCTATATTAATATAGGTAACAAAGTAAGCTTCACATAAAATAGAAAACTGCCAAACATATCTACATCTATTTGTAAGGGCTAGCAATAAGAATAAATCCCCAGTGATATTTTGCAATTGAAGATGTTCTAGTTCTTTTTTTGTTTAAAAGTCCATTAATCAAGGGTAGAAATAGCTATCTTTCTTCTCCTTCTTTAAAGCAAAAAATGGCTCTATTCCTATAATATGACAAACATACCTTCAGTAATGCTCCAATAATAATTTCAGAGAAGAAATTTTGGGTATTTATAGAATAAAGGAAAGTATGTACCGGTTTCATTTTATGGATCATGCAGTATTCGTCAAATTTAATACATCAAGCCTGCAAAATATTTTCCTCACCCTATCTATTCTCCCAATTGTATGAAAAATTAAAGCATGAATCATCTTGCTTCCACAATACCCTGGCCAATATCACCAATCAAAACCAAACTGCCCTAAGCTTTTTCCCCTAAATTATAACATTCTCAAACACACCCCTTATTGCACACTAACAAAAGGAAACAATCTTTCTTTTTCTTTTTCTGTTTTTTTTTTTTTTTGGGGGGGGGGGGGGAGGGGGCTGGGGGAGCGGATGCACCAAAACTTAGACCCCATCTAACACTCATAATCAGACTGGAAAATAATTTACAGCAAAATCCAAATGATATTAATCCATCCAACTTACACGGAAATAATGACGACTGGCTCATAGGCATTACTGACTTATCATCAGAAGCAATTTGAAATAATATTATACCATAAAGGTTACCCTAGATCAAGATTTATGCATCTCTCAGCTACGAGGCTTTTACAGATGAGGATTAGCATATTCATACCAAATATCTCAGTCAACAAGCACATTGACTACAGATTTTCATCAAGAGTTAAAATTAAAATGTTTTCCTTCAGGGAATTCACAGAATCTACATTAGAAATGAAGGAAAAAGAGAGGTTAAATATTTGAGATACCAAAGGTTACCAGACAATTTATCTTAGCCTCCATGGAAACAGATTGATTACCCTACAGTCTTTCCCTTAAAGTGTAAAGACATCAAACTTTTATTCAATGACATAAATCTCCAATTCAAGAAAGAAAATATTAACTACCCTTGGAATCGCAATATCATAATCTACTTATATAAGGCAACAAGAATTCACTACATCTAGTAAGTTACCAATTTCAACTAAGCAACACAACTCAACATATTGAAACAAATTGCCACACATCACTAACAGAAAGAAAATGTGCATAAAACATCAAGATTTCCTACAATCAGTCCAAATCTACAGAAAGCAACATTCTAAATAAGATAAAGAAAACCACCGGACAACAGCTCAAAGCTTAAGTCATTCAGCCTCAACGATAAATTGTCTCAGCACAAAGCATATTCTTCCCTGGCCTACAAGCAAACCTATCAATCTTATGTAACAAATAATGTACAAAAGCCAACAAAATCAACAACATCAACGTGCAATGAAGTGATGAACACCAATTAAATTATCCTTAAAACATAAACAAAGGGCCCAAAAAACAACCTTAGAACTTGCTCCAAAGTAAGTCTCCCTCCATTGTTCAACATTGCCGATCTAATCGACCCGTGGCACCTATCCATAACGATCCCCAAACTACTTTGTTCTAACTTAACAACTCCATGGAAAGTACAAACATTCCTACACCACATTGATGCACGCCTCAAACTCTCAAGTTGACCTTGCACCCATTCCCATTCCATCCCTTCCATTGCTCCCACTTTCTTCACCGCCACCTTATGCTTACACCGCCGTCCTCCTCCCCTGCCGTGGGTCCCACCAACTACTGCAGCCCACGTTTCCACTCCAGCTCTTCCCCCCTTCCCTTCCCCTTCTAACTTCCTAACCAACTTCACTTCCGCATGAGCTGTTAGTTCAATCACAGACCCGCATCCGGCAGCACCAGCACCGGAGATCGAAGCGTGGGAACTGCGGTTAATCCGACCACCACCCGCCAATTCTTCGAAAAAATCCCCATTTTCATCATCCTCCTCCCTCTCTTCATCGCCGTCTTCTTCTTCATCAGTGTAATCGCAGTTAAAATCGTTCCTCGAGTTCGACCCAACTGAGTTGGGGTTCGAATTAAGAAGGGCTAAAATCCCATAGTTCTTCTTCAAAGCCTGAACCGAGTTTCCAACAAGGGACACGTGGCGGCAGCGGGGACAAGACAAGGAAGTGTCGGGTGAAGCAGAGAACATTTTGGAAAGACACTCTTTGCAAAACCCATGCCCACATTGAAGCAATAAAGGAACTCTGTCTTCCTCGTTGTACCGCGTTTGGCAAACCGAACAACAAGGCACCTTCATCTCTTCCTTTTTTTTCCCCTTTCTTTACTTCCCCAGAAAGTAAGAAAATTTTCCCAGAAACCAAACAGCAGATTTAGTGAAACCAATCAAAAAAGATCTCTTTTTTGAGAAGAAATGAAGGAGTCAGGAGTGGAAACGAAATGGCAGATCCATTGAAAGGTTAAAAGAGATCAGATAGTTGATATTTTGATAAATTAAAAGAAGAAGAAGAATAAAAGATAGAATAATGTTTTTGCTCCTTTTTTTTCTTCTTCTTTTAGGTTTGAGTTTGGGTGGTGAGAGTGTTGAAGCTGTTTTCACTTGGGTGTTTTCCATTAGTTCTTTTTATGTGCTATGATTATGACTCTCTTCCCCCTCACTCACCAACTCTTTTCTTTATTCAGATAATTCCTATTTTCGTACTCCATTTTTGTAAAATTATAATTTCTTTTCTTTTAGAATTTAGAGGTACAATTATTCTCACATCTCAATTATGTATGCCCAGACCAACATAGTTGAATTGCAACTCCTGGATGGCTCGGATCGTAAATCCATCGGTACATTAATTCGAGACAAGAAAAATAATTGATTGAATTAAATTTTATAAATTTTTAACAATTTATTTAATTAAAATCAGATCGATAATTGAATCAATAATCGAATATCTATACGGTTTGATAGCTAATCCAATTTTAAAAATATTAGATGAGACATCAATTTAGATAATTATGATCCATGACCTCAACCTTTGTTAATAATGTCAATTTCTCGTTGACAACATATTATATTACTTTTTATATGTTAATAATTTATATTAGATTATCGCATACACATTTATATAACAAATATAATTATGAAATCGATAATAAATGAGATTTTAATTGAAATAATAAAATTAAATAATTAAATAACATGATGTTTTAAATCCAAATTCAATTATATGTATTTTTTTTTTTTCTAAATTTCATATGGAAAAATAAAAAAAAAGGACTAAAAGGATATATAAACTCTAAGCTTTGGCAAAGAATCAATTAAACCCCTCCGTACTTTATTAAACTCTCATATTACATTAATTGAACTTTTTGACCAATGTTTTTCCTTCATTTACCCTTTCAGCCATCAATGGGCTTTATTTTCTATTTATTTTCAACCATCAATTGGCAATCAATTTCCCAAACCCACTTGAGTTTATTGGCCTCTTGGATCATATCTATTATTGGGCTCTTGGGCTAACAATTTAGATTTTTTTCAAATTTCATGTAAATTTTTAATAATAAAATATCTTCACTTTGTTTTGACACCATCTTCACTTGGTATTTGGCTTAATACTCAAATACAACAAATTCTATGCTGAATTTGAATTTTATCTACTATATAAATGGTAAGAAAGAAATGTATAGGTTATGAATAAATTAATTGCTTTTCAATATAATATATACAATTATTTTTTTATCAAAAATAGGCCACAAGGCCACCCTTTTATTCAAACGAATCAGAAATAACAACATTATGGATTTCATTTGGAAAATTCATATAGAAAATAGAATTACAATAGTTTTTAAGAGCTAATCCACTAAGACAGTCAGCAGCTTCGTCGCTTGATCTCTTACACCACTTGAAAGTAACCTTATTCGAGTACTTGACAGAGTTCTTTAACCCTTTCAAAAAAAAGACCAAGAGTAGAGTGATGTCCTCCTTCCCACTATTAATTTTGTTAATAATGTATGCACAGTCGTCTTCTATAATCATTTCATTCATATACTTTTCTTGCGCCCAGCTAAACCTCATATGCACCGCTTCAGCCTCAGCCCACGTGCAGCTTGTAATCACATCAGAAAAATACATCCTACCCCCCACAACAAATCCCTCATGATCACGTGCCAGCACTCCAATTCCCATCCCATTACTATTGCATGCAGCGTCCACGTTAATATTTATAACACCTGCTGAAGGCTTTAACCATTTGGCAACTGTTACCTTAGGAGGAATCAATGGAGGGAGGGTAAGGTTATACAATCGAAAATCATCCAGAAAATGCTTAGCATTCTCCCAAGTGTTCATTGCATTCTCCACTTTGCCTTTAAACACCAGCTTATGTAACACCCTTACACTCGGTTCACACGTATAAACTCGGTATAAGAGTATTACATACAGTGTCAAAGAATTAAAAACGAGTATAACAAAATTTTCTTTTAAATACTGTGTAATTGAATCGTTTTACTTAAAATATCACAAAATAATCAAGTATAATCAAAATCGAGACTTAAAACCAGTTTGAAAATAATGAAAATGTAATTTTTACTCAAAACAAGGCAAATATCGATACTACCATAAAAATATTGATACCTCTGGTCTAAAATCAAGAAATATAGCTAAAAACTTCAAACTAACTCCTTGAAATTATATAAAAGCTTTACCATTTGTACATGCCATTTCACACAAAATAAATATATCTCGTCTTTCAATCTTCCAATGTTGATGTGATTTGATGAGAGGTACTTAATCCAACCTTAGCTTTTTGGAGGTCTTATACCTACGCATTGAAATAAATACGTTAAGCAGGTGAAGGCTTAGTAAGTACTACAAAAATAATTAATCAATTCTAAACTTTTTATTAACTCATTTCAACATACATGTGAATATTCATTCATATAAAATACATACCTTTCACACATATATATCATTTAACTTTTCTTGTTAACACATTATATACATTCATTCACTTTTTACAACTTAGCTATTTTAGCCTCTTTAGCTTACTTAGTTTTATCATTATTTGATTGCTTATACACATATAGTACTTACCTTTCATGTGTTCAAAGTTTCACTTACCTCAATGTCACGATTTGCACATTCTTTCTTTTTCACATTATTTACCCTATTAACAAGATTCAGACATTGGCGGATACACGGATCCAACCAAACATACCAGAATGGCACCTAGTGCCTCATCGGATAGTTCGAAGCAATAAAGTGACACCCAATGTCTCATCGGCCTAGCCGAAGTAAAGTGGTACCCAGTACCTCATCGAATCTATCCGAAATAAAATAATGACACCCAGTGTCTTATCGACTCAAGGTCGAAGTATCCCTGAACTCTTCCAATCCTATGGCATGCCAACTATATCTGACTCAGCCCGACTAGTTAATAGAGATTTTCAATTTACAATTCATATCACTTTCAATTTTAATTTCACTTTCACTTTCAATTTTGATCACAAATCATTCAAATTCAATTCAAATATACATATTCATGTATTTCTCACCTTTGTTTCCTCAAATAAATCCACAATTTCACCAATTAATCACACAATCAATCTTTATAATTAACCACATAATATTTCACACATATTTTTCTCACATATTCATCATCATATACCTCTTACTTTTATTTTCACATTAATTTTCAAAGCTGTCCACTTGCGTCACAGTCATTAAATTATTTATATCTTTAGCTACAGAATTTGAAATTAATATCCACTTAATGTTTCTGAAATTAGACTCACATATATTTTTACCATAAAAATTTCAGAATTTTTAATTAATCCAATTTGTACAGTAAAATCTTCTAATTTACTCCTTCTCTGCTACCTGACAGTTTCGACCTTTCTTCACTAAAATTTATTTATCTTTTAGTACAGAAATCCAATAATGTTCCTGTCTATTTCTTTTGAAAATAGACTCATGAAGGATTCAAAAATATAAATTTCAGCCTCTAATAATATTTCTACATTTTTATATGATTTTTCAAAGTCAGAACAGGGGAACCCGAATCCACTCTGACCTTGTTACATTAAAACTAGTATATCTCAAAATGTAAAATTCCTTTTCTTTCACTGTTTCTTCCATATGAAACTACATTCAATAATATTTAATTACATATTTAATTAAACTCTTAACTCTTTTTATACAGTTTTTGGTGAATTTTTGAAGTTAGTCCTCTGTTCTGTTCAATCTGTTTAATGAGATTAATTCCTTTCTCATGCTTCTTTATACTAAATTTCATTCAATCACACATAATTATCATACTTATAATTAAACATCTCATTTTCATCATTATTAATCATATATATTAAAATTATAAACACTTTAACTTAATTAATTCTAAACCTTGTAATACTTGTAGTACTTACAACTCTTGTAGAAAGCTTCCTTTCCCTCTTTGATCTTCTCTTTTCCTTTCTCTTCAATTGAGTCATTCTCCTTCTTTTCTTTCTCTTCAATTCCATACAAAACACATATATTCACATTAAAATCATTCTAACATATCATAATCTATGTTTCTAAACCAAAACTAACATGTTTGTAAAGAGGAGTTTAGCTTTCTTACCTTAATCACTTGTATTCAAAACTAATTCCCATTTTCTTTCTCCTCCAAGACAAGTATGGATGCATTTCTTTTAACAATTGGATAGCTACTACACTCCTCTATTAATTTTATTCACTAATCTTGAAGAAATTTGGAAGAAACTAGCTTAATTGGTTTGTATTTAGTGAAAAGGGATTAATTTGTAAGAAAAGCAAAAGTTGAAATGGTAGAAAAATGGTGACTAATGTGAAGCACCATGGCTGATGGCTTTTATAACCTTTTCATCATTTCTTTTCTTCATTTCTCTAAATTTTTCTATCAATTTCTCTTTATAAAAATATCTTTATTTAATAATGGTAAAATTTGCACTTTTAGTCCTTGGGCCTTCCAACTTTACACTTTGGCCCAAAACATTGCCTCCAAAAATATCTTCCACCATATTACTATTTTGCCCCTCCTCAATCAATCTAATTCCCATGATGACTCAAAATCCAATTTGGATACTTCGCTATTTAATCCCCCATATTTTCTCTCCTTTACTCTTTAATCCTTAAATTTTTCTAACATTCATCACTTCAACTAAACATTTCTAATTCTCAATTCTATTTTATCACTGTTCCAAATCCGGTTCAAGCACTCGGATGTTACAGCTTATTTTGGCTATTCCAAATATTCCAAGTCAACATAATAAGGCTCTCGAAGGCAGATATATCCAGTACTCCAAATGCATCCTTCATCCAATCGACACAATGGTCCCATTCTTTGTCCAACAGTCTGCCATCAATACTACTAGACATCCATACATCTTTCGCCTTATGGCAATCTCGAACCGCATGGAGGACCGTTTTCATAGAAATATTACAACGAGGGCACATAATATTAACCTCAAGGTTGATAGTTGCTCGCTTTAGGTTTGTAGGGAGCAATTCATTTTCCAATCTCTAGGCAAAAATACGCACCTTTGCGGGAAGGCTGAGTTTCCATATATGCTTCCACAACAATCTATGAGGACCCAGCCCAATACGACGAAGGAGTAGCCATGAATAGCCAGACTTAACCGAAAAGCAACCGTTGGTAAAGTGAAACCAAATGATACGATCACACACATCCATTTCAGGAATAGGGATATCATAGATTTTTTCGCTCAGTTCCTCATCATAAAGGCTTCAAACACGCCTTTTGTCCCATCTTCGCATAACAGGGAACCAAAGTTGGTGAACAGAGGACACCTCAGTCGATTCTATCCCCTAAACAAAAGCATTGCCATTTAAGCCTTCAAAACCTCAACGGTCATTCTTAATATTAAAGCTCCTGCCATTACCGACTTGCCAACCGAACCCTTCACTAAGCTCCCTAGCTGCATTTTGAATGCTACTCCAAGCAAAAGAGGGTTTGTTCACATTTTTGGCTTTAAAAATGTCTCCTTGAGGAAAACATTTAGAGCTAAGCACCTTGTAACACAGAGAGTCTTTAGTATGAATGAGGCGTCAGACCTGCCTACCTAGCATCGCAATGTTAAACAGTCTCATATTGCGAAAGCCAAGTCCCCCCATGCCTTTAGGCAGACAAAGTGTTTCCCATCTTGCCATTGCCCACTAACACCCTTGTTGCTTACTCTCCCACCAAAAGGATCTGACTTTAGCTTCCAACTTATCAAGGATACCCCTGGGAATAAGAAAAATAGAGAAAAAGTGCGTTAGTAATGACTGTAGTATAGCCTTAACAAAAATTTCCTTACCCTCGAATGAGAGTAATCTTTTAAACCAACTCCTAATCGTATAAGAAAATTTGTCAATGATGTTCTTAAAAACATTTGTTTTATTCTTGCCTATGAGCAAAGGGAGACCCAAATAATTATAAATTGAATCCACCATACACATTCCAAGAATATTACTAAGGTAGCTTCGTTAATTACTAGGAGTATTAGGGCTAAAGTATAACATAGATTTTAAAAGATTTATTTCTGACCTAAGGCACCTTTAAAAGCTCTAAGAATGTAATTAACAGTTTCCACGTCGTTGACTTTATTTCTAACAAAAAGGAGAGCATCGTCGGCAAAAAAAAGGTGATTACTCCAAGGACCATTCTGACTAGCTCTTTTTCCTCGAATCATCCCTTCTCTTTGCGCATGTAAAAGCATGCACGAAAATGCTTCCATACTAAATAGAAATAGATAAGGGGATAAAGGATCTCCTTGTCTTAGGCCTCTTTCGGGACGAAACTCGTTAGTGAGGGAGGAGTTATATTTCACAACATATCTGACTGAACGAACACTATTCATAACTTTCGAAGTCCACTGCGTAGGAAACCCCATTTTCATGAGCACAGCTTCGAGGAAATTCCACTCGACACGATAATATGCTTTGCTCATGTAGAGCTTAGCCACAAATCCCTTATTCATACCATTTTGAGAGCTTTGTAAGTAATGGAGAAGCTCATGAGCAATTAAGGCGTTGTCATGTAACATGCGTCCGGCGACAAATGCACTCTGATTTTGACTAATACAAAAAGGTAGCACCGTCTTCAACCTATAAATATAATGTATACAATTTAAATAGTATAAAAAAGTATGAATTTTTCAAATTTATAAATTTCTTAGAAATTTCAAATTCACTATCAAATATACATCTAATAAATTCATAGATTTGAAAATAATCAGAAAGCTATATTTATATGTGTTATCTACTAATTTATATTTAGAAAAAATCTAAGTCTAATACTTAAACCCTAAGTTCCTAACTTTTTTGTAATTAAGTGCAAATATCTAGCATTAAAATTTAGTAGTTTTTCTTAATCAGTGGTCGAGAGTTCAATTCTCGTCTTAAGTATAGAGTAGCTTTAAAATTCGTGACCAGCATCTATCCCTTTAATGAATGTACAGAATATGAATCATTAATTATTG
The DNA here is from genome assembly GCA_005610355.1 of Gossypioides kirkii. Lineage (NCBI taxonomy): Eukaryota > Viridiplantae > Streptophyta > Magnoliopsida > Malvales > Malvaceae > Gossypioides > Gossypioides kirkii. Next base: position 7,646,115 of record CP032252.1, on the reverse strand, counting down.
AGCTCACTTCAATAAATACCTTAAAAATAAAAAAAAAACCTTTATATAAAAATGGGCAACCCAAGTTCGTCATTCATTTTCTGAAAATGAATTTTTTTATTTAATATTTAGTCTCATTTTTCTAATTAAAGTTTTGAAACCACGATAATTTTACATGTTTTAAAATGTTTAAGTCATAATAATATAGATTACCTAATTTTTAAGGTATTTTTATTTTGGTTACTAAAATAAAATTCATGCAATTTCATCATTCAATTTTTAGGGCACTTTTATTTTAGTTACCCAATCATTAATTCTTTAATTGCGGTTAATTGTACTCATTACATTATGTTCACACTTTCATTTTGGTCACCCAACTTTTAGGTCATTTTCATTTTGGTCACCTAAAAAAATATCATTCTTTTTAAGTTTGATTGGGATAAAAAAATTAAGGACTAAAATGAAAAAGTGGTAGAAATTATAATAATGCATTAAAAATTGTCAAATTGTATTTGTTTATCACATTTCTGAAAATTATATTTTTTTCAATTTTAAAATTTTAAATTTCAAAATATAAAAATCAATTAAATAAATTGTTGATTTCTTTATCCCCTAATAATGTTAACAGATTTGTAACTGTAATATTGAAATTAATTAAATTAATCTCTTTATAAATTTTAAAATTTTATTTTATGTTTTTATATTATTCTTAATGAAATCAATTTGATAAGTCATATTTAATAGGCATAATGACAAAATTAGCCCCTAACGTTTGGATGTTTAGTCACTTTGGCTTTTATGATTTTTTTTTTGCTCGCTTTCATACATAATTTTTTTTTGGTCAATTTGATCATTTTTTAACAGTCATGCTGACGTGGCCATTAAGGGACTAACGACGTTGACGTGTCAATTTTTTTCCATATGGACATTGCCACACATGCACCTGTTGACGTGGCATATAAGACAAAATTTGCCACGTCAGCAAAAAAAATTAAAGCGAAAAACATAAAATAAATTTTAAAAAAGGGAGAATCCAATAAGTGGCTCCAATGGAAAAGAGGATGTTATTCATCCTAAGGGTCCCGGGTTCGAGCGCTTGTGTGTGCAAGGTGTGTGTGCGTTGTCAAAGGGTTAAAGATTTACACTCTTTAAGATCGAACCCAAAAATACCAAGTTTAAAAAAAAATTAATTACATATAACCAAAAAAATAATCATTGTTTGTCCTCTAGGTGAGAGTAACCCTAAACAACAAAGGATTAAAATCACCTCATCTTCGAATCTCTGTTCTTAAAACGAAAGAAAACGAGAGTTCAAGTAAGAGAGAATTTAGCGGCAAAGGAGAAACCTGAAGATTTCTTGTTCTTGTTCTTTCCCATTTATTGTTCTTGTTTTTGGGTTCTAATCTTGTTTTTTCCCAGATTTCATTTGGGTTCAAAAACCCAGTTGTTTAAGCAAATGGGGAAAAAAGATGAAATTTAATTTTTTTTACCTCAAAAACTTTTTTACCGCTTTTTTAATTTTAATTTATGTTTTTCACTTTAAATTTTTTTGCTGACGTGGTAAATTTTGTCTTATATGCCACGTTAGCTGGTGCATGTGTAGCAATGTCCACATGAAAAAAAATTATCACGTCAGCACCGTTAGTCTCTTAATGGTCACGTCAGCATGACCGTTAAAAAATAATCAAATCGACCAAAAAAAGGTTATGTATGAAAATGAGCCAAAAAAAACCCATAAGAGTCAAAATGACCAAACACCCAAAAATTAGGGACTAATTTTATCATTGTGCCTATTTAATAATTGTTTGCGAAACTTAAATTTCTTTTGATTAATTAAATTAATTGTTTGTTATTCATTTGGATAAAGATGTGATGAAAAAAATTTGAATTTTGTTTGGCATGGAACATAGAATTAATTAATTTAATTAATAGAAAGAATTTTTGTTTTTTAGCTAAGTATGAAAGGCTCGAGATCATATAATCAAAGGAAATTTGAGTTTCATGTACAATTATTAAAGATGATTTATTTGAATTGATTTTAATTTGGAAGCATAAAATTAAATTTTAAGATTTAAAATATTAAATTAATTAATTTCAAAATTATAGTAACAAATCAATTAACACTATCAAGGGATAAAAAAATTTTTAATAATTTATTTATTTGATTTTGATGTTTCGAAATTTTAAATTTCAATATTGAAAAAAAAATAGAACTTTCAATGGGGATAAACAAATATAATTTGACAATTTTTAAATCAATATTTTAGTTTTTGTTTTTTCACTTTAATCGTTAATGCTTTTTATCCCGATCAATATTAAAAAAAAATTTGGGTGATCAAAATGAAAACAGTCTAAAAGTTAGGTGATCAAAATAAAAATATAAACATGATGACGTATACGAATTAAATGTTGTTAGAAATTTAATGTATGAGTGATTAAAATGAACGCACCCTACAAATATCTTATTATATAAGATACAAATTACTTACATATAAAGAATATATTATATAAATAAGAAATAGTTGAATTACACTTAAATCATGATTGACTCGTTATTTAAAAGAAGCTGGTGTCTTTCTCAAATTTATTTTATGGGCATATTTTCTTTTAGCTATCCAATTTCTATTAAATATCCGTATAAATTTTTAAATTAAATCTAATAATAGTTCGAATCATCTTATTCAACTTGAATGTTGGCCCAATAATTGGATAGATTTAGATAAAAATATAAGTCTGAAAAATGATTTTGAGCAAAAAAATAAGACTAGTCTAGAAAACGTGTCGAGCATCGGGTAAGGTTTTTTTGATCAGAGCTCGGCCCGAATTTGCAAAAATAAAAAAGTAATTATTTTTTGTTATTTTCTCACTATTTTGCTACAATTCCACTATTATATTACTATTATTTTATTGTTATTGTTTGGATATTGTATAACTCTTATTTTATTGTTAATTTTGTTACTATTTTAGAAGTATTTGCTTATTAAATTGTACTTATTTAGTGTTATTTAAGTATACATATATATTTTTTATTTTCAATTTGTTGAGAAACCTTTATTTTTAATATTTTTAGTATTTTTGATATATTATATTTTTTTAAAATTATATAAAAAATTTAACAGGGGTGGATTGAGCCGAACTTAATATTTTTATCCATGTTGAGCTTGAGCAAAATTTTAAACCCAATCTTTTAATCGAATCAGGTCCAAACCTAACAAATGAACTTAAAATTTTGCTTAAGCCTAATCCGAATCCAATCCGACCTATATACACCTCTATTTTAAACTCCTTTGACATTTATTGTGTTGATTATAAAGAGTTGGATATTTTAATTTTGAGTATGTCTATTCAAATATTTTTGAGTATTGAATTATTGAATAGCAAAAGGTGAGATGAAAAAAAGTGAGTTTGGGGAGAAATGGAGTAACAATGATTGCAGGGACCAAATTGGGTTATGAATTGCTCCACTTCATAACAATTTTTATGCACACCAAATGTACCAAAGAAATAATTTTTCACTCGACCCCCCAAACAACTAACACCTATCTTTTGTCCTTTCCATTTTTAGTATAGTTTCTCAAATTTTATTTATTCATAGACATATTAAATTTTGGTAATTATAATATACATATCAATTTTAAAATATCAAAATGTATAATACATCAACTTTTTATATTTTAAAATTTAAATATATAACACATTAAATATAAATATATTTATAAACGAGTGACAAGAATACTCTTTATTGTTAATTATATTACTAAAGTGACGTTAGAATAATAATTCATTAGCATTATTAATGTGAAATTATCAACAAGCAATTAGGTGCAATGATAAAATATATTATATTTTTAAGGGAAGCACACAAATTCGAATATTGGAGATAACATTATTGAGAGGAAAAACCACAAACTTCGAACATGTATTATGCAATGGAAATGCAAAATACCAAAAAAAAAATAATAATGTAAAATTATATTTTATTAGTATATCAATTTATTTATTCATTCTTAATTTATATGTCAAAAATTGAAAAGAAAATAAATATATTTTAGAATTGAATTAAATATTATTTTTTATAAATACTAATTGCATATAATTAAAAAGGTTTGATTCAACACAAATCTCAACTCGACAAATAGTTTAACTAATATCTATTTAAAAAATTAAAATAAAGAAAATCATATTTTAGCATTATTCAATACATTTTATTTTAATTATTTTATTAATAATGTTTTCTTTTAAATCTTGAATATAGAATTAGGTTCATAACAAATTATTAATCTAAAATAATTGTAATTATAATTATTTTATCAAAAATGTTTTCATTTTCAATGTGATAATTATTATCACTTAATCATGGTTTGTATCTATATTGAATTATACTTATTATTTTAGATTTGTTATCGTTATACATCAATTAAAATTATATTTAGCACTATAAATATATGCATTAACAATGCATTTTTAGTCAAAATAACGTTCAAAAAATTACTAAAAAAAATCATATTTTAACATTATTAAATAGATTTTATTTCCACCACAAAAAAAAAAAAGGCATGGTTGTTATTTTTATTATTATTTGAGATGTTTAATTATTATTATTTGATATTCAATAGTTTTACTATTATTTTATTTTAATAATATTTATATATTTGTGAATGTTGTTTACCATTGTGCTATGAAATATTATGTTAAAGGTAATGAAACATTAATGTAATGTTCTTTGTAGGTGAAATTTTGACTCGTATTCATATGACAAGTTATTTTATCTAATTACTTAATATTATACTATTAGTTGTTTCCCATTTTTTTATTTTCATTACTTTTAAAATTTTATTTTGTTATTTCAATTATTATTTTTCAAAATTAATAGCCTTTTATTATAAATTAGACTAGTTCTCATTTATATAGAAAATATAATGTTGAGCCAAGTTTTGAAGTGGCTTGTTATGTGTCAGTCGGAAATGGCCACTTTCATTGACCCTGCGACAGTCTAGCATACTTGTCATATTTAGAGTTGGTAATTTATTGAAATAAAATCTTTGGGCTATGAACTATAGAGAAAGGATTGTATGAAACAGGGATATTATCCCTTTCCAATAGTTTTATGACACATCAACAATTTCATTCTAAATTTCAGGATTTTAATTGTAATTTGATTTTTTTTCAGGATGAAAATGTTGAAATTAAGAATGAAAATACTGATGTGGCATAAAACTATTGGAAAATGGACACAAATGACGTGGTGTCACTGTTTCATTCAATCCTTTTCCATGAATTATAATGATATTGTGTAAATATGGAAGTCCAACTTTAATATAACAACATTTAAAATAATTTTTATTTATATTTACTAAGCCATTTGGTGAAAATAATTATTGAATTTTTTGTTAAACATTTTCAAAGCATTTCAAAGACTTGTAAAAGTATTCAAAAACATGTTTTAAATGTGTTTTAAACTCGTTTTATACAAGTCTGAGTAGTTGTATCAATACTTAGAGGAAGTTCTACCAATAGAAGCAAGTCAAAGAGCACCCCAAGCATTTCTCCAGACTTCTGCTGATACTCAGGGGACTTCTACCGATATAAATCCACTTCTATCAATACAGTGAAAAAACAACAAGAAAATAACAGATTTTTTTTGTCTTTTTGCTAATTCGGGTCGAGTCGGGCCTGAGCCAAAAAAACTTACTCGAGGCTTTGGCTTAAGCTTTTTTTTAAACGGGCCTTATTTTTTTGCCCAAATCCATTTTTCGAGCCTATATTTTTTCTCAAACCCTCACACTTTTTAGGTGGGCTTTCGAAGGCTTCTATTGATGCTCAAAAAACTTCTACCAATACAAATCCACTTTTACTAATACATCTTGTGAGTTGTATGGATATAAGTCTGTGTACAATGCTTCCAATAGCTAGAAACCATCTCCAACGCCTATAAACAGTCACAAATTTATTTTTCCCTTGTTATACTTACACATCAAGAACACTTCAAGATAGAGATGAACATCCAAGTATAGAAATCAAGAGAAAAGCTTTCAATTCTTTATTTTCTTCATTTTCTCTAGTGCATATTCATTGAGAGCATAATGTAATATCTTTTCTCACTCTCAAATATTTGTATTTTGAGCTTCAATTTGCAAACACACACCTATTAGAGGTTCATTGTTAGTTTGCTCATCTTCTCTTTGTTGTAAATAGTATATTTAAGGTTTTTGAGGTGTAAAACCTTAAGTAGATTGTAAAAGGGTTATAGTGGAGCCACAAAAACTAGAAGGTTTCAATTAAGCCATAAAAATTGAGGGGAAGATTGTATTTTAGTCTTATGAAAAAGATAGGGATTGTAAAGATTATTCGGAATTCAACTATAGTAAATTGGGAAATCCTTGATTAAGGTATATCAATGTAGTGAAAATAGATAATTAGAGTCGAATCACTATAGATAGAATTGTCTAAATTTTTCTTCTTTTTCCTTTTCATTTAAAAAAAGTTTATAATTTTTTTAAAAAATATCAATTCACTCTCTTTGATGATATTTTCAAGCTTAACTTTAGGAATAGTTTTTGGTTGTGTGAAAAAACAATCACTTGGGATGGAGATTTGTAGGCATGATTCCATTAAATTTGTATTAATTTAGGGTTAAATTTTTAAACGATAAAAATTTAATTAAGAGTGAACTCGAGACCCATGCATATTGAGACCTTTGTGTATTAATTTAATTAAAATGTCTAACGATCAAAACTAAATACAAATAAATAAAATTTAGCAAAAACATAACACTCATAAATATCGAGGTGTATTAATAAAAACACATCACTCGTAAAGATTTTCAGAATTTAATATTTTCCTATATATATATATAAATATATATATCAATAGAATGGTAAATATTCACTGAATTTAATATTTTTCAATATAAAAAAAATTTACGGTTATTCTTATTTTAGTCACTCTAATTTTTTTATTGTTAAATTGATCACTCTAAAAAGAAATTGATCAAATTGATCACTCCACTGTTAAATGGTAACGAAATACTGACACGTTACTCACTCTAAATAGGGATTGCTTTTATTTTGGTCACTCCAATTTTTTTTGTTAAATTGGTTATTCCCAAAAAAATTTGATCAAATTGGTCACTCCATCATTAAATAGTAACGGAATGCTAACAATACATTTCCACATTAGTCACTCTAAATAGGGGTCGTTCTTATTTTGATCACTATAATTTTTTTTGTTATTAATTTGGTCATTTAAAAAAATTGATCAAATTGATCACTCCATCATTAAATGGTAACGAAAAGTTAATTGTACATTTTTACGTTAGTCACTCTAAATAGTTGTTGTTCTTATTTTAGTCAGCTCAAAACAATCCATGAAAATACATCGTTAGTGTTTTCGTTACCATTTAACGATAAAGTGACCACTTTAGTCAAATTTTTTTGAAGTGATCAAATTAAAAAGAATTAAATAATCAAAATAAAAACTAACTGCTGTTTAAACTAACGGGTGATTTACCTTTTTCTTTTTACATCAAAACAAACGTACAAAATTAGCATAGGAGGATGGAATGATAGGTTTGCATATAACCACATGTACATTAATTACCATTATTAGGTAAATCGTTGTGTAAAAGGTAAAAAAAACTTTATTAGGATGTTTTTTTTAATAATTTTATTATCGGTTTGGATCATATTTATTCTTTTCAAATAATAATTATTTATAATCCCTTCTCAACCCATAAAAAAGAGAATAATGCGTTTCAGCATACTTGAACCCACGCTCTCCTGCACTGACAATAATACTAATGCTAATCGAGTTAAAACTCAATCTAAATTTTTTTATTTTTTAATATATTGGTATGATTACATGGTAGTATTTATTCATATTTTCTTAACTCTTTGACAACACACACAGACGCTCAAATCCGGGACTTCTAGAATGAACAACATCATCTTTTCGTGATATTTTACCTTCTACTACCAACATATAAGCTAATAATCTAATATATATATAGAAGTCAATTTTATTTGATTTTAGTATTTGATAGTTATATAAGGTGAAACTAAATTGAGAGTTGAGTTAAATTGAATTTTTAAATAGAAATTTAATATTTATATATTATTTTGCTGTCTATAAAATTCAAATTTAAAATCTTTTAAATATATCAAACTTTTTATTATTGAATTTAACAAACCCACTTTTATTTTATCCATTTCTTCTGCTACTTGTAAAAACTCTAGAAGCACAATAAATGAGATAACAAAAGTGTGTATATATATAAAGAGTAATTACAAAAAAAGAGTTACATACTGTGAAATTAATTAGACTGAACCAAAGCCTGTAATAGCATCAAATTGAGAAGGATCATGACACCAATTTGATGTAAACATCCCCATGAAACTCCCTTCCGACATAAGTTCATCACAAACTGGATCAAACAGAACTGATCCAATATTGTTAGAATGAAGCAAAGGCTGACCATTATTAACACGATCACCTGCAGCAGCCCTTGTCATGTCGGAATTGGTGGGAGAATGATCGGGAGTGCTGCTGTCGTAGTTTGAGTAGTCAGCCAACCGGTCGGCAACATCGGAGTCTTTGCCAGTGAGTTCTTGCACCAAAGCTCGAAACTGCGACGCGCACGTCTCGACCTTCACGGGAGTAGAAATATAAACGACTTTGAAATCTTTCTTCTTGTTGCTTCTCTTTGAGTTTTTCTTTGATATTTTCATTTGATGAACACCGAGTGCATCCATCGATGAAATCAAAAGGAAATGGAAGTTTAGTAAAAGATAAGAGGAGTTTATGAACATGTGAAATCATATAATTAGGGTTTATATAGGTCGGAAATGGGAGCTTTTAGTAACCAAAGGTGATTTCCTGGAAACAGAGAAGATATATGGAAAATATTTTATAAAAAAGGAAAAAGGAAGGTTACAAGAAAGAAAGGAGTGGAAAAAAATTATGGAAAAATATAGGAAGATTCTTTAGAAAATATTAGATACCACCAAATATATTTTAAATTAAATGAAAATATTTAATGTCCGACATGGACATATCAGTAAGTTGCTGAATAAAAAAAGACACTGTACGATGAATATATTTTACAAATTAATAAGTAAAGACTTTATTTAGTTTAATAATCGTTTTATATTTGAAATGAATATATAAAAGTTTTAAAAGGAGTATTATAGTAATTTAAACAAAAATGATTAGGGCAATGATTTAAGGAAGGTTAGAAAGAGGCATGGTTTTGATGGGTCTTCTTGGGTACATTGAAACTAAATAAATAAATAAAAAGAGAATAAGTGGATAAGAAACACGTGCGCAGACTCTTGAGACTAGGAATAGTTGGACTTTTCATCTTCTGGTTGGAAATTTATGGTGAAAAATATCGTTACGTCCCTAAATTTTATTTGTGGATGAGCTAATTTCTTAATTTTTATCACTTTCTAATGTGGCCGCCTCCTAAAGTTCTCTTTTACGGGTAGGGGAATTCATCTGGTGGGATTAATATTATGTCGAATTTGAGTAAAAATCTTAAAACAATAGTTAATAGATTAATAATTTAAATATATCTTAACTGAATTTATACATTATAAAATTTAACTCAAAATGTATTTAAAAATTATTTGAACCTACAATATATATATATATAAATCTTAGAATGTAAATCTTACTACTAAGCTAAAATTTCATTTGCATGGCTGATTTTGGATTTATTAAAATTTGAAATTTGATTTATTAAATTATATATTCAAGTTGAAGATAATTTAATATATTTTTTCTAGTGAGATAATATTATTTGACTATTTATTGAATCAAAGTCAATTAAACACATGCCTCATTATATGATTTTTTGTGACATCTCTGAGTTACTATTAAACTCGTGAAAGTTAGCCTTTGGTCAATAAGAACAAAAACAAAATCCGTAAACTTCGAATTAGTCTTAGATCGAGGCAAATTGTCAAATTTTGTTATGTTAAATATTTTATCTAATTTTAAAATATCAAAATAAGTAAAAAGAATTCTTCCTCTTTTCCATAAATAAATTATTTGAATGATTAAAAATTATTGATTAAAATTAATTTATTACGAGCTCATATATTAAGATACAGCGAAAAATAATATTCCAATCAAATATAACATGAAACCTATACTTATTTTTTATGGCATAAAGCTAAATTTAGCGCCTAATGTATATCTATTTTGTCATTTTGGTCTTTATTCTCTTATTTCTTGAGGGGTCACTTTGACACTCACCCATCAAAATTATTTAGTCAGGGGTAAAGCTAGAAAATTTTTTAGGGGTTGAAATTAATTTATAATTTTTACGATAGTAAAAATGTAATTTTTAAAGAATTAAATTAAAAATTTATTATTTTAAGGGGTCAAAGTACAATTTTATCTTTATTAATTTAAAATTTTAAAAAAATTAAGGACCTAAATGCAAAAATTTTCATTTTAGGGGGTGAGCCCTTGCCAACCCCCTAGATTTGCCCCTTGAATTTAGTCTTAGACCGAAAAAATTATTGAACTATTATATTTTTAATGGCATTGACGTGATAATTCACGTATATTTCACTACTAACATGGATACTTTTTTCTAAAAAAATTTATGAGCTTTTTTGAAATTTTATGAATTATAAGTGAACTACCACGTGACTGATCACATCAATACCATTTAAATTTTAACAATTCATTCAGATTTTATGTAAAAAAAAAAACAATTTAACTAAAATTTTAAAATTAAATTTTTGAAAATAAAAATATAAAAATTAAATTCTAAATTTGTGAAGAATACAAGTATCAATGACATATTTTAACCTAAATAAAATCTAGATGTGCCTATAGAGTTAAGCTTTCTTTTAATTTATCACTAAACCGGAAAACTGAAACTTGTAATTATATTTTTATTGTTATTGCAGTTTTGAGTCATTATGTTTAAATTTTATTGAAACTTTTCACTTAATTTTATTTTTTATCAAAATTTTCACTCCATTTAAATTTTTGAATGGTTGAATAATTTAAAGATTAAAAATCTTCTGTAAGTCCCTACATTTTTATTTTTAAAAATTTAATTTTTTATTTTCGAATTTCGAAATTCAAATATAATTATTAACAGTTAACATTATTAAAAAACACTTTTCAAATATTTAACATTAATAATTAATATACTTATTGTTATTTAACATTAAATTTAATATGAAATTCTAAAAATAAATTAATACCCATTTGGTAATTCAAATATTATATTAAAAAACACTTTCAAATATTTAACATTAATAATTAATATACTTATTGTTATTTAACATTAAATTTAATATGAAATTCTAAAAATAAATTAATACCCATTTGGTAATTCGGTTGTATGATTATATACTTATTGTTTTTATTATTATTAGAATATGGTTTGGTCAGCTGTAATAAATTCAGTTTACTTTCATTTTGACAAAACACGAAAAAGAAAAAGACAAGTACTATTTGCATACATGTGTGATATATAATATATATCAATTAAAGTATATTTAATTAATTTGTAATTTTTATAGTGGCGTTTTAAATATATTAACTTTAAAAAATTTAGAAACAAATTTTTTATTTAAATAAAATAGAAAATTGCTTAATTTTAATACAAAATATAATTATTTTATAATGTTTAAAAAACTTGTTTATATAGATTTTTTTTTAAATATACCTAAGGTCACTAAATTATTATTAAATTTATATTTTGGTCACTCAATTTCAAAAAGTTACAAAATGATCATTGAATTGTTTAAAAATTTTCATTTAAGTAACTGAACTGTTAAAATCAGCATTATATGACCCTATCTTTTCATACCACCTACACCAATTGAAAGCTCTCATTCTCTTTCTATTCTATAGTTCAATTTTTTTTTATATAAAACAACTTCGAATGTCTTGAATTTGTGAACCAAAATCCAAACAGCTATGTTTTTCAATATCCAACACCGACCATCATATTGATTTAAGATTAGAGCTAAGGTATATTCTTCTACTCGCTGATGGGTACGAATTCACCGTACATATTGTTGAATTGTTTCTTGGAGCTTGTTAACTGGACTTTAAAAAAGAAACTTAACAATGCAATGATTTAAATAGTAAAAAAACATATTGAATAGTTCAATGACTTCAATGAAAACTTTCGAATAGTTTGACGACCATTTTGTAATTTTTTAAGGTTGAGTGACCAAAACGTAAATTTACTAATAGTTTAATGACTTTAGATACAGTTTGTCCTTATTTTTATTTAAAACAATTCTGGAAAAAAATATTTTTATTGAAAACATATTTATAAGTGTAAATAGTTTTTAAAATTTTGAAAATGTAGTTTTTTTAATTATAATTGTTAATAATTTTAAATTTCTATATATTTTTAATTAAAAATTTGTAATATGTTTTGAACTTATTTTTACACTAACATATTATATATTTTATAATTAAATTTAAACAAAAATATTTTAACATATAATTAATTTAAATTAAATAAAAAATCTTGTCAAGTTAGATTTAATATGAATCGAACAAATAACTCGAACTTTGGATATACCTTACTATCACTTAAGGAGTAAATAACATTTTTTTTAAATTATTGGAAGTTTTTATATATATATATAATAAACCTTTTGTTTTTATTTTTTGAATTGAAAAAAATCATAATTTTAAGATTTTTATTAAAAAGGTTAAAAATAAATTTTAATTTTTTAGTAGTTTTTGTGTACTTTTAAAGAGCAAGAATGAAATTGACAAAAACTAAAAAAGTTATTCTACTTATCTTTTAATTTCTTCATCAACAATATTAAGGTTAAATTAGATAAAGGGACTAAGATTTTTAAATAAAAAAATATAGAGATTTAGTGCCTCGAAATTAAAATATAGAGAATAAAATTTAAATTTTAAAAAAGTACATGGATTTCTAGCATATTTAATGTTTTGGTTTTTTTAATAAGAAAACTTACTTTATATATGATTTCTTTTTTGTCTCTTCTATCAATATGATACTTAGGTAAAATGTCTAATGGTGTTTATCATTGTTGTAAAAAAATACTTTTGTAAAAAAGTACTTTTGAAAAAGTAAAATGTTCATTTTAGACATTATGTTGTAGTGTACTACAAGTTGAGCTTTGGGCTATTTACGATGGACTCCAACTATCTTGGGAAGCTAATTGGCTAAATGTTATTATTGAGACTAATTGTGGTCTAGCTATCAATGACGTTAATGGTGATTGTAGAGGACATTCAAACAGGGATTTTATGGTGCGAATCCAAGAACTGTGCAAGCGTAAATGAAGAGTGCTCTTTAAGCAAATATCTAGAGAGGCGAATTTTGTTGCTGACTCTTTAGCTGATCTGATGAAAGGTTTTTCCACTAGCGCAAGAATCTTTCATTATGCTCCTCCTTTGGTTGATGGTAAAATACGAATGGATAGGCCTTTTTTGCTTTCAAATTTTGCTCATTTAACTTTACTTCTGACGAATACTTCTTCAAATTCTGTTATTTTATACATGCGAGATACCATACCTTACTCTGGATTCTTTTCTTTTACTTGTTGGTGACTTCGATACATCATTTATGCCCTTCAATCTGAACATTCATATATTTATGCCAAATTTACTATTCAAAGATCAATGCCATCAAAAAATGTCATTTCGTGCGCATACTTAAATTAACACTGTCGTACAATCACAATTCATGAATAAGCACATACACAAATGATATATATCTTATTCTAACCCATAGATATTCAAATAAACTTTCAATGAAAACCTATTACTTCTCTACCTCCCTTCAATTCATTTTCTTTAATCAAATCTTAGCCTTATATCGTACTTTACCGTATAATAAATAAATGCCTTATATCATACTGGTTTTATTGAATACGTTTAAGAGCCATACTGAATGCGCCATTTAGCTTGATACAGAACTCGCCACAAAGGACATCCTTTCAGATTATGCCATAAAGGCAATTCATCCAAAATTTGTCACAAAGGTCGTTCTTTCAGAGTGTGCCATAAAGGCATTCTTTTTAGAGATTGTCACGAAGGCAGTTCTTTTAGAGTGCACAACAAAGGCATTTCTTTTCTATCGTGTTTACGATATGGATTTGCCTAAACTCACATTGCGTGAGGTTTGCCCATCATCATCATGGGACACGCAAAGAACCCTATTGGGTAATCATTATCATTTAGTTCCTTTAAGAGGGTGTCATGATCATGGACTTTTCCTTTCAAAGTTTCCATTTTATAGTTCATGTTTTATGTCCCGAAGGACCTCATTAGACACCACCACGGTGAACAGACACAAATTCACTTACAAACTCATCACGCACAGACACAATCTAAATCCAACATTTTAATTCACTAGCATACACCCAACAACACACACATTTCATTGCATACATTTCAGACATACATATACAACCATACTTCAACATTTCAGTACTCATATATCCATCATCACATGCTTAAACTTATCAGATTCACTACCAAACATACATACTATACTTTTTAAGGTTTCAGATTCATAGCTCAACCAATTTCCTACATATATTTATTGGAGGTGAATAGTAAACATGCAAGAGTTAACAAAGAACTCATATGACATTCACCAACAACAGCTTGCTCCAAACCAAACATCTATCATGCAACCAATAGGAATCACTGCTTAGTGGAATGACTTTTTGATTGAATAAGTGACCACCACCAAACATGTAAACCTTTAGAGTAAAAATCGTTCAAATAAATAAATAAATATATATATAATTAAAGTGCAGTACCTGCAAGCAAACATATCAAATTGTAATATAGTTTTATGTTACAACGGAACACTGGTAAGTATTCCGAGGATCGTACTCAAGGGATTGCAAATTGGAGGAATTTATTATTAAATTAATTATATAAAATAATTTCTAATCTAATTGAGTTATGAATTAGTTGTGTGAACCCAAATTAAAATATTTATTAAACGAATTAAATTAATTAACCTAATGAAATTTCTTATTCTTAGTGTTAACAATGCGAGCTCTCGACCTATGATCAATTAACAGACAAAGGATCAACTTGATTTAGTGGTTTTAATTAACTTTAGAACTCATGAACTTTAGAACTCATGTTGTTTTAGTGAATTAATTATTAACTAATCAATATTACCTTTCGGCCTCTATTGATTAATTAATCGACCAATACTCACTTATCTCTCGACCTTACTTTCTTGATTGGGATAAATCATGATTTACTCGGTAAACTTATCTCTTGACCTCGTTTAACCTCAGGGGCGAAACCAAAAATTTGTTTAGGGGGGGCCGAAGTTAAATTGTAATTTTTACGATAATAAAAGTGCAATTTTAAAGGATTAAATTAAAATTTTATCATTTTTAGAGGGCTAAAGTGTAATTTTACCTTTACTAATTTAAAATTTTAAAAAATTTTAAAGGTCTAAATGGAAAATTTTTCATTTTAAGGGGGCCAGGGCCCTTACCAGCCCCCCTGGTTTCGCCCCTGTTTAACCTAGATTACTTCTTAGGATCGTCAATCCTAGGGTTTAAGCAAACGTAAATTTAAGCCAACTAATTCTATGGCAAACCATCATTCATCCATTAATTATTCCCTAATCAATTCCATAATCGAATCATGCAATATATAAATAAAGAACAATAATTTATCCTAATGTTCTTACAAACGTTAATTGACCAGGTTAACGAAGATACAAATAAAAGAATAAAAAGATACGAGAAAGCTCATGAATAAATATAAGCACGATTTTGGAGCAATCTTTACTCACGATTGTCTTCACATTAGAATAGAAAAGATTCAGATTACGGAAACATAAATATAAACTAAACTAAAAACTAAAGAAAACTGTTTGGCTATGCCCAACCCGTCTCTCATTTAATGAGGTTATAAAGTTGTTTATATAGGCAAACATTAGCATATCGGGTGCCTAAAATATGTTGGAGTAATTAGGGAAGATAACCCTCATTGGCTGTCCAAGGTACAATCGAATATTTTAAAGTTTCGTCATGTCATCGCAACGTCGGAAAAACCCTAGTTGCAATGTCGTCGTCCATGATACAATTGAGTATTTTCAAATCTCGTTGCATCGTCGTGACGTCGGGGAAGCCCTTGTTACTACGTGGAGTCTCTTTCAGCCTTGGCAGCTTTAAAGTTTTGTGTTGCAACACCAACCCCCTGTGTCACGACACGACTGCCGTCCTTTGTGCTCTTTAGCCTGAAATGACACCCTACACACTCAAGTAGCCTATTAGTCGTTCCTGAGGCCTGAGTTGACCTAAACGAGTTGTCTAAACACTAAAAACTGCACAAAAAACTTATTTTGCTAATATTTAGAACTAAGCTACTAATATTGAAAATGCAATAAATAAACATAAAATGACTAGAAAATAAGCTCATTAAGTGCCGAAATGTACCTAAATTGCCACTACAATTTGTTGCAGGTTAATAAGTTTATAATTAATAGGCGAAAAACTGGAACTTAATTAAAATTATTTGAGCGTTAATTACATATGTCCAATTGGTCCCTTTGCTAGCTCTTTGAAACCAGAAATAAATTGCATTTAGAACCAAATGTACAAAAATAGATGGAAATGCTGAAGTTGGAGAAATGAGTCACATTCACAAATGAATTTTTTCTGGTTTTTGAATTATCAATTAATTAATTAATTAATTAAAATTCGAAAGTGAAATTAAATTAATTAGTTATTGTGAATCGGTTGAATATGAAAATTAAATATATCTCCTCATAAATTTTTTTATGGTAAAGTTGTCATGATTTTAATGGAATTAAATTTGGATTGAGAAATCATTTAATTGGAAAATTAATTTATCTAATTAAAGAAACAATATTTATTTTAAGAAATAGAAAAAAATACTAAATTGAATTAAATTATAAAGTGCTGAGTTAAAAGTCCAAGAAACACATATAATTAGATCCAATACAAGAGAGACCCAAATCCTTTCATACAAAATGAGAAGGGTGGCAACCCTAGTAGTTTTATAAGGTCGTGTTGCCCATCCCATTTTTCTTAGAATAGAATATTATTTTCTATTAAAATAAATATTATTTTTGTTTTACTAATTCAATCAAAATTTTCTTATCTCTCATTATAAATAAATAGTACCGATAAAATTATTAACACATAAATTTTATATAAATAATGATCGAACCACATCCAAACGTTTTATTTTGACTTCTAAAGTATTCACCTTAAAAGAAAATGATTAGAAAACTCTAGTCAAATGAATTTCGGATAAGATGTGAAAGAAGAGATCAAGACTTGCATATATTCAATTTACCTTATTGAATAACATAAATCTCATAGAGTGATTTAAGGGATTGCAATCAAACATGATACCCTTTCTATAAGGATATCGATTTACTTTAATCCTTAAAATACTATTTTGATAGAAATTTATTAAAATTTATTTAATAATTTTGGTAAAAATATACCTCGTTAAAATGATATGAAACCCGTTTCATACTTATTTCAATTGGATCCTCTATGTATATGCATCAAGTATGCACATATATTATGTCTAATATTTAATTCTGTCAACTTATATTAATTATAATATATTTTTATAATTAATTTTACATGCGTGACAGTTAAATATAATTAATTTAATTTGTGTGAATCCAACGAATGGTTTCAGTGGAAAAGAGGATGTTATTCATCTTATGAGATTCGGGTTCGAGTACCTATGTGTTGAAGGGGCATGTGTGTTGTCAAAGGATTTAAAAAATATGAACAAATACTATTATATAATCACATCAGTATATTAAAAAAACTTGTGTGATAATTAAATTTTTTTCACTGTAAAAGCAATGAAAAACACGTGGCTTTTGAAGTCAAAATTGACTTAAACGCAAAAGCTGTAATATATGTGTTTTGATTTTTACATTTGAAAGTTGAAATTATCAAAATATCCTTATTTATATTAATTTATATTTTATTTATATTAATTTATGTTAAATTATTTAAATATTATATAATTTAATTAATTTTTAATTTTCCACTATCAAATCTAAAAAATATATTTTAATTTTCAACCACAAAATTTAATAGCAATTTAAAACTCCAAAAATTAATAAACCACACATTTTTACATCATATTTTTGAATCGTAACAACAATAAAAAATTGACCCTAAATCTGCCAACACTCCACTCTTCATTATTGATAAAAAATTACTATCACCTCTAAAAATATTGTGTCGAAATCACCTCGAGAACGGCGAGGTTTCGAAAAAATCCTTGTTTTAATCAATTTTGGAATAAAAGGAAAATGAGAGTCGTCACCAATCTTTTTTTATTAGGTGTGATTGGATCACCATAAAACGTTTAAAAAAGTGGGTCTTCGAAATCCAGAGAAAAAGATTCGGGCGTCGGTTACGCATGAGGAAGGATTAGCACCCTCATACGCCCAAAAGTTGGTACCACATGATTATTTTCGGGTCTTATTTTATGAAAATAATGAAAACTCGAGTAAGGTTTAAAACACGATGTTTATTTTAGATGGCTTTGTATAACTTCAAAGGAAAACTTTTAAGGAAAATTCGTCCTCGTGTTTCGATCCTCTATTAGAATTAGAAGTCGTGTCCAACATATTAGGGCACTATATTATCGGAGTTTCAAAACTGAAGGACGTTTTGAGACATTTTAAAGAGTGTTCTATCATATGAATCATACGAAAATCACACCCAACACGTTAGGGCATGATGTTTCGAGATCTTCACACGAAAGAATATTGTTTCTTCTTTTGGTCTTAAAATCATTTCATATATATAATTATGAGGTTGAAGTGTGTTTTGAAAAACTTTCGAAAAGGATATCCGATTTGCATGAATTACGAAAATCACACTTAACTCTTTAAAGCGCGATTCTTCGAAGTTTTCACACGACAGGACATTGCCTCGCTTTAAAATTATTTGTGTATAGATCTATGTTTTGAGAATTTGAAAATTTCGTATTGAATTTAAAATGTAATCCTCGGACACATAGTTTAAAAGATTCAAATATGGAATATCCGTTTACTTCGATTTTCGCGAAGAATTAAAATCGTGACCAACACGTTAGGACACGATATTCTCGGAATTTCAGAGTTAACAGGTATAAAAATCTTAAAAGAGGATATTCGACGCGTGTGAGTTACACGAAAAATCACACTCGACACGTTAGGGCATGATTTCTCGAAGCTTTCACACGAGAGGAACATTGCCCCGTCTGTGAAGATACTTTAAAAATGAGCGTGTAAATTCAAAATATCGAATAGCAATAAGAGAAATTGAATACGAGGCAAGATAATAAGCAGATAAATAGAATGCAAAAAATGTAAAATGCAAGTGCATAATGATTAAAATAAATGTATGTATTTAGTGAAGAAGAAAAATGATGCGATCGAAATCGAAAACGGGACCTTTGGATGCCCGGGGCGAAATGGTAATTTTTGACTTTCGGGGGTAAAAATGTAATTTTTGGTGAAATTAGGGTCAAAAATGGAATTTTGGAAAGTTTGCGGGTAAAACGGTAATTTTGGTGAAATCGAGGTTAAAAATGGGATTTTGGAAAGTTCGGGGGTAAAATGGTAATTTTTGGTGAAATCGGGGTTAAAAATGGGATTTTGGAAAGTTCGGGGGTAAAAATGTAATTTTTAGAAAGTTTTGGGATCAAAATATAATTTCTGAACAGTCCAGAGACCTATAAAACAATACAACCAAAGAGGGGCAACACGTGGCACCCCCACAGGCATCCAGAAGTCAAAGGCCTAAATTGTGAATCTTGAAAAATTCCTGGGTCGATTTTGTAATTAAACAGAACTTGATTTAGGGGTTAAATTAAAACAAATTAAAAATGAGAGGGACCGATTGCATAAATAAGCCATAACAGTGACACGTGGCAGCCTCTGATTCATTCAAAATGTCAAAGGACTAAATTAAAAAGTAAACAAAATTATCGGGCCAAATTAAAGATAATTAAAAGTATGAAGAGGACTAAATTAAAATAATTAAAAAATGCAGAAGGACCAAACGCGTAAATAACCCAATAATAAAAAACATGCGGATCCAGAGGTGGGTCGGATCGGGTCGGTTTATGGGTCTCTTATAAATAATACTTTTAGGGTTTTTTATTTCATTTTCTTCATTTTTAAAAAAAAAAACAAATTTGAGCCACCCTCTTTTTTCTCCTCTTTCTCTCTTCCGGCCACACTCTGGCCAAACTCCGGCCGGGCTCCATCCAGCGCGTGAACGCACGTCGACACCTCCCCTGGCCTCGCGCATCCGTTTGCCCGCGTCCCTGCCCCCGCAGGCCGCCTCACGCGCCACCCAAGTCACCTCCGGCCACTGGAGTTTCCCCTCTGACAACCATCCGTTCATCAACGCCGGTGAGTAGAAAAAAGATCTCCTTGCTTTCTTTTGTTTTCTCTTTAAAACTCATCTCTGTTTCCAATTTATTTGTTTTTGTTTTGTCCAATTTGTTGGGTCTCGTCTCTTTGGCGCTCTATCTTCAACTAGCCCGCCTTTCGTTTTGACAGTCGTTCAATCTCCATTACATTCGTCTTTCCATTTCTTTGACTTGGTGATTCCATCCTCCTTTAAGGTTATCTTCAAAAAGTCAAAATTTGCTACTATGACTTCACCCTCATTCTCTCGAAATTTTAAGGAGATTGGAATTCGTAATTGTAGTTTTTTTTTTAGTCTGATTTCATTGACCTGGCCTTCTTCTCTATGTCTTATCAGGAGGATGACCGCAATCATCTGTTTTAATTCGCTTCTCTAGATCTCCTCAGGAAGACGAATTTGGCCCACTTCTCTATGTCTCATCAGGAAGCTAACCTTTTTATTACTTCGACCTGCTTCTCAGTACCTCATCAGGAAGCTGGGTTCGAAGATTCACTCGCGTTGAGCATTGAGTTGGTATTCTTCTCTGTATCTCATTAGGAAGATGACCATCTCGCTTGCTTTAATTCGCTTCTGTGGATCTCCTCAGGAAGACGAATCTGGTTCACTTCTCTGTGTCTCATCAATAAGCTAACCTTTTTATTGCTTCAACCTGCTTCTCAGTACCTAATCAGGATGCTAGGTTCGAAGATTCGCTCGCGTTGAGCATCAGGAAGATGACCATCTCGCTTGCTTTAATTCGTTTCTCTGGATCTCCTCAGGAAGACGAATCTGGTCCACTTCTCTGTGTCTCATCAGGAAGCTAACCTTTTATTGCTTCGACCTGCTTCTCAGTGTCTTATCAGGAAACTGGGTTCGAAGATTTGCTCGTGTTAAGCGTTGAGTTGGTATTCTTCTCTGTATCTCATCAAGAAGATGATCGCCTCGGTTGTTTTAATTCACTTTTCTGGATCTCCTCAAGAAGACGAATTTGGTCCACTTCTCTGTGTCTTATCAGGAAGCTAACCTTTTTATTGCTTCGACCTGCTTCTCAGTGTCTCATCAAAAAGCTGGGTTCGAAGATTTGCTCGTGTTACTTCAAGGTGTCGAGACCTGTAAAATATGCTCAAATGGGCCTATGGGTAGGCTAGTTTGTTTAGGATGCCATGCTCAGAATGAGTTGAAATGCTCCTAACTATATGTGTGCATGATTAATATTTATTTGTTATTAGCCGGACCAGTATGGTTTATTGCCCATCCAAATTCGGTCCTTGATGCGTCGACCCATCTTCTTCTATGCTGACCTTGAATTTCCCATTTTCAAGTTTGTTTTCTCACTCGTGATCCTATTTCGGACCCTTATAATTTTTGAAAATTTTTAGGATAATGCTCATGAATCTTTGTATGATTTATCAGTTCATTACTCCTTATTTAAATGCGAAATGCCTGCACAATATTGTGTGGAAACAAAGTTGTATTTGAAAATTGCATTAACAAGGGAAACAAAGGAAACAACATTAATCGAAGATGGCTAAGTACAAGAAAGGGGAAACTTAGTTGTCCTGAATTTTGCTAGAAGTGAGTCTCTCTCGCATCGACTTACTGAGGATCACCCTTAGCCCAAACGTGTGTCTAGAAGACCTGGAGTGCTTTGTTGATGCTTCAAGTTGTAACCTTTCTCTATCTCATCTACTTGCTTTGGGTTTGAACCGCCCTTTACGGGTTTTCAACTCAAAATTCTCTTGGCTCGAGGATGCCCTTTGCGGGTTTTCATCGTGGATTTTCCTTTTTTTTTTAGGCGAAGTATCTCTTTACGGAGTCCGAATTAACGGGGTTATACAGTTCCTTGCCATCCATTTCTGCTAAGATGAGAGCTCTTCCTAAGAAAGCTTTCTTTACTACATAAGGTCCTTCCCAATTGGGCATCCATTTTCCACGAAAATCTTTGTGTATGGGGAGTATCTTCTTCAAAACCAAATCTCCCTAATGGAACTCTCTAGGACAGACCTTTTTGTCATAAGCCCGCATCATCCTTTTTTGGTACATTTGGCCGTGGCGGATGGCTTTTAATCTCTTTTCCTCGATCAAATTCAACTGATCATATCGAGCTTGGATCCATTCAGCCTCGTCTAATTGGCACTCAGTTAAAACTCGGAGAGAAGGTATTTCAACCTCAACAGGTAAGACCGCCTCCATACCGTATGCCAATGAGAATAACGTTACCCCAGTAAAAGTTCTGACCGAAGTTCTGTAGGCGAAGAGGGCGAAGGGCAATTTTTCATGTCAATCTTTGTAGGTCTCGGTCATCTTTGCCACGATTTTCTTGACATTTTTATTGGCTGCCTTTACGGCCCCATTCATTTTTGGGCGGTAGGGAGAGGAATTATGATGCTTGATTTTGAACTGTTCGCAAACTTCTGCAATTATGCTATTATTCAAGTTCAAAGCATTGTCGGATATAATCCTCTCTAGCATCCCATACCGGCATATGATCTCCTTTTTCAGGAACTTGCTGACTGCAGACTTGGTAACGTTGGCATACGAAGCTGCCTCTACCCATTTGGTGAAATAGTCGATCACCACAAAGATGAATCTATGCCCATTGGAAGCTTTCGGAGTAATCGGTCCAATGACATCCATGCCCCACATAGAGAAAGACTAGGGAGAAGGCATGACACGGAGGTGCGATGGGGGTACATTAATCTTATCTCCATATATCTGGAATTTGTGGCATTTCCTAGCATAGTTGATCCAATCGCTTTCCATGGTAGACCAGTAATACCCGAATCTCATAATTTGTCGGGCCATCGTGAAACCGTTAGCATGCGTCCCACAAATTCCTTCGTGAACTTTCTCTAAAATCTTCTGGGCTTCCACTGCGTCGACACATCTCAGTAGTACCTAGTCTTTCCTCTTTTTGTACAAGATTTCCCCGTCTAAGACATATTTACTAGCAAGTCTTCTCAATGTTCTCTTTTTGTTATCTGCGGCTTGCTCGGGGTATTTTCGGTCTCTTACAAATTGAAGGACGTCCAGGTACCATGGGTGATCGTCCTTTTCTACTTCTTCCTCTGTCTCGATATCGTAACAATGAGCGGGAGTTTCATAGATACTCATCTGAATGGGCTTCACATCTTCTGGCCTACTTACTTTGATCATCGAGGCCAAAGTAGCGAGGGCATCAGCCATTTGATTTTCCTCTCGAGGAAGATAATGAAATGTGACATCATCGAACTCCGTAATCAAATCGAGAACTAGCTTGCGGTAATCCATTAGCTTAGCATCTCTTGTTTCCCACTCTCCTTTAAGTTGATAGATTACCAATGCAGAGTCTCCATAAACCTCTAGAGTTTTAATTCTCCGTTCTATGGCTGCACGAATTCCCATGATGCACGCTTCGTATTCAGCCATATTATTAGTGCAGTCAAAATCAAGCTTGCTGGTAAAAGGGTAATGATCTCCCTCTGGTGATACTAAGACTGCTCCAACCCCGTTACCCATGGCGTTTGAAGCTCCGTCAAAGTTCAAAATCCACGGTTGCTCCCTCGTGGTTTCCTCTTCAGCTGTTACAACATACATTAAATCTTCATTCGGGAAATCGAAGTTGATCGGCTGGTAATCTTCTAAAGCTCTACTGGCTAGGAAGTCTGCTATCGCACTCCCTTTTACTACCTTCTGATTGACATAGACGATGTTAAATTCTGAGAGCAAGATTTGCCATCGAGCTAACCTTCCATTTAGCGCTGCGGACTCCATTAGGTACTTCAAAGGATCTAATTTCGAGATCAACCAAGTAGTATGGTAGAGCATGTATTGTCTTAGTCTACGTGTAGTCCAGACTAATGCACAGCATAATTTCTCAATAGACGAATACCGAGTCTCGCAATCGATAAATTTCTTGCTCAGATAATATATCGCCCTCTCCTTGCTTTCGGATTCATCATGCTGGCCTAACACGCATCCCATGGAATTCTCAAAGATTGTTAGGTACAGTATCAAAGGCTTGTTAGGAATTGGAGGAACTAAGATAGGAGCTCTGAACAAATAATCTTTGACCTTATTGAAAGTTTCCTAGCACTCAGCATCCCATACGCCCGGGTTACGCTTTCTAAGCAAGCGGAAGATAGGGTCACACTTTTCGGTTAATTGTGAGATGAACCGAGCAATGTAATTTAATCTTCCTAAAAATCCCCGCACTTCTTTTTGCGTGCTGGGTGGTGGTAGCTCCTGTATGGCTTTGACTTTGTCTTGGTCGATTTCAATTCCTCTTTTGCTGACCACAAAGCCTAACAGTTTTCCTGAGGTAGCCCCGAAAGTGCACTTAGCCGGGTTTAGCTTTAGTTGATATTTTCTTAACCTTATAAACAACTTCCTCGGGATTCTCACATGCTCCTCCTCTGATTGGGATTTAGCTATCATTTCATCCACATAAACTTCGATTTCCTTGTGCATCATGTCATGGAACAAGGTTACCATAGCTCTCTGATAAGTTGCCCCTGCGTTTTTAAGTCCAAAGGGCATTACCTTGTAGCAAAATGTTCCCCATAGCGTGACGAATGTGGTTTTGATCATGTCCTCAAGGTCCATTTTGATCTGATTATATCCCGAGAAACCGTCCATGAAAGAGAATAAAGAATGTCCTACTGTGTTGTCGACCAAAGTATCTATGTGAGGTAAAGGGAAATTGTCCTTTGGGCTAGCTTTATTTAAGTCTCGATAGTCCACGCACATTCGTACCTTTCCATCCTTTTTAGGAACAAGGACTATATTAGCTACCCATTCAGAGTATTTAACGACTTGGAGGAAACCAGCGTCAAATTGTTTCTTGACTTCTTTTTTTATTTTCAACAGCACTTCCGATCTCATTCTTCGGAGCTTTTGCTGTACGGGTCTGCATCCTTCTTTTATAGGGAGTTTGTGCACCACGATGTCAGTGCTCAAACCGGGCATATCTTGGTATGACCACGCAAAGATGTCTTGAAACTCTTTGAGCAGCTCGTTGAAGTTCCTTCTAGTTTTCGCAGAGATGCATGTCCCCATCTTTACTTCTTTCTTTTCATTATCGCTCCCCAAATTAATCATTTCTACAGGATCCGAATGAGACAGGATTTGTTTTTCTTCATGTCCTATCATCCTTAGCAGATCAGGGGAGAGATCACAATCCTGATTCTCTTCAAAGCTCTGAAGCTCTTCTAGACACATGTCTTGCTCGAGTGAGGTTCTAAGTTAACGTCAGAGTTACTCATGTTATTGATATTTGAGGACCTGTTGAGAGATAAAAAAAGAAAGTCCAAAGAACAAAATGAATTTATGAAAGAATGATCCTGTGGTATGTATATGAGTATGTGTGTATTGAAAGGATGATTAGTTGGTTATGTACGAGTGATTTATTAAGCTGAATTAAAAATGAACGAATAATTTTGGGATAGGAAATGCACTTTCATTTAAAATAACTGAATAATGAACATGGGCCTTCTGCAAAAGATCCTTATTGCTTTCAGGACTAAAGCAATAGGTGATTTCGAGCATTACTCTGAGGAAATTTTAAAGATTACAGGAAGTTCCTCCACGGTCCAATTATCCAGGGTGCTTCCAAATGTACACGGACCAATCCTTGTTAGACTCCCTTCCTTCTCTTCTTCTGATATGGCATTGATGCTCAAGTCCCTCATGATGCTCCCTCCAGCACCAATGGTTACTCGCTTTTTCCCTTGCTCTTCATTCCGGTTAATTATTTCTCCCAAAACCAAAGTCTCGTAAATGGGTGGGAAGACCATGGGTTCCCACGAGAGTTCCTTTCCATATAGTCTAGCCCTCCTCATCTCCTGTCTCTTTTCAATCTCTTTCTTTTTCTGTTTCGCATCCGACTTATACCCTAAGCCGTAGTGATCTCATTTTTCCATCAGGGTCGGCACATTGGTTCTCCCTTGGAGGTACTTCCCGAGTCTTTTTCCAGAGGTAGCTCCTTTCCCAAGCATCATTCGCAGACTCATTCTAGTAGTCGATGATATTTTTGGCACAAGCACATTGCTTCCTTCCGAAACGAAGGTCGCATTTACAAATTTCAGTGAACGAAACGAGCATTCCATAGCCTCTTCATCTGTTCCCACATAAGGTGACTCGTTTGTTACAGAGGCAATTATTTTTTCCTCAGTATTGATGGTAATTAACCTCCCTTCATTCACTAGCTTTACCTTCTGATGTAGAGAGGAAGGTACTGCCCCAGCCGAGTGTATCCATGGTCTCCTCAATAGGCAGTTATAGGTAGGCCTAATATCCATCACTAGGAAATCTATTTCGTACGTGTTCGGCCCAATCTGTAGGGGTACTTCAATTTTTCCAGTTACCTTCCTTTCTGTCCCATCGAATGCTCTTACTATGTTGTTTCATCCCTTCAAATGAGAGTTATCGATCGATAATCTTTGGAGTGTAGCCAATAGTAATACATCCAATGCTGACCCATTATCTATGAGTACTCCCGGTAGCGTATACCCTTTACAACGGGTGGTGATATGGAGGGCTTTGGTTGATCCCATCCCTCCGGAGGGGATCTCATCATCGCTAAAGAAGATAAAATTGTCTGTACTAATGTTATTTACTAAGCGGTCCAACTTACATACCGATATATCATTGGTCAAGTAAGTATCGTTGAGCACCTTCATTAATGCATTACGATGTGCTTCCGAGCTTAGGAGCAAAGATAAGATCGATATTCGTGCAGGTTGTTTATGGAGCTGTTCCATCACACTGTATTCACTGTGCCTTAGGAACTTTAGAAACTCTTTCGCCTCTCTTTCAGATACTGGCTCATTGGTGGGTCTCTCAAGCTTAGTGGCTATTTCTTCTTTAGGCTCGCACATTACTGCTTTCCCTTTATTGATCTGTTTTATTTTTTCGGCTGAGTCATAAATTTTACCACTCTGGGTAATCAAGCTTACATCCTTCTTAGGCTCCCCTTCTCTAGGTATGGTCACATTGCAGTTGTAATTCCATGGAAACTTTTTACTATCATTGTAAGGGAAGGTTGCAGGTCTCTGAATGATAATACGAGACGTCGTCTGGCCACTGGCTGCGCTTTTGGTGGTTTACAAATGATCACTTTCGGGTGGTTGACCGACCCATCTTCGGAAGCACAGATATCATTGACTTCTTCTTCTTCTTCTTCGAAGAATTCCAACTTCTGATTGTCCATCAATGTTTGCAGCAGGGTTTTGAACTCGTCACAATCTTGGATTTCATGGCCCCTAACAACATGAAACTCGCAGTTAGTCTCCATTATCATACACTTCTTATCCCTCGCAATCATCCCGATTTTGACCATTTGCTGCCATACCCATCATAGCGGAGACCTAATGTCTTCCACTCTTCTTTTGACTTTTCGTGCCTTTTCCTCCTCCACGGCATTGACCCCTTGGTTGGAATGGTTCGGCAGAGGGTTCCCAGCTACATTGGGCCTAGTTGGGTCTTCCAATTTCACGACCCCGAACCTTATCAAGTCCTGAGATGACCTCATTATCTCTTCTTCTAGGGTTTGACACCACCAGGTCGATATACACTGGTATTGTTGACCTCATTATCTCTTCTTCTAGGGGAGGTCTTTTAGCATTTTCTCCCGCCTCGATTTTACCGGCTTTAATTGCATTCTCAATCATCTCTCCTGAGATGACCATGTCGGTGAAGCTTTTGGTAGCGTTTCCCACTAAATGATTAAGATAGGAGGCTTTAAGGGTATTGAGGAACAACATTGTGGTCTCTCTATCTGTCAACGGTGACTGTACTTATGTTGCCATTTCTCTTTACCGCTGTGCGTACTGTCTAAAACTTTCGTTTGACCTCTTCTCCATGTTCTGTAACGTGAGCCGATCGGGGGCTATCTCAGTCACATGACCGTATTGTTTCAAGAAAGCTTGTGCCAAATCTTTCCATGAACGAACTTTCGCTCTGCTCAGTTGGTTATACTATCTGACTGCTGATCCGGCCAAACTATCTTGAAAACAGTGAATCAACAATTGAACATTGTGAACATGCCCTGCCATCTTTCTACAGAACATGGTCAGATGTGTTTCTGGGCAGCTCGTTCTGTGATTTTTTTCGAATTCAGGAACTTTAAACATGGGAGGGAGAACCAAGTTTGGAACCAGACTCAATTCTTTGGCATCTACTCCGTAAGAATTTTCAATCCCTTGTATTGCCTGAATTTTCTCCTCCAATACCCTATACTTTTTCTCCATTTGCCTAGGGAGGTCCTCTTTTATCATCTCGTCAAAATTTGAGACTCCCAAGTTTGCAGCATTATCTTCTGGGTTTGACCCAGATTCGACTACATAGTTAGCAGGTCCTGACGTGCTTGTGGTCTGCTGTTGTGGCCTAATGGTGACATGGGCTTCTCTAGTCGGTATTTCTTGTAAGGCCGGGTTGTGTACTGGTGTAAAGCCCGGAGGAACACTCGGGTCTTCGTCATCCTCAATAGCTGGGCTTTTTCCTTTGTCAGCCATACTTTGTTTAACTTGCGCTAATTCTGTCACCAAACTCTTTTGTACCTCAGAGAATTGGTTCTTCATTTCCCTACACATTGCTGCCATTTGCTCCTGCATCTGATCTTGTACTTCTTTCTGGATTTGCTCAAGCCGTTGTTCCATGGCTTTTATTTTCTTGCGGGTATAATAATGATGCGTATTTTCAATGATGACTGGCGTTAACTGGATTTTTAATTCTGGTTAATTAGTATTGTTATGCAAGAATATGCAAAATATAATGCAAATGAAATGCATGCATGCAATGCAAGAAAATGCATTGATTCCAAAATCCACTTTCCATTAAAGCAACTTCTCGAGAGAGAATTTTTTTTTACATAAAACAGAAGTTACATAAATGGTTTGGCCTTTTGTCTTAGAGCTTTAACTTTTTCTAGAAGTCTAGCTAACTTTTTTCCTCGCTCCGACTTGGATTCATATTGAAGACTCAAAACTTCAGCTTCAGCAGCCAACTTCTGTACGTGATCAGTAGCTTCTCTCATTTGAGTCAATGCTTTTCCCATTACGTGATCTCTTTCCCCGATTTCCCTCTGGGCTTGGCGAGCGTGTCATTCACTAGTTTCCAAATTTTTTTCCATAATCTCGAGTTGGATTTCATTGCTGTGGAGTGTGGCTTCCAATTCTTGCACTCTTTCTCTTAACTCTTGTTTTTCAGCCATGCAGGCTTTGAGCTCCAGTACGGTATTCCGATTGCGGTGCCTCCGTAATGACTCTTCCAATTCTTCTATCCTTGCTTCCAAGCTGGTCATCTTAGCTCTCATCTCGGCATTCTCGACCTATTTTTCTAGCAATTCCCCCTTCAAGGCGTTCTCCCGGGCTTGACCATCTTGGAACCTTCTTTGCCATTGTTCCGCTTGGTCCTTCTGTACCTGAATCTCCTGACGCCATTACTCGGATGTCTTACCCAGCCCTGCAATCTTTATAGACTGACGAAGCTTCTTGTAATGCTTCTTTAAGTCATCGAGATCCTCTTCGGCTTTGTTTTTTCCCTTTCTTAGCTTCTCAGCCTCTAGTTTGTGGAAATCTATATCTAGCCCCAGCTTCATCTTATCTTCCTCCAATACCTCTATCCTCTTACCAAACTCTGAGTTTTTCCTTTCAAAATCTTGTTTGAGGATGTCTAACTCTGAAGGAGCTTCTTGCAGACATTCTTCTACTAGACGAACATTTTCAAGGTTTGGCACGAGAATGTTGTCATTAACCTTCTTGCTCCTCCACCAGTCGTAGTTCGAGGTTATTAAAGGGTTCGCACTGAACTTCTTCATTCTTTGCACCTTCTTCCATGCATTTGTCACTTCTCAGACTTTTTTCTTATAATCATTCCCTTTATAAGAGAACTCGCAATGTGCTAGACCATGAGTTGCAGGGATGAACTGTCTTGTCTTGAATTGTCTCAAAACGAGCAGAGGAGCATACCCAGTGGCACCCCAAACTCCGAGTAACGAGACCCAATCGAAATCACCACAGCGGTAAAGGACCTCATCGGGAAGAAACCAAGGAGCGCACCATTGAATGTCCTCGTCCCGTAGATTCTGGAGAACAACCGCCCACTTTTCTTCAGATATTTTCAGTTCTCGTTGCGAAGCCACAAAATTCTTCAAAGGCGAGAAGTCGGTCGAGAAAACCTTACAAGAAAATTTTTTCACTTTTCAGAAATGGTTGTGAAACCAAACCATCAAAAGTTGTGCGCAGCCGATAAATCTTCCTTCTCCTTCTCTCCGACAAGCGCTTAACGAGCGGAAAGTTTCTGTCAGGATAGCAGGGACGGGCGTAATTCCTCTACTCAGTCGATCAAATAATACTATTATTGCATCTTCCACGTGCCTCAATGCTTTCGAGAACAAGACCAACCCGTATATACTGAGGGCAAAAATGTCAATGTGTCTTCTCATATCTGGGTGTGTCACAATCAGGTCTCGTAAACTTTTCCAAGTAATGCACCTGTTGTCTCATTTTACTTTTATACGATGAGCAACCCATTGCTCGCTCATCCCCGTTGCGTTTATTAATCTCTTTAGCAATGTTGGAATACTCACGTCTTTAGAATATGCCTTATCGACTTGGATCCTTGGACATCGAATCAGAGCAGTATATTCTTCTATGGTAGGTGTCAAGTCCAAGTGTCCGAAGGTGAAGCAACTATATCCGGGGTTCCAATGTTGAGTAAGGGCTTGGAAAATGTGCTTGTCGATCTTGACTTCCAGCAAGTAAGGTAGATCTCCATAGTCTTGATAAAACATCTGTTTCATCTCATTATCCCACTGTCCCCAAATCTCTTTCAACTCTTGCAGGTTGTTCTGAGTTACATTGATACGAGTATAGTCCCAAAATTCTGACAAATGCCCCTATTTCAGGCTGTCACCTTTTCCGCTTTGCTGCTCCTCAGACCATAGGCGCGTCACCATATTCTCCTTTACTTTATCTAGAAATCTTTCCTCCATGATGAAACTGCCTAGTTGGTAATACGGATTCAAATCAACATCTTTTCATTCATGAGGATGCAAATGCAGGTGAAAGAGGTAAAACAAACATGGTTAGTAGCAGGTGATATCAGCATATATAACACAGAACCTAAAAAATTATTTCGGGTATACTAACAGGGCTCGTCCTAACTCCATCTAGGGTGAGTGCTTACGGCTCACTATATGTAGTTTAAGTTCTAAAGTAAAGGGTACCCAAACCAGCAGATTCCTCTATCCTTACCCATTACAGGCTCATACGGACAAGTTCGATTTAGGGGGATGCATTTCCCGCATGTTTGCTCGGAAGTGAAAACTTCACGAAAACAAGGGTACTTTGTAATCCCGAAAGCGATCTACCATCCTGCACGGAGGTAAAGACCTCACGAATGAGTAGTTTCCCGCTTCCACTTAGAAGGGTAAGATCACAATGCATATGGATGCAAAATTACACTAGCAATACCACAGAGTATAATGCCACACAAAAATGTCAAGGATTGCATGCTAAATAAAACCGAAGTTTAAAAGTTCTCAAAAAGAGACCCGGAAATTATCAATTTTAGCTTGACTCTCGTTTGTTTTGAAAATGTCCCCAGTGGAGTCGCCAGTTATCGAAACCACCTCGAGAATGGCGAGGTTTCGAAAAAATCCTTGTTTTAATCAATTTTGGAATAAAAGGAAAATGGGAGTCGCCACCAATCTTTTTTTATTAGGTGTGATTGGATCACCATAAAACGTTTAAAACGTTTAAAAAAGTGGGTTTTCGAAATCCAGAGAAAAAGATTCAGGCGTCGGTTACGGATGAGGAAGGATTAGCACCCTCATACGCCCAAAAGTTGGTACCACATGATTATTTAAGGGTCTTATTTTATGAAAACAATGAAAACTTGAGTAAGGTTTAAAACACGATGTTTATTTTAGATGGCTTTGTATAACTTCAAAGGAAAACTTTTAAGGAAAATTCGTCCTCGTGTTTCGATCCTCTATGAGAATTAGAAGTCGTGTCCAACACATTAGGGCATTATATTCTCGGAGTTTCAAAACTGAAGGACATTTTGAGACATTTTAAAAAGAGTGTTCTATCATATGAATCATACGAAAATAACACCCAACACGTTAGGGCATGATGTTTCGAGATCTTCACACGAAAGAACATTGTTTCTTCTTTTGGTCTTAAAATCATTTCATATATATAATTATGAGGTTGAAGTGTGTTTTGAAAAACTTTCGAAAAGGATATCCGATTTGCATGAATTACGAAAATCACACTTAACTCGTTAAAGCGCGATTCTTCGAAGTTTTCACACGACAGGACATTGCCTCGCTTTAAAATTATTTGTGATATAGATATATGTTTTGAGAATTTGAAATTTTCGTATTGAATTTAAAATGTAATCCTCGGACATATAGTTTAAAAGATTCAAATATGGAATATCCATTTATTTCGATTTTCGTGAAGAATTAAAATCGTGACCAACACGTTAGGACACAATATTCTCAGAATCTCGGAATTAACAGGTATAAAAATCTTAAAAGAGGATATTCGACGCGTGTGAGTTACACGAAAAATCACACCCGACATGTTAGGGCATGATTTCTCGAAGCTTTTACACAAGAGGAACATTGCCCCGTCTTTGAAGATACTTTAAAAATGAGCGTGTAAATTCAAAATATCGAATAGCAATAAGAGAAATTAAATACGAGGCAAGATAATAAGCAGATAAATAGAATGCAAAAAATGTAAAATGCAAGTGCATAATGATTAAAATAAATGTAAGTATTTAGCGAAGAAGAAAAACAATACGATCGAAATCGAAAACGGGACCTTTGGATGCCTGGGACGGAATGGTAATTTTTGACTTTCGGGCGTAAAAATGTAATTTTTGGTGAAATTAGGGTCAAAAATGAAATTTTGGAAAGTTTGCGGGTAAAATAGTAATTTTGGTAAAATCGGGGCTAAAAATAGGGTTTTGAGAAGTTTAGGGGTAAATGGTAATTTTTGGTGAAATTGGGGTTAAAAATGGAATTTTTGAAAGTTCGGGGGTAAAAATGTAATTTTTAGAAAGTTTTTGGGTCAAAATATAATTTTTGAACAGTCCAGGGACCTATAAAATAATAAAACCAAAGAGGGGCGACATGTGGCACCCCCACAGGCATTCAGAAGTTAAAGGACTAAATTGTGAATCTTGAAAAATTCTTGGGCCGATTTTGTAATTAAACAGAACTTGATTTAGGGGTTAAATTAAAACAAATTAAAAATGAGAGGGACCGATTGCAAAAATAAGCCATAACAGTGACACATGGCAGCCTCTGATGCATTCAAAATGTCAAAGGACTAAATTGAAAAGTAAACAAAATTATCGGGCCAAATTAAAGATAATTAAAAGTATGAAGAGGACTAAATTAAAATAATTAAAAAATGCGGAAGGACCAAACGCGCAAATAACCCAATAATAAAAAACACGCAGATCCTAGAGGCGGGTCGGGTCGGATCGGGTCGGTCCATGGGTCTCCTATAAATAATACTTTTAGTGTTTTTTATTTTATTTTCTTCATTTAAAAAAAAAACAAATTTGAGCCACCCCCTTTTTTCTCCTCTTTCTCTCTTTCGGCCACACTCCGGCCAAACTCCGATCGGGCTCCGTCCAGCGCGTGAATGCACGTCAACACCTCCCCTGGCCTCGCGCATCCTTCTGCCCGCGTCCCTGCCCCAGCAGGCCGCCTCACGCGCCACCGAAGTCACCTCCGGCCACTGGAGTTTCCCCTCTGACCACCGTCCGTTCATCAACGCCGGTGAGTAGAAAAAAGATCTCCTTGCTTTCTTTTGTTTTCTCTTTAAAACTCATCTTTGTTTCCAATTTATTTGTTTTTGTTTTTTAAGAAAATATCAGTTTTAATCTTCTTTTTAGTCTTGTGAAAATCAGATCTAGTTTTTGAACCAGATCTAAAACTTAAGAAACCCTTTTTTTTGTTTTCAGGTCCGTTTTTAAACTTCTTGATTTTTGTCCCTGTTTGTTTAAGTCCATTTTGGTGTTGTTTGTGCAGGTGTTCGAACGACAACGACGGTGGTGCCTCCGGTGGTGGCAACGACAACCCAAGGATGTACCCTTTCACTTCCCTTTTTCTTTTGATTAAAAAAATAATATTATTTAATATTATTTATTATTATTACAACTGTTTTTAATGCCATTTATCATCTCCATTTATTAATAAAATTTTTACTAATATTATTATTAATAAAAAATTATTATAATATAAGTATATTTATTAATTACTATTAATGCTCCCTATTTATTCATTAAAGAAAACATTGTATGATGATAAATGATGATAACGTATGGGTTTATTTAATAAGTTTGAGGTTTCAAACAAAATACATTCATTTCGAGAAAGGCAGTATCAAAGAAGGATGTATGAGTGTATTCAATGTGTACCTGGAAATCCTGGAAGTATTGATTATCGGTATAACTGCTTTTTTGATTCTTTGTGCCTTTCGAATGCCTCTGTTGGGATTAACTGCTTCTATCTTTGGCTGTCGAGAATATTTTGGGAAGTCTACTTTATATTATTTGTTTTGAATGTAACAGATTCGTAACTGTGTATTGGTTTTCCAAAGAAGGGTTCGTAACCTTATACAAATGGTTTGAATCTGGTTTTATAACCAGATTTGTTATGATTCAATTTTGTTTTACATTACTAAATGCTTGTCTATTCTCCTTTTTTGCAGGTTCGGCTATGCAGTAGATGTAGCAGTGGCGGTGACAGCAGCAGTTGGAGCAGCTGGTGGCAATGGCAACTTGGCTGGAGGTGATGCTGAAGACGATGACGTGACACGTTGTAGTTGGCTGATGTGGTGGTGGTGCAGTGCAGGTGGGAGTGGCTTCTGTTTTGGCTTAGGATACATTAGGATTTGGGTGAAATTGGGTCACTTGGGTTTGTATTTATGCTTGAGGCCCGATTTGGGCTTTGTAAATGGACTTTGGACATTATTAATTTTAAGTTTAAGTTTCAAATTATTTTAAATGTATTTAAATTTAAAACAAATTTAAATTTAATTCAAACTTAATTTAAAATCCAAGTTGGGCCCGGTCAAAATTGGGCTTCAACATATTGGATGCAACTAAACCAGACCATGGGTCGGGTTACCTGATCAGACTCAAAGGTTCGGCAGAAAAATGAGAAGGTTTGGATAAAAATATAAGCTTGAAAAAAAAATAAAGCCCATTTTCTAAACGGGCCAAGCCTCGAGTACGAGTTTTTTTGGTCCGAGTTCGGCCCGACCCGACTCGAATAAATTAACTATTTTTAATAAAAATAAATTGTTGTTTTGGTGTTTTTTTTTTACTATTTTGGTTTTTTGCTGTTTCTGTTTTTTTACTGTTTTAGTGCTATTTTTTACTGTTTTGATATTTTTATTGTTATTTTTGTTGCTATTTTTGTTGTTGTTTTACTGTTATTTTTACTGCTGTTTTGGTTGTTTGGATGTTATTTTTATGTGTTTTTACTATTGTTTCGCTGTCTTTTTTAATATTATTTGAATATTGTAAGATTTATGTTTTACTGTTAATTTTTTTACTATTTTATTTGCAACTATCTTAATATAATTTTTTTAATGTATTTTAAATTTGTTTATTTTTTAATTTTTGTTTTAATGTTTTTAAATATATTTGATATATTATATATTTTTTAAATTTATTGTATATAATAAAATAATCTAAAAAAATTAATATAGGTTGGATCGAGTCGGGCTCAAGCTTGACTCTTATAATTCGGGTAGAGCTTGGACAAAATATTAGATCCATTTTTTGGGCCGGGCCGGATCGAATCCAAACCTGATAATTGAACCTAAAAATTTATTGAAACTTGACCCGAATCCAACCTGACCCTACCCACGATCAATTCTAAACGCAATACATTTCCGCCTCAAATTATCTTTTCTAATTATTTTTAATCGACAAGTTTATGTTAAAACATACTTCTCCAAATAATAAAGTGAGGCGAAGATAGTGTAGTTGTTAAAAAAAATCTACTTCACACCATCTTGCATTCACTTAAAGAAAATCTGCTGTATGTGGAGTAGTTTGGGATTTGCGATCCCTAGTTCAAACCTGTATTCTTTCAAAATTAGGTCAGGGCTTTGCTTGAGGATACCTCTATATACAAGAAATAAAAGGAATGGTGAAGTGAAAAACAGAAGAATAAAAGGTTAAAGGACTTACGAGTGGCGTAGCAACAGTAGGAGATTTCAAACCCAAAGCTGGTTTCTTACATAACAGAGTTTGATCAAGATTGGTTGTCTTTATTGATACTACAGTGTCAGTATCTCTGACACAGTTTTTACAGCAAAGTGGAAAAAAGAGTTAAAAAACAAAATAAATTTCATGTCAAACCCCATTAAAGTTACCAAAAAACAAAAAAAAAAGGCAATTAAAATATCATTACTTCTTGGAAAGTGGGAAGATTTCTCACAGAACAGGTCAAGAGGGCGTCTAGAGATTGGAATATCATTATCCAACCAAGTAATATATTAACAACAATAATAATTTTACTTCAAACACAATTTTCATCATTATCATTCATTATCAAAAAAAATTCCACTGGGTGAGCTTTTCTGGTTCTGATCTTTCAAAATCTGCCGTTTTAAAATAATCATTTCCAATTATTATTATGGGGAAGTTTACTGGTTTTTACTGTTTGAGTTTGAAAAAAAAATGGTAGGTACTGTCTAAGTTGGTTTTCTTTTTGAATAAAATTGAGTATGGGAGTGTGAAAAAAATCGTTGTTTTGTTTCATTTTTCTGTGTTTCTACAGATTTTTGTTCATGGGTATGGGTTTTTATATTAAAAATTTAAAATTTATAAAAATTGTGTATTTTTGTTGGGTAAATCAATTTGGATCATTCTAGAGTTTCTTCAAATTTGGTTATTATTATTATTATTATTTTGCGTTTATGAATGATTTTGGCTTTCTGGGTATTTTTAGCTTAGAACAAATTTAGCTTTTTTTTTTTTTTGATCTTTAGATGTTCTTTTGTCTAAAAGTTTGGTCGCTAAATCTTTGGGGTTGGTAAAATACTACTTTTGGCAAGCTTGTGTTTGCTTCTTTTCTCAAAACTCTTATTTTTAGGGCTTTTGTGATTTTTTTCCCTGTGATTTAGGTTTCATGCCATTAATTTAGGTGGTGGGTTGTGGGGCTTTTTGGTTCTTTGTTGATAGCTACTGAATCTGGGAAGGTATAGTCTGCTTTCAGAAATGGTCTGAGTTTTTACAAAAAGTTGAATTTATATTCAATATCCATCAAGTTTTATGAAATTTTCCTTTAATATCTGCTTGTAAACTGTCAGCTTGAGCTCTCCAGATCTGCCTTCTGTAGTATTGTTGCTTGTTCTTGTGCATTGCTGGGGCAAAACTTTTGAGATTTTCATTTTTTAATCTATTTTAGCCTCTGAACTTTGGGTTTGGTTTATTTTCACTTTTGCTTTGCAATCTTGATCTATTCTTTGAATTTCTGAGACTGTGAGTTTCTAAATGAAAATGTGAAGATCTTTCATGTCGGGTTTGTGTAATTATTTTTATTTCTGATGTTTTTGACTGTTGAATTTATGGACTATTATTCAAATGGCCTAGAAGTCTGGTGTTGAAGTGTACGTTTTTTTGGTGACTTGGTTAGGCAACTTGTTTGCAACTTTTCGTA
The DNA here is from genome assembly GCA_005610355.1 of Gossypioides kirkii. Lineage (NCBI taxonomy): Eukaryota > Viridiplantae > Streptophyta > Magnoliopsida > Malvales > Malvaceae > Gossypioides > Gossypioides kirkii. The sequence continues at coordinate 7,608,042 of CP032252.1, read as the reverse complement.
CTTCTTCGTTGTGTGGTTCCCTGTATTTATCTCAAATTCTGGTTTGAAAGTAGTCTGATCGGATTTGAAACAAGGAAAAGAAAACCAAAATATGGATTGTCTTCTGTTTATTGTTGCTTGGTTGTGTATCTTAACCTGAATAACATGAACTCGATTCGAGAAGGCTTATCTAGTCATGGGACAATGTTTTGCATGCTTGAGTGTCTCAAAAGCTTCATAATATGATTGACATTATTATTTTTTTATCCTCATTCAGTAGGTATTTTTTAACCTAGGTATTTTCTTTTTTAGTATGCTTGGTGTTCGTTGGTTGGTTATCGGAGAGCATTTCAATGTTATTTTTGATGCGGAATTGTTGAGATCACATTCGTGCCTGCGACTTCATGGTTTTGCTTTTAACTGTCGATATGGATTTGCTATCCCAGTCACTCGTATCGAGCTGTTTTAAGATTCATTTTTATTTTGTGCGCCTTGGGTTATTTTTATTCTTCATATTTTTCTATTACTATCTTTACTAAAGGAAGACTGATACTTGCAGTTCATTTCGCACTAACTGTTTTAATTTGTTTTAGGGGTATTAAGGAAGTGGAATTATGATGAATGGACGGTAGAACAGTGAGATCTGGTGCAAAAGATGAGAAAAAAGCAGCAAAAGGGATGCCGGGTTTTGACTCACAATTACCAGTTACCAACATACTGTAAATTCCTTAGTTACTTTTCTAAGTTTACAGTTTCAAATTATTTGATGAGTTATGGCTAAATCCAATACTGTCCCTTGAAAAATATCAATTTTGCGGTTATATTTCATCTTCCTTTTTACAATTGCATTTCTTTTCTTGGTATTTCATATCATATATTCAAGTGTTGTTAGATGTACATTTCACTGGAGCTGTTAAAAATAAATCTTCCATTCATCAATAGTATTTTATTGGTCTTAATTGAACATGAAATCTGAACATCATACGTTTCAATTTTCAATTGGTTAGTTTTTTCTTGTAATATGTCACAATGGAGTGTGGATAATTAGTGCGTTGGTAGCTAGAGATGTTCAGGTTTGGTGATTGCCACGAGAAAGAGTGTTTTCTGGGATAAGAACTATATTCCAATAATATTTGTGTTTTAATGAAGTTATTCCGGAACAATGGATCTCTTAACTTGGATTTGAGAGTTTAAAAGATCTAGACCCCCCCTCTCTCTCTACAAGCATGAATTGGATGTTTGATAGCATTGTATGGCATCGGTTTAATATTCTGATGTGCCTTAAAAAAGTTTCTGTGCAATACGAGCCTTATAACTGCTTATAAAATAAAATAAACTCAAATAGGCATTTGTACAGTTTCTTGCTTATCATTGTGAATCTGATTTTCAGTTGCTCAGAGGGAAGCACAATCCATCCATTCCCTGTTTCAAACTTTGGGACATTCGACCAATCTGTTGGATTTCGCCTAGAGGATGCTGTTAACCTGAGTGGAAGTATGCATTCAGTAATCTAATCCTTCAAATTCTTATTTGGAGTAATCATTTAATTGTTTTGTTTAGCAAAAGAATATTGTAGATCTGATATACCCGCAAATATATGTAATGGTGCATTTATATGTAATGCGACATGCCCTCTGTTTTATGTTTCATGAGTGGAATATCTATGAATCATCAGCTTGTTTTACTTGTATCAATGTGCCATACATGTTATTTTTCATAGGATTTGACATGACATGTGGCAATGCAGACGGCGCTGTGTTTGATTCAGCAAAAGTAAGTCGGCAAGAAGTTCCTTCTGATCGTGACCTTATTGGCACTTCGGACAAGGTGGATTTAGTTATTCCCATCATGTAATTAGCTAGTTTTTCAGTTGTAGCATTCAGTAGTATAATTTTATTCTCCTTGTTGCTTGAAACAGACTCCAACTTCATTTACTAATTATCCGTCCACCAACCAAGTTGAATCTCCGAGGTTGCAGTTAGAAAAAGGTCAACAAACAAACCTAGTCTCGATACCTAGTGGTAATTCAGAAAACTGGGGAGAATCCAATATGGCTGACGGTAGTCCAAAGACTGACATCTCTACAGATGCAGACACTGATGAAAAAAGTCAGAGGGTATGCTTTATTTCATATCTCTACGCTCTAATGTAAAATTTTTCCGGATTGCTGTAGATGGTATTGTTGTTAATTTGCCTTTATTGATCTTACATAGATTGTGGTCCTAATTGAGCGCATTTGTCTAATATGGCAAGCTCAAGTAGTGGACCAGATTTGTTATTTTTATTGTTGTTAATCGGCTTGTTGCCAGTCTGACCTTTTACGGCTTGCAGTTTGATAGAGGAAAATCTAGTATTGTTGCAGTTTCTGATTCTAGTGACAGATCAAAGAGTAATTTGGATCAAAAGGTCGGATATTTTATCTTATTTGCGTGGATAATAGCTAGTAATAATTTGCTCATATTGGTGACCTTTTGTTGATAATATTGTGTTCTACAGACGCTTCGTAGACTTGCTCAAAATCGTGAAGCTGCAAGAAAAAGCCGATTGAGAAAGAAAGTATGGTTTCCCCTTTTTATCTGTAATATATTCAATTTTTTATTTTAATTGTTTTTCTTTCCTTTTTGGTGATTTCCATTTCCGTAGTGAGTGCAATCTCAAGATTTCTTTGGCATCTAATTCGTGGATTACATGAGCCTTCTACTTGAATTTCTAGGGATTCAGATCTAGTTGAAGATAATATGTGCCACATATACTCCTAAATATTTGACCTTCGAAAAAAGATCTACATATCGCACGGTGCTTTAACATTTTCTATGGTTCGTGAAAAAAATTGATTGCTGCTAAATCTAAGCTTTTTATCCTACTCCTTGAGTTGTTATACGCTAATAAATATTCTACCGTGTATACATCTGCATGTCCTTGCTATATATACTTTTGTCAATGAGTGTGGCTATTTTCAGACTATTTTGGTGGATTTCTCTTTGTGGCACTTAGAAATTAATGAAAAGCTTACCATTAACAATTGCATACTTTATGCTCTCAAATACCGATGCTTCTTGTTAGAGATCATCTGGCATGCTTTATTTTGCATGGATATCAAAATTTAATCTCCTATATTGAGGCACATTACCTGATTTTCTTCCACAGGCATATGTGCAACAACTAGAGAGTAGTCGTTTAAAGTTGACACAATTAGAGCAGGAGCTTCAGCGGGCACGGCAGCAGGTTAGACTTGGTCCTTCACTCGAACTGTGTATGCAGTTGTACATTAAGCTTTCTTTCATCTAAGTATGTTCTACTGTAATGTTGGCTTCCTATACAGGGTATCTTCATATCAAGCTCTGGAGATCAAAGCCATTCGATGGGCGGAAACGGTAATGGTTCATTTTTCTCAAGCTAGTGTTCGGTTAACTTTTCTATTGTGATTGTAGTATGAGTCTTGTTTGTTGGAGTGGTTCATTGAAGCAACAGAATTGCTAGCTATCTTGCATGAACAGAAATGATTTGTGCACGAGAGTGGGGGTCACAGGACCACTTTCATTTTCTATGACAGTGCTTTATTAGCTGCTTCTGATTCTGATAAGCTATGTTGCTCTTACTCTTCTTTGTTCCTGAAGTACCTATGTTGGACACCTATGTCTGAAACATATTCGGACCTGGTATGGGGATATGATCTTCCAAAAGCCCTCCAAGTACATGGAAGAACTTAGAAAAATTTGAACATACCGGTATCCAACACTTACACCTGAGCCCGGGTAACATAGTTGATAAGTGGTATGCTCTATGCTATCAATTAAAATAATATCTAAGTAGAAAATTATTTTAATGTACTTCTTAGCTGCTTTTGGCATGCTTAAATCTGTCTTGTTTTATTGAAATTATTTTAATGTCTACATTACTGTTGCCTACTAACATATCGAATGAATGATTAAAGATCTATGATCAAAGACTTCTAGTAGCACTTGGGGTTGGCTACATCAATGAAATTTCTCCATATTGCTAAGAAAATAGGCCCATATCCTGAGAAAGATTGATAAGGGCAAAGCCTCTATTGTTACTCTTGTGCTTCACATTTTGACATGAGCATTCTTTTGTAATTTTACACATTAATAAGAGCATTCGTGTGTTTGTCTTACGTGTCAAAATGCTTTTTAAATGTAAAAAAAACCCCAATTATTCAATTGATGCTTCTGCCTCCTCTCCAATACTTCGGTTCAAAGCTAAAATAAGTTCTTTAAAGATTACATAAACTTGAATTTATTCCTTAAGAATAGTTCATTCAATGCATTTCATGGAAAACAATGCTATTAAGAAGAGTACATGCCAGTGCACAAAGCTTTTCTCAGGAATATATAGATGTATTCGGCATTATCCTGCATTCTCCCTGACTGTTGCATAACAAATAACCAGCGCCATCTTGTGCATCTCCTGATTTTTTTCATTTGCTTGCCAAGTAGCTTGTGAGGCTAAAATTTCCACGTATTTATTGGTTTCTCTATTCTTCTTCTTTGCTTCTTTTCTTTGTAGGTGCCATGGCATTTGATGTAGAATATACACGATGGTTGGAAGAGCAAAACCGACAAATTAATGAGCTGAGAACGGCAGTAAATTCTCATGCAAGCGATGCAGAACTTCGTATTATTGTTGATGGTGTAATGGCTCACTATGATGAAATTTTCAGGTTGAAGAGCAATGCAGCTAAGGCTGATGTTTTCCATTTGTTGTCAGGCATGTGGAAAACACCTGCCGAGAGGTGTTTCTTATGGCTTGGTGGTTACCGTTCATCTGAGCTTCTAAAGGTAATTCATCCAAATTTACCACAATTAATTAGAATGCTAAAACTTCATAAGAAGGTGGCAGTACCCTTTCCGAGAGACCGAGGAATATTCAAAAGAATCCTATCCTAGGTTTAGCCATTTAGATTTAGAAAATAATTCTGCAAGAACTTCTGGATATCTTGACATCAATGTTTATACTTGCAGCTTCTTGTAAATCAATTGGAGCCTTTGACCGAGCAACAGTTGGTTGGAATAGGCAACTTGCAGCAATCCTCCCAGCAGGCTGAAGATGCATTATCCCAAGGTATGGAGGCATTGCAGCAATCTCTGGCTGAAACATTATCGACTGGATCTTTAGGCTCTTCCGGATCATCTGGGAATGTGGCGAACTACATGGGTCAAATGGCCATGGCCATGGGGAAGCTCGGGACTCTTGAAGGGTTTATCCGTCAGGTAATGCTTATTTATTATTCATTTTCTGTTTCATTTCTTTTGCATGATGTTTGTAACTTGTGTTCTGCTATATTTTCAAATATTTCTTATTTTCGATCTGATCTCTGGAGAATTTTGTTATATATTTCAATTCAAAACCTGATCTTTCTTTCACGGACTCTATGTAATACATGAACTGAGAAAGTCTGATATGGAAGTTTTACGAGTCATTCATTGTTTCAAATAAGTGTTTCTAATAATAAGTTACATATATATCACCAGGCTGACAACCTACGGCAGCAAACGCTACAACAAATGCACCGGATATTGACAACCCGTCAGTCAGCTCGTGCACTGCTTGCGATACATGATTATTTCTCGAGATTACGGGCTCTTAGTTCCCTCTGGCTTGCTCGACCCCGAGAGTGAAACTGTCTTGTCACCCTTTGACTGTTCTGATGTGTTTAACTGGTATAGGTCCTGCTGGAAACTCAAGAATGGTAGAATAATTTTTTCGGTCTGGCATGGACAGGAAACATTAGGTCTAATTAACTTGTCTTTCAATGTAAAATTTGTGTTGTAGTTTCAGTAATCCTTTGTGATAATGTGTTGTTTGTTCGTGAAGTGGTCATAAATTTATGTGCATTAAAGTAATATATGTAGTTATATTTGTCATTTACAGTGTAATGTTAAACACGACACAACAAAATATCTAAAACACTGCACGAAACGGTCCGGTCGGGTTGAGTTGGGGTTTGAGCAAGCTTTGTTCTTGCTCTGGCCCACTAAAAATACTTTGCAAAAGTGAAAATGATATCTAACAAGGGTATTTAACTTTAAATATGTTTTCATTGCAAATTTTTATTTTTATTTATCAAATCTGTTTTAAATTGTCAAAAAAACAGAAAATATTTTCAGAAACAATACAAAATTTTAGATTCTCACGCTCAAGCTAGTATTTTTGTTGGATACAAATGTCGAATACTTCGAAAATATACAAACTTAACTCATTGTGTTTTAGTGAATTGAGGATAATCGGAGTATTCTAATTATATGCTTCAATTCTTATGAAAAAGAAAAAATAATGGTAATTACATCATGAATAATGACAACAGATAACATAAATTAGAAAACTTAAGAGCTCATTGGTACTGTTTTTTGTTAGGATTTAATTGATTTATTGATACTCGTGGTTAGCATTTACCTTTTGAGTGGATCTATAGTAGGTGATTGAGTTTGCTCCGGTAGATATCTTTAAAAAATATTTAATAAATTTTAAAAACTGATGGATTAAAACCAAAAGTAAGCCCAACAACAAAGATGAAACATTTAAATCAGCCCAAACCAGTTAAAACCCTTCAAAAATCGCCGCTCTACCATTTTACAGTCGGTTCGGTTCGGTTCGGTTCTATCTAATCTCTATATATAAACTCCCAACACTGTCGAAATTCAGTAAAAAATTGCAAGAAAATAAACAAAAATCTCAAATTAAAATCTTGCCGCCGGGAACTGAAATCTCAAGAAACGCCATCGTTTGTAAGTGTTTCCTTCTCCTTACATTTCTTCATTTTCAGTGCTAGTTAGGGTTTTGTTTTCTGAATTTTTATTTTCAATTGATCTTTCTAGGGTTCCGGGGATTTGATTTGAGTTAGTGTTAATGGCTCATCTTGGAGGCGGTGCTGAGGCACACGCTCGTTTCAAGCAGTATGAATATAGGGCGAATTCGAGTTTAGTTCTTACCACTGATTCTCGGCCTCGTGATACTCATGAGCCGACCGGAGAGCCAGAATCTCTCTGGGGAAAGATTGACCCTAGGTCATTTGGTGACCGTGTTTATAAAGGTAGGCCACCGGAGTTAGATGAGAAGCTTAAGAAGTCCAAGAAGAAGAAAGAACGTGACCCGCTTTCCGAGCCGGTTCCGGTTAGGCAAAGTAAGAGGCGTAGGTTGCGTGAGGAGAGTGTTTTGACTGTTACAGAGGAAGGGGTTTATCAGCCAAAAACGAAGGAGACTAGGGCGGCTTATGAGGCTATGTTGAGTTTGATTCAGCAGCAGTTGGGTGGACAGCCGCTTAATATAGTTAGTGGTGCAGCGGATGAGATATTGGCTGTGCTTAAGAATGAGGCGATTAAGAATCCGGATAAGAAGAAGGAGATAGAGAAGTTGTTGAATCCGATTCCAAGTCAGGTTTTTGATCAGCTTGTTTCAATTGGGAAGTTGATTACTGATTATCAAGATGGTGGTGATGGAGCTGGGGGTGCGGCAGCAAATGGGGAAGAAGGTCTTGATGATGATGTGGGTGTGGCAGTCGAGTTTGAAGAAAATGAAGATGAGGAAGAGGAGAGTGATCTTGACATGGTACAGGAGGATGAGGAGGATGATGATGACGGTGTGGAAAATGGTTCTGGGGCTATGCAGATGGGTGGTGGAATTGATGATGATGATATGCATGAGGCTAATGAGGGGATGAATTTGAATGTCCAGGACATTGATGCTTATTGGCTTCAAAGGAAAATCTCCCAGGCTTATGATCAACAAATTGACCCACAACAGTGTCAAAAGCTTGCCGAAGAGGTGCTTAAGATTCTTGCGGAGGGTGATGACAGGGAGGTTGAGACAAAGCTATTGGTGCATCTCCAGTTTGATAAGTTCAGCCTCATCAAATACCTTCTGCGGAATCGGCTGAAAGTTGTCTGGTGCACCCGCTTGGCTAGGGCTGAAGACCAAGAAGAGAGGAAGAAGATTGAGGAGGAAATGATGAGCTTGGGTCCGGATTTGGCTGCAATTCTTGAGCAGTTGCATGCCACAAGGGCAACTGCAAAAGAAAGGCAGAAGAACTTGGAGAAGAGTATCAGAGAAGAGGCTCGCCGACTGAAGGATGAGAGTGGTGGAGATGGGGATAGGGAGAGGAGGGGCTATGCTGACAGAGATGCGGAGGGTGGTTGGCTGAAGGGTCAGCGCCAGTTGCTTGATCTGGAAAGTCTTGCTTTCGAACAGGGTGGTCTTTTGATGGCGAATAAAAAATGTGATCTTCCCGTGGGTTCCTATAGGCATCATAGCAAGGGGTATGAGGAGGTTCATGTGCCAGCACTGAAGGCGAAACCATTGGAATCGAATGAGAGGCTTGTAAAGATATCTGAGATGCCAGACTGGGCACAACCAGCTTTCAAAGGTATGCAGCAGTTGAACAGGGTTCAGAGCAAAGTGTATGAGACTGCCCTTTTCTCGGCAGATAACATCCTACTGTGTGCTCCCACTGGAGCAGGGAAAACTAACGTTGCTGTGCTCACCATATTGCAGCAACTTGCCTTGAATATGGATGCTGATGGTTCAATTAATCATGGCAATTACAAGATTGTCTATGTGGCACCCATGAAAGCTCTAGTTGCTGAAGTTGTTGGTAATCTTTCTCATCGTTTAGAGGCATATGGTGTGACTGTGAGGGAGCTTAGTGGGGACCAGACACTGACTCGCCAACAAATTGACGAGACTCAGATTATCGTGACAACTCCTGAGAAATGGGATATTATTACCAGAAAGTCTGGAGATCGCACATACACACAGCTGGTGAAACTTCTTATTATTGATGAAATCCATCTTCTTCACGATAATAGAGGGCCTGTGCTTGAAAGTATTGTTGCCAGGACTGTTCGGCAAATTGAAACCACAAAAGAGCACATCAGATTGGTAGGGCTGTCAGCTACACTTCCAAACTTTGAAGATGTAGCATTATTTTTGCGGGTTAATTTTGAAAAAGGACTGTTCCATTTTGACAATAGCTACAGACCTGTCCCCCTCTCTCAACAATATATTGGAATCACAGTGAAGAAGCCACTGCAGAGGTTCCAGTTGATGAATGATATTTGCTATGAGAAGGTAATGGCAGTGGCAGGGAAGCATCAAGTTCTTATTTTTGTTCATTCAAGGAAGGAAACTGCTAAAACAGCTCGTGCTGTACGAGACACTGCACTTGCAAATGATACCCTTAGTAGATTCTTGAAAGAGGATGCTGCTAGTCGTGAGATTCTTCAGAGTCACACAGATATGGTTAAAAGCAATGATCTGAAGGATCTGCTACCTTATGGTTTTGCCATCCATCATGCTGGGTTGGCAAGGACTGATCGTCAAATTGTTGAAGAACTCTTTGGAGATGGACATGTACAAGTGTTGGTATCAACTGCAACGCTTGCTTGGGGTGTGAACTTGCCTGCTCATACAGTCATTATTAAAGGGACCCAGATTTATAGCCCAGAAAAAGGAGCATGGACTGAGTTAAGCCCTCTAGATGTGATGCAGATGCTGGGTCGTGCTGGGAGGCCTCAATATGATTCATATGGGGAAGGGATCATCATCACTGGCCACAGTGAACTTCAGTACTACCTTTCATTGATGAATCAGCAACTTCCTATTGAGAGCCAGTTTATTTCCAAACTGGCTGATCAGTTGAATGCAGAGATCGTTCTTGGAACTGTTCAGAATGCAAGAGAAGCCTGCAATTGGATTGGATACACATACTTGTATATTCGCATGTTGCGGAATCCCACACTTTATGGCTTACCGGCTGATGTTCTTTCAAGAGATTTAACTTTAGAGGAGAGGAGGGCTGATTTGGTAAGCATACATTTCTTTTGAATACATCACTAATTTTAGAACAAGTTCTCTGCCCTATTTTCTATCTAATTATGTTGCTATTTGTTACTATGACTCTTCATAAAAATGTAGTCTCCAACACTTGTCCGGTGTGGGGGGGGGGGGGTATGACCCTCCAAGCATATGGAGAATTTAGAATTTCACCCATATTGGATGTGTTCCTATGTCCGACTCTAACCCCCAAGTTTGAGTAATATAGCTTTATAGTGCTCTTTTGCTTCTCTTGCATGCACATTAGGTTTAGCTGGAAATGTCTGTTACCTTTTCTGTTCATTGTTTACCTTAGTTTGGGGTTTAGAACATTGTTTTTTGGACTGTTTTCTATAGAAATTTTGCTATGCGTCTAGTTTTATAGCCCCCTGTTTGTTGATAGATTTCTTTGCTGCTGCTGCATTTAGTTCTAGTATACATCGTTTCTTGACACTCAGAACATGCAAATTCTTCAAACCAGAAAAAAAAATGGTGGCTAATAAATGTGTTATTGAGATAAAAAATAAGCAGAACATTGTGCTTCATACATCATGCTTGTCATTTGGATGTTGCTGTTTGTTGTTTCAGATTTACTATAAAGCCTGTGTTTGTATTTGCTTTTGATTTTCTTTCCAATTCCTTCTTTTGGCAGATTCATTCAGCTGCAACTATCTTGGACAAGAATAATTTGGTGAAGTATGACAGAAAAAGTGGGTACTTCCAAGTGACTGATTTGGGTCGCATTGCTAGCTACTACTATATTACTCATGGCACAATCTCTACGTATAATGAGCATTTGAAGCCAACCATGGGGGATATAGAACTTTGCCGACTGTTTTCACTCAGTGAAGAATTCAGGTATGTGACAGTCAGACAAGATGAGAAGATGGAGCTGGCAAAGCTTTTGGACCGTGTTCCCATTCCAATCAAGGAAAGCCTGGAAGAGCCTAGTGCTAAAATCAATGTTTTGCTGCAAGCATATATCTCACAGTTAAAGCTTGAAGGCCTTTCATTGACATCTGACATGGTGTACATAACTCAGAGTGCAGGACGTCTTCTCCGAGCGCTATTTGAGATTGTCTTGAAAAGAGGTTGGGCTCAGTTGGCTGAGAAGGCTTTGAACTTGTGTAAAATGGTTACCAAGAGGATGTGGAATGTTCAAACACCCTTGCGACAATTCAATGGTATCCCTAATGAAATTCTTATGAAGTTGGAGAAGAAAGATTTGGCCTGGGATAGGTACTATGATCTGTCATCTCAAGAGATCGGAGAGCTGATCCGATACCCCAAAATGGGAAGGACACTTCACAGGTTCATTCACCAGTTCCCAAAGCTAAACCTTGCAGCCCATGTTCAACCAATTACACGAACTGTCTTGAGGGTTGAACTTACAATAACACCAGATTTTCAATGGGAGGATAAGGTTCATGGGTATGTGGAGCCATTTTGGGTGATTATTGAGGATAATGATGGCGAGTATATTCTTCACCATGAGTACTTTTTGCTGAAGAAACAGTATATTGATGAGGACCACACTTTGAACTTCACAGTGCCGATTTATGAACCATTGCCACCTCAATATTTCATTCGTGTTGTCTCAGATAAGTGGCTTGGGTCACAGACTGTTTTGCCCATATCTTTCAGGCATCTCATTCTACCAGAGAAGTACCCTCCACCAACTGAGCTGTTGGATTTACAGCCTTTGCCTGTGACTGCATTGAGGAATCCATCTTATGAAGCTTTGTATCAAGATTTTAAGCATTTCAATCCAGTTCAAACCCAGGTCTTTACTGTTCTGTATAATACGGATGACAATGTTCTAGTGGCTGCACCAACAGGGAGTGGGAAGACCATTTGTGCTGAGTTTGCTATATTAAGGAATCATCAAAAAGGGCCTGATAGTACCATGCGAGTAGTGTATATTGCACCTCTTGAGGCTATTGCCAAGGAGCGATACCGTGATTGGGAGAGGAAGTTTGGCAAGGGTCTTGGAATGCGGGTGGTTGAGTTAACTGGAGAATTGGCAATGGACCTTAAGTTGCTTGAGAAAGGTCAAGTAATCATCAGTACTCCAGAGAAATGGGATGCCCTTTCTCGACGCTGGAAACAGAGGAAGTTTGTTCAGCAGGTTAGCCTTTTCATCGTTGACGAGCTTCATTTGATTGGTGGTCAAGGTGGTCCTGTGTTAGAGGTTATTGTCTCTAGGATGAGATATATTGCTAGTCAGGTCGAAAAGAAGATACGGATTGTGGCTCTTTCAACTTCTCTTGCAAATGCTAAGGACCTTGGAGAATGGATTGGAGCTACTTCTCACGGCCTCTTTAATTTCCCCCCTGGAGTTCGTCCTGTACCGCTAGAAATACACATTCAAGGGGTGGATATAGCCAATTTTGAAGCAAGGATGCAAGCAATGACTAAACCAACTTTCACTGCCATTGTCCAACATGCCAAAGGTGAGAAGCCAGCTATTGTGTATGTTCCTACAAGGAAGCATGTTAGACTCACTGCTGTGGACCTAATGAGTTACTCCAAAGTAGAAAATGAAGATGAGCCAGCTTTTCGTTTGCGATCTGCTCAAGAACTTAAGCCTTTTGTTGACAAAATTAGTGAAGAAACGTTAAGAACCACTCTAGAGCATGGAGTTGGCTACTTGCATGAGGGTTTAAGCAGTTTGGATCAAGAAGTTGTTTCACAGCTGTTTGAAGCTGGATGGATTCAAGTTTGTGTTATGAGCAGTGCATTATGTTGGGGAGTTCCATTATCAGCACACTTGGTGGTTGTGATGGGCACTCAATATTATGATGGGAGAGAAAATGCTCACACAGATTACCCAGTTACAGATTTGTTGCAGATGATGGGCCATGCGAGTCGTCCTCTACTTGATAATTCTGGCAAATGTGTCATCCTCTGTCATGCCCCACGTAAAGAGTATTATAAGAAATTCTTGTATGAAGCATTCCCTGTTGAGAGCCATTTGCACCATTTTCTACATGATAACTTCAATGCTGAAATTGTTGCTACAGTTATTGAGAACAAGCAAGATGCTGTGGATTATCTTACTTGGACCTTCATGTATAGGAGGCTCACTCAAAATCCAAATTACTACAATCTCCAGGGTGTAAGTCACAGGCATCTCTCTGATCACCTTTCTGAGCTTGTTGAGAACACATTAAATGATCTGGAAGCTAGTAAATGTATCACTATTGAGGATGACATGGATCTTTCTCCTTTGAATCTTGGCATGATAGCCTCTTATTATTACATCAGTTACACTACCATTGAGCGTTTCAGTTCTTCCTTGACTTCCAAGACGAAGATGAAGGGTCTTCTGGAGATTCTGGCCTCAGCTTCTGAGTATGCTAATCTTCCCATACGACCTGGGGAAGAAGAGGTTCTTAGAAGATTAATTAATCACCAGAGGTTTTCCTTTGACAATCCAAGGTGCACAGATCCACATGTCAAAGCAAATGCACTGCTTCAGGCCCACTTCTCTCGGCAGCATGTGGGTGGGAACCTATCACTAGACCAGCGAGAGGTGCTCTTGTTTGCTACTAGGCTACTTCAAGCCATGGTTGATGTTATTTCGAGCAATGGTTGGTTGAGCCTTGCTCTTCTTGCAATGGAGGTGAGCCAAATGGTGACACAAGGAATGTGGGAGCGAGACTCGATGCTTCTACAGCTCCCACACTTCAATAAGGAAATAGCGAAGAGATGCCAAGAGAACCCTGGGAAGAACATTGAGACCATTTTTGATCTGGTGGAGATGGAAGATGATGAGAGGCGTGAGCTGTTACAGATGTCTGATTTGCAGCTTCTGGACATTGCAAAGTTCTGCAATCGGTTCCCCAACATCGATTTATCATACGAGGTGATTGATAATGACAATGTAAGGGCTGGGGAATATGTCACCTTGCAGGTTACCCTTGAGAGGGATCTAGAGGGGAAGACAGAGGTTGGACCAGTTGATGCTCCCAGGTACCCGAAAGCAAAAGATGAAGGGTGGTGGCTGGTTGTTGGTGACACCAGTAGTAACCAACTGCTTGCTATCAAAAGGGTGTCTCTTCAGAGGAAAGCGAAGGTGAAACTTGAATTTGCTGCTCCCACTGAAGCTACAGAGAAGGCATACACTTTGTATTTCATGTGTGATTCTTACCTAGGTTGTGACCAGGAGTATAGCTTCACTGTCGATGTCAAGGAAGCCGCCGGCCCTGGTGAAGACAGTGGCTCAGAGTAGGCTCATGTTCTGCGTTTTCTTAAATTCCTTAACCACTGTTTTACTGGTTTGACTGCTTCAACTCTACTAGTTAGAACTTGAATTTATCCTTTTGCAATAGTTCTAAGATCTTATGTATGCTTATGTGTTTGAGCTCCATTTAGTAGCCGTTTCTTATGCTTAATGGAGTTTTTTCTATGATATGATTATGCTGAGGAATTATATATTTTAGCGCATATACATATTATGACATTTTCTAGAAACAAAAAAAAGCTTCAAATAGTTGATAAAGCATTGAGTTCAAAACTTGTTGAATCTGATACGGCATATGTTATGTGTCAATGGAATGGTGTAATTTTTTGGGTGTCAATGAGTGTTTAATTTATTGAAGTTCACTGTTAATTCTTTTATGTACTGATTGAATCCGACTATTATATGCATAATTAGGTGTACATTGGGATTGATCCTAAGATAAGTTTCATTGTATAAACGGTCTTTTCATTGAACTGAACAATTGGTTGAAATCAATGTATCTTCTAATAAATGGTTTTATGTTAATTTTCGAAAAGAATAATAATATTACTAATGTTAAAAAATTAAGTATTGGGCTTTTAGTGTTGAAATTAATAAGTACTGCTGTAATAGTTTACTGAAAACTGAATGTTCATAAGTTAAATGTTGGGTATTGAGAATTTTATATATATTAGTATCTTACGATTTATGTTTTGGTAAAATAAAAAAACTCTTAACTGATTAAAGTTATATGTTGATACATTGAGTTGTAGGGTTTAAGTCTTGTATTAACTTCCCTTTAGTTTGTAACATAAGCTCTTGTATTTTTTTATATGATATTAATCAGTTAAACACATAAAACTCATAAAGGTTTAAAAGTGATCAAGGTCAATTGAAGTGATGACTCGTTACTATCACCTTTGACCTACTTGTCTGTTGTCCTGTTTCATCAATGATAGTTTAATTGTGCCTGCTAACAGTTCGATATCTTCGAATGCTGGTGCAAGCTTCAATTTAACTCTGGTCTTGTTGTATAAAATATTGCTCCATTTTTTTAGCTATATTGAGAAGTCTTGCCCAAAATACTCTTTCTTCAAGAAAAAAGTAACACTAGTCTCGTAATTCGACTTTGGAGCTTCGTCTGCATTGTAAGATTCCTACAAATAATTATGGAATTCCCCTTTTGAGTCTTTGGTTAGCCCTGTTGCTCCAAAGTTGTTATCCCTATGCCCTTTGACAACACCGAACATCACTTCCCATTCGCATCCTCTAGATTGATGGTATGTAGGCTTTAGGCTCTTTGTTCATTCCTAATTTCCACTTGAGGTTTGCATTTGGTGGTGTATCAAAGGCTTTGTGAATATAGTGTAGCATACACTTTGATTCATTCTAACGTGAGAATTGGGTTACCCTGTATATTCCCCATAGTGTACACGTGAAAATTGAGTAAAAACCTTATGCTTCCTTGGATTCCATATCATACGTACTCTATCATTAAGAAATTATTCCCTAATTAAGGAGAAAAGTAGGATGACCCGCACAAACTCTCAATGGACTAAAAGGTGTTGGATTGTTTCATTATCCTTACCACAGAGAGGACAAAGACCACTCACACCAATGGATCTTCTGAGGGAAGACCCCTTGATATAACTTTTTATAGAAAAACAACAAATTTGGATGGAAATTTCTATTTCCACATTTGACATTGGGCTGATTACTAGTATAATCTACCTGAAGGCTATTGTTCCAAAAGCCAAACTTGGCCGAGAATTCTCCTTTCCATTTATCATTACTCTAATGAAAGAAATGGAGCAGCTAGAGAGTGTCTTCTCCCAAGATTTGACATACCTGCTTATAAGAGAAATAATAGAAATGAGTCCATTCAGAGTATCCCCAAAAATATTAAGACTCTCGTTAATGCTACTGCTAAAACACGCCATATTTGGACATCTTCCCCCAGCTTGCAGGTGTCCCTTTCTTGCAGTAATTTTTCCTTGTTTGTAAGGATTCTTCACTCTTGCTTCACCAACACTGCTTCATTCATCAGGATTGGTTTCCCGAGAGC
Source organism: Gossypioides kirkii (assembly GCA_005610355.1). Lineage (NCBI taxonomy): Eukaryota > Viridiplantae > Streptophyta > Magnoliopsida > Malvales > Malvaceae > Gossypioides > Gossypioides kirkii. Next base: position 7,591,945 of record CP032252.1, on the reverse strand, counting down.
AGAACTTGCCCCTGCTGTACATGTCTAATTTATTCTCTCCAACTTCATGGTCCCACCACATGGCTCTCACAATCTGATCAATCTTGTTACAAATATATGACCGGGCTCTGAAGGAAGAGAACATATAGAGAGGAAGTTTGCCTCCATGGGAGAGGCACTTAGCTTTCCAATGGGCTAACTTACTATGTATCTTATCCAAAACAGTTGGGAAAAGTACCCTTTTATTATTAATGTTTTCAAAGTCAATAACCAAGTGCTTACATGGCTTTTCCACCCTATTAACCCTAAGAGTTCTGCTAAACCACCTTTTCTCTCTAATTCTTGTTGATTTGCTAACTAGTAAGTTGATTCTTTGACCATACTCAGTTAAGATCTTCTTGATGGCTCTGCCATCAACTTTGAAAAACAGGTAGCAGTCATCTGCGAAAAGCAAGTGACTCACCGAAAGAACTTCCCTAGAAATCTTAATACCTTTCACCAGTTCTCCACTTCACCGAACACAAGTGAAAGAATATTTTGGCATAGAAGAAACAAGTACACAATCCCTTGAAAGGATTTTGACAGGCTCCCATTAATTATCACCTGGTAGGAAACAATTGAGATACATTGCTTTTTTATATTTATCTACCGATCCTCAAATCCTTACAGCTCTAGTATGGCTCTGATAAACTTCTAGCTGATCCCATAGTAGGCTCTGCTCGTGTAAATCTTTAAAGCCTCTCTACCTTTCTTTTTAGGTTTAATAGTACTAATGATTTCTCCTGCAAACAAAATAGGGATAAATACCAAAATTGTATATAAACTATGATTTAACGTGTAATTGTATACATGAACTTTGATTTTATGCAATTTTAGACATGAAATTTTGATTTGATTCAATTTTTGTAAATTATTAACACAATTTTTGATATAATATCATTTTATGTTTATATATTGTATATATAAATAATTATATTTATTCAATATAAAAATAAATTGATGTATTTATTTCTTTTAATGTGTATGATTAAATTAAAATTAAAGTTCCAAATATATATTTGATCAACAATTAGAGTTTTATGTATATAATTACATCAAATTAAAATTCATATATACAATTATACATTAAATTAAATTTATATATAATTTTAAAATTTATCCCAACAAAATATTATAGAACATTAACTTTCCTAAGATGAAAGTGATTTGGAAAGGCAAATAAGATCTTTCAAGATTGACAAGGATTTTCTTTTTCGGCCCAAAAATATTTAACTTTTTATTTATGTTTCTGAAAAAATTAAAGTTTATTAATTTTGTTAATTTTATGATGTACGCATGTAATATCATGACTATTCATATATATGTCATGTTAGTAAAATTAATAAACGTAAATTTTTTATCTATTTTTAGGATGATTGGAAAAATAAAGAAAATTTAAAAATTAAAAAACAAAAAATCAAAATAAATTTTTTATAAAATTAAAGGATTAAATAAGTTATTATATTTTTGGGTAAATTTTAAGAATGAGAGCCTACAAAATATTGGACGGCGAAATCTATAAAAATAAAATTTTAATTTCAATCGAATTTGAGATGCAATTTCTTATATTTGTAAAGCTTGTAACCTCTTGAAATAACCGAAATCAAAATTCTATCAAAGACGTTTCTACCATTATTTATTGCATTTTTTAATGGAAATTAGATTATATTATATTTTTTATTTATTAAAAAATGAAAAAATTAATCTTTATGTGTTAAATTAAAGAATTTATTTTTATACATCAATATAAGATTCATGTAACAGATCACATACTATCAATGGCGGAATGTAGTAGGAACCCAGGATGCCTAACAAACATCATAAAACGTTAAAAAGTTTTTACAACATTAAAGGAGCTTGATCAGCTCTGTTAATCAAGTTTTTCAATCTAAAACAAAAGTAGCTTAACAAAGACAGATTCATACCTTACACTTCACTAATAGCAGAGATAACCCCATGAAAATTAATGGAAACTGGCACATCCATAAAACAAAGATCAACAAAAAGGGTTTTGAGGGAAGTTTGAATTTCTTCATCAATCATCATAAACTCTGCACTCTTCAGTCTCAGGATTTTCCAGGCAGAAAGATTCTAAAGGATCTTTCTTTTCAACTTCAAGTCTAAGCCTTAGATCAGCTTTGGCTTGACTTACCTCTTCAACTTCATCCCAGGCTACTTTGCACTCATCAGATGTCTCATCTCCTTCACAAACTTGCTTGGCTTCTGTCACTTTCTTCTCAATCATCTCACTTAACTGTTTCTCCCTCATTTGAGTCCCTTTATACTTGGCTCCTCCTCGCACGGCGTTTATACTCATTCTTCTTGAAACCCTTTTTTCACTACAATGAAATGAAGCAGACAACGCCCTTGACCTTGGAACAAAAGGTGATGGTGGGATCTTTTCCGAGGTTGCTGTCAGTAAGTGAAACCTTAGAGTCGCCATGGCTGATATGATATACATGGCATAACAAGTTATATGAGTTTGGGCTATGATTCTTATGAAGATCGATGGTTTTGATGAAGGAATGAAGTCTTTTTCGATGAGAAAAAGAGTGGGCTTTTGAAGTTATGATGAAAGGGAAAGAAACAAGTTTGGATTTGGAGGGATTCAGATAAGATGAAGACAGGTAAGAAATGGGATTTTCGTGGATTGTCTTTTGCATTTACCAATTGATGCTTCCATATCCACCATTCGTTTAGCTCCGCCCCCACACGTTTCAAACAGAGACTAACGTGCTTCTTGTTGTCATGTTGGTAAAGCTGAATTTGGATTAGATGAGTTTTAAAATATTATGGTTTGGTCTTCGAGTTTGATTTTTTTTTAATGCAGTGTTTTATGTTATTGTTTTGTTCAATTTAATACTTGTGTTTGATAAAAGTTGTACATTTTAGTTCCTAAAGGTAATTGTGTTAACTTTTTAGTATTTAATTTAGGTTTTAAAGTTAATTTGATAAAAGTTAATTGCTAATATAATTAAGTTTAAATTTTTCATGATTTTGTTAATGGAATAAATTTAGTGTTAATTGTGAATTTGTTTAATTTTATTATGGGTTTATCTAGTATTCTTCTTGCAATTAAGCTCTATTATCTTTTTCTAGTTAAACTCTAATTATTCCACGAATATTTTAGTAGGATTAAAACTCTAATTTTAACCTGTTTGCAGAAACATTATATTTATAAAATACCATATTAGTCAAAGGAACAAATTACTTATTAAACCCAAATATTAGTATGGTTAGTTAAATTTTTTTTGTGGTTATTTTGAATTTGGATTTTAGTCATCCGATTGACTTTTTTATAATTAATTTTTTCTTAGTAGGAGCATTGTATGTAGTGGTGAGCTTATTAGAGACAGGTGGCCAAGAATATCCTAAAATTGTAAAATTTTAATTTAGAATTTTTATAATTTATAAAATTTTAAATTAGGAAAAATTAAATTACATTTTACCTTTTAAAAATAATAAAAATTTGATTTAATATTTTAAAAATTATAAAAATATATACTATTAAAATGATGAAATTATAATTTTACTATCGTAAAAATATATAATTTAATTTCGATCCTTTTAAAAAGAATTTTATGGCTCTACCACTAATTGCATGTGAATAATCACATTTAATTGAAGTTGCTATTTAATAAAATATAATAATTTTATATAATTAATGTAAGTAATATTTTTAAAAGTAATTAAATTATATAAAATAGGTTCAGTATGCTCTAAGTTGGTGTATTTTAAAAAAAAAAACATCAATTTTTAGTTAAATCAAGTGATTTTTTTAAATTTTTAATAGCAAATTTAATGTAAAAATTTTAATAGTATTAACAATGAAGTTTAAATTTTGAAATTTGGAAAAATTGAAAAGTTATAAAAAATTTTAAAAATAAAAATATAAAGAATACTAAGAGTTATAACATATTTTAACCTATAAATATCTTAAAATGAAAATAATTTTAAATCATAGTTAAAATAGTTGAACTATATTGAAAACTATATCTGTTTAATGTTTAAAATTTAAATATATTGCATGTCGATTCTTTTTACTCCTTAATCTTTATTGTCTAATTTTTTTTATTAAACTTTTACCATTTTTATTTATTAAATTATACTTATTTTATTTTTTATGTTAAATATATTTAATAAATTTATTTTAGGTACGCTATAACAATTGTCTTTTATCTTTGATTAAAATTACATTTCAATTGGATCTCATGTAATAGCTTGATGGTTAAGGGTGTTTATTACTTCAGATGTGATTTGAGTTCGAATCGTATTAATTGCATTTATTGTTTGGGTTTTGTAATGTATTCTTCACTACTAAAATAAAAAGCAACCACCAATCAATTGGTGAATGAAAAGTCTAATGAAGTAGAAGTCTATTCAGGAAAAAAAAAAAGAAAGAACGAACGATAAGTTCCCAAAAAAAAGTCCACTAAAACCTTAGGTTTTCGTATGCTAAAATTAATGCCCAGATAACTTCACAAACATGATAAAATAGGATACAAAATAAAACAAAATATCATACATGATAAGGAAAATACTTGCAATCCCGCTACCGTCCCAACAAAGTTGACTCTCTACATCCAAATTCAGTGTTTAAGCATCTGATTCTCAACAAAAGCTTTATTATTAGTGTTAGGGATCGATCCGATTAAGTAACGAGCAAGTTAAAAATAGCGGAAGAAATTAAGAAATTGAACACATAAATTTAACGTGAAAAAACTCCTCTGAAGAGAATAAAAAAACTACGGGCAAAGATAATTTTAGTATAATGGCAAAAGAATGAAGAGTACAAAAGATGGAAATAAAAACTAAACCCCAAAAACCCGAAAATAAAAAACCCTCAAAACATAAATACTAAATTCTTCAAAAGTGTTAGGAGTTCTAAACTTTAATGGGTATGTCTAAATGGGTATTTTTTTTAAGGTTATAAAAGAGCCTATTTATAGGCTAAATTCCTAAGTCAAATAATAATAAAACAATCTAGAGTAATAAGAGTTTTGACTCAAACAAATAAACAGAGTTTAATTGAAACAAATAAACAGAGTTTAATTGAAAGATTATTTCTCAAATTTGACTTGAAATAGGAATCATAATTCAACAAATCTCCACATTGACTCATATTTCCACAGTGCCATCTTTGCCAAAACCCACCACGGGCCTATCTTGAACTATGCAGGGAATTAACTGAGTCGAATCTGTGCTTAGAAGCTGGAAGCCTTCTAGCCTTCGACTTGTGCACTGCAAAATCAAAACTAACCCGGGTTTTTACGAACACAATGCCCTAACTTTTCAAAACCTGCATCCAAAAGAGAACCTCTCTTCAACGAAACAGTCATACACTTTCCCCTCCTATGACCAAGTTGCTTCTGCTCCAAATGAGTTGACTTCAACTCCGTAAAGGACGAGGGACGTCTAATTTCACCGGTCACTATAAAACCTCCCAGAATATAAAGACTGTCGATCTGTTTACCTTTTAACAAAACGAGAGCCCCACGAGATACCTTAATGCCGCTCGACTCAATGTTAATTCTGTAACATTTTGAGTCTAAAATACTTAAGGAGATAAGATTCTTTCGTAAATCAGGTACATACCTGACATCTGATAGTGTCCTAATTGTACCATCGTGCATCCTAATTTTAACAGTACCAATACCGATTACCTTACTGGATGAATCGTTTCCCATGTGCACAACTCCACCTTCAATTGAACTGTATGTGGAGAACCATTCTCTGTTGGGACACATGTGGAAAAAACATCCTGAATCTAGGATCCACTCGGACGTACTCTCGGAGCTTTCGCTCGTTGACACTAACAAGAAATCATCACCACTTTCATCGGCCAAATTAGCACCAGCTAAATCTTCCTCGTTACTCTTAGTTGCCCTTTTATTTCGCGGTTTGTAACAATCTGCTTTGACGTGACCTAATTTCTTACAATAGCGACACCTTTTGTCTCGCTTCTTTGATGCTACCAAAACAGAAGCTTGCTTATCTGCCTTGCTATCTGAACCAAACTCATTATTGAGTTTGTCTTTGCTCAACAAATGACCTTCACATCCTCAAACGAGAGTTTATCTCTATCATAAATCAAGGTCTCCCTAAAAGACTTGTATGAAGGGGGTAAAGAGCACAACAATAGCATAGCCTGATCTTTATCGTCAATCTGAACCTCAACATTATTTAAATCATTCAAAAGACTAATAAATTGATTGATGTGATCTTTAAGAAGTTCGCCTTCATTCATGCGAAACGTAAATAGACGTTGTTTCAGCACTAAACGGTTAGCCAGAGACTTAGTCGCATAAAGAGTTTCTAGCCTTTTCCATAAGGCGGATGAGGTCTTCTCCATCAATACCTCCTGCAATACCCTATTTGCGAGGCACAATTGGATTGCAGATAAGGCCTTTTCATCAAGCTCTTCCCATTCTGATTGATCTAGATTATCGGGCTTTTTCTCGGTAACAACCGTTTTCAAACCGGTCTGAACTAGAATTGCCATCATCTGAATTTGCCACAAATTAAAATTTGTGTCACCATCAAACTTCTCAATATCGAATCTTGTTGTTGTCATATCTAAACGGGTTGATCTGCAAGAAATGAACTAGCTCTGATACCACTTGTTAGGGATCGACCCGATTAAACAACGAACAAGTTAAAAGTAGCAAAAGAAATTGAGAAATTGAACACACAAATTTAACGTGGAAAAACTCCTCTGAAGAGGATAAAAAATCACAAGCAAAGATAATTTTACTATAATGGCAAAAGAATGAAGAGTACAAAAAATGGAGATAAAAACTAAACCCCAAAAACTCAAAAATAAAGAACCCTCAAAACTTAAACACTAAATTCTCTAAAAGTGTTAGGAGTTCTAAACTATAATGAGTATCTCTAAATGGGTATTTTTTTTAAGGTTGTAAAAGAGCCTATTTATAGGCTAAATTCCCAAGTCAAATAATAAAATAATAATTTAGAGTAATAAGAGTTTTGACTTAAACAAATAAACAGAGTTTAATTGAAACAAATAAACAGAGTTTAACTGAAAGATTATTTCTCAAATTTGACTTGAAATAGGAGTCATAATTCAACAATTAGAATGCTTCACCATTTTCATAACAAAGTTGAGAAATAAGAGATATTTGGAAGAAAAAGAGATAAAAAAGAGTTTATATAAAGCAAATTTACATACCTTACCTAGAAATATGTTTGATATTGTATAACCTTAGTTACCCATTGCAGACTACATCACTCAACACTTCTTCCAATTTTATGCTGTTGAAAGGGCTTGGTAAAGGAAGGGATTGACGACCAAGGGCTTGAGAAACTTGCTACATGGTTGGTCGAAGATGAGGATTGCCATTCAAGCATGCCACTGCTATCTTCATAGCAGAGGCCAAGTCTCTGACAGATTGCCTTACTGGTGGTGAACTATGTTGGTCTATTGTATCTTTCAGTAAAACTGTTGAAGTTGGATTACATGCAATATTGAGTAGCAGAATAGAGGAAGCGCTGTCTGCAACAGTTTTTTTTTTAAGTCCAACATATGTGCCACATTTTCTTTTTTATTTTAAACTTAGTTTAACGTATTTTTTGCTTTAAAAAGCTGATGTAATTCAATCAAATGTGGAGGCTATTTTTGAGCTTAGAGTCAGCTAGGCTTAGAGACAATTTTCCATGAAATCTGACATATCTTACTGCATATCTTTCTGCATACTTTTGATAATGTATTTTGATTATAAATGTAATATTTTCATATTGAATGAGTAAGCATATCAGTTTTGTAAAGCTGATTGCTTCGTTGCTGCACGTTTGTGAGCAAGTATATTGTATTTTGTTTCTTGCCTTGCTCTGCATTTTTCTTCTTTCTTTTGCTGCCGTCAAAAACCCAAGAAATGGTATCATGAGCCTAAGTCTTTGAAGGCTTGTTTTTTGCTTCTGCTGCTTGTTAAGAAAGACAATAAGCTGTTAAAGTCTGTCATATTTGAGGGCTACTTGTTAAGGTAGCAACAACTCACCTTTGTGAGACTCCCAAACAAGCTTGGGATAAGTTGAAGGAGTTCCAAGGTAAGGCAGCAACAACTCACCCCTGTAAGACTCCTAAACAAGCTTGGATAAGCTGGAGGAGTTGATAGAGCATGTGCATGAAGACACTCCACAGTAGGAGGGAGTATGTGAAAGAAGAAACAAGACTGTAAAAAACAAGGCAAGATGTGTTGTCAACCAAGGCTTTGAAGGAGGAGAATACTCCATTTGATTAACAAATCTTTGGCACAAAAGACTGGATAGTCAAGTGTGTAAGTTAGATTTGGTTGAGGCCAAGGTTGAAAATGAATTACTTGAGCAAAGTCAGCTTGAAACAAAGCATCAAAGGATTGCCAAGCTCAAAAAAAAAACTTTATGAATGATTGATATTTGAAGCATGGAGGCCAAGGAGGACTGTTGAAAATGGTCAACGATGCTGCTGTTATGCTTTTGTTAAAGTGCATGCAGATTGTAAAAATGCTGCAGCACATATGCTTGCTGTAATAGCAAGGTTTGAATATTTGAGAACTAAACTTAGTGTTTGTAGCATGCAATCTAAGGAGGAGTGTTGAAGTTGGATTACACGCAACATTGAGTGGCAAAACAGAGGAAGGGCAATCTGCAACAGTTTTTTTTTAAGTCCAACATATGTGCCACATTTTTTTTATTTTAAACTTAGTTTAATGTATTTTTTGCTTTAAAAAGCTGATGTAATTCAGTCAAATGTGGAAGCTGTTTTTTGAGCTTAGAGTCAGCTAGGTTTAGGGACAGTTTTTCATGAAATCTGGCATATCTTTCTGCAGATTTTCTGCATACTTTTGGTAATGTATTTTGATTATAAATGATAATGCTTAAATATGACATACTTTTGGATATTAATTGTATATATTTTAAGAGTATGATCCTATTAATTTGGGCTATTTATTATCTTTTTATTTTGTAGGGACTCTAGTGATGACAGAAGACAAATTGGAGGCAAGAAACATGATTTTAGAAGGAAAAGTGAAGTTGTGTAAAAGTGAAATATTTAAAGAGAGAGTTTATAAGACAAAAAGACTTGATTTTATTTTATTTTATTTTAAAATATTATTTTTATTAGAATTTAATATTTAAGATATTATTTATTATTTAAATTTGTATTTAATTTATTTTTATCTTTTTGTATTTATCTTTTAGAGTTTAAATTGGATCAAATTAGGAGATTAATGTTTAGATATAATTCTAATTATCTTTTAGAATTTAGATTGGAATCAACTAGGAATTTATTTGTATTATAAATAGGGGATGGAGTGATTGAATTATTCACTTCCTATTCATTGAAAAAATCTTCCATCTCCCAAAATCCTATCTATTTTTATTATCTTGTGTTTTTCCTCAAAATCATGAGTAACTAAAAAATCCTTCTAGCCGAAGGTTATCACGAGGCTTAGAATTCACGCTTAATTCTTCTCACCCGGTATTCATCAATTCTTTGTATTACGGGATCGACGCTTTCGTCCAAAATCTCTACAAAAGTAATCTATTCATCTTGTGCAAAGACAATCGCTTTATGTGTTTTGAGAAGGTTGCATAGTCGGTTCTTTAATTTACTGCGTCAAAGGTTGCCGAGCCAAAGAGACAAAACTGTGTGGCATTCGTTGTTGGGAAAATGTGATCTAGTGTAAGACGGTCCCATTTGAGATGGTTGGCTGGAGTCAGGTTCCTCTAAAACTTTATCCGGAGCTGGTGGTTGTAGGCGTTCTCTTCCACAATAACTGGCTTATTCGGGCATGAGAAGAATCATCTAAAATCTATGATTGAATCAAGGAAAAATCAAGATAATTGGAGACTGGATCTTTGAATATTGATAAAACTCTTCTTCTTTCGACTTATTTATTTTATGCTATTTATTTTTATTTCGACACTCCTATTTTCTATTTCTTTTAATTCTGTTTTATTTTATTTTATTTTTATTTTTCCCCATATCACGCCGCTTTTCTTGGGCACGATTTTACCCACAATTTCGACAGATAAGATTCTTTACACTTCAGTCCCTGAAGATCAGACCCTACTTCCCTTTATTGTTATTTTTATTTACCTATTTTCGGAATAGGTTATATTTGGTGTTCTCGACGATACATCAATAAATGTAAAGTTTTCACATTGAATGAGTAAGCATATCAGTTTTGTAAAGCTGATTGCTTTTTTGCTGCACGTTTATGAGCAAGTATATTGTATTTTATTTCTTCCTGCATTACTTTGCATTTTTTTTCTTTCTTTTGCTGCTGTCAAAAACTCAATAAAAACCTGTTGGTCATTTGTCATCAATGATGATGTCGATTCCAGGGTTGTAAAATACAAAATAAGATCACCAAGATGCCTCCCCATACAAACTTCCATCGTTAGCACCCCAAAACTGTAGACATCACACTTCTCATCCAATCTCATTGTATAAGCCAACTCTATATAAAAGATTTTACAAATTAGCATATGCTATTTGAACTTTCTCTATTTAACAACATGCAAGAAATTAACAGTTTTAGTCAAATAGATGGAATGTTGGAAACATCTTTAAGGAAAAAAAGATATTAAGTAATACCTGGAGCTATATACCCGTAGGTTCCTGCAAGTGAAGTCCAATTGGAGGAGTCAGACTTTAAAATCCTAGCAGTGCCAAAATCAGAGACACGAGCTTCATAGTCCAAACCCAAGAGAACATTGTTGCTAGAAATGTCTCGATGAACTATAGGTAGTGAATGGCCATGATGCATTTAAGACAAAGCATTAGCCAATACGACATTTACCCTCTTCTTTCAGTCCAGCTCCTTAGCCTGTTCATTGTTGCTTAACACCATTCTCAAACTTCCCCTTTCCACGAGCTCATAAACCAGAAAAGAATGCTTTGGATGTGAACAAAAACCATACATCTGCACGCTTTCAAAGGCTTTCAAGTTGTTGATGAGTATGTCGTCTTCAGATCGGTGAAGTTTCTTCACAGCAACCACCTGACCAGTTGGTAATGCAGCTTTATAAACACTTCCGTATACTCCTGAACCAATCCAGTAGTCGGAGCTAAAATCTTCAGTGGCTTCAATAATGTTGTCATGGAGTATTCTTCCATTAAATCCCAATACAGTAAAAATATCTCCTTGTTGTTCTTCCCTTGGCTCGGATTCTTCGGTTTGAGTCTTTTTGCAGAAAGTAACGAAACTAGTAACCAATAAAAGTAGCAAAAGTAAACCACCAAAGAGTAGAAGCATAACTGAAATGATGACTGCATAACTGAAATGATGACTTTGGTCCTTTCTCCATGACCATGGTTGGCCAGAAAAGAAGGGACACAAGACATTACTCCAGTGGCATTGCCACAAAGGCCTTTATTGTTTCTTATGGCATCAAACGAAGCCGCATGAAAAGCCTTAAGATTTGTAATAGAACCTTCAAATTGATTGAAAGATATGTTCACAAATATCAAACCACGTAAATCATTAAAAGCTTCTAGAATGGAACCGTTGAGCATATTGTGAGAAAGGTTTAATAACTCCAGAGATTGTAATTTTCTGAACTGTTGTGGGATACCTCCAATAAGTGAATCCTGACTTAAATCTAGACTTTCAAGAGCATTAATGTAGCTTATAGAAGATGGAATGCTCTCTTCGAGGTTGTTCTTGCTCAAATTCAAGTTGAATAATTTGAAGCAATTTCCAAGATCATCAGGAATAGGCCCACTAAAATTATTTGATGCCAAGTCAAGTTGTTCTAGTTTTGAAAGAAATCCAATCTCTGATGGAATTTTGCCAGAAAATTGGTTACCACTTAGAAAAAGACGGTTCATCGTTGTCAACTTTCCTAGTTCCTTAGGAATCTCAAAATTTAGATGATTCGAAGAGAGATCAAGTTCTTGTAATTGGGTTGCATGTCCCAATTCGAATGGAATCTTTCCAGAAATGTTATTGTTGGAGATCTGTAGGCTTGTTAGACTATGGCATTGTCCCCAATTTGGAGAAAGTTCACCGAAAGTGTTGTTGTTGCTTAATGAAATAAAATCCAAATTTGGATATACCAAAGGCTTCTGATATATTTCCTGTTAAGTGGTTCCCTTCAAGCCTAACTCTTATAAGCTTGTACAATTTCTCAAACTTGATGGAATCAAACCAGTCAAATTATTGTTGTTAGCTCCAATATGAGTGAGCAATCCCCCCAGGCATAGTTTATCAGGTAATGAACCATTGAAATGGTTGTATGATAACTGTAATGATTGTAAATGAGTAAGATTATTAAAAGTTTGAGGAATAAGGCCTGATAAACCATTTCCAATAATCTTAAGAATCGACAACTTGTTTAAGTTTCCCATGGAAGCTGGGATTGAGCCAGAAAGCCCATTAAAATGTAGTACAAGATTTTCCAAGTTAGTCAAGTTTCCTATGGAATCAGGGATGACACCAGTGAGATTATTGTCCGACAACTGCAAATCGAAAAGAGATTTGAACATTCCTATCTCATTGGGGATAGAACCAGAGAGATGATTACCCCATGGATAGAGATAGTTGATGTTACTTAAGTTTCCTATACATGTTGGGATAGGACCAGTTAGGTGATTGTTTGAAAGATCAAGCAGCTCAAGTGATCTAAGCATTCCGATCTCTTTAGGTGTGGAACCATTGAGCCTATTGCCAACGAGGTCAAATTGGGATAAATTCTGCAAGCCTCCAATAGAAATAGGTATTGCACCAGTGAGATGGTTGTCGGGAAGAAAAAGGACAGAAAGTGACCTCAACCTTCCCACGTTAGAGGGAATACTTCCTGAGATATTATTCGTGACAAGCCCAGGTAGTAAAGCGTGGTAAGGCTTCCAATAGAAATAGGTATTGTACCAGTGAGATGGTTTTGGGAAAGATCAAGCATCCAAAGTAAACTCAACCTTCCTATATCAGAAGGAATACTTCCGAATTTCTAGGTATTGTACCAGTGAGATGGTTTTGGGAAAGATCAAGCATCCAAAGTAAACTCAACCTTCCTATATCAGAAGGAATACTTTCGAAGATATTATTTTGTGCCAAGTCCAGGTAGTCAAGCTTGGTAAGGTTCAAAAGTTATCGTGGAATGGAACCACAGACTGAATTGTAGCGTAAGGAGATCGTATAAAGGCTTTTCAATAAGCCAATTTCTAAAGGTATATTCCCAGAGAAATTATTGTGTGACAAGTCAAGGAAGTTGAGGTTGGAAAGGTTCCCGATGTGTGAAGGAATGGACCCATACAATGAGTTGTTTCGAAGATCAAGCGTAATCAAGTTGGGGAACTAAAAGAAGTTGAGATTGTGAAGCGTACCGCTCAAATTCAATTCATATTCTCTCAGGGTCATATTGGTGACGCTTCCAGCATTGTTGCAAGTGATTCCAGTCCAATTGCAATGGTTGCTTCCGCCCCACAAAGAAGAGAGCAAAGTTTGGGTGTTGCTGGGGAGGCTAGCTTTCCATTTTAGAAGAGCTTGAGCTTCCCTGGAGGCTATGGTTTCAGAAGAGAAAGCATGGGAAGATGCAAAGAAGAGGAAGAAGTTGATGAGTTCGAATGGTATTGAGAAAGAAGCCATGGATTTTTGGTTGTTAAACTTAATTGTGATCGAAGACATTGCCTATTTATACAACAATGTCAGCGCTGTTTCATTCACTCTGACAAACATCAACGGATCAAGATTTGACATTTTTACTCCGGCAGCCGAAACTTTTAAATCCGAACTCACTTTTTTTTAATGTAATAAAGTTTAAATTTTTCTACAATATTTTTTTATGAAATAAATCAATTTAATGTTTTTTAAAAAGCATCAATCATTTAATTGTAATTTTTTTAAAAAAAATCGTTTTACATAAAATGAAATTTTTTCGAACATGCAAAAAAAAAACTAATATTATCCAAAAATTTTCATAAATATCATTATAATTTCAAAAATTAAATTAAAAAATTTGACCTAGTCCTATTTTTCAATACTAAATAATATAAATTGCACCATCCACTTTTTTATATGATCGAACTCATCATTGATGGAATCTGTTGAAAATTTTTGAATTATATCTTTTTTTATGTATGTCACCAAATAACTTGAAAGAAAATCATCCTCCATTATTAAAGTTATATAATTAGAAACTGAAAAATACTTTGTTAATATAAAGTATAACCTTATGATTTAACGAGACAAATTATATGAAATATAATTTGACCAAGAGAATCAAGACATCGAATCTAAAATACATGATAATTTATATATAAAATTCAATAATCTAAATTTCAAGGTGGATGATCATCCCGCATTCTCTAGGTCCATCTTAACACGAAACGTAGATGAAAACCATACTACTTTTATGTAAAACGATATATTGTTGAATAGTTTATTAAACTAAAATATTTACGTTTGAGTAAACTATATCCACGAATATTTAAAAAAAAGATAATTGAAATTAAGGATATATTGTTGTTAATTGTAATGGAAGACATTCCCCATTTATACAATAATATTAAAAATAATATTAGAGCGGTTTTCAAGCTTTGACGGGAAGTGGAAAATTTGACATGGTTGGACATTAGTGGAATCAATAAATGATTAGAAAAAAATATCATATTATTATATGAAATAACAGTACAGAGATTGGTGATTATGCAAGCAACTTTTAGTTGACTGTTGCCGAAGGTTTTGCTTTATAATTGGGGAGTCTCCACGTTTCTCCATTTGTAGGGATTTCAAAGGCACCTACATACACCCTTTCAAAACACCATCAAAATCCATCAATTTATAGCCAAAAACATTTCTTATTAGTTGGGATGTTAAAATTTTGGTTAAAATTGAATTAATCGATCGAATTGATTTAATGTGATTAATCGGTTGGTTAATCGATTTAGTTTGGTCGAAATTCGATTAAAGGTATTTTAGAATTTCGATTAATGGTTAACGGTTAATTCGGTTTGAAATCGGTAATTAACCTAATTATCTAAACTTAATAAATAATATTATATATTATATGTATTAGGCTATTATTAATTTGATTAATTCGGTTAATCCAGTCAAATGAATATTATCAATATACTTTTTGGATATATTTTATACTTGCTTTAAAAAATAAAACATATAAATTTCGATTAATTCAGTTAACCGATCGAATTAATCGAAATATTTCAGTTTGGTTAATTTTTTTTGAAAAAATTTCGATTCGATTACTAGTTAAATAATTAGAAAGTATGCTTAATTCGATTAATATTAATTTGGTTCGATTAACCGTTTCAACATCCCCTTAATAAGTAACTAACATGCACAAATGAAACTGGTCATCTATGCCAAAACAAATAAAATAAAATTTGTTGGTTGTGAGGGTGGAGCAAAGATATTTTGATTGTGGGGTGAAGTTTCGAAAAGTTAAAATGCATAAAAGATTCATTTAAATTAATGCATATTATGATATAAGAGTATTACAAAATTATTTGAATAGTAATTAAATAAATCTAAATCCTTTTGAGAAATAAATAAATCTATATCTTAAATACAAAATTATAAAGCCAACTATATTATTAGTATTAGACTAATAGCAATTTATACAAGCTAAATCTTCTAATCAATAGGGACAAATAAAAATTCTTTTATACATATTATTTTTATCATAAGAAAATCTCATTTCGTAATTCTTGCTGGTAGTTAAAAGAATAAAATATAATTCCCTTCACAACAATAAAAATTATTTAAGTGCTTTTTGGTGTCATGAAGATGCAATATGAAAAACACAAGATGCACACAATCACACCCGCAATAATAATTTTTAAACAAAAAAATGCTAATTTTGAATCTATATTTAAGAAATACAAGACTAAATAGATAATCGAGTTTAATTTCTTCAAGAATTTGTATTAATGTTATCTAAAAAACATAAACCAATCAAGATATTAGTGATCTTATACAAAATAAAAATCCCAAAATCATTCCATCAACAAAAACTTAATCTCGTGTAAAAATCTTAATTTATAACAAGTAAAACCACAATTTTAATTTTCTAGAGATTAAAGCTTAAAAAGAAAAGAATAATAGTTACCAAATTAGAGAAACCTACTTAAAAGCATTGATAAATTAATAATCTATCTTGTAAATATTATGGAAAAAGTGTGAGAGAACAAGAAAATTTTGAGAAAAAAAGAGATAATGTTGAAAGAAAATAATTTTTTTTAAAGATTTTTGAATTTTAGTAGATGTTTTTCAAATAATTTTATGAGGTCAATAACTCAATTTATTATATATATATATATATATATATATATATATTATAAAGTAATTTTTTCTTTAATTTTTGTGTGTGTAGACATGATTATATGATGATTTGATGATAAAAAATATTTATTACTTCAGATGTGATTTGGATTCAAATTGTATTAACCGTATTTATTGTTTAAACTTTGCGCTTTTATTATAATTAAAAAAAAGTCACTTAAGCTTATATAGGCTTATCTTCTACATTATAATATTTCATTTTTTTGGTACCATCAAAGCTGAAAAGTAAGTAGAAACAGAGGTATTTTGTATTTAGTAAAGAGAGAAAACTGCAATTTTTGAATTAGATCTCAATTGTAAATCTGATACAATGCTTAAAACATTAGCCTCATCTTCTCTTCTTCATTGCCTATATACAAGAGTGTCTAATCAGTTTTGATTAACAACTGACTCTGTTTAGCAAATCTAACCACCTACTGACTTAACTAACTACTAACTGCTCTGCTCACACTCTAATATTCACCATACTACTCAACCTTCGAAATCCGTAAGAACCGTCGGAACACACAAAAAGAAGTAGCTGACAACAATTTTGTAAAAATATCCGCCACTTGGTCACAGGTCGGAACTTCACCAACTATAATCGACCCTTCATTCACCTTCTCACGTTCAAAAAACAAATCTAACTCAACATGCTTAAATTTGGAATGCAACACTGGATTGGCTGCAACTGCCACAGCACTCGACTTGTCGCACCAAATTGTTCGTGCATTAACAAACTGAAACTGAAGCTTACTTAGCAAAGACATAAGCCAGGTAACATCAGTAGTGGCCGCAGCTTTCCCTTGATGTTCTACCTCAGCTGTAGAACAAGACACTACGGACTACTTTTTAGAACACCAGGATATAGACTATTACCAAAATAAACACAGTACCCCATAGTAGACCGCCAGTCATCAAAGTTTAGACCCCAATTTGCGTCAGCATACCCAACCAACGACAAACGCTCAGATAGTTTGATGCAAATCCCATAATCAGCAATTCCACACAAGTACCGCAAAATTCGCTTGAGCGCCACATAATGAACTTCTGTGGGAGCCTGCATAAATTGACACACACGATTAACCGCATATGTAATATCTGGTCGAGTAAGAACTACATATTGCAAAGCTCCTACAAGACTTTGATATTCACTGGGATCATCAACTGGTGTGCCCAAATCTTTCGACAAAAAAGAGGAACTCACCATCGGAGTATGAACACTCTTAGCAGAATCCATACGACATCTTTCTAGCAAATCAAGAACATATTTACGCTGACATAAATGGAGATATCCATCAGCCAAACGAGCAACCTCAATTCGTAGAAAATAATGTAGATCCCCCATGTCTTTCAATGAAAATTCAAAATTCAGCAGACTAATAAAATGGCTGATATCTGATGAAGAACTCCCTATAACAATGATATCATCAACATACACCAGGATGTACAACTTGACAGTACCAGTGATGCGAATAAACAAGGAAGCATCCGATTTAGACCCCACAAGACCAACAGAGACAAGAAAATTCTTTAGTTTGTCAAACCATGCCCTCAGAGCTTGCCGAAGACCATACAACGCCTTGGTTAGTCGACATACTAACGGCTTACCATCAGAGTCAAATTGAACATACCCAGATGGTTGTTGCATATAGACTTCCATCTTCATTCAAAAATGCATTGTTGACATCTACTTGTCGCATTGACCACTTCATCGAGACAACAATAGAAAGTATAGTGCGAATAGTAGCAGACTTAACCACCGGACTAAACTTCTCCAGAAAATCATAGTCAGGTACTTGGGAACATCTTTTTGCCATAACTCTACCCTTACGCCGGGCAACAGTACCATCAGGATTACGTTTAATTTTAGACAATCACTTACATCCAACAACTTTCCTCCCAGGTGGTAACGACACAAGCTCCCAAGTTTTATTTTTTATTTGAGCATCATACTCTGTTTGAGTTGCCAACCTCCACCCTTCATGAGCAAACGCCTCTTCAATATTACGAGGCTCTCTATCTCTAGCTTCAACAGCTAGAATCTTTGGTTTAAAAACCCCTGCTTTAGACCTCGTCACCATATGATGTGTGTTTTGTGGTGGTGGATCATTCCCAGGAATCGAGACTTCTGGTGTAGACGACTGCAACTGATTATCAATATCTTTTGATCGCAAAGCCGACCCATCATTCAAACTACTCTCAGAGCAAGCTATGCCAAACCTGGAGTTAGCACCACTCTGATCAACTGCACTGTCAACATCAGCCAATCACAATGAATCTACTCCACCATTACTAGTAATGGGACAAACCGGACTCTTGTTAACCTCATTACTGGGTACACTCTATCGTTGCACAATTGGAACAAAAGTAGAGACCATTTCCTTTGTGTTTGTCGAAGGAACAACCTCAGAGAACAAGAATCGTTTCTCATCGAAGACAACATGATGAGAAACAACAACCTTCCCATCAGGCGTGAGAAATTGATACCCTTTATATTGCGGACTATAACCAAGGAACGTACACGGTTGAGATCGAAATTCTAACTTATGTTTGTTAAACGGATGCAGATAGGGAAAACAACACCACCCAAATATTCTAATATAGTCATATGTTGGCAGTTTACCATATAAAACAGAATATGGGGAATTATCTCGTAAAACCGGAGTAGGAAGCCTATTAATTAAATGAACAACACACACAAAAGCACAAGCCCAAAACTTCATTGGTAAACTAGCCTCAGCGAGAAGAGTAAGGCCTACCTCAACAATGTCACGGTGTTTACGCTCAATTACTCCATTTTGCTCCGATGTAAACGAAACATATGCCAAGACGGCATCAAAGTCCGGTGATAGACCAGTAAGTACCACTTCAACCTTCTCCGATTCAGAAACTTGATATCCTAAGGCTTCGATAAGGGCACAAGTGTTTTGTATTTTAGCAACATAATCTTTGATCGAGAGGTTACCCTTTCTAATTGAATGAAGGTCATTCTTGATCCGAGACAACTTCGATCCAGAAACCGCAGCAAACAGACGATTTGCTGTGCTCCACACGTCGTGCGACATCTTTACACCAGTGAAACAGATCAACAAAGGACTGCTGATCGTGGAAAGCAGCCACGATGCAAGCAACTTATCCTGTTGCTGGAAAACAGAATGGTCAGGTTTACGCACAAGATTACCTGTACGATCGGTGAGAAATCGAGGCAGAGTCTTCACAGTGCCATCCACAAATCCGGTAAGCTCGTATCCCTCTATGATCAACGTCACATGCTGCTGCCATTGAATAAAATTGCCTTCATCTAGATTGATTGTGTCATGACGTGGAAAACTCTGCGCTAACCGATGCTTCTTTGACTCACCACCGTTCGGATCTTTTGATGTACCAGGAACGTCAGGAGCATTTTTAGGAGTAATTGGGCCAGTGGTTGACTCAGCTGAATTGACCATGACTTATCAACAAAGAAGGTCCCAATGATCAGATAGCGACTGATAGCATGAAAAGTAAGTAGAAACAGAGGTACTTTGTATTTAGTAAAGAGAGAAAACTGTAATTTCTGAATTAGATCTCAATTGCAAATCTGGTAAAATGCTTAGAACATTAGCCTCAACTGCTCTTCTTCACTGCCTATTTATACAAGAGTGTCTAATCAGTTTTGATTAACAGCTGACTCTGTTTAGCTGATCTGACCACCTACTGACTTAACTAACTACTAACTGCTCTGCTCACACTCTAATAAAAGCTTATATTTTTTTGGTACATTATAATACTTCCAAAGATTGTAATTTTCGGAACTATCGTGGGATACCTCCAATAAGTAAATTTTGACTTAAATCTAGACTTTCAATAGCATTAATGTGGCTTATTGAAGGTGGAATGCTCTCTTTGAGATTGTTTTTGCTCATATTCAAGTTGAATGACTTGGAGCAGTTTCCAAGATCACCAGGAATAGGCCCACTTAAATGATTTGATGCCAAGTTAAGTTGTTGTAGATTTGAAAGATGCCCAAACTTTTACTTAGCAGAAGATGGGTTATGAATTTCAATGCTCCTAGTTCCTTAGAACCTCGCTAATTAGATGATTCAAAGAGAGATCAAGTTCCCCTAATTGAGTTTCATTTCCCAATTCAAATGGCATCTTTCTGGAAATGTTATTGTTGGAGGTCGATAGGCTTGTTAGATTATGACATTGCACCCAATTTGGACAAACTTCACCAAAAAGAAGTTTTGAACAATTAACTAATTATTATACATGACAGCCGCAATTATGAGAGCCAACTTTTGCAATGGATCCAACTTTTCTCTCCATGTCATGCAATGAGCGGTCTCTCATACCCTTGAAGATTACGAGAGCCAGGAAATAAAGGTGGAGAAGAATTGGATGAAGGAGACTTAAGGTGTGCTTGGTTGAACGGAAAAGTGGAAGGAGAGAATGAAAAATTGGAAAAAAATTAATAAATTTTAAGTGTGCTTGATAGGAAAGAAAATTAAGAGAAAAGAAAATATGAGAGATAATATATTTTTATCTTAATATATAAAAGCAAATCACTCGAAATTGGAATTATTAGAGGAGAGAAAATAAGGGAGGGATGTATGTTAGTTTAAAATTATGCATTTTTCAAACTGATCCTCTTCTTTCTTCTCATTTTTTAACTCTATCAAACAATAAATGGACATTTTCTTTCAATTCTTCCATCTTTCCTACCAAACACACCTATGAAAAGAAAAGAAAAATATATTTTCTATGATTTTATTTTTCTACTCTTTCAATTTTTCATCACTCAAATTTTTTTTCCCACCCTACCAAGCATTGCCTCGATGACGGAGTATGTGCAGGGGCAAAGCCAAAAATGTTGATACCGGACGTATTTATATAAAATAGACATGTTCAAAGTAAGCCTAACTTGTATGGATTGAACATACTTTTAGTAAGTATTTTTAAATTTGAGATAATCTTGACTATCAAAATTAACATTTTAAAAAAATAAAATAAGTTAACGCTTTGTTTGTATTAGATACAACAATTATTCAAGTTTTTTTTACTTAATTAATATTTAGATACTATTTTGTACTTTAACATTGCAATTATTTTATCAAATTATTTAGACTTAAGGTTAAATTGATAGAATGTGTAAGTGTTGAGGACTAAATCTGTTATTATACCAAGTTTTTAAAGTTCAAGGCTTTTTTTATAAAAATAAAATTAAAAAATTAATTAAATACAAAAATGGGGTAAGGAACAAATTAATTATGAAAATTGAGTCTTTGGTACGATAACTTAAAGTGTCGCCTGACATATTGACGACATCAGTGAACTTTAAAAAGCAATCTAGCAAGAAAAAAAAGCTTAAAAGTGAAAAAAATTGTGATGCTACTTAACACATTGGCAGTACCAATGAAATTAAAAAAAAATTCTAACAGAAAAAAGACTGAAAAATTGTAAAAAATAAAAAAAGTTGATTTTTGGTTCCAATACAAGACAATAGATTTTCTATGCATTTATCTTATGGATGTGCACAATTAGGGTAAAATCGAAAAAATTCGATTAACAGACCGAATTCAATTAATCGTTTGGTTAATCGAATGAACTCGGTCGGGAATCGATTAATAAATTTTTTGAATTTTCGAAAAACAGTTAATTTGGTGCAAATAAAAACACGATTTATTTAAAAAAATTGAGTTTTTATAGAAAATTGAATTGCAAAGAAAATTTTGGATTTTATCTCTACAATTGAATAACTCAATTTCCTATTAAAAAACCAAATTCTTTTTGTAACTAAAATTAATTTTTAAAAAGTAAATAGGTAACCAAAATGAAAAGTTACTAAAATTGAACGATTAAAATGAAAATAATTATTAACGAAAATGTCGAATTTGTGACTTTTTATTTTTGGTGCCTAAAATGAAACTTGTAAAAATTGAATCACTACTTTTATAATTCATCTCAAAACAATAATTAAAAATATATATAGTTGCATGTGCAATTTATTTTTTTAAAATAATTTTTAAAGAAAATTGAAATAATTGCACAAAAAACGTGGGATTAGGGGTGTAACTTCGTGAGTTATTTGCATACTATTCATTTATGTTCGTTTACTAAATTAAATAAACGAGTATGAACAAAATTTTTATGCTCGTTTAATAAACGAATGAACACAAACAGAGGTGTGTTCAGTTTGTTTATGTTCACGAACAAGCTCATTTATTAGCTCGTATATTAACTCATGATATTTTCTTATAAAAATATAAAAAAAAATCTGTGTATGTATGTATGTATGTATGTATGTATGTATTTATTATTTGTTTGTTTGTTTGTTTATTATTCATTAACATTGTTCGTGAACATGTTCAATTAATGTTCGTGAACATGTTCGATTAAGTTAAATGAACATCTTCGTGAACATTAAACAAACGAACATGAACACACATAATTTTAAATAAACGAACATGAATTTTTTTTTTGAAATTCTTAACGAACACAAACTGAATACGAGCAAGCTTAAAAATAAATAAATGAACATAAACAAGGGTTTGCTCATTCAAGCTCAATTCATTTACAGCCCTACGTGCGACTAATCATTATTTTTAAAAAATAAAGATGAAAACAAATGCATATTTCGCATTTTATAACTTGATTATTTTTGTCCATTTTAAAATCTTTTGATATTATATTGATATCCTCAAAACTAATTAATAGATTGATTAAGGTAAATGTACTTATCAATTAATAGTATAATTACGGTGAACATTGATCTCGTTCCCTAGAGGATTACAATTACTAGTAATGATCACTTTTCTATTATTCAACCTAACAATTTAAAGGATTGATTAAAATTAAAATAAACTATCTAAATTAATTAATGAATGTACCAAAGAATAAACTACAAAAATAATCAAATATCAATTAAGTGACAAAATATTGCATACGTAAAAATCTATCTAGATTTCAACTATAATTCTCAATCTATTTTATGCAAATTCTTTTAATAGCTCTTTGATCCGTCAAAATTCCTAATTTATGCTAATATATTTTTCGAGCGTAAGAACAACTAACTCTAGATTAATTAATTGAAATTCTTTTTTAATTAAAACCCTTATTATTACATTAATTCACTGTATGAATACTCCTATTAGATTTGACTCTAATCTTCTAGATTTATGACATCCTATTTTTAGGATTGCATGCAACTTCATTCAATTATGTAATATCTAATCATAAGAAAGGTCCATTCAACAGTAAATTTATGCACATCAAACATGAATCAACACTATAGAATTATTAACCAAGAACAATTAAGAATTCATAATTGAAAACAAAGAAAATGATAGAAAACAAACAATAGAATCCATCCTAGAGTTCATCTATCCTAATTATTAAAAGAATTAGTTCGTACTTGTAAGAATAAACACCAAAAATACTATATAACCACTAAAAAAGAGATCCATGATAACTCTCTTGAAAATCAGCTTAGACTGTTAAATCTTGATGAAGTATTACTTGAAAATCGACTTCAATGATATTTTTTGAGTATTTTTTGTGTAATCCTATGACGGTTGCTTTCCTCCTTTTTTATTTCCTTATTTATACCTTTATAAAGTGTTAAAAAAAACCTAAAACTCGCACCTTTCTTGAGATTGACATGCCCTAGACACATGGTTGTGTGGGTTGTCCATGTGAAAATATGTTGCATGTGCCTCCAAAATGTTCCAATGTTTTAATTTCCATCCGTTTTTCACTCCTATTAGTCCCAAATAACCTATTAAGCATTAAAACATGAATATAAATTATTAAGAGTATATAATTCACAATTAATGTCATATAATCATTCAAAAATGCATTAAGATTAAAATATGTTATTTTTGATGCTCATCATACATCAAACCCAATTAAAATGGGATTAAGGTGAGGGTAAGCTACAACTGATTTAAGTTTTAGGGGTGAAGATACTCATTGTTGAAAGTTGATAATGGTGTTTTCAATCATGATTTTTGTGCTGAATATACCACAAACAATGCATTGGAAAGGTTCGTGGGCGATGTTCAGGTATCATGGAGAGGTGACTGATATTTTTATTCCAGTGAAAAAGAGTAGGGAAGGAAAAAGATTTGGTTTCGTGAGATATAGTAACATGACGGATGCAAAAAGGGCAATAAGTAGATTGGATGGATTTGTGGTTTTTTGGGAAAAAGATTAATGGTGGACGTAGCAAAATTTAAAAGAAGAAGATAGATTTGGAGGAAGAAAAATTGGAGTGATGCTGGTACTGATATGGGTAAGAAAGGAAGAGTTGAAAGAAAGGAAAATGAGAAATCGGGAGTTTCAGGTGGTCTGGAGAAAGGAGAAAGGTCTTCGACAAGTCTGAACGGTTCAAAGAATTTAGAACGTGAAATTGATAATAAAGAGAAAGCTTGTGGAGTTGTTCAGGGGTTTTCGATGAAGAACAACTTTGGAAGTTACAAAGTTGCGTGGTGGGGGAAACATCAACTTGCTGTGACTTGAAGGTTTTGCAAGAGAGAATAATAAAAGGTGGTTTAGGAGAGATCATGGTAAAGAGAATTCATCGCAGATTTTTCTTGATCGAAATCCCAGATGAGGTACTGTACGAAATCTTGAGTCAAAATAACTAGGCTTACTTGAGATATTTCTTTATCTCAATTAAACCTTGGTCGGATAAGTTTATGGTGAAGAAAGGGTGACCTGGATTGAAGTCTCTGGAATTCCACTTCATTCCTGGAATTACGAATCTTTTAAAAGGATTACGGGGGTTTGGGGGAGTTGATCTCGATGGGGAAAAAGTCTGAATAAGGTTAGTTGTTTCGGCTTCATGACATTGCTGGTGAGCAGTAATCAACAGGAACGGATTGATGGGATGATTTCTTTTGAGGTGGGAAATATTAGTTTTCCAGTTAGAGTGGTGGAAAAGGGTCTGAATGAAGAAGAAGATGTATGTCGTCAATGGCTGACAACTAACTGTGGGGATGGACAGTCCTCTGTTCAGAGCAAGGAGTCGGTGGCGTCGGAAGATGAATCGGTAATGGGGGCTGATCTGGAGAAGACGCCAGGTGGAAGATCAGATTGGGAAATGGAAGCAATTAATGCGATGATTCTAGAAAAATCAAACGACAAAGGAGATGGTCAGGTTTTGTCTCTGTAGGCGTGTAGTTTGGAGGAAGAATTGATAGGTGGAAAAAGGGTTGACGGGTGGGAGGGTGGGCAGGTTTTAGGTGGGTCAACAAATAGGGCTAGAGAGGATGTGCTGAACATGGGCCTATCTATGGGAGATGTTGGAGTGGAAATTGGGGTAGCCCAAACAACTTTAAACAATAATTTGGGTTATGAGAGAGTGTGGGGTTTGGGGGGAATGACAGTTTAGATAGGAGGGCTTCAATTGCTAAAGAAAGGAAATTGCAATCAACTTTGGAAGAAGAAAATTCGAAAGGAGTAAGCAGGGGGATTTGTTCGATAGAAGAGGGAAGTGCTTCAGCAAATATTCCAAAAGCATCTCAAACCCGTAAGAAATTAAAACCAAATGGAAGGAAGATAAGATCAATGCTTGATATACAGGATAATTTTCTCTTGCTAAAAGAGAAGCAGAAGAGGGATAAGGCGATAAAGAAACAGAGAGGAAAGGGCAGTAGAGAGAAGGAGAACGAGGAATGCTTTGCTGTCAGATTCAGACATTAGTAACAGAAAAAGAGTCATTCTCAGGGAGGCTACGAAAGCGTGGGAGGTGGGTAAAATGCTCGGCCTTAGCATTAGGGGTGATGAGCGAGAAGTGATGGAGGACTTAATGAGATTAGAAGGGAATTAAGGATAGTGAACCTTCAAGAAAATAAAGAAGATTCAATGCGGGGATAAGGAGAGTTGTGATTGACACTGATTTAATTTTTCTTGTTTTAAGACGTTTGGTAGCTTATTGTAATTATTGGGGATGAGGTTTTGATCTTGGAATATTAGAGGTTTGTCGTCGGATTGGAAAAAAGTTACTTGAAAAACGTGGTTGGTAATTCAAGGGCTGATGTATGTTTTATGCAAGAGGCAAATTTAGAGAATGTTTCGGGAGTAATAATTAGGAGTTTTGGGGGATGATATTTTTTTATTTTCAATTCTCGACAGCGGTGGGAAATTCAGTTAGGATTATTACAGTTTGGGATATAAGCAAGTTTGAGGTGAGAAGTCTTTTTTGTTCGAAACATTTTGTTGTCATAGATGGGTTGTGGGTGGAGGAAAAAATGGCAGCAACTTTAATAAATATATATGCTCCAAATGAATGCTCAGATCAAAAGATAGTTTGGGAGGAGATATGTGGGTTGAAGGGGTCGTTTCCTTATTCTTGGATCACGGGGTGATTTCATGGCCAAAGGAGTGCGGGGCGGGTAGAAATTTGGGGAAGGACAGGAATTGTGGTTGGGATCCTCCTCCTCCTGGTTGGTTGAAGTTTAAGGTGGCTGGAGTAGTTATGGAGGAGGCAGTGGGCTGTGGAGGAGTGTTGAGGGATGAGAAGGAAGTGATCTCGGCTTTGTTTTCTGGTAAAGGTGGTGCTGGCGGAGCGGAGCAAACGATTGTAATGGCAATCAAAATTACAATGGAGATTTTTATTCATTCGATGCAGAAGAGCTCGGTATTTGGAGGAGATAAAGTTTGTGGTTACAAATAGACAGATGAATGGCATGGCAAATTAGTTGGAAATTGCTGGACTATCCAAGAATACCTTCTTTAAAGCTCATTGGTAATCTGGCTTTTTATTATTGTTTTATTGCAGGGTGAATGTTGTATTTTTGCTTGGTTGTTTGCTGGTTTTATTGCTTTGTTGTAGAGTCTGGAGCAGGATGTATTTTTTTTCTTTAGGGGTGTTTTCAGTTGTTGTGAGCTTTGTTGGCTCAAAGAGTGAGCTGCTGCTGGCAGCCCTGTTTTTTGTTCTGTTTTGGCAAGGGGCTGATATGGCGTTTAATTGGTTACTAAATAATCAGACGAGATCATGGGTGCTGCAATACTGATTGAAATTAGAATTACGCGGGTGGGCAAAGTGTTTTTCCTCGAAGGCTGAGAAGAGTGGAAATGAGATGACTTTTACTCTGGTTATAGCAGGAATTAAAAGGGCTGAAATGTTCTAAGCATGGTGAATGTCGAGTAGGGGTAATAGTCTGCTTTGATAAGGTGGTTTGCTGCTGATTGTAGTATCTACTATTTTTGGGTCATTCAGCAGTTTGAGAATGGTCTTCGTGTTTGGCCAAAGGGTGATGTGTTGGTTGGAATGTTGTTTCTGTTGTTTGCTGGCTTAGAATAGTGCAGGGTGTATCTTTTTCTTTCTTATGGTTTTTGAGCTGTTTGGCTCAAGAGTCTGCTGCAATTTGCAGTTTTGTTTTTGTTCCAGTTTGGCTTGAATTCTTTCAATGCCTTTGTCTTTGTTTAATTATGATTAAGCAAAAAAAAAAAAAAATCAAATCCAATTAGAAATTGTTAATTAGTATAATTATATTAATTGATTCTAATAATTGATATAATTAGTCAATAATTTTATACATTTAAATATTTTCTTCTGTATCGATTGAGTCTTAGCTCAATTGACATGGATATTATCGCTTATGCAAGAAGACGCGGGTTTGAGCGCATTGAAGCATCTCCTATTAAAAAGTTGTGAAGAAATTATAGGTAGCTTTAAGCAATTTGTATAAAAAATATATTTTCTCATCTTTTATATGAAATATTCACATTTGTTCAAAACCCCAAATTAACATTCAAAAGGAGAAGAGCCAAAGTAATAATTCTGCAAACATATAATTTAATTAGAAAACTTTTTGAGGAAATATGAATTATTATTTAATTATGTTTAAATAAAATTACCATTATTTATTTATAAATCTTTTTGTATTTTTTTTCGGTGAATTATAATAATAGGATAAAGTTCGAACAATAAACGTGATTAATGCAACTCGAATCCAGACCATACTTGAGACGATGAACACCTTTCATTATCAAGTCATTACATGGGTTCAAATATTTCTGTATTTTTTATTTTATTTAATGATGAAATGTGAATCAACTACTCTCTCAAATATTATAAAATAAAGAGAAATGGAATACTTGCAATCGTCCCAACCTAATTTATTCATAGGAAATCTTGAAATACAAATTGGGTGATTGACCAGAGATTTTTTCACAGCTAATATTTCATAACAAATGCTCATAGATTTTCAAAACAAAGTTGAAAAATAAGGATAAATGAAAGAAAGAGAGATTGAAAGATATATCCAGTGGAAACAGAATTAAAATGAAAGACAGTTTTGAATTTTAAAAAATAGTTAACATAAACTTTAATATTATAGATTATTTTAGTAGGTTAATGCAAATTTTTTGAGGTAAAATTCATAAGCTTCATTAATTAGGAAAACGGACCAAAACAGAGGGAAAATTCCATACCCAAACCATCAGGCTTTCTCAATACATTCTTTCCTACTTCCCCTCAAGTTCAGTATATGAAACTGCAATGGAGTACAAAGCATAACTTAACAAACATGATACGATAGGATACAAAATAAAACAAACATCACACATGACATTGAAACGGAGGTAATTTATCAAACATCATACATGAAATACACAACCCTACTTTCTTCTATTCCAAGCTGTGGCATAAGGAAAATACTTGCAATCCTGCTACCCTCACAACAATCTTCATTCTCTACATCCAATTTCAGTGTTTAAGCATCTCATTCTCAACAAGGCTTTATTATTAGAATGCTTCACCATTTTCATAACAAAGCTCAGAAATATGAGATAATTGGAAGAAAAAAGAGTTGAGATAAAGCAAATTTACATACCTTACCAACAAATATGTCTGATATTGTATCACCTTAGTTAGCCATTTTAGACTACATCACCCAACAGTTCTTCCAATTTTATGCTGTTGAAGGGGCTTGGTAAAGGAAGGGATTGACGACCTAGGGATTGAGAAACTTGCTGCATGGTTGGCCGAAGTTGGGGATTGCCATTCAAGCATGCCACTGCTATCTTCATAATAGAGACCAAGTCTTTGGCAGATTGGCCTACTGGTGGTGAAACACGTTGGTCTATCGTATCTTTCAATAAAACCTGTTGGTCATTTGACATCGATGACGATGTCGATTCCAGTGATGAAAAATACGAAATAAGATCACCAGGATGCCTACCCATACAAACTTCCATCGTTAGCACCCCAAAACTGTAGACATCACACTTATCATCTACTCTCATTGTATAAGCCAACTCTGTATAAAAGATTTTATCAATTAGCATATGCTATTTGAACTTTGTCTATTTAACAACATGAAAGAAATCAACAGTTTTAGTCAAACAGATAACATGTTCAAAGCATTTTTAGGATAAAAAATTAGTTAATACCTGGAGCTATATACCCGTAGGTGCCCGCAAGTGAAGTCCAATTGGAGTCTTCAGGCTTTAAGATCCTAGCAGTGCCAAAATCAGAGACACGAGCTTCATAGTCCAAATCCAAGAGAACATTGTTTCTAGAAATGTCTCGATGAACTATAGGTTGTGAATGGCCATGATGCATATAAGATAAAGCATTATCCAATCCTTTAACAGCATTTACCCTCTTCTTCCAGTCCAGCTCCTTAGCCTGTTCATTGTTGCTTAACACCATTCTCAAACTTCCCCTTTCCACGAGCTCATAAACCAGAAAAGTATGCTTTGGATGTGAACAAAAACCATACATCTGCACAATGTTACGATGCCTTATTTCTAATAAAGCACTAATCTCGCTTTCAAAGGCCTTCAAGTTGTTGTTGAGCATGTTGTCTTCAGATTGGTGAAGCTTCTTCACTGCAACCACTTGACCAGTTGGTAATGCAGCTTTATAAACACTTCCGTAACCTCCTGAACCAATGCAGTAGTCGGAGTTAAAATCTTCAGTGGCTTCAATAATGCTATCATGGAGTACTCTTCCATTAAATCCCAATACAGTAAAAATATCTCCTTGTGGTTCCTCCCTTGGCTCTGATTCTTTGGTTTGAGTCTTTTTGCAGAAAGTAAAGAAACTCCCAACCAATAAAAATAGCAAAAGTAGACCACCAAAGAGTGGAAGCATAACTGAAATGATGACTTTGGTCCTTTTTCCATGACCATGGTTGGCCAGAAAAGAAGGAACACAAGCCATTAGTCTAGTGGCATTACCGCATAGGCCTTTATTGTTTCTTATGGCATCAAACGAAGCCTCATGAAAAGCCTTAAGATTTGGAATAGGACCTTCAAATTGATTGAAAGATATATTCACAAATCTCAAACCACGCAAATTACTAAAAGCTTCCGGGATTGAACCGTTGAGCATATTGTGAGAAAGGTTCAATACTTCCAATGACTGTAATTTTCCGAACTGTTGTGGGAAGCCTCCAACAAGTGAATTCTGACTCAAATCTAGACTATGAAGAGCATTAATGTAGCTTATTGAAGATGGAATGCTCTCTACGAGGTTGTTCTTGCTCAAATTCAAGTTGAATAACTTGACGCAATTTCCAAGATCATCAGGAATAGGCCCACTAAAATTGTTTGATGCCAAGTCAAGTTGTTCTAGTTCTGAAAGAAGTCCAATCTCTGATGGAATTTTGCCAGAAAATTGGTTATCACTTAGAAAAAGACGGTTCATCATTGTCAACTTCCCTAGTTCCTTAGGAATCTCACCATTTAGATGATTGGAAGAGAGATCAAGTTCTTGTAATTGGGTTGCATGTCCCAATTCGAATGGAATCTTTCCAGAAATGTTATTGTTGATCTGTAGGTTTGTTAGAATATGGCATTGTCCCCAATTTGGAGAAAGTTCACCGAAAATGTTGTTGTTGCTTAATGAAATAAAATTCAAATTTGGGTATATACCAAAGGCTTCTGATATATTTCCTGTTAAGTGGTTCCCTTCAAGCCTAACTCTGTGTAAGTTCGTATAGTTTCTCAAACTTGATGGAATCAAACCGGTCAAATTATTGTTGACAGCTGCAAAATGAGTGAGCAATCCCCCCAGGCACACATTCTCAGGTAATGAACCACTAAGATGGTTTTCTGATAAATCTAATGATTGTAAATGAGTAAGATTGTTCAAAGTTTGAGGAACAAGGCCTGATAAACTATTTTCAAAAACCTTGAGTATCGACAACTTGTTTAAGTTTCCCATGGAAGTTGGGATTGAGCCAGAAAGCCCATTAAAATGTAGTACAAGTTTTTCCAAATTGGTCAAGTTTCCTATGGAATCAGGGATGACACCAGTGAGATTATTGTCCGACAACTGCAAATCGAAAAGAGATTTGAACATTCCTATCTCATTGGGGATAGAACCAGAGAGATGATTACTTCATAGATAGAGATAGCTGATGTTACTTAAGTTTCCTATACATGTTGGGATAGGACCAGTTAGGTAATTGTCTGAAAGATCAAGTTCCCAAAGCGATCTAATTATTCCGATCTCTTTAGGTATGGAACCATTGAGCCTATTGCCAACGAGGTAAAATTGGGATAAATTCGGCAAGTCTCCAATAGAAATAGGTATTGTACCAGTGAGATGGTTTTCGTGAAGAAAAAGCACAGAAAGTGAAGTCAACCTTCCTATATCAGAAGGAATGCTTCCAAAGATATTATTTTGTGACAAGTCCAGGTGGTGAAGCTTGGTGAGGTTCAAAATTTCTCGTGGTATGGAACCACTGATTGAATTGTAGCGCAAGGAGAGTGTAGAAAGGCTTTTCAATAAGCCAATTTCTGAAGGGATATTCCCAGAGAAATTATTGTATGCCAAGTCAATGAAGTTGAGATTGGAAAGGTTCCCAATGTGTGAAGGAATGGACCCATACAATTTGTTGTTTCGAAGATTAAGCCAAATCAAGTTGGGGAAGTAAAAGAAGTTGAGATTGTGAAGCGTACCGCTCAATTTGAATTCATATTCTCTCAGGGTCATATTGGTGACGCTTCCAGCATTGTTGCAAGTGATTCCAGTCCAGTTGCAATGGTTGCTTCCGCCCCACAAAGTAGAGAGCAAAGTTTGGGTGTTGCTTGGGAGGCTAGCTTTCCATTTTAGAAGAGCTTCAGCTTTCCTGGACCTGGAGGGTATGGTTTTAGAAGAGAAAGCATGGGAAGATGCAACGAAAAGGAAGAAGAAGATGAGTTTGAATGGTATTGATAAAGAAGGCATGGCTGTGATGGATGAAGTTAAGGATTTTTGGTTGTTAATTGTGATCAAAGACATTGCCTATTAATACAAGGATGTCAGAGCTGTTTCAATCACTCTGACAAAATACCTTTTTTCTATTTAACGAGATATGAACATATTATTATACAGAAAAGATAGTGAGTGAAATACTAACTCTGATTATTATATATGAAAGTTATATTTTTACTTTGATCATTGACTTAATCTGAAATGACATTTTAATTGAATTGAAGTGCAAAGTCTCTGTGTTTCTTATCAAAGTCTTTAACGATGCTTCGTTTGATCTTCGTTTTACCCTCCTCCCACAAAAGAAATATAACACCACTGACTCCTCTTATATCTTATACCAGTTTCCAATTGTTGTTCACATTTAGGTATCAAAAGTCTGCAAAATAAAAGGAAAGAGAGAGGATGTATTGGACATACAATTATACTACTACTTCTTACCATACAATCATATATTCATTTACAATTACTGTTGAATTATGACTCCTACTTCAAGTTTGAGAAATAATCTTTCAGTTAAACTCTGTTTATTTGTTTCAATTAAACTCTGTTTATTTGTTAGAGTCAAACTCTTATTACTCTAGATTATTTTATTATTATTTGACTTAGGAATTTAGCCTATAAATAGGCTCTTTTATAACCTTAAAAAAAGATATACCTATTTAGACATACCCATTATAGTTTAGAATTCCTAACACTTTTGGAGAATTTAGTGTTTACGTTTTGAGGGTTCTTTATTTTCGGGTCTTTGGAGTTTAGTTTTTATCTCCATCTTTTGTACTCTTCGTTCTTTGCCATTATAGTAAAATTATCTTTGCCCGTGATTTTTTATCCTCTTCGGAGGGATTTTTCCACGTTAAATTTATGTGTTCAATTTCTCAATTTCTTTCGCTATTTTTAACTTGTTCGTTGCTTAATCGAGTCGATCCCCAACAAGTGGTATTAGAGCTAGTTCGTTTTTCGCAGATCAATCCGTTCAGAGATGGCAGCAACAAGGTTCGATATTGAGAAGTTTGATAGTGACACAAATTTCAATTTGTGGCAAGTTCGGATGATAACAATTCTAATTCAGACCGATTTGAAAAAGGTCGTTACCGGGAAAAAGCTCGATAATCTAGATCAGTCAGAATGGAAAGAGCTTGATGAAAAGGCCTTGTCTGCAATCCAGTTGTGCCTCGCAAATAGGGTATTGCAGGAGGTATTGATGGAGAAGACCTCATCCGCCTTATGGAAAAGGCTAGAAACTCTTTATGCGACTAAGTCTCTAGCTAACCGTTTAGTGTTGAAACAACATCTATTTACGTTTCGCATGAACGAAGGTGAGCTTCTTAGATATCACATCAGTCAATTTATTACTCTTTTAAATGATTTAAATAATGTTGAGGTTCAGATTGACGATGAGGATCAGGCTATGCTATTATTGTGCTCTTTACCCCTTTCATACAAGCCTTTTAGGGAGACCTTGATTTATGGTAGAGATAAACTCTCGTTTGAGGATGTGAAGGGTCATTCGCTGAGCAAAGACAAACTCGATAATGAGTTTGGTTCAGATAGCAAGGCAGATAAGCAAGCTTCTGTTTTGGTAGCATCAAATAAGCGAGACAAAAGGTGTCGATATTGTAAGAAATTAGGTCACGTCAAAGCAGATTGTTACAAATTGCGAAATAAAAGGGCAACTAAGAGTAACGAGGAAGATTTAGTTGGTGCTAATTTGGCCGATGAAAATGGTGATGATTTATTGTTAGTGTCAACAAGCGAAAGCTCTGAGATTACGTCCGAGTGGATCCTAGATTCAGGATGTTCTTTCCACATGTGTCCCAACAGAGAATGGTTCTCCACATGCAGTTCAATTGAAGGTGGAGTTGTGCACATGGGAAACTATTCATCTAGTAAGGTAATCGGTATTGGTACTGTTAAAATTAGGATGCACGATGGTACGATTAGGACACTATCAGATGTCAGGTATGTACCTGATTTACGAAAGAATCTCATCTCCTTAAGTATTTTAGACTCAAAAGGTTGCAGAATTAACATTGAGTCGAGCAGCATTAAGGTATCTCGTGGGGCTCTCGTTTTGTTAAAAGGTAAAAAGATCGGCAATCTTTATATTCTGGAAGGTTTTATAGTGACCGGTGAAATCGGACGTCCCTCGTCCTTTACGGAGTTGAAGTAAACTCATTTGGAGCGGAAGCAACTTGGTCATAGGAGGGAAAAGTGTATGACTGTTTCGTTGAAGAGAGGTTCCATTATAGTAAAATTATCTTTGCCCGTGATTTTTTATCCTCTTCGGTGGGATTTTTCCACGTTAAATTTGTGTGTTTAATTTTTCAATTTCTTCCGCTATTTTTAACTTGTTCGTTGCTTAATCGGGTCGATCCCATACAATTACATTACAAATTCATTTCTTTCACAATTTTAACTCATTTACAAATCCATGTACAAAAATAAAATTAATGTCTTTTTTTTCTAAGCTAATAAAATCAAATAACCTCACAATCAACATTAATTTTAATATAGTATAATATGCAATATTATTGAATAATTTATTTTAGGAAGTAGATAATATATTATAGAAAGTTGAAGATAAATACGAGTAGTTTTCTATATTATAAGAAACCTACTCCTATTCACAAAGGGTTGCATGTTATATGATTTGGAGAGGATGTTAAATTTTATGAAAATATTTTTTCATACTTGGATGTTGACATTGTTAATGTTGAACCTATACATAACTTGGATGTAGACATTTTCGTGGAAAGACGCCTACCTCTCGCCCTTCACCTGCTGCTCATTGGGATTGGGGGGGAGGGTTAGTGCGAGTGCTACTGCTGCAACAGGGGTTGATGTTACGCAATGACAAGCGTTGGTAGCAGCGTTTGGTAATCCTCAAACTCAGATAAATTGCTTGAATGATGAGTTTGATAATAAATCTTGGATAATTAACACTAGTGCTTCTAATCATGTAATGGGAAGTATTTCTTTTCTTTTTACTGATATTTATGAAGTCAACGCTTACCCCGTCGGTTTATCAGATGGACAAAGTGTTGAAGCAATTGAACAAGTGACTATAAAACTAACGGACAAAATTTCTCTTAATATTGCATACAAATATTTCCGTAAAAAATGATAATATCTCGAACCATTTAGTCTTTCACAATGACATTACACCATCAAAGGAATTCATTACTTCAAAATTTAAACTCTCCCAAACTTATTTATTTAGAATCTATTTCCTCAAAATTATATATCTCATAAATATGTCATTCATAACAAAATTGAAAACGTAATTCATTCATCATGCACTTGTGTTGTAGTATTTGTGTTTCTATTAAAAAATAAATATTTAAGAAAAAGACACATGATAATTTTTTAAGATTATTTGTGAGTTAAATAAATATACTCTCATCACCAAATAACTTATTTATTTAAATTTTTTTTAATGACTGTTAAATGCAATCCTAGATGCTTTAAACATGTGAATATTAATAATCTTAACGGTCATTAGCGAGCCAACAAAATAACATGGATGACTAAATTACTTTTTCAAGATTTTGTTCATTGGTTTAATGCTAGAATAACTGGTAGAAAGGTGTTGCTTATGGCAGACAATTGCCCAATCCATCCCAAGGTTATTGAAGGCTTGAGAAACGTTGAATTATTATTTTTGCCTCCAAATTCAACATAAAAAAAATTCAACCATGTGATGCTGGAATTATTAGAGCAGTTAAGATTTATTATCGGCGTCGCTTTTATTCTAGCATCTTGAAAGGTTACGAGAAAGGAGAAATAAATCCTGAAAAGATTAATGTATTGGATGCAATCCATTTTATTAATGTTGCTTGGAATTTTTATGTGAAGCCTACAACAATTGCAAATTGCTTGGAATTTGATCCGAGGAGGATATGCCTCTCGAACAAGATATTGGTGATGTTTAGAATTTAGGTGATTACTACCCTTTACTTCAACCACCAATCTACTAATATACCAATGTGCAAAATTCAATTACATGAAGATGAACTTTAAGGGGAGTTATAGTAGGCCAATGCAAATTTTTTGAGGTAAAAGACATAAGCTTCATTATTCAGGAAAACAAACCAAAACAGAGGGAAAACTCTACACCCTAACCATCCGGCTTTCTCAATACACTCAATTTCAGTCGAAACATCAGTACAGTCCAATGACAAAACATTAATTTATATATGAAACTGAAATGGAATACAAAGGATAACTTAACAAATATGATAAAATAGGATACAAAATAAAACAAACATCACACATGGTAAGGAAAATACTTGCAATCCCGCTTCCGTCCTAACAAAGTTGATTCTCCACATCCAAATTCAGTGTTTAAGCATCTGATTCTCAACGGCTTTATTATTAGAATGCTACACCATTTTCATCACAAAGCTGAGAAATAAGAGATAATTGGAAGAAAAAGAGACAAAGAAGAGTTTATATAAAGCAAATTTACATACCTTACCCAGAAATATGTTTGATATTGTATCACCTTAGTTAGCCATTGCAGACTGCATCACCCAATAGTTCTTCCAATTTTATGCTGTTGAAAGGGCTCGGTAAAGGAAGGGATTGATGACCAAGGGCTTGAGAAACTTGCTGCATGGTTGGCCGAAGTTGGGGATTGCCATTCAAGCATGCCACTGCTATCTTCATAGTAGAGACCAGGTCTTTGGCAGATTGGCCTACTGGTGGTGAAAGACGTTGGTCTACCGTATCTTTCAGTAAAACCTGTTGGTCATTTGACATCAATGATGATGTTGATTCCAGTGATGAAAAATACGAAATAAGATCACCAGGATGCCTCCCCATACAAATTTCCATCGTTAGCACCCCAAAACTGTAGACATCACACTTCTCATCTACTCTCATTGTATAAGCCAACTCTGTATAAAAGATTTTACTAATTAGCATATGCTATTTGAACTTCGTCTATTTAACAACATGCAAGAAATTAACAGTTTTAATCAAATAGATAACATGTTCAAAGCATTTTTAGGATAAAAAATTAGTTAATACCTGGAGCTATATACCCAGAAGTGCCCGCAAGTGAAGTCCAATTGGAGGAGTCAGGCTTTAAAATCCTAGCAGTGCCAAAATCAGAGACACGAGCTTCATAGTCCAAATCCAAGAGAACATTGTTGCTAGAAATGTCACGATGAACTATTGGTTGTGAATGGCCATGATGCATATAAGACAAAGCATTAGCTAACCCTTTAACAACATTTAACCTCTTCTTCCAGTCCAGCTGCTTAGCCTGTTCATTGTTGCTTAACACCATTCTCAAACTTCCCCTTTCCACCAGCTCATAGACCAAAAATGAATGCTTTGGATGTGAACAAAAACCGTACATCTGCACAATGTTACGATGCCTTATTTCTAATAAAGCAGTAATCTCGCTTTCAAAGGCTTTCAAGTTGTTGTTGAGCATGTTGTCTTCAGATTGGTGAAGCTTCTTCACTGCAACCACTTGACCGGTTGGTAATGCAGCTTTATAAACACCTCCGTATCCTCCTGAACCAATGCAATAGTCGGAGCTAAAATCTTCAGTGGCTTCAATAATGCTATCATGGAGTACTCTTCCATTAAATCCCAATACAGTAAAAATATCTCCTTGTGGTTCCTCCCTTGGCTCTGATTCTTTGGTTTGAGTCTTTTTGCAGAGAGTAAAGAAACTTCCAACCAATAAAAATAGCAAAAGTAGACCGCCAAAGAGTGGAAGCATAACTGAAATGATGACTTTGGTCCTTTTTCCATGACCATGGTTGGAAACGAAGGAAGGAACGCAAGCCGTTAGTCCAGTGGCATTACCGCATAGGCCTTTATTGTTTCTTAAGGCATCAAAAGAAGCCTCATGAAAAGCCTTAAGATTTGGAATAGGACCTTCAAATTGATTGAAAGATATGTTCACAAATCTTAAACCGCGCAAATTATTGAAAGCTTCCGGTATGGAACCATTGAGCATATTGTGAGAAAGGTTCAATACTTCCAAGGACTGTAATTTTTCAAACTGTTGTGGGATACCTCCAGTAAGTGAATTCTGACTCAAATCTAGGCTTTGAAGAGCATGAATGTAGCTTATTGAAGATGGAATGCTCTCTTCGAGGTTGTTGTTGCTCAAATTCAAGTTGAATAACTTGAAGCAATTTCCAAGATCATCAGTAATAGGCCCACTAAAATTATTTGATGCCAAGTCAAGTTGTTCTAGATTTGAAAGAAGTCCAATCTCTGATGGAATTTTGCCAGAAAATTGGTTATCACTTAGAAAAAGACGGTTCATCATTGTCAAGTTTCCTAGTTCCCTAGGAATCCCACCATTTAGATGATTGGAAGAGAGATCAAGTTCTTGTAATTGGGTTGCATGTCCCAATTCGAATGGAATCTTTCCAGAAATGTTATTGTTGGAGATCTGTAGGCTTGTTAGATTTTGGCATCGTCCCCAATTTTGAGAAAGTTCACCGAAAATGTTGTTGTTGCTTAGTGAAATAAAATTCAAATTTGGATATATACCAAAGGCTTCTGATATATTTCCTGTTAAGTGGTTCCCTTCAAGCCTAACTCTGTGTAAGCTTGTACAGTTTCTCAAACTTGATGGAATCAAACCGGTCAAATTATTGTTGATAGCTGCAAAATGAGTGAGCAATCCCCCCAGGCACACATTCTCAGGTAATGAACCACTAAGATGGTTGTCTGATAAATCTAATAATTGTAAATGAGTAAGATTGTTCAAAGTTTGTGGAACGAGGCCTGAAAAACTATTTTCTAAAAGATTAAATATCGATAACTTGTTCAAGTTTCCCATGGAAGCTGGGATTGAACCAGAAAGCCCATTAAAATGAAGCACAAGTCTTCCCAAGTTAGTCAGATTTCCTATGGAATCAGGGATGACACCAGTGAGATTATTCCCCGACAACTGCAAGTCGAAAAGAGATTTGAGCATCCCTATCTCATTGGGGATAGAACCAGAGAGATTATTACTCCACAGGTAGAGATAGTTGATGTTACTTAAGTTTCCTATACTTGCTGGGATAGGACCACTTAGGTAATTGTTTGAAAGATCAAGCATCCAAAGTGATCTAATCTTTCCGATCTCTTTAGGTATAGAACCATTGAGCCTATTTTCAACGAGGATAATTTGGGATAAATTCTGCAAGTCTCCAATAGAAATAGGTATTGTACCAGTGAGATGGTTTTGGTTAAGGAAAAGAATAGAAAGTGAACTCAACCTTCCTATATCGGAAGGAATACTTCCGAAGATATTATTGTGTGACAAGTCCAGGTCGTGAAGCTTGGTAAGGTTCAAAATTTCAGTTGGAATGGGACCAGTTAGATTGTTTCTCATGAAATAAATGTATGAAGTTGTACTCAGCCTTCCTATTTCTCGTGGAATGGAACCAATGATTGAATTGTCACTTAAGGAGATCAAATAAAGACTTTGCAATAAGCTAATTTCTAAAGGGATATTCCCAGAGAAATTATTGTATGACAAGTCAAGGAAGTTGAGGTTGGAAAGGTTCCCGATGTGTGAAGGAATGGACCCATACAATGAGTTGTTTCGAAGCTGAAGCCAAATCAGGTTGGGGAAGTAAAAGAAGTTGAGATTGTGAAGTGTACCTCTCAAATTCAATTCATATTCTCTCAGGGTCATATTGGTGACGCTTCCAGCATTGTTGCAAGTAATTCCAGTCCAATTGCAATGGTTGCTTCCGCCCCACAAAGAAGAGAGCAAAGTTTGGGTGTCGCTGGGGAGGCTAGCTTTCCATTTTAGAAGAGCTTCAGCTTCCCTGAAGGGTATGGTTTTAGAAGAGAAAGCATGGGAAGATGCAAAGAAGAGGAAGAAGAGGATGAGTTTGAATGGTATTGAGAAAGAAGGCATGGCTTTGATAGTTGAAGTTAAGGATTTTTGGTTGTTAATTGTGATCAAAGACATCGCCTATTTATACAACAATGTCACAGATGTTCAAATCACTCTGACTTTTATGCTTTTTCTATTATACTATTTACTAATAGTTATTTATTAGGTTTTTCTTCAAATAATTAGTAATTAGGTTTTTTTTTTATATTTATTGAATTTTCAGTGTATATTAATTTTTGCATTTAGATTACACGATGTCTCTATGTTATAAAACTGTTTTCACACGTAGGTATTGGTATTGATGCAGAAACACGTGGATTTAAATGCGTTAAATCGCATGATTTTTTTATTTATGAGTTTTGGAGAAACTGAATAGTTTTAGGCATTGTATTAAAAAGATTAGATATGATCAAAACCTATAATGAAATTATTTTTGAATTTATTTTTATGAATTTATTTTATAATTATTTTTAAGTTTTTGGTCACTTTAAATTTTTTTTGTCGATTTAGTTACTCTAATTAAGATAATTGCTCAAGTTGATCATTACCGTTAAAAATTCCGTTAATTCACTAACAAATTGTTGACATAACTTCTTTTTTTGGCTTTTGACTTGATAAGTGTCAAAAGTAATATATTTTAGTCTTATTCTTAGTACATTGTTGAGTGATTATGTGACATTAATTGTGAATTATATACTATTAATATTTTATATTCATGTTGTGATACTTAATAGAGTGCTTAAAAATAATAGTAGTGGAAAACGGTGGAAATTAGAACTTTGGAGCATTTATGAAGTTGTGCACATGTATCAGATTTTCACATAGGCAATCCACATGGTGGAGTTACACAGTTGTGTGTCTAGTGATGTGTCACGAACTAACTAACAATTTTACTAAAACGAGTGCACCTATCAATTAATAGTGTAACTACGATGAGCAAATATATTGTTTCCACGAGGACTAAAAGTACTAATAATTTTCATTTTTCTATAATTTAATCAAATAATTCGAGTGATTGATTAAAAACTAAAAATAACTAAATTAATTAACTAACGAGCACAACAAAAACAAATCACAAAAATAATCGATTAACAACCAATAAACGAAACAATACCCATAAAAGAATTCACCTTAATTTCATTTGTCACTATCAATCTAAATTACACAATTTCTTTACTTAGCACATTGATCTATAAAAATCTCTAAATTATGCTAATATCTCTTTAGAGCATAAGAGCAATTGACTCTAGGTTGATTAATTGAAATTTCTTTCTAATTAAAATTTTATTATCGCATTAACTCGTGTTATGGATAATTTATTTGGAAAAGTTCCAGAGGAAGCAAGAAGATAGCCCTCGTCAATTGGCAGACAATTTGTCAGCCTAACGCTTGCGGCGGGTTGGAACTAAGACTACTGAAGGATCATAATACTTCATTCATATTAAAACTGGGGTATAATATATTGTCTAAAACTGATGCATTATGGGTACATGTACTTCGCTCAAAATACAGGTTAGACTAATGTGTTCCAAATATTATTCACCAAGGCAATTGCTCTTTTATGTGGAGAGCCCTTTCTAGGATATGGCCTCTTCTTCGTGAGAACTTATTCTGGTCAGTAGGAAATGGTTCTAGCATAACATGTTGGAAGGACAGTTGGATTCCCAACATTAGACCCCTTATTAATCTCATTCCAACTTTGAAACAATATTGATGTTGACTGCTTACTCAAGGAAATGATCACGGAGCAAGGATCGTGGAACTTTGACCTTTTTCGGATTTGACTACTAGAGGAGATCATTGAGCGGATTATTAGTATTCCTCCCCCACATCCTTCGGCCAGTTCAGACTTAGTAGCTTGGGAACTTCATCAGGCTCCTTCTCCATCAAGAATGCCTACAGGATGCTTAAGGAGGATTCGTCATGCTCGAAAGATGAAATGTGGAAATTGACTTCAAAATATCATGGACCTCAGAGGGTTCAATTCTTTATTTGGTTGGTTCTCAAGCAACGATTGCTCACACAAGTAGGCATAGTCGAGGTATTGTGCAAGATGATCATTGTCCAATTTTTGGGTTAAGAACAGAGGACATCATTCAAGCTATTAGAGACTATAGTGTAGCTAAAGAGGTCTGGGCTCAGATACTCCCAATCGAGACACCCATTGACTTCTTTTTTGGGAATTTGCAAGAGTGACTTGTGTCTAATTTGCAAAACAATCAAAAGTATCTATTTAGGGAGATTGATTGGACAGTTTTCTATGGGCTTGTTATTTGGCGATTATGGAAGAATAAAAACCTTATTGTTTTTCAAGGAGTGCCATGGAGCTCACAAGAAATTATTAAAAACGCTTTTAGTTGGGCTAAGCACTATAAACTAGTTCCCAAGGGCAATTTCGCTGTAAGGAAAGATAGGAGAGGTGAGATTGAATGGGGTGGCAATTGGGTGAGCTTACAAAGTGATGGTGCTATTAAGATAGATTTTGGATATGCTGTTACAGGGGGAGTCTTGAGAGACGAAAGAGGGTAGTGGCCTCTTGGTTTCAACAAGCACTTGGGAAAATGCTCTATTTTTTATGCTGAATTATGGGGTATCTTAGATAAATTATCTTTATTTCAAGGAAAACAATGCGAAAGAGTTTTGATACAAACATACAGTTTAGAGGTATTTGAAACTTTTCAAGATTTCAACTCGAAGTCTTTTGGTTCAGTTTTAATCAAGCGTATCCATCAACTTTTGAACATATTAAAGAGCTGGAAATTAGATAATATTCTTAGAGATGACAATAAAAAAGTAGATCAAATGGCTAAAATGGTGTTTGGTGAATAGGAAGGATTTCAGTAGTTTGTTGAAAATCCTTTTGTTTTATCCTAATGATTATAATTTTATTTTTTTTTAAAAAAAATAAAAAAAATAATTGGATGATGGAAATATAAATATCCTCGTAATTATGTGACTGTCTATAGATTTTACTCTATTAAATATATATTAAATTTTAATTTCAATATTATAATACTCAATATCGTGTGAATGATCGCATGATCGGTTAGCATGAAGTCAAGAAATTAATTACTGAAAAAGAGAAACAAGAAATGTTGACATTTGATGCATACCTACTTTATAAGATATACATTAAAGTTGAATAAAACGATGCGTTTTGCTTATTTTTTTTTATTTTATAATAAAATTGTGTGGATTAAATAAACAAGAACTTCCATTCCCAACATTTATTTGTTGACTCCATCCCTACCAACTAATTTCTAAAGTCTTCATGGACTTAAATATATATTTTTCATTAATATTCGGATTATTTTTTTAATAATATATTTAAAGATATATTTTCTCTTAAATTCTAAATTGAAATTCTTTTAATAGCTTAGAAAGGCACTATTAAACAAGAAATTTTGCAGTAAGTCTAACAATAAATTTAAATCGATTTTCTTTATCATTCCTTTCTTTTTTATGGTTTATGTTTGAAGTGAAAAATAAATTATTTTTAGTAATAATAAAAATATAAATGACTAGAATAATAGATCAAGGGTTAAATTTCTATAGGAGTCTCTTACCATTTTTATTATTTCTTAGGTAAGGTTATATGATATTAATCTACCTTCAAATTAAACAGTTCTAATATATTATTTAGGGTTATT
Source organism: Gossypioides kirkii (assembly GCA_005610355.1). Lineage (NCBI taxonomy): Eukaryota > Viridiplantae > Streptophyta > Magnoliopsida > Malvales > Malvaceae > Gossypioides > Gossypioides kirkii. The sequence continues at coordinate 7,547,929 of CP032252.1, read as the reverse complement.
ATTTAATTTGGTCATGAACTTATCCATTTGTTTTTAGTTGGTTCCTAAATTTCTTTTTGGACTTAGTTGATCTTTGAACTTGTATTTCGTCAATCAAGTTGATACCTCTGCACTAACACCATTAGTTGTGTAGATGTGGCACTACTAGCCAACCTAATTATTTCACGTGGCAACAAAAACTTAAAATATAAATATATAAATCATGTTTGTCATGTGACATTCTGAGACACTATCACGTGATACTGGTTAGAAATGTCACGGCAACACAAACTAATGGTGTTAATGTGGAGGGACCAATCTGGTTGATGGAATACAAGTTCAAGGACCTAACTGGCTGATGTGATACAAGTTCGAAGACCAACTAGATCTAAAAAAATTTAGGGACTAACTAGGTACAAATGGACAAGTACAGAGGCCAAATTATATATTATCCTTATAATTTAATTTATTTAAACAAAGGCCTTGTTTGATAACTCATTGAAAAAAAACTAAATTAAATGAACTAAAATTAATATTTTTAGTGATTTAATTTTTTTAAGCATGTTTGATAATCCAAACTAAAAAAAGGAATTATTGAATTTTTGAATGAAAAAGAGTTGGAAATAATAAGTAGATATAGGGAGGTACTTATCACTTAATGTGGATTTTTTTTTTTTATTCTTTTAACATTATTCTTTAAACATTTTAGCTTGAAAATTTAAAATTTATTATTTATCAATCTAATTATATTTTAGCTTTCATTTAATATTTTTTTTTGAATTACAAGAAGGGGATAAAGTCCTGATAACAAAGCGACTAGCGTAACTTAAACTTAGATCACACTTGAGACAATAAAAACCCTTAACCATCCATACTTAATTTTTCAGTTTACCAAATAACACATTAGATGAACTAAATGGTTAAATTTCAAAGATAGTTCATGTACCTATTGATTTATGTGAATTTAGTCCATCTATTTTGATTTACTCAAAATTGATTTACATACGTTTAGAGGACGTCCTCCTGGAGTGAGCAGCAGAATATGAAGGGGAGGGAGGATTGGTCTTTACGGCAATTAAATGTGATTTGAGTGTGGGGTAAGGCGATTTTTGTAGCCAAGAGGGGTAGAAGAAAAATCAAACAAGATTCTAACATGACTGACCTCCCCAATTAACTCATTCCATTCCCAACATTAATTGGTTGACTCCATCCCTACCAACTAATTCCTAAAGTCTTCATCAACCTAAAACATAACTCGTTAATCCCACATATTTAATTTTTATTAATTTAAAAAATTGATGTTATCATTATTGATGAGGTGTTTTGATGGGAATGTAAGGAGGTGGATGGTGTAGGGTCGTAGGGAGTAAGATAAAAGAGGCTAAAGCGTGTGGAAATTCGAGAACCAATGACATTTCAAGGCCTAAGTCGTGATTAGATTTAGAGGAGACCAGAAATGCAAATAAGTTTGAAAACTAATTTACGTACGTTTTGAATAAGTAGTCCTCATCCAGTGAGCAGCACAATATGAACGGAGGAAGGATTCGTCTTTGCTACGGATAACAAAATTCGAACTGTTTAATAAATTTCAAGTCGATCCACTTTGAATGGAACAATTTTTTGTTTTTAAATGTGGATGCAAGCTAGGATGGGTGAGGTTTTTTTCTTTTGGGATAGTGACATGAAGTAGTTATGATAATTGCTCACTTTATCTCAACCCACTTCACTATACGAAATTAGCATTTTATTTTTGAATGTATAAACTATTAAAAAGGTAAAAATGTAATAACATGGCATAAAAAATCCATATATTTTATGTTTAAACATTTTTTTGAAAATTATGTTTATATATTTACTTGATTTTTAAAATATTGAAAATTTTAAAGATAAGTAGTAAAAAATAAATTGCAGTAGAGCGAGGTGGGACGGCGATAGATGTATTTAACATTAATGGAGATGATAATAATTTTCAAGATTATATATGCATAATAGATTGGGTTTGAAGAATTATGTTTATATATTCACTTAAGTTTTAAAATATTAAAAATAATTAAAATAAATAGAAAAAATTAAATTGTGGGCCAATGATTGACGTTTCTAACACCAATGGAAGTGATTTTCGGAGTGCATTTCAAATGTTATTTGGGTGTGGGGTGAGGAGATTTTTCTACCCATTTCACATTTTAGATTCCACCACACAGATTCTACCCAACATTAATTAGTTGACTCCATGCCTACCAACTAATTAATTTCTAAGCTCTTCATGGACTTCTTTTAAAAGCTCCGAGGGCCACGGAGCAAGATTTTCTATTATAAGTCTAACAACAATCATAAACAACAACCTTTCATGGTTTACGTGGTACTATGTTAGATTAAATTGGAAATTTTAGATTTAGGGTTAGTTCTTCATGTTCTAACTCCATTGGCTCGGATTTTTTAGTTCACGTCTTCTTGCATAAAGTAGGGAAACTTGAAAGCAATATAAACAACAACCGGAGACTACCAAATAGTGGAAATAGAATTAAAATGAAGCCTTTAGAGATTTTTTTTACAGACCATGGTTGGCTTGAGAAGGGAGAAAACAAGGTCTTAGTCCAGTGGTGTTACCGCGTAGACCTTTATTACTCCTCAAGACATCAACCGAAGCCTCGAGAAAAGCCTTAAGGTCTGGAATAGGACCTTCTAATGGATTGAAAGATATGTTCACAAATTTCAAACCATATAAATCATTAAAAGCTTCTAGGATGGAACCGTTGAGCAGAAGAGATAGTATTAAACTGTGATTCCACGTCATCCCTATCCCTTTCTAATAAGGGAAGGAGAATGACAAATCAGATTTTTCTTCTTGATTTTTAGCATTTTTAGTTGAATTTGAATTTTTTTAAGAGGAAAAAATTGAATTTTAACTTAAATCTAGACTTTTAAGAGCAGTAATGTAGCTTACTGAAGATGGAATGTTCACCTTGAGATTGTAATTTCTCAACTTCAAGTTGAATAACTTTAGGCATGATAAGTGTCAAAAGTAGAATAATTTTTAGAGCATTTTTGGGTAATTATGTGATATTAATTGTGAATTATATACTCTTAATTCTTTATATTCATGTTTTTATGTTTAATAGATCACTTGGGAGCAATATAAGTGAAATACGGCTGGAAATTAGAACATTGGAGCAATTCGAAGGCTGTACACATGCAATAGAGTTTCCCATGGGTAGACCACACGATCATGTGTCTAGGACGTGTTGATTTTGGGAACCATGTGTGCTAACAACAAGAAGTGGCAATTTTTAGGTTGTTTGGCACTTGTATAAATAAGGAAATAAAAGAGAAAAGATACGAGCTGCCATAGGATAGCATGAATTCCTTTCATTTTTGTGGTTATAGTATATTTTTGTGTTTATTCTTGCAAGTATGAATTGATTCTCTTAATACTTAGGGAAGATGAACCCTAAGATGGATTTTATTGTTTGATTTCTATTTTTATGCAATAAAATCTTAGTTTCTTTGTTTTCAATTATGAATGTTTAATTGTTTTAGGGTTAATAATTATAGAGTGTTAATCCATGTTTGATGTGCAAAAGTTTGAGGTTGAATAGACTTTCTTATGATTAGATCTTGCATAATTGAATAGAGTTGCATGCAATCATAAAAATAGGACGACATAAAGCTACTGAATTAGAGTCAAATCTAATAGGAGTCCATAGAGCGAATTATTGCAATAATAAGGATTTTATTTAGAAATACATTTCAATTAATCAAACCTAGAGTTAATTGTTCTTATGCTCGAAAGACATATGAGTATAAATTAGAGATTTCTACGGATCAAAGAACTAAGACAATAAATTGCATAAATTAGATTGAGAACTATAGAAGAAATTTGGGTGGGTTTTTTTTTTTTTTTTTTTAGTAAAAGAGGCATTGAAATGCCTAGGTCTTAAAAGAAATCAAACAGTAAGTCCAACAAAATAATCATCCAAGAGTAACTTCCTAGCACTTATGCTAGTGCTATCAAGAATTCGAATGTCAACAATAGTGCTTTCACAAGTCTTAGCTTGATAATCTGCGACCCGATTGCACTCCTTTTGAACAAACTGGACCTTGAAATCTTCAAACTGCCTTGCACTTTCTTTGGTTTTCCGAACAATGGTTTCCTAAGGAGCCTCAGCAAAACAGTCCTTGATCATTTGCACAATCACTAAACAGTCACTTTCAATACACACTTTGTGATATCCTTTTGCAGCAACAACCTGTATGCCGTGAAGGATAGCCCATAGCTCTGAATTCAACGTGGAGCCCCTACCCAAGAACCTTTGATACCCCAAAATCCAGTTACCCTGTGAGTTGCGAAGCACACCAGCAGCAGCTGAGCAATTCTCATCAGCACCAACAGCCCCATCGACATTAACTTTTATCTAGTCTGGTGCAGCAGGGCACCACTTATTCACGCAACCCAGACCTTCAGTCACACTCTCAACTTTGGAGCAGGCAACACTCCCAATGTTGGATGCCATGCAAAATGCAGACTTTAACAGCTCCTGTGCATCACCATAATTTTGTTGAAAACCAATTCGTTCCTCTGCTTCCACAGAAGCCAATAAATTACAGCAAAAGTAATTGGATTCGCAGTCTCGCTTGGAACCAAATGTAGGTGGATTCTTACCTAAGTATTATTGTTGTGTTTATTCTTTGACGCATTCATTAGTTAATTTAATTTTAATTTAGATCTTGAATTATTAGGTTAAATAATAGAAAGATGATAATTATTAGTAATTGTGATCCTCGAGGAAACGATATTAATACTCATCATAGTTATTCTATTAATTGATAGGTACACATATTTTAGTCAATTTATTAATTAATTAATTTTCATCAGGACAGTTTTCAAGATGATTAGTACTAAGCCCATTGAAATTGTTGGAAGCCAATTTCAATTGTTCTAGATTTGAAAGAAGTCCAATGTCTAATGGAATTTTGACTGAAAACTGGTTACCACTTAGCAGAAACGAGTCATCACTTCAATGCTCCCAGTTCCTTAGGAGTCTCACCAATTAGATGATTCGAAGAGAGATCAAATTCCCCTAATTGAGTTGCATGTCCCAATTCGAAGGATACCTTTCTAGAGACATTATTATTGGAAATTTGTAGGCTTGTAAGGTTATGACATTGCCATAATTTGGAGAAAGTTAAAAAAAAATAGTTGTTGCTTATTGGTATATCTTTCAAATTTGAATATATAATAGAAGTTTAAACACTAATAAAATACATATTGATAGTTATGAGAAAGGATTGTATGAAACAGGGATATTATCCCTTTCCAATAGTTTTATGACACATCAACAATTTCATCCTAAATTTCAGGATTTTAATTGTAATTTGATTTTTTTCGGGATGAAAATGTTGAAATTAAGAATGAAAATACTAATGTGGCATAAAACTATTGGAAAAGGGACACAAATGACGTGGTGTCACTGTTTCATTCAATCCTTTTTCTGATAGTTAATGTATTACATTGATATTTTATGAAAATACAAATATTATAATAAAATACTTTCCTCTATTCCAAGCGGTGACATAAGGAAAATACTTGCAATCCTGCTACCCTCCCAACAATCTTCGTTCTCTACATCCAATTTCAGTGTTTAAGCATCTCATTCTCAACAAAGCTGACAAATAAGAGATAATTGGAAGAAAAGGAGATAAAAGGAGTTTATATAAACCAAATTTACATAACTTACCTAGAAATATGTTCGAAATTGTATCACCTTAGTTAGCCATTGCAGACTACATCACCCAACACTTCTTCCAATTTTACGCTCTTGAAAGCGCTCGGTAAAGGAAGGGATTGACGACCAAGGGCTTGAGAAACTTGCTGCATGATCGGCCGATGTTGGGGTATTGCCATTCAAGCATGTCACTGCTATCTTCATAGTAGAGACCAAGACTTTGGCAGATTGGCCTGCTGGTGGTGAAACACGTTGATCTATCATATCTTTCAGTAAAACCTATTGGTCATTTGACACGGATGACGGTGTCGATTCCAGTGTTGAAGAAGCCATGGCTTTGATAGTTGAAGTTAAGGATTTTTGGTTGTTGATTGTGATAAAAGACATTGCTTATTTATACAACAATGTCAGAGTTGAGCTATGTTTTCGCATGTTAGTATTGCATGTGTTGGGGATCGACTCGATTAAGCAACGAACAAGTTAAAAATAGCGGAAGAAATTGAGAAATTGAACACACAAATTTAACGTGGAAAAATCCCTTCGAAGAGGATAAAAAACCACGGGTAAAGATAATTTTACTATAATGGCAAAGAACGAAAAGTACAAAAATGGAGATAAAAACTAAACCCCAAAAACCCGAAAATAAAGAACCCTCAAAACGTAAACACTAAATTCTTCAAAAGTGTTAGGAGTTCTAAACTATAATGGGTATGTCCAAATGGGTGTATTTTTAAGGTTGTAAAAGAGCCTATTTATAGGCTAAATTTCTAAGTCAAATAATAATAAAATAATCTAGAGTAATAAGAGTTTGACTCAAACAAATAAACAGAGTTTAATTGAAACAAATAAACAGAGTTTAACTGAAAGATTATTTCTCAAATTTGACTTGAAATAAGAGTCATAATTTAACAGCATGCATATTTATCAGATTGTGGATATTTTAAATGTTGTGTTTAAAGTATTGTGTACTCTGATACATGTTATCATGAGATTGTGTTGCAATTGAGATTATTGTGACATCATACCATTGTGTGTACATGGGTTAGGATGTATGGTAGAAGACGTGGTAATCACTCCTTCAAATGGCTGATAGTAAAACCACTTCGATTGGTCATGATTAGATGGGGAGGGTTTCTGGAGAACCTCTCTACTATGTTGCTATGCTGGAGGATCGAGTGCATTGCATTGTGCTTGTGATTTTATTGCATTCGTGTTGTGATATAATGTATGCTTCTTTAAAATGTTTTTGTGAAATTACTATGATATTATTGTGTTTGTAATTGTTTGCACTTTAGAGGCACATTGGATTTTTTAGCTCATTCCCCTCAATTTCCCTTTCGAATATTCTTGGATATAAGTGACTTAGTACTCGGAAAATCTCTTGGTTTTATTCGTTTTATTTCTTCTCTAAGTGTGGGTTACTTTGTGTTTTTTAAATTATTTCAATTTCCCTTTCGAATATTGTTGGATATAAGTGACTTAGTACTCGGAAAATCTCTTGGTTTTATTCGTTTTATTTCTTCTCTTGGGTATTGTGATGTAAATGCGAATTTGGGATTTGGATATTTTTATTATACTTTTGTTTTCACTTATAGGTTTTATTAAGATTAATTATAGACTTTGGAGGTTGTTTATGAAAATGGAAATTGTTTTGTTTTAAATTATTTTAAATTAAATTAAATTAAATTATATATTTATTTTAAATGGTTTCTTGAAGGTGAATTATAATTGTGACCTTTTAGATCCAACAATATCTTTTAGGCTGGATATAGGGGTTACATTTTACTACATTTAATGTCTTAATGTCTTTTCTCTGCATTTAAACTCTAAAAAGTATTTTCTGTAATTGGTCAATGTGTATGGCACCTAAAGTTATTGTAACAAACACCCCATTTTTGTAATTAATTTGTTCCTCACACTATTTTTCTAATTAATTAATTTTATACTATTATTTTTATAAAAAGATCATAGTTTACATGGGTAACTTAATTGTATAATTTACCCATACATAAAATAAAAGTAAAAGTAGTGAATTAGAAACTTAAAAATTGGGTAAGCTGAGCTCAAGCTTTGAAATTGATGTTCGAGCATGACATCTTAAAAGTAAATGTCTATGATGTATTTGCAGGGTTATAATGTAAGTGATTACTAGCCTTTACTTCAACCACCAATCTAATAATATACCAATGGGCAAAATTAAATTATATGAAAATGAATAAAATGAACTTTAGTGGGATGTATAGTAGTTTTGCATTAAAAAAAGATTAACAAAAATTTTTAACATTATACATTATTTGATATTGAAACATCAGTCGAAACATCAGTACAGTCCAATAACAAAACATTAAATATAATATACGAAATTGAAACATGATAAAATAGGATACAAAAAATTAAAGAAACATGATAAAATCCACAACCGCAACACTTTCTTCTATTCCAAGCGGTGACATAAGGAAAATACTTGCAATCCTGCTACCCTCCCAACAATCTTCATTCTCTACATCCAATTTCAGTCTTTATGCTTCTCATTCTCAACAAAGCTGACAAATAAGAGATAATTGGAAGAAAAAGAGTTCATAAAAACCAAATTTACGTACCTTACCTACGAATATGTTTGATATTGTATCACCTTAATTAGCCAATGCAGCCTACATCACCCAACAGTTCTTCCAATTTTATGGTCCTGAAAGGGCTCGGTAAAGGAAGGGATTGACGGCCAAGGGCTTGAGAAACTTGCTCCATGGTTGGCCGAAGTTGGGGATTGCCATTTAAGCATGCCACTGCTATCTTCATAGTAGAGACCACATCTTTGCCAGATTGGCCTACTGGTGCTGCAAGACGTTGGTCTATCGTATCTTTCAGTAAAACCTGTTGGTCATTTGACATCGATGACGATGTCGATTCCAGTGTTGAAAAATGCGAAATAAGATCACCAGGATGCCTCCCCATGCAAACTTCCATCGTTAGCACCCCAAAACTGTAGACATCACATCTCTCGTCTACTCTCATTGTATAAGCCAACTCTGTATAAATTATAAAAGATTTTACTAATTAACATATGCTATTTGAACTTTGTCTATTTAACAACATGCAAAAAATTAACAGTTTTAATCAAACAGATGGCATGTTGGAAACATCTTTAAGGGAAAAAAGATTTTAAGTAATACCTGGAGCTATATACCCGTAGGTTCCCGCAAGTGAAGTCCAATTGTAGGAGTCAGGCTTTAAAATCCTTACAGTGCCAAAATCAGAGACACGAGCTTCATAGTCCAAATCCAAGAGAACATTGTTGCTAGAAATGTCTCGATGAACTATAGGTTGTGAATGACCATGATGCATATAAGACAAAGCATTAGCCAATCCTTTAACAACATTTACCCTCTTCTTCCAGTCCAGCTCCTTAGCCTGCTCATTGTTGCTTAACACCATTCTCAAACTTCCCCTTTCCACGAGCTCATAAACCAGAAAAGAATGCTTTGGATGTGAACAAAAACCATACATCTGCACAATGTTACGATGCCTTATTTCTAATAAAGCACTAATCTCGCTTTCAAAGGCCTTCAATTTGTTGTTGAGCGTGTTGTTTTCAGATTGGTGAAGCTTCTTCACTGCAACCACTTGACCAGTTGGTAATGAAGCTTTATAAACACTTCCTTATCCTCCTGAACCAATGCAATAGTCGGAGCTAAAATCTTCAGTGGCATCAATAATGTTGTCATGGAGTATTCTTCCATTAAATCCCAATACAGTAAAAATATCTCCTTGTTGTTCCTCCCTTGGCTCTGATTCTTTGGTTTGAGTCTTTTTGCAGAAAGTAACGAAACTTCTAACCAATAAAAGTAGCAAAAGTAGACCGCCAAAGAGTGGAAGCATAACTGAAATGGTGACTTTGGTCCTTTTTCCATGACCATGGTTGGCCAGAAAAGAAGCAACACAAGCCATTAGTCCAGTGGCATTACCGCATAGGCCTTTATTGTTTCTTAAGGCATCAAGCGAAGCCTCAGTGAAAAGTCTGAAGATTTGGAATAGGACCTTCAAATTGATTGAAAGATATGTTCACGAATCTCAAACAACGCAAATTATTAAAAGCTTTCGGAATGGAACTGTTGAGCATATTGTGAGAAAGGTTCAATACTTCCAATGACTGCAATTTTCCAAACTGTTGTGGGATGCCTCCAACAAGTGAATTCTGACTCAAATCTAGACTATGAAGAGCATTAATGTAGCTTATTGAAGATGGGATGCTCTCTACGAGGTTGTTCTTGCTCAAATTCAAGTTGAACAACATGATGCAATTTCCAAGATCATCAGGAATAGGCCCACTAAAATTGTTTGATGCCATATCAAGTTGTTCTAGTTTTGAAAGAAGCCCAATCTCTGTTGGAATTTTGCCAGAAAATTGGTTCCCACTTAGAAAAAGACGGTTCATCATTGTCAACTTCCCTAGTTCCTTAGGAATCTCACCATTTAGATGATTCGAAGAGAGATCAAGTTCTTGTAATTGGGTTGCATGTCCCAATTCGACTGGAATCTTTCCAGAAATGTTATTGTTGGAGATCTGTAGGCTTGTTAGATTATGGCATTGTCCCCAATTTGGAGAAAGTTCACCAAAAATGTTGTTTTTGCTTAATGAAATAAAATTCAAATTTGGATATATACCAAAGGCTTCTGATATATTTCCTGTTAAGTGGTTCCCTTCAAGCCTAACTCTGTATAAGCTTGTACAGTTTCTCAAACTTGATGGAATCAAACCAGTCAAATTATTTTTGATAGCTGCAATACGAGTGAGCAATCCCCCCAGGCACACATTCTCAGGTAATGAACCACTAAGATGGTTGTGGGATAAGTCTAATATTCTTAAATGAGTAAGATTGTTCAAAGTTTGAGGAACAAAGCCCGATAAACTATTTTCACAAATCTCAAGTATCGACAACTTGTTTAAGTTTCCCATGGAAGTTGGGATTGAACCAGAAAGCCCGTTAAAATAAAGCTCAAGATCGTCCAAGTTAGTAAAGTTTCCTATGGAAACAGGGATGACACCAGTGAGATTATTGTCCGATAACTGCAACACGGAAAGCGATTTGAGCATTCCTATCTCATTGGCGATAGAACCAGAGATATTATTACCCCCCCAGATAGAGCCATTTCATGTTACTAAAGTTTCCTATACATGTTGGGGTAGGACCAGTTAGGTAATTGTTTGAAAGATCAAGCAGCTCAAGTGATCTAATCATCCCGATCTCTTTAGGTATGGAACCATTGAGCCTATTGTCAACGAGAACAATTTGGGATAAATTCTTCAAGTCTCCAATAGAAATAGGTATTGTACCAGTGAGATGGTTTTGGTGAAGATCCAGCATCCGAAGTGACGTCAACCTTCCTATATCAGAAGGAATACTTCCAAAGATATTATTTTGTGCCAAGTCCAGGTGGTCAAGCTTGGTGAGGTTCTAAATTTCTCGAGGAATGGAACCACTGAGTGCATTGTAACCTAAGGAGATCGTATAAAGACTTTTCAATACGCCAATTTCTAAAGGGATATTCCCAGAGAAATTATTGCATGACAAGTCAAGGAAGTTGAGGTTGGAAAGGTTTCCGATGTGTGAAGGAATGGACCCATACAATGAGTTGTTTCGAAGATTAATACGAATCAAGTTGGGGAAGTAAAAGAAGTTGAGATTGTGAAGTGTACCTCTCAATTTCAATTCATATCCTCTCAGGGTCATATTGGTGATGCTTCCAGCACTGTTGCAAGTGATTCCAGTCCAATTGCAATGGCTGCTTCCGCCCCACAAAGAAGAGAGCAAAGTTTGGGTGTCGCTGGGGAGGCTAGCTTTCCATTCTAGAAGAGCTTCAGCTTCCCGGAGGCTATGGTTTTAGAAGAGAATGCATGGGAAGATGTAAAGAAGAGGAAGAAGAGGATGAGTTTGAACGGTATTGAGAAAGAAGCCATGGATTTTTGGTTGTTAATTGTGATCAAAGACATTGCCTATTTATACAACAATGTCAGAGCTGTTCCAATCACTCTGACAAATACTTATAGTTATTTATTAGGTTCTTCCTTCAAATAATTATTAATTAGGTTTTTTTATATTTAGTGAATTTTCGGTGTATGTTAATTTGTGCATTTACGTGTGATTTGAATGAGCAATGTGTTTATTTACGATTAATGTAAAAATAACGGTGATGATAAAATTAAATATTATAAAAATATTGTAGAATGAGATAAAAAGTAAACTAATCATACTGCATCGTTCATCCAAATCGATCTTTAAATTATGTGATGTCTCTATGTTAAACAAATTGTTATCTGAATTTATTTTTACGGATTTCTTTTATAATAATTTTTATGTTTTTTAGCGAGATATCAACTTATTATTGCACTAAAGACACTGAGTAAAATACAAACATTAATTTGCTATATATGAAAGCGGTGAATATAATAAATCATATTTGTATATTAAAAGTGAAACTAGTTAGTTGATGAACTAATTTTTAGGAGGCTTTTATTTTAGTTATTTAAAATGAAATTTTTGTAATTTTGTAATTTAGTTTTTAAGGTGTTTTAATCTTAGTCATCTAATAATTAAATTTTTAATGGTGATTGATTGTATATATCACATCATGTTTACACTTTCATTTTTATCACCTAATTTTCAAGTTCTATGAAAGAACTTTTATTAACCCCATGAAGACATTAAAAATTTATTAGTGGAAAACGGAATAAAAATTGAACCTGATGCTAAAATTTGACTACATCGAGTTATCTAATTTAATTTTATTACGATATATTTTTACTGTTATTTTGATTTTAATTGTTTCTATTATTTTGATTTATATCATATTTAAATTTTTTATTTTTATTTTGCATAGATCATCACACTTCACGGGCACAACAACTACCTGACGTTCAATCTGGCTAAATCAATATGATAATTTTAGATATATTAGTTTTTTTGAGATTGATCTTACTTTTTATACTACTGCTAATTTACTGTTTAGACATAATACTAATATTTTTGGTGGATTTGACAGTAATGATACTCAAAATCTTTGGCGAAACTTATTATTATACTAAAGACAGTGAGTAAAATACAAACATTAATTTGTTATATATGAAAGCGGTGAGCATAATAAATCATATTTGTATATTAAAAGTGAAACTAGTTAGTTGATCATCCAATTTTTAAGGCGCTTTTATTTTAGTCATTTAAAATGAAATATTTGTAATTTTGTTATTTAATTTTTAAGATATTTTCATCTTAGTCATCTAATCATTAAATTTTTAATGGTGATTGGCTATACACATCACATCATATTTATATTTTCATTTTGATCACTTAACTTTCAGGTCCTATGAAAGAACTTTTATTAATCCCATGAAGACGTTAAAAGTTTATTAGTGGAAATCAAAACAAAAATTGAACCTGAAGCTAGAATTTTACGATATATATATATCGAGTTATCCAATTTAATTTTATTACTGTTTACTTTTATTGTAATTTTGATTTTAATTATTTCTATTATTTTAATTTTTATCATATTTAAAGTTTTTATTTTTATTTTTGTACAGATCATAACACATCATGGGCACGACAATTACCTGACGTTCAATCTGGTTAAATCTATACGATAATTTTAGATATATTAGTCTTTTTGAGATTGACATTACTTTCTATATTACTATTAATTTACTGTTTAGGCATAAGACTAATATTTTTGGTGGATTTGATAGCAATGATACTCAAAATCTTTGGCGAAACTTGGTTTGATCTTCGTCTAACAAAGTATCATGCTTTTTTTTGTTTTTGTTTTTGGAAATTTCTTTCTTCCAGCCCCCATCCCGCAAGGACTTTCATACCTATTCTGAAATATAGAACCACCGACTCCTATATCTTATACCATTTTCCATTTGTTATTCACATTTACATATCAAAAGTCTGCATAAAAACGGAGGAGTAATCGACTTTTATTTGGAAAGCTGTCAAACGTCTAAGCATTACATTACAGTACGGCACAGAAAGTCGAGTAACAGAATATTTTCTTTAAAAACCGGTGTCTTTTAAGACCTTTCAAGTCGAAATATCGTATATTAATAATTTCATTTCATAATTCATAACATTCAAGATAACATTTTTTTCCACTCATTAGGGACTCATACAAATACCATTGTACATGCCATTTCCTTTAAAATAAATACTTGTATTTGAAGTCCTCCAAAGGATGATGTGATGTGATGTGATGAGAGGTCCCTGAACTTGATTTTATTCCTTGTAACTTTGTATAACAAAAAGGTTAAATTTCCTCTCTTTTTATCCCCTGCTCTATTCTTTTCCTTTATCTTCAATTTGGTCCTTGCCTCTCTTCTCTTTCTCTTAACTCTTGAATTCAAAATTTCTCAATTTAGTCCTTTACCTCTCTAACACCCCAAAAATAACTCTAAATGAGATTAGAGGTGTCTACTAGCTCTCTTTTATGACTTTATTTCAGAAATTCTAAAGAAAATGGAAGGTTTTGGAGCTTGGAGGGCTTAACAATGGTGGAAGGACTTAATTGGAATAAAAGCAAAAGTTAGAAACGAGAGATGAAGGCTTGAACGGCTAGGTTATGGAAAGAGCTGATATATTTGCTTTTTAATTGATTTTTCCCTCTCTAAAATTCTCTAGAATTTTCTCTTAAAATATCTCACTTAATAAAAATGGTAAAATTGCATTTTTAGTCCTTGGGCCTTCCAACTTTACACTTTAGCCCAAAACTTTGCTTCCAAAAATATCTTCCACCAAATTACTCTTTTGCCCCTCCTCAATCAATCTAATTCCCATGATGACTCATAATTCAGTTTGGATAAATTGCTATTTAGTCTCCCATATTTTCTCACCTTTACTATTAAATCCTTAAATTTCTCCTAACCTTTCTTACTTTCTTTACATATTCTAATTCTTATTTCTACACTAACATTGTTCCAAATCTGGTTCAAGAACACGGATGTTACACTATATAATTTTGTATGGATTGCAAATAAAAACTGCTTTGACGAATGAATGAAAACAATGTATGAGAAATAAATTACATGAATTACTATCAGTAGTAAATGTATTTTTTCGGAATAAGAAAATGACTTAGAAATTAATTTAATTTCTATGAATAATTAAATAAATAATTGAGTCCAAAGTGAAAATTTAAATTAATTAATCATTGTGATTTTATTAAACAGGACAATTAAAATTATTTACTGTAGTACCCCACACCCAACTTGATCGTTAGATCTAAATGTGTGATGATACATTACGTTGTTAGAGCAACTCTAACTATTTCAATCCAGTTATAAAATAATTAAACTTATAAACACAAAATAATTCAAAACAGTATCAACTACAAATATAACCATGCTTTATATATGTTTAACAACCTCAATTAACAAATTTTGGGGTTACTCAGGGTCAAATATAAAGTCAGGATTCGAATACAAACTCAACTACAATTTAGTTGGAAGTCTTAAGACATTGAAGGCCATATCTCAAGATAAGACTTCTCCTGTTTTAGACCTTTAGTTTCGATGTTTTCCTGTCTCGAAACATTGGGTTCCATGTCTCAAGACATAGTCATTTGTGTCTTGAGACATGTTCATCATGTCTCAAGAATATTACCCAAAAATGATTAAAATAAACATTTTGATTATGATACCTCGAGATAATAACCTCATTTTTCTCGAGACCAAATGACATTTTTACCTATTATATAAATTTTAACACATTCAAATGAATTTCAATATAAGTCTAATCTAGGCCAACATAATAACATTTCATAATACACCAATTTAGTGTCTAAAACATATCTAAGACATTCCTTAACATAACATTCAATGTATTATACATTAACTTAGGAACCTGCCTTTTTACAATTAAGTTTACAATGAAAATAACAAAAATTAGTAGGACAATTAATATGACATCCAATTACTATTAGAGTTTACAAAATGAAATCCAAATGCAACAGAGAAGGCCGGTCAAGAACAAACCATCCATGGAAGAAGAAACAGAAAATGTATATAAGAGATCTTTCTATTATGAAAATCTAATTAAATTAGTCCTTCTATTATTAAATGGATCAATTTAGTCCTTATACTATTCAAAAGAACCAAATAAGATCAAAATGGAATAGAATTAATATTCACTATTTAAAATTATTGTTTATTTTTTAACAAAATCAAAATTTTTAAAATTTTTATGATTCCATAAATGATTTTTTTTGCTTAGAATTGAACATCAATTGAAAAAATAATAAATTTCAAGATATTTTTTAATATAATAAATGATGGCTCAATTACAATTTGGACTTGTTTGACTATTTTTAATAACATAGGGACTAAATTAATCAATTTAATAATAGAGGGACAGACTCGTTCTTAATATTTGTAGGGTCCTATTCAAAACAATAAAATGAGGTTTTAGATTTCTTAAAATTTTTTTGAGGCCCTTTAAAAGTTGATAAATTTTTTTTTGACTTTTAAAAGTTTAAATTTTTTTAACCATTTAAAAATAATATTTTGAACTCCTTTTAACCTTGAGCCTTGAACGACAGCACCTTCAGACGACCCCTAAAGTTGGGCCTGTAGAGGAAATAATTTAATCGATCCAATTTCTATAATATAAAAACCCTCCAAACACTTTAACCAAGAAGAGACCAACATCATCCATGAGATCGTGCAGGATGAGAGAGATGATTGCCATAAAATCAACAAGAAAAAACTTCAAGAACTGAGTGATGGAGAGGAGATGTGGGGTTGGCTTTAACTCTGATGATCAAACGGGGTTAATGCGTTATAAACCTCTAATTTCTCAATGTAAACATTTCTGCTAATTATTCTTCATAAAATAACATTGCCATATTAATGAAACAAAGACTAAATTAAGCTAAAAATAATGTTTTGGGCAGTCATAGTAGTTTTGAATTGGAAAAATATTAAGAAATGCTTTAAATATTATTATATATTTTTGAAAGACAGGCCATTTTAGCTAAAGTAGAAAAAAATATATGAAATAATATTTGATGCATTGTTGATACTAGACATATTTTTATTTCAATTTTTTTTGGTAATTAAAATAAAGAAAACCTCCTAATTACAGGAGTAAAAACCAGCAGATACTCCATCAGATTATTGGGACCCCTTATCATCTTCAAGCTGTCGCAGCAGTTGCTGTGGCCGTCGGTGCAAAACCACCTAACTGTCCATCGATCCAGACGCTCTCGTTGCCAAAAAAATTAGCCACTCGGTTGTTCTCCCTGCACACATGCTGAAATCTAATCTTCTAGTTCCTAGTGCTCCATGTAGAGGTGAGCAAAACTCGATTCGAATTGAAAAATTCAAAAAAATTTTCGAATTTCGAATTATTCGAATCTAGTTATTTGAGTTAAACGAATCGAGTTAAATTTTTTTTCGAATTTCGAGTTCGAATCGAGTTTAATTTTCGAATTTGAATTATTCGAATAATTCGAATAAACCGAATAATACTATATTATTTTTAATTTTAAATTTATATTACCCAAACCTAATACCCAGGCTCAATTTACTGTACCCATTTTCTCTCAAAACCCAAACCATTTATCTTACCCAATTTTTTCCCTAATATTTAAAACTCATCAACAAACTAAACCCAAATATTTTTAAACCCAAATATAATTTCATTCTTCAAAAACACTTATAAACTAAACCCAAATATTTTTAAACCCAAATATAATTTTATTTCTAAATAACACTCATAAACAACTCATTTTCGTGTCTAAATTTATTATTCCTTTTTGTTTATTGTTATTATGGTTAGGTATACTTATTTAGTTTTTATTTGGAAAAGAAATTAAAGATATTAACTTTGTAAACTCAAAATTTATTTTTTCTTCCTAAAAAAAACCTAAATTAAAACTCTCAAAATAAGAAGCTTAAGCTATTCTACAATGATTTTGTGTTATTACTGTTCGTTTATTTGACTTTTGTTGTGTTGTGTTGTTTTTATTTTTTGTTTTGTTGTTTGGAATGATATTGCCGTGTAGGTTTTTACTGTATTTTGGACTTTTGCTTATATTTTTTTATAATCTTGTTGTGTTATTGTTGTTACTTGGATTTATATTGTTTACTTAAACTTTTACTTATTTTTTTTATTATAATCTTGTTGTGTTGTCATTGTTTACTTGGATTTTTTCACTTATTTATTTTAATTTTTTGTTATATAATCATGTTAAAAACTTCAAATAAAAATATTTTTTTTAAATTACATAAAATTAAACAACACCAAATTAATTTTTTTAATTTAACTCGAACAAATATATTCGACTCGATTCGATTCGAATTCTATCTCACTCGACTCGATTCGTAAAAATTTTAAATCGAGTTAGGATGATGAAATAGGATTTGAAAACTCGATTAACTCAAAAAATTTTCATTCGATTCGATTCGATTCGATCGAATGCTCACCCCTAGCTCCGTGTATCGATTTGATGGATGACAGAAACTGGGCTAACTGCAGCGAATCCATTGAAGATTGTATCCACATGGTAAGCACTGTCACAATCAATTTCCACTTGCCTATAACCATAATGCCATGCCAACTTTAAACCTTCCACGGTCGCCCGAGCTTCCACCTGAACAACCTCAGTCGTCCCAACAACCATGGAAAATCCAATGAGCCATTCCTCCGTGCTGTCGCATAATTTTGTTTATCAAAAACACCTATTTACTTTCTCTTTCAATTTTTTCCATCTTTCCTTCCTAGAACACCTATAAAAAGAATTTTCTTTTATGTTTTTATTTTTCTATTCTTTTAATTTTTTATCATTCCAATTTTTTTCCCACCCTACCAAACAAAACCTTAATAATGAAAGCTGTGTAAGGACGAAGTCAAAAATGTTGATAGGGGCCATAGTTATATAAAATAGACATGTTCAAATTAAACTTAATTAACTTTTATTGGTCGGATATACTTTTAATGTATTTTTAAAATTGGGATCATCTTGACTACCAAAATTAGTATTTAGAAAAAATAAAATAAATTAATACTAAGTTTGTGTTGGAGCTCAATTTGTCCGGGCCCAAAACAAATCAATTTGAACCCAATTTTGGATTATTTTTAAAACTTTAATTTATTTTAAGTTTAAATTTATTTTAAATCTAAATTTACTTTGAGTTTAAATTTATATTAAATTAAAATTTAATTAAAAATATCCAAATACAAAGTCCAATACAAACTAAAAGTATTTACAAAGCCCAAATTTGGGGGCCCAATTTCAAATTGACTCAAAACCAAGCCTAAGTGACCCAAACCCTATCCTAAACAGAAGCCCCAATTTGCTGCCAACTTGCATTGCTATTGTCTCCCACCTCAACCACTCAGAGCACACCACGTCAGCACCAGCAGCACCACCTCCAGCTTCAACTTGCACTGCCACTAGCTGCCCCAACTGCCACTGCATTGAACCTGTAAAAGAAAGAAGACAGGATGAGCATTTATTTGAGAAAAACAAAACATGATGATTGTAACACTGGTTATAAAAATCAGATTCAAACATCTTGTAAAGGGTACTAACTTTCTACAATACATTCAAAATCAATACAAAAAGCTTTCTTTAGGAACCAATATAGAACAGTCCAAAATTGATCGAAAACAGATCGTATACAGAGATATAAGCAAGAAGCATTCGAAGCAACATACTCTATCGCAAAGTTATTCGAATAGCTTCAAGATATAGATGCAAAATACAAGCCAGAACACACTGCATCCAATACTTTCAATGTATATTAAATATATGTATTAATCATTTATTTATTGTTATTCATTGTTTGAATCTCAAAACTCTTTCATCATAAATGCACATTCAGTCACCTATTAAATACACAACTATTAGCATTATTATTTACCATGTTCGATTATTAAAAATGTATTAAATGAATATTAATAAATAATAATAATATTAATAATATTATTTTTAATAAAAAAGAAAATGAAAGTCAAAAAATTTACAACCCTTTTTTTTGACACTGTCGTGGCTGGAATCATCGCCATCGTCGCCACTCCGAACCCCGCTCTTCCGATCTCACCCGTAGACGCAAGAAAGAGTTTGAATATGGCCGATTAATGAGGGGTCTGAAAAGCAACCACAACAGATCCAAAAATGAATTTTAGAGGAAAGATTAATTAAAAGAAAGAACAGATTTAGAAAAACTTTGAAAATCATTGCATGAGTTTTAAACCGATTAAAATCTAAACGATTTTAAGAAGTCAAAAGGAAATTTTCAGAAAATCAAAACCTTCTTAAAATGAAAAAAAGAAGTCTTTAAGGAATATCAAGATCCATTTCTTTTGAAAACAAGAAAAGGGGATGAAAAAGAGAGTTCTTTACCTTCAAACTCGGACGGCGCGTGAACGTGGAGGCAGCAGCTCGTGAATCGGAGGACTGCGGGCGATGGTGCGCGGTAACCACGCGCGATGGTCGATGGGGGCGTGCGGTGGCATTTCGACGGAGCGCCGGCCAGAGTTTGGCTGGCCATGGGAAAGGGGAGAACCCTTTTGAGAGAATTTTTGAAGTTTTTTTTTGTAAAAGGAAAGAAAGAAATAAAAAAAGGGGACTGAAACTTAAATTTATAATGGGCCAAAACGACGTCGTTTTGATCTTGGCTCTTAAGCCCTAAAACGACGCTGTTTCATGCTCAGACCTATGGCCCGATCCGTGACCCGTCCGGCTCCAGCTAGGATCCGTGTGTTTTTATTAATGGTTTATTTCTGCATTTGGTCCTTCCGTTTTTTTCTAATTTTTACAATTTGATCCTTTTCATACTTTTAATTAATTATAAATTCGCTCAATAATTTTCACTCATTTTCAATATAATCCTTTAGCCTGTTGGAAGCCCAAGAAGCTGCCACGTGTTCTTAATTTGGCTTATTTATGCAATTGGTCCTCTCCCTTTTATTTTTGTTCTAATTTTGCCCTTAAATCAAGTTTTGTTTTATTACAAAATTGTCCCAAAAATTTTAAATGATTTTCAAGTTAGTCCTTTGACTTCTGAACACTTAGGAGGCTGCCACGTGTCACCATGTTTTGGTTTTATTGTCCTAGAGGCCCCTAAACTGTCTAAAAATCATATTTTGACCCCTAAACTTTTCCACAATTATATTTTTAACCTCGAATTCTCCAAAAATTACATTTTTACCCTCAAATTTTCCAAAATTCTATTTTAACCTTAAATTCTCCAAAAATTATATTTTTACCCCTAAACTATCCAAAATTCCATTTTTGACCCCATTTTTCCAAAAAAAATCATTTTATCCCCAAACTTTCTAAAATTCCATTTTGACCCTGATTTTCCCATAAAATTACCATTTTACCCCCGAACTTCCAAAATTTTATTTTGGCCTATTTTTCCAAAAATTACCATTTTACCCCCGAACTTTTAAAAATTCCATTTTTGACCCTGAACTTTCCAAAAATCATCATTTTACCCCTAGATATCTAAAAATTCCATTTTTAACCTCGAACTTTCCCAAAAATTGTGATTTTATCCCCGAGTGTCCAAAATTACCATTTCCCCCCTCCCGGGTATCCAAAAATCACATTTTCAACTCCGATTGTTTTATTTTTCTTCCTCTTCAATTCATATTTAAAATTTAATTATTATGCCTTCGTATTTCATACTTTTGATTTTTGTATATCATTTATCTGCTTAATTATTTTGGCTTCATGTTATTTAACCTTCGTTATTAACTGCTCATTCATATTAAACTTACATATTTGTTTTCAAAATTATCTTCGTGAAAACTTTATAATCAAGACAATATTCTTTTATTTCGAGTTTTGAAAATTTGTGCCTTAACTTACTAGGCGCGATTTTTCTTCAAATCGGAATAATCAAATACCCCTAAATCGAGGCAATGTTTCTTTATCTCTGATTTTGAAAATTTGTGCCTTAACTTACTAGGTGCGACTTTTTTCAAATCGAGATAATCGAATATCCTTTTTCAAAGTTTAAAAAGTTTACTATAAAGGAAAGCTCGTTATCTCTGGATCTCGAAATGTTATGTCCTAACTCATTGGACGTGACTTTCTTTCTCGATCACCTCAAAATAGTGGGACTTCCAAATAAAAATCGATTTCTTTTAAGCGTAACTCATGCATTCAAGGATTGTATTTTAAACTTTATTAGAGTTTTCAAATTTTACACATCAAGACCTTAAAGTAACCAATATGGTACCAATTTTGGGCGTATGAAGGTGCTAACCTTCCTCATGCGTAACCGACTCTCGAACTTGTTTTCTAGATTACGAAGACCAAAATATTTTTCAAAAACAGATTTTAAACGTTTTGTGGTGATCCAATCACACCAAATAAAAGATTGGTGGCGACTCCCTTTTTTCAATTTTAAAATAATTTTTGAAACACGATTTTAAAAATGGTTTCGATAGCTTGGTGACTCCATTGGTGACTTTTTTTAAATAAAAGAGAGTCAAGCCAAAATTGATTTTTTTTGGGTCTTTTTGTCAAAAGTTTAAATACTCGGTTTTGTTTAAAATATGATCCTTAAACATTTTGTGCGATGCTATACTATTAGTATAAATTTGCATTCATCTGCATATGATACTATCCTTTTAAGTGGAAGCGAGAAACTACTCCTTCGTGAGGTCTTCACCTCCGTGCAGGATAGTGAATCGCTTTCGGGATTACATCCATACCCATGTTTTTGTGAAGTTTTCACTTTTATGCAAACATGTGGGAAATGTGTCCCCCTAAACCGAACTCGTCCATATGAGCCTGTAATGGATGAGGATCGAGGAATTTGCTGGTTTAGGTACCCTTTACTCTAGGGCCTAAAACTACATATAGTGAGTCGTAAGAACTTGCCTTAGAAGGACTTATACTGAACCTTTTAGCAACTATCCAAGACAAACTCTTAGGTTCTATGCTCTATACTTGTATATTGATATTGATGTGTTTTGCTAACTTGTTTATTTTATCTTTTTTTGCATTGCATTTCATCATCATTAAAAGGAAAGGTATAGACTCAAAAGTTTAGTTACCGATAAGAGAATCGATCATGGAAAACATGTATCATGATAAGGTGGACGAAAATATGGTCGTGTGTATGTGGTCAGAGGAGACTCAACGCCAAAAAGGGGATAGCTTAGTGGAAGGATATGAGTCAGAGTTCTAGGATTATATCAAGATCAGTACGGCTCAAAACAGTGTGTTAGAATTGAAAGAGATATGGGACAATTAGGATAATGACATGAAGCAAACCTTTTACCAAGAATGCGGAGATTTGCCATACTTGTTCGAGGTTAAGGTAAATAAATTCCCCTTTCGAGCTTTAACGATGTATTGGAACCCAGCATACAGTTGCTTCACCTTTAGGAATGTAGACATGACACCGATGATAAAAGAATACACCATTCTACTCCGTTGTCCAAAACTCTCGGTAGATAAGGCCTATTCTAGAGCTCCAAATGTCCCAACTGTTGTTAAAAGGTTAATAAACATCATCGGCATGAGCGAACAATAGGTTACAGCTCGGGTTAAGGCCAAAGACGACAACAAATGCATCACGTGGAAAAGTCTACGAGATTTGATACTGGCTCATCCAGATGCAAAGAAAAAGATTGACATCCTAGCCCTAAGTATCTACGGGTTAGTCATTTTTCCAAAGGCTTTGGGACATATAGAAGACGCGATGATAGACTTGTTTGATCGATTGAATAAAAGAGTTACACCATTCTCAGCCATACTGGCTGAAACTTTCAGATCCTTAAATGCGTGCAGAAAGGAGAGAGAAGGTCGATTTATTGCCTATGCACCGTTGTTGATGGTATGGTTTCATAGTCACTTTTGGAAAACAGAAAAAGTCTCATATCAGTACTTGTCTAAAGATTACTCCCCTTTGAAAGAGTTCGTAACTACGTAAAGACAAGAAAATTTCTCAGAAAAAAAGTGGATGGCCATACTCCAAAGCCTCAAAGACGAAGACATAGAGTGGCGAGCACCATGATTTGCTCATGATAAAATATTGTATTAATGCGGAGATTTCGGCTGGGTCCTATTGGCGGGGATATGATGAGTAACAAGATATGCACCTTTACTAGTTTTAAGATAATATAGATCGAGACAGTTCATACCAGCAACTCAGGGGTTAGTCCAGTGTGAATTTGTATACTAAGGAGAAAATAATAAGAAGAGGATTCGGGAAATCTCGAATGCATGGAACTAGGTTCAAAGAATGAAAGCATTCGGCGCCAATCCCATGACAACTGCAGAATATGATTGGTGGAGAAATAAAAGGATCAATGACAACATTCCTATGCCAAACCCGAAAATTATTCGCCCAATTAAGGATTATTTGCAGGTTGTCTCGATTTAACTAGAAATAATTAAACAAGATTTTGAGAGGAAGAATGCAGAGATCGAAAAAATGATAGAAAATCTGAAAGAAGAGATGGTGCTTTTAGGATTAGACGTTGATGTTCATAAGCTAGAAGCGGAGAAATTGAGAAAAGGGAAGAATAAGGCTGAAGAAGACCTCAGTAGCCTAAAGAAAGACTATAAAAAGCTTTGCTTGTCAATGAGGACTGCCGGTTTAGGTAAGACATCAGAACAATGGCAACAGGAAATCCGCGAAGAAAAGAATCAGTGGAAAAATAAGTTTCAAGATGCCTAGGTTTAGGAAAATGCCATGAAGAGTAGCCTTTTGGAAAGCCAAGCTGAGGTGACCGAATTAAAGGCCCGAGTACGAGAATTGGAGGAATCCTTGTATAGGCATCGTAGCCGAAATTCAGTGATGGAGTTGAAGGCAAGCCGAGTTGAGATCGAGAGACTGAATAAAAGGGTGGAAGAATTAGAAGCCTCTTTATAGAATAGTAAGTACGAACCGAGATTCTGAAAAGGACATTGGAAACAAATGACTAGCATCTTCAGCAAACCTAGAAGCAAGTCAGAGAAAAGGATTATGTTATGGGTGAGGCTTTAAATCAAATTCGCGAAGCAGCTGATCACGTGCAAACACTGGCAATTGAAGTAGAAGAGTTACGCATACAATATGAGATGAAGACAAAACGAGGTCAAAAGCTAGCAGGACTCCTCAAGAAAGTCAAAGCTCTGAGCATCAAGGAAAAACCATTTATGTAATTTACTTTATGTAAAAGAACTTGTTATCTAGTGAAGTTTTCTAAATGGAAATTGAATTATAAGTCAATACCTTTCTTTTGCATTCATGCATTCATTCGCATTGCATCCTCATGTTTTAACATAATGAATACTCATTAAATAAAATTTGAAACAGTTAAACTCGAAAAAATAAAGAACTCACACCCTTACGGTACTCGGAGAGCCATGGACCAGAGAATAGAAAGGTTAGAGTAGTTACAAAAGAAAATGCAAGAGCAAATGCAGGCTCAATTGCAAGACTAGTTGGAAAGGGTCCAAAGGGATATGAGAGACCAGATTATTGAGTCTTAAAGCAACATAATCAATGGATTGTCCCAACTATTGCAGGAAGTGAAAAAAGGAAAAAATCCTGCAGTAAGCCCAAGAAAGGAAAATGAAGATCCCCAATACCCTCCTAGCTTTACTCCCGTGCACAATCAAGTTCCACCAGAAACAAATTCGCGAGGAGTTCCCATCTTCATCCAAGCACAACCATATCCCATTGGTACTTTAGGCCAAGCTAATTATCCGACTAGATCAAGGTCTAATCCAGGGGAAACTGCTGTAAATCCTATTAATCCCGACTTTGATGAAATCATGGAAGCAGAGAAAATAATTAGAAGTTTCCAAACAGATAGAGGAGCAGTACAAGTGGTTGGAAGATAAGCTCAAAGCAATGGAAGAGGCTGATACTTGCTGTAGGATAGATGCTAAAGAACTAAGCCTAATCCCGGACATAATGCTGCCCCCAAAATTCAAAGCTCCAAAGTTTGAGAAGTACAATAGGATGAGCTGCCCAGAAGCTCACATTACTATGTTCTGCCGAAAAATGACAGGATACGTCCATAATGACCAGTTACTGATTCACTGTTTCCAGCACAGTTTGGTAGGATCAGCGTTAAAGTGGTACAATCTATTAAGCCGTGCAAAGATCAATTCATGGAAGGAGCTGGCCCAGGCCTTTATGAAACAATACGGTCATGTTACTGACATTACTCCTGATAGAATCACTTTGTAAAATATTGAGAAAAGGTCGAGCAAGAGTTTCAGGCGATATACTCAACGATGGAGAGATATGGCCACCCAGGTGCAGCCTCCATTAACGGAAAAAGAGACGACCATGCTTTTTGTCCACATGCTAAAAGCACCATATCTCAACCACTTGTTGGGAAATGCTCCGAGGAGTTTCTCAGACATGGTTATGTCTGGAGAAATGATTGGAAACGCAATTAAGAGCGGTAAGATTGACGCTGGGGAAAGTGGAAAAAGAACAACCCTTAAAAAGAAAGAAGCTGAGATAAACAACGCAGGCATGTACAAGCCAAACTATGCGAAGTCAATCATGATGATGCAATCTAAAACCCATGCAAGTAATTATCAAAATCCACCGAAGTCGGAACCAAGCTCAAGAAAAAACACTGAAAGAGTTCAGTTCACTCCTATTCCAGTAACGTATAAAGAGCTTTACCAGTAATTATACAACCAACATGTAGTAGCCCCGTACTACACGGAGCCAGTACAACCACCTTTTTCGAAATGGTACGACGCTAATGCTCAGTGTGAATTCCATGGAGGAGTAATCGATGCTCTATCGAAAATTGTTTCGCTTTCAAGAAGATAGTGGAAAGATTAATTAAGATGAAGCATATAAGATTCAATGAGTCGTTTGGACCTAACGTAGCTAAGAACCTTTTACCTACCTTCCCTGATCAAGGGGTGAATACGATTGCAGGAGCAAAAAGTAAAAGGGTTAAGATCAATATTGGAGAGGTCAAATTACCTTTGAAATGGGTATGGCGTCAAATGATAGATAGAGGAATGATCACACGAAATGGTAGAGATATGACGATAATGGCAAAAAATTATTGTGACTTTCACAATACTGAGGGACACGAGATTCAAGACTGTGTGGAGTTCAAGGTTTTGGTACAGGATCTGATGGACCGCAAAGAATTGGAGTTCTTTGAAGAAGAAAAAGAGATAGAAGATATTTGTGCCTCCGAAGAAAAAGGGATGAACAAACCTGATCGCCCTGTGATAATTATCTCTGTATTCAAAGGTACTGAAACAAGAAGGCAAACGACAGCTTGTGTCATCATACGAAGACCTGCACCGTTCCCTTATGAGGATAGCAGGAGAGTCCCTCGGAACTACGGGTGTAACATAATAACACACAAAGAAAAGCAATCAAAAGAAGATTTAAACCTTGTTACCCGTAGTGGGAAATGCTATGACTTGAAAGAAAAGAAAAAAGAGGCTGTAAAAGGAAAGGCCTTGGCAATTGAGCCAGAAGAAAAAGTGACTAACAAGCCTAATCCAGTAAATGAGCCGGTAGCAGAAAAAGAAGTAAAAGAATTTTTGAAATTCTTGAAACATAGCGAGTATAGTGTAGTTGAGCAGTTACATAAACAACTCGTATGCATATCAATCTTAGCACTGTTGCTAAGTTCAGAAGCCCATCGCAATGCATTGATGAGGGTGCTCAACGAAACATATGTGGCTGATGACATATCTCTGTCCAAGTTGGATCGCCTAATTAATAACATCAACGCTGACAACCTTATCTTTTTCAGTGATGACAAGATCCCATCTGGAGGAATGGGATCGACAAAGACTTTGCACATCACTACTCGCTGCAAAGGGCAAACTTTGCCCGGAGTGCTCATTGATAATGGCTCAACTTTAAATGTATTGCCACTAGCCACCCTGGAAAGATTACCAGTCGATAGCTCCTATATGAAGATATGCCACAATATAGTTAGAGCTTTCAACGGAACAAAAAGAAAAGTGATGGACCGAATTGAAATACCATTGTAGATTGGCCCAAATACTTATGAGGTAGATTTCTTGGTGATGGACATTAAGCCCTCGTATAATTGTTTGTTGGGAAGACCTTGGATCCATTCAGCGGGAGCGGTACCATCCTCACTTTATCAAAAGCTTAAACTGGTAACCGAAGGAAGATTGGTTACAGTAAACGCAGAAGAAGATATTATCGCATCTGTGACAAGTGACGCCCCGTATGTAGAAAAAAATGAAGAGGCAGTGAAATGCTCCTTTCGATCGTTAGAGTTTGTTAATGCCACCTTCATCGAAGAAGGAGTAAAATTCCAGAACCGAAGTTGTTACGAACCACGAAGATGGGGTTACGATTGACAATTGAAAAAAGGGCACTTCTAGGAAAAAGGGTTGGAAAATATCTGCAAGGGGTAATCAATGCACCAGCACCTTTAGAAAAGTGAGATCGCTTCAGGTTGGGATACAAGCCAGATGTAAAGGAAAAGAAGAAAGAAATAGAAAGGAAGTGAGAGATAAGAAAAGCACAACTGGCCGGGGAGGAAATCAAATGGGAGCCGATGACCTTTCCCCATATATCAAAAACTTTTATTTCCGGTGGAATGAGGTTTGAAGAAGAGAAGAAGACTGGAAAAGTTGTGATGAAGTTGAACGTTAATGCCATCTCTGAAGAAGGCGAAGGAAAGAGTTTGTCACAAATTTACCCGTACGCACCAAGAAGCATTCTAGACAACTGGACGGAAGAAGAGCTCCCTGTAGCCTTTAGGATCATTTTAGAGTAATACTCAAGGCATATCTATCGTTCTATGCCTAAGAGCGAGATCTTTTGTTAAGGGCATTTGACTTTTATCCATTATCTTAATGAAAATGCACTTTATCTCCTTTTGGCAAATATCTCTTTATATTCTTTCATTCTATTCAAATAATTTGTTTACCCTTAACCTCCACAATTAGTTATTCTTGAATTTTGTATACATATACTCGTACTCATACCATACAATCATTCTTAAATTTACTTTGTTCATTAGACCACTCTCATTCTTTTGACAGATCCTTGGATATCAATAATATGAGTAACACTGACTGTGAACCTCATTTCGAGCGAGATATGTGTCTCGAAGAACCTCAGGACTTTGAAGATGACCAAGATAGTAACTTATTTCCTGATTTGCTACGAATGATGGAATAAGAGGAAAAACAAATCTTGCCCCATAAAGAGTTAATCAAAACTGTGAGCATAGAGGATGAATATGAAAAGAAGGAAGTCAAAATTGAAACCAGCATCTCGGCAGAAACACAAAAAGATCTTATTGAGCTGACGTCTTTGCCTGGCCTTACCAGGACATGCCTGGGTTAAACACCGACATTGTAGTCCATAAGCTCTCAATAAAAGAGGAATGCAAGCCCGTCCAACAAAAACTCCGCAGGATGCAACTAGATGTGTTGCTAAAAATAAAAGAAGAAGTTCAAAAGCAGTTTGACGCGGGTTTCCTCCAAGTGGTTAAATATTCAGAATGGGTTACCAACATAGTCCCCGTGCCCACTACCTCACATTGATACCCTAGTAGACAATACGGCAGGTCATTCCTTTTTCTCTTTCATGGATAGCTTTTCTAGGTATAACCAAATAAAGATGGGCCCTAAAGATATGACGAAAACTACATTCGTCACAATGTGAGGGACATTCTGTTATAAGGTGATACCATTCGGACTTAAAAATGTAAGGGCAACATATCAAAGAGTCATGGTGGCATTGTTTCATGATATGATGTATAAGGAAATCGAGGTCTATGTTGATGACAATATCGTAAAGTATCGAACTGGGGAAGAACATGTAATGGTCTTGAGAAAGTTGTTCTTGAGATTAAGGAAGTTCTAGCTAAAGTTGAACCTAGCCAAATGTACTTTTGGGGTTACTTCAGGCAAGTTATTTGTTTTTGTGGTCAATCACAGGTAGATTGAGATCGATCTAGACAAGGTTAAAACCATACAAGAATTACCTCACCTCGTACGTAAAAAGAAGTTTGAGGTTTCCTAGGGAGGTTGAATTACATTGCTCGATTCATCTCACAATTAACTGAGAAATGTGATCCCATCTTTCGCCTTCTTAGAAAGCACAATCCAAGTGTGTGGGACGATGAATGCCAAAGAACTTTTGACAAGGTTAAGCAATATTCGTCCGATGCTCCAGTCTTGGTACCACCAAGTCCCAACAAGCCATTAATCTTGTAATTAGCAGTTTTTGAAAATTCTATGGGATGTGTCTTGGGCCAACACGACGAGACTGGAAAGAAGGAAAAACCGATATATTACCTCAGCAAAAAGTTTACCGACTGTGAAGCAAGGTATTCATCAATAGAAAAGTTATGCTGTGCGTTGGTTTGGACTACCCGAAGATTACGACAGTACATGTTGTACCACACAACTTGGTTAATCTCAAAATTAGATCCTCTCAAATATATGATAGAGTCAACTACATTGAATGGAAGAAGGGTAGATAGTAAATCCTGGTTTTAGAATTCGATATAGTCTATGTAAGCCAAAAGGCGGTAAAAAGAAGTGCGATAGCAGATTTCCTAGCCAGCAGAGCTCTAGAGGATTATGAGCCGACAAATTTTGACTTTCCGAATGAGGACCTAGTGTATATTGCAACCACCGAAGAGGGGACCGCGACAGAGCATCCCTGGCGATTAAATTTTGATGGTGCTTCAAATGCCGTAGGCAATGGAATTGGGGTAGTCTTAGTATCACCAGAAGGAGACCATCATCCCTTCACAAGTAAACTCGACTTCGATTGCACAAACAATATGGCAGAATACGAGGCATGCATTATGGGGATTCAAGTAGCCATAGAATGAGGGATCAAGGACTTGGAAATATACGGAGATTTAGCATTGGTAATCTACTAGCTCAGGGGAGAATGAGAGATGAGAGACTCTAAGTTAATCGATTATCGAAATATGGTCTTCGAATTGATCAAGAATTCGACGAGGTTATATTTCAGTACCTCCCACGTGAGGAAAACCAAATTGCTGATGCTTTGGCTACTCTAGCCTAGATGATAAAAGTGAACAGGCTAGAGGATTTGAAGCCCATTCAAATGAGCATTTACGAAACTCCAGCCCATTGCTATGAGATCGAGGAAGAAGGAAAAGATGAACACCCTTGATATCAAGACATCCTCCAATATGTAAAGGACCATAAATACCCTAAAGAAGCTACAGAAAATGATAAAAAGGATATTGAGAAGGCTCGCAAACGAGTATGTCCTAGATGGGGAGATTTTGTATAAGAGAAGAAAGGATCAGGTATTGCTAAGATGTGTTGATGCAATCGAGGCTAAGAAAATCCTAGAAGAAGTCTATGAAGGTATTTGCGGAATGCACGCTAATGGATTCAAAATGGCTAGACAGATCATGAGATTTGGATACTACTGGTCGACTATGGAGAATGATTGTATCAACTATGTAAAGAAATGTCACAAATGCCAGATCTATGGAGATAAAATTCACGTACCTCCATCGCATCTGCATGTCATGACTTCTACGTGACCTTTTTCTATGTGGGGCATGGATGTTATCGGACTGATTTCACCGAAGGCTTTTAATAGGCATAGATTCATCTTTGTGGTTATTGACTACTTCACCAAGTGGGTAGAAGCCGACTCTTATTCCAACGCTACAAAGTCTGTAGTTGGCAAGTTCCTAAAAAAGGAAATCATATGCCGATATGGAATGCCAGAAAAGATCATATCGGATAATGCATTGAACTTGAATAACAGCACGATATTGGAGGTATTTGAGCAATTCAAGATAAAACATCATAATTCATCTCCATATCGCCCAAAGATGAATGGAGCAGTGGAGGCGACAAATAAAAACATCAAGAAGATCATTGCAAAGATGATAGAAACTTACAAAGATTGGCATGAAAAATTACCATTCGCCCTCCTTGCTTATAGAACTTCAATCAGAACGTCTACTAGGGCAACGCTGTTCTCACTTGTATACGGGATGGAAGCCGTTTTACCCATTGAGTTGGAGATTCCTTCTCTTTGAGTCTTGTCAGAGCTAAATTTAGACGAAGCAGAATGGATCCAAGCCAGATATGATCAGTTGAACTTGATCGAAGAAAAGAGGTTAAGAGCTCTCCGTCATGGTCAGATGTACCAAAAGTAAATGATGCGAGCATACAACAAAAAGGTCCGCCCTAGAGAATTCCACGAGGGAGATCTAGTCTTAAAGAAAATACTCCCAATATATAAAGACTCTCGAGGAAAATGGATGCCTAATTGGGAAGGGCCGTATTTGGTAAAGAAAGCCTTCTCTGGAGGAGCTCTAATTTTAACTGAAATGGATGGCAAGGAACTATACAACCCAATGAATTCAAACTCGGTGAAGAATATTTCACCTGAAAAAAAAAACGCGGAGAGGTCAGGATGAAAACCCATGAAAGGGTATCTTGAAACCAAAGGGATTTTGAGTTGAAAACCCGAAAAAGGCAGCTCAAACATGGAACAAAGGTGATCAATCGTTTCCTCAAGTGTGACAAGATAGAGAAATTTTACGTCTTGAGGCATCGATAAAATACTCTAGGATCTCCAGATACATATCGAGCAGAAAGATGATCCTCAGATCAGAGAACTCATATTTGATATCTAGGCATCTAATACTATTCCTTGTAATTTTTTGTTATAGTCAGTAATTTTTCTTGAGCTAACAATTCTTCAAGCTTTGACTCTAATACAATCTCATTCTTTCCCACACTGCCCAATTATTTTCATACCAGGATAATGGATAATAGACTAATATCGCATGGAAATACAAGGATCCGCGAGTATTATTTTAGAAAAATCCTAAATGATATAAGGACCCTAAACAAGGCCACCCGTTAAAAGAATCAAACCTGGAAAGAATGGTTCAAATTGAGAATCTACAAGTCATAGGCTTAATAAGATGTAAAGAGATGATCCCAGAGCAGAAGAAACTAATCTTTGAAAAATTTACATTAGTCATGCACATTCATCTAGTTAGGAGCATTTTGACTCATTCTGAGCATGGCATCATAAACAACCTGACCTACCTAAAGGCCCATTTGAGCATATTTCACAGGTTTCATTACCACGAAGATATGGAGGGAAAGGTTTAAGTCGCAATGGTGAACCTAGTACCTCAGAGACATGAAGGGAAAGATCTTAGCCGCAACGGCGGATCCAGTACCATGAAGACACAAGGGAAAAGTTTAAGTTAAAATGGCGAATCTAGTACCTCAGAGACATGAAGGGAAAGATCTAAACCGCAACGACAGATCCAGTACCACGAAGACATAAGGGAAAGGTTTAAGTCGCAACGGCAAACCTAGTACCTCAGAGACATGTAAGAAAAGATTTAAGCCGCAACGACGGATCCAGTACCACGAAGACACAAGGGAAAGGTTTAAGTCGCAATGGCGAACCTAGTACCTTAGAGACATAAAGGAAAGATCTAAGTCGCAACAGCGGATCCAGTACCACGGAGACAAAAAGGGAAAGGTTTAAGTTGCAATGACGGACCCTATACCTCAGAAACATGAAAGGAAAATTTAAGCAACGGTGGATTTTGTACCATGCAAATTAAAGCAGCAACATCTAATACCGTGATGGAGTAGTTAAAGCTGTAACTATAAAGCTTCCACATCGAAGCTAAGGTAGATCAGGTCAAAATATTAAACCTTTATCTCTCTGAAGTTATAGTAAGAGCAAGAAAAAGCCTCGACATCAAATCCTATTTGAGGGTGCAACAGAGTTGGATAACGGATCTCACTCTCCTCGCAGTCGTAGTAGAGTGGAATGGGATTACAAGTCAAGTGCTGTCATTTTAAAGTAGTCGGTAGCAAAGTCGGGATTCAATAGGATTGGACAAAATTGGTCTCTTTTTGGTCTTTTCTTCATTCCTATTACACAGCAACGAGCAAAGAGGGGCAGCTGTTGGAGCCCAATTTGTCCGGGCCCAAAACAAACCAATTTGAACCCAATTTTGGATTATTTTTAAAACTTTAATTTATTTTAAGTTTAAATTTATTTTAAATTTAAACTTACTTTGAGTTTAAATTTATTTTAAATTAAAAATTAATTAAAAATGTCCAAATACAAAGTTCAATACAAACTAAACGTATTTACAAAGCCCAAATTTGGGGGCCTAATTTCAAATTGACCCAAAACCAAGCCCAAGTGACCTAGACCCTATCCTAAACAGAAGCCCCAATCAGCTGCCAACTTGCATTGCTGTTGCCTCCCACCTCAGCCAGTCAGAGCACGCCATGTCAGCACCAGCAGCACCACCTCCAACTTCAACTTGCATTGCCACTAGCTGCCCCAACCGCCACTGCATTGAACCTGTAAAAGAAAGAAGACAAGATGGACATTTATTTGAGAAAAACAAAACATGATGATTGTAACACTGGCTATAAAAACCAGATTCAAACATCTTGTAAAGGGTACTGACTTTCTATAATTCATTCAAAATCAATACAAAAAGCTTTCTTTAGGAACCAATATAGAACCGTCCAAAATTGATCGAAAATAGATCGCATTCAGAGACATAAGCAAGAAGCATTCGAAGCAACAGACTCTATCGCAAAGTTATTCGAATAGCATCAAGGTATAGAAGCAAAGTACAAGCCAGAACACACTGCATCCAATACTTTCAAGGTATATTAAATATATGTATTAATCATTTATTTACTGTTATTCATTGTTTGAATCTCAAAACTCTTTCATCATAAATGCATATTCAGTCACCTATAAAATACACTACTATTATCATTATTATTTACCATGTTCGGTTATTAAAAATGTATTAAATGAATATTAATAACAATAATAATAATGATATTAATAATATTATTTTTAATAAAAAAGAAAATGAAAAGTCAAAAAATTTACAACCTCTTTTTTTGACATCGTCGTGGTCGGAATCATCACCGTCGTCACCACCCCGAACCCTGCTCTTCCGATCTCACTCGTAGATGCAGGAATTGGTTTGAATATGGCCGATCAATGAGGGGTATACTGAAAATCAACCACAACAGATCCAAAAATGGATTTTAGAGGAAAGATTAAATAAAAGAAAGAACAGATTTAGAAAAACTTTAAAAATCATTGCATGAGTTTTAAACCGATTAAAATTTAAACGGTTTTAAGAAGTCAAAAGGAAATTTTCAGAAAATCAAAACCTTCTTAAAATGAAAAAAAGAAGTCTTTAAGGAATATCAAGATCCATTTCTTTTGAAAACAAGAAAAGGGGATGAAAAAGAGAGTTCTTTACCTTCAAACTCGGACGGCGTGTTGATAAGTGTTTTATTTGATTAATATTTTATCCTTAATTACTCCTGAATAATTATTTCATGTTGCTGAATTGGACATTTTTGTGTGTTTTTTTATACAGGACTTCAATTCTGAAAATTGCGCTTAAAAGGGCAAAGTTCTGCAGTTTTATTTTCTGGAATCAAGGTTGGGCTAGTGGGCATGAGAGTCTGACATGACATCCAGTCAGCAGCTTTCAAAAGATTCAGTCAGCAGCTTCTAGAAAGTCCAGTCAGCAAGGATGGATTTTAAATTCAAAATTAGAAATTATCTTTTATTTTTAGGATTTAATTTAAATATTTTTAAGAATTATCTTTTATTATTTTTAGGATTTTGGAGAACTATAAATACTCCCTTGAGGTAGACTAGAAGGGCATCAGTCATCATCCATCATTTTTAGTTTTATTATTGCTTTCTAAAGATCAATAAAAATTCTCTTTTTCTCAATTCCGATCGTGAGGATTGAAAAGCACTTTATATCTTCGAATATATTTCTCAATTTTCTATAAACTTGGACTGGCAATCGGCCTTTCCTTTTAAAATCTTTACACTTTCAAATTCAAAAAGGGTCCGTTGGTTTGAAGGTTGTTTCTATTTACAGTTGGGAGGAAAGACGGCTTGTAGCACATTCGACTTCCTGTGAACACACTTAGTGGCGGTCCGCTAAGGGAAATTGAGGTCGAATTCGATTCTCATTAAGACAACATAGTCCGAGTCGGGTTTTTCCAGATTTTAAATTGTTTATTCTAACGGCGATAGTAGTGGCTAGTCTAGCCAGAAAACTGAAATTCAAAAATTGATTTTGATTTTTGGTTTACCGAAGAGAAAAACAAGTTACAAGGGTTGGGCCTTGTAGACTGTAACTGGCATTTATCCGAAGTAAAATCTTATTCGATGATCGATTAGAAATGAGTCAATACGGAGCCTAAGGCTGACACTTATATTAAATATATTTTCTTTAAATTCTTCAATTTAAATCCATTTCTTTATTTTACTTTAATTAAACTCTTTAGATTAGCCCTCCCATTTTTCTCATTTCTCCTAAATCAATAACTAAAAGTTTTCTACATCAGAATTTCCTAAGTCCCTGTGGATCGACCTTTCTTCTCTTTACTACACTATTTAATTATTTCTTTTGAGATTAAGCATAATTATTTTGACAGTTCACGACGCTTGTCACGCGTGGACGTGAAGGCAGCGACGCGTGAACCGGAGAACTGCGGGTGGTGGTGCGTGGTGACCACGCGCAATGGCCGACGGGGCGCTTGCGGTGGCATTTTGACGGAGCATCAGCCGGAGTTTGGCCGGCCATGGGAAAGGGGAGAACCTTTTTGAGAGAATTTTTGAAGTTTTTTTTGTAAAAGGAAAGAAAGAAATAAAAAAGAGGCTGAAACTTGAATTTATAGTGGGCCAAAACGATGTCGTTTTGGTCTTGGCTCTTAAGCCCCAAAACAGCGCCGGTTCATGCTCAGACCTATGGCTCGATCCGTGACCCAACCCGCTCCAGCTAGGATCCGTGTGTTTTTTATTAATGGTCTATTTATGCATTTGGTCCTTCTGCTTTTTTGATTTTTACAATTTGATCCTTTCCATACTTTTAATTAATTATAAATTCACCCAATAATTTTCACTCATTTTCAATTTAATCCTTTGGCCTGTTGGAAGCCCAAGAAGCTGCCACGTGTCCTTAATTTGGCTTATTTATGCAATTGGTCCTTCCTCCTTTTTTGTTCCAATTTTGCAATTAAATCAAGTTTTGTTTTATTACAAAATTGGCCCAAAAATTTTAAATGATTTTCAAGTTAGTCCTTTGACTTTTGAACACTTGAGAGGTTGCCACGTGTCACCATGTTTTGGTTTTATTGCCTTAGAGGCCCCTAAATTGTCTAGAAATCATATTTTAACCCCTGAACTTTCCAAAATTCCATTTTTAACCTTAAATTCTTCAAAAAATACAATTTTACCCCCAAACTTTCCAAAATTCCATTTTTGACCTCAATTTTTTCAAAAATTACAATTTTACCCCCAAATGTTCATGAGAGGGATATTTGAGGCCTTGTGCATGACCCCTCAATGAACGGTGCTCGAGCTCTTCCTGTTAATTTATAGAAATAGTTAGTATAACCTAAATTAATTTTGTAAACAAATAATAATTTGGTAAATGACATAAGGAACGAATAATAATTTTATTACTCTCTTATTGGTTCGGTGTGTTTTCTCATTCACCGACTTTGCTATGTGAGGATGTTGCTCGTTAATTAATGAATCCATTCTGCAACTTGAAAAAAAATTATCAATTAGTTCAACACATAAGTTTACAATTTTTATTATTTTTTACCAATATAATACAAAAATAATAATTAAATACCAAAATGAGTTATTTACTAAAATGGTACAAAATAAATATTTATTTTGTACTATTTTGATAAATAATGGGATAGGGATATTATTTTGGTAATTAATTATTTTTATATTATATTTTGTACTATTTCAGTGTTTAAGCATCTGATTCTCAACAAAACTGAGAAATAAGAGATAATTGGAAGAAAAAGAGATAAAAAAGAGTTTATATAAAGCAAATTTACATACCTTACCTAGAAATATGTTTGATATTGTGTCATCTTGTTAGCCATTGCAGACTACATCACCCAACAGTGCTTCCAATTTTATGCTGTTGAAAGGGCTCGGCAACGTAAGGGATTGACGACCAAGGGCTTGAGAAACTTGCTGCATGGTTGGCCTAAGTGGGGGATTGCCATTCAAGCATGCCACTGCTATCTTCATAGTAGAGACCAAGTCTTTGGCACATCGGCCTACTGGTGGTGAAAGACGTTGGTCTATCGTATCTTTCAGTAAAACCTGTTGGTCATTTAACATCGATGACGATGTTGATTCCAGTGATGAAAAATACGAAATAAGATCACCAGGATGCCTCCCCATACAAACTTCCATCGTTAGCACCCCAAAACTGTAGACATCACACTTCTCATCTACTCTCATTGTATAAGCCAACTCTGTATAAATTATAAAAGATTTTACTAATTAGCATATGCTATTTGAACTTTGTCTATTTAACAACATGCAAGAACTTAATAGTTTTAATCAAATAGATTACATGTTCAAAGCATTTTTAGGAAAAAAATTAGTTAATACCTGGAGCTATATACCCGTAGGTGCCCGCAAGTGAAGTCCAATTGGAGGAGTCAGGCTTTAAAATCCTAGCAGTGCCAAAATCAGAGACACGAGCTTCATAGTCCAAATCCAAGAGAACATTGTTGCTAGATATGTCTCGATGAACTATTGGTTGTGAATGGCCATGATGCATATAAGACAAAGCATTAGCTAACCCTTTAACAACATTTAACCTCTTCTTCCAGTCCAGCTCCTTAGCCTGTTCATTGTTGCTTAACACCATTCTCAAACTTCCCCTTTCCACCAGCTCATAGACCAAAAATGAATGCTTTGGATGTGAACAAAAACCATACATCTGCACAATGTTGCGGTGCCTTATTTCTAATAAAGCGATAATCTCGCTTTCAAAGGCTTTCAAGTTGTTGATGAGTATGTTGTCTTCAGATTGGTGAAGTTTCTTCACAGCAACCACCTGACCAGTTGGCAATGCAGCTTTATAAACACGTCCGTATCCTCCTGAACCAATGCAATAATCGGAGCTAAATTCTTCAGTGGCATCAATAATGTTGTCATGGAGTATTCTTCCATTAAATCCCAATACAGTAAAAATATCTCCTTGTGGCTCCTCCCTTGGCTCTGATTCTTTGGTTCGAGTCTTTTTGCAGAGAGTAAAGAAACTTCCAACCAATAAAAATAGAAAAAGTAGACCAGCGAAGAGTGGAAGCATAACTGAAATGATGACTTTGGTCCTTTTTCCATGACCATGGTTGGCCAGAAAAGAAGGAGCACAGGCCATTAGTCCAGTGGCATTACCGCATAGGCCTTTATTGTTTCTTAAGGCATCAAGCGAAGCCTCATGAAAAGCCTTAAGATTTGGAATAGGACCTTCAAATTGATTGAAAGATATGTTCACAAATCTCAAACCACGCAAATTATTAAAAGCTTCCTGGATGGAACCGTTGAGCATATTGTGAGAAAGGTTCAATACTTCCAATGACTGTAATTTTCCAAACTGTTGTGGGATGCCTCCAACAAGTGAATTCTGACTCAAATCTAGACTATGAAGAGCATTAATATAGCTTATTGAAGATGGAATGCTCTCTACGAGGTTGTTCTTGCTCAAATTCAAGTTGAATAACTTGATGCAATTTCCAAGATCATCAGGAATAGGACCACTAAAAATGTTAGATGCCATATCAAGTTGTTCTAGTTTTGAAAGAAGCCCAATCTCTGTTGGAATTTTGCCAGAAAACTGGTTCCCACTTAGAAAAAGACGGTTCATCATTATCAACTTCCCTAGTTCCTTAGGAATCTCACCATTTAGATGATTCGAAGAGAGATCAAGTTCTTGTAATTGGGTTGCATGTCCCAATTCGACTGGAATCTTTCCAGAAATGTTATTGTTGGAGATCTGTAGGCTTGTTAGATTATGGCATTGTCCCCAATTTGGAGAAAGTGCACCAAAAATGTTGTTTTTGCTTAATGAAATAAAATTCAAATTTGGATATATACCAAAGGCTTCTGATATATTACCTGTTAAGTGGTTCCCTTCAAGCCTAACTCTGTATAAGCTTGTACAGTTTCTTAAACTTGATGGAATTGAACCGGTTAAACTATTGTTGCTAGCCGAAAGATTAACGAGAAGTCCCCCTAGGCATACATTATCTGGTAATGAACCACTGAGATGGTTGTTTGCTAATTTTAATGTTCGTAAATGAGTAAGATTGTTCAAGGTTTGAGGAACAAGGCCTGATAAACTATTTTCATAAACCTTAAGTATCGACAACTTGTTTAAGTTTCCCATGGAAGTTGGGATTGAACCAGAAAGGCCATTGAAATGAAGCACAAGATTGTCCAAGTTAGTCAAGTTTCCCATGGAAACAGGGATGACACCAGTGAGTTTATTGTCCGACAACTGCAACACGAAGAGCGATTTGAGCATTCCTATCTCATTGGGGATAGAACCAGAGATATTATTACCCCCCAGATAGAGCCATTTCATGTTACTAAAGTTTCCTATACACGTTGGGATAGGACCAGTTAGGTAATTGTTTGAAAGATCAAGCAGCTCAAGTGATCTAATCATTCCGATCTCTTTAGGTATGGAACCATTGAGCCTATTGTCAACGAGAACAATTTGGGATAAATTCTGCAAGTCTCCAATAGAAATAGGTATTGTACCAGTGAGATGGTTTTGCTGAAGAAAAAGCACAGAAAGTGAACTCAACCTTCCTATATCAGAAGGAATACTTCCAAAGATATAATTTTGAGCCAAGTCCAGGTGGTGAAGCTTGGTGAGGTTCAAAATTTCTCGTGGAATGGAACCACTGATTGAGTTCTAGCGTAAGGAGATCGAGGAAAGAGTTTTCAATAAGCCAATTTCTAAAGGAATATTCCCACAAAATTTATTGTATGACAAGTCAAGGAAGTTGAGGTTGGGAAGGCTGCCGATGTGTGAAGGAATGGAACCATACAATGAGTTGTTTCGAAGCTGAAGCGAAATCAAGTTGGGGAAGTAAAAGAAGTTGAGATTGTGAAGTGTACCTCTCAATTTCAATTCATATTCTGTCAGGATCATTTTGCTAACGCTTCCAGCATTGTTGCAAGTGATTCCAGTCCAATTGCAATGGTTGCTTCCGCCCCACAAAGAAGAGAGCAAGGTTTGGGTGTTGCTGGGGAGGCTAGCTTTCCATTTTAGAAGAGCTTCAGCTTCCCTGGAGGGTATGGTTTTAGAAGAGAAAGCATGAGAAGATGCAAAGAAGAGGAAGACGATGATGAGTTTGAATGGCATTGAGAAAGAAGGAATGGCTTTGATAGATGAAGTTAAGGATTTTTGGTTGTTAATTGTGATCAAAGACATTACATATTTATACAACAATATCAGCGCTGCTGCAATCACTTGACAAGGACGTGTATACTTAAAATCCGTACTCTTTTTTTTTATAAAATATTAGCTGACGTTCATTAAAAAAAAAAGAAGATTTTCAATCATTCAAAATATGTAAATCGATAATCACTAGACATAAAATAAATAGTAATAAAAAAAGATAAATCCGTACTTAATTTTAAACAATATACTAAATAAATTTTGTAACTTAAATTTTTCAAACACTCAAAATTTTCAATTTATCAAAGTAACACACCTTAGATGAAGTAAATACATAAAAACAAAACAGTTAAATTTCAAAGATAGTTCACTTACCTATTGGTTTATGTGTATTTAGTCCATCTATTTTGAATTACTCAAAATTAATTCATCTACTTTGTGTTTTTTTAATTGCACAATTTCAATCCTTATAGATCACATTTCGAATTTTGTTCAAACTTGATAGATATACATAAAATGATGATCAGTTATTTACATGTACGTTTAAAGGACGTCCTCCTGAAGTGAGCAGCACGATATGAAGGGGAGGGACGATTGGTCTTTACGGCACTTAAATTTGATTTGAGTGTGGGGTAGAAGGAAAATCAAACAAAATTTTGGTCCATAGCTCCCATTCCCTACCAACTATTTTCTAAAGTCTTCATCAACCTAAAACATGATAAATCATATACGTAAATGAAATAATAAATCATGATAATAATAAACATCCAAAATCTAATTAAGTGTTAATGACTATTAAATTAATAATGAAAACATTATAAATAAATAAATCTATACATTATCAATATATATAATGTTAACTTCACATATTTATTTTTTATTAATTTAAAAATTGATTATATCATTATTGACGATGGGAATGTAAAGTGGTGGATGGTGTAGGGTCGTAGGGAAAAGAGGTTAAAGCGTGTGGAAATTTGAGGGCCAATGACATTTTAAGGCCTAAGTCATAGATTTAGAGAAGACTAGAAGTGCAAATAAGTTGGAAAAGTATTTTACATACCAATTTGTTGACTGCATTTCATTGAGTGTGGGGGTGAGGAGATGTTTCTACCCATTTCATCTTTTACATTCCACTATCATCCAATTACTAAAACTTGGTCCATAGCTCCCAACATTGATTTGTTGACTCCATGCCTACCAACTAATTAATTTCTAAACTCTTCATGGACTTCTTTTAATAGCTCCGAGGGCCACGGAACATGATTTTCTATTGTAAGTCTAACGACAAACTTAAACAATAGCCTTTCATGGTTTACATCCTACTATTTTATATTGGCTTAATATAATGTATGGTACTTGAACTTAACACTTTTTTCTAATTTGGTACCTAAGCTTTTTTTTGGTCCAATTTGGTACTCAAACTTGACACTTTTTTTTAAGTTGGTACTTAAACTTTTTGGGGTCCAATTTGGTACCTGAACTTGACTTTTTTTTCTAATTGGGTACTTATTTTTTTTAATATTAATTCGTTAAGCATGACTCAATACTTATTTTTAACATGAATTTTCTCTAAAACTAATAATATTTTGTAGCATAACAAAAAGTTTTTCAACACCGTTATTGTTTTGCGTAATTTTTATAATATTTAATAAATTTAGGTACCAAATTGAATCTAAAATAAAGTTTAGGTACCAAATTGAGTAAAAAAAATTTAGGTACCAAATTAGAAAAAAGTGTCAAGTTCAAGTACCAAATGCTGATTAAATTGGAAAATTTAGATTAAGGGTTAGTTTTTCATTATTTTTTAAAAGAGTTTGTAAGATAATGTTTTTGAAAAGTTTCATTTAAAATTTAAGTGTTTAGTATTGTTGTTAAAACGTACGTACTTACAAAAATAAAATTAAAATTTTAGTCATGATGTTATGAAATAAAAATATGCATTTAAATAATGCTAAGATTGATTAAAATTATAATATTTTAGTAAGAATATGACAAATAATTTATTGTAACTCATTATTAGTATTTTGATATATAAAATATAAATTTGAAATATTTTTACTCAATTAATATAAATTATTTGTAAAGTTTAATTTAAATATATAAACTATATTTTAAAATATCAAAATATAACCGTTGCAAATTTAAATATATAATGTTATATATTTGAAATAAATTTCAATAAGGAAATAATTGTATACCCAACTTAAATATCACATAAAATACATTAGATTATAAATAAGATTTAAAAATGTCATTTGACTCTAAAAGTGTTTTTCCCGAATGCAAAAGTTAGAAAAAATAGTGTTTTTGTGTTTGGGTTCAAAAGCATTTTTTATTTCAAAAGATGTTTATTTAAAATTTTTTACTGCTCTAAAAGTACTTTTGAAAAGTAATGAAAAACAAAGTCTTAATCCATAACTTTACATATAGTACAAGACTAATTGTGGTATTAAACCAAATGGGTTTAACTGCTACCGTTAGATTAAAATTGAAAATTGAAAATTCAAAAAGTACAAGGAAAAAGAATGATAAATTTGAAAAGTTGACCAATTAAAATAAAAGAATTAGAATGACAAAAAAATTATAATGGCAAAGTAATGATAGAAAATTCATGAAAAGTACATTTAATTTACTCTATAATGACTAATTAATTTAATTTTTATTTCGAACTTCAGTTATTTAATTGCAATAAATTAAATAATAATTAGAAGAAATTAATTCAATTTTTAAGTCATATTTTGTACTTAACGAGAAAACTCATTTATCGTGCATAGTGATACATGTAATCTATTTTTCTTAATTGTCGTTTTCATTCATTCCATAATATTGATTCTACATGCAACTCGTTTTACGTTATACTAAGTTAACAAAGGGACAAATTGGACATATATAATTAGAATCAAATAATTTGTAATCAGGTCCCGAATTAAAA
The DNA here is from genome assembly GCA_005610355.1 of Gossypioides kirkii. Classification (NCBI taxonomy): domain Eukaryota; kingdom Viridiplantae; phylum Streptophyta; class Magnoliopsida; order Malvales; family Malvaceae; genus Gossypioides; species Gossypioides kirkii. Next base: position 7,504,016 of record CP032252.1, on the reverse strand, counting down.
AATTAATTAGTTATGGAGTCATTCTACTAAAGTATCATGACTGAGCTCTCCCTATCATATTCCATTATGAAAGCTACTTATCAAGTCATCGTCCAATGATCTTGTTATATGTGCGTTATCTTCATAAGATATCGTTAATTTCTTTGGGTCAAATTTGTTCACACAATATGATTGTAACAGCTTGATTTTAGGCGGTGCCGAAAAATGCGATTTCGGAATCCCATTTCCTTAAACCGAGTCCATAAAGGTAACATGTTATCCATGTACCAACATTGGTAGTGAACCGAGGGCGTGAAATTCCACATTCAAGACTCCAAGCGAAGCCTCCTCTCCATCCGGGCATTCTACAATGCAATCCATTGTTGATGCTCCAATGCCCAATTCTTTGCTTCTTTTCTCCTCTTATTAATGTTGTGGACATTGTCGAAGTTATGTGGAACGACCGAAACATCTTGCTTACCTCCGGATTTTCTCAAAACTCAATCTTTGTTGTACCACTCAATGGTTGAAAAATTCAACACGGGTGCCTTAATGCACCACACGAGTGAATGATTGTAAGTTGACGAGGGAATGACACCTGCAACGTCCGACGCAGTATATGACTACCACACGAACTTCATAATTAATAACATAATTATAGTGAAAGAAGTAAAATAACATAAATAAAATAATTATATGACGTTAATATAATGTTATTTTGAAAAAAAAAATACCTCCTCCCTAGCGTATAACTCAATCATCTATTTGTAGACAACAAGGGTTTCGAACTTCTCGGACAAATAAATCATTTGAAAATAAAACAATCTTGTTAGATAACATTTTCATAACAAAAATAATTCTTAATAAAAGTTTTAATTCTTTTTACCTATTCTTAAATATATATTTTTTTAATTTTTAAATATTAAATTTTAATGAATTTTTAATTATTATTTTTTTCTTTTTTAATTGTTAAGAGTGGTTGAATACTGTCGATTGAGTCTTAACTTAATTGGCATGAGTATTGTTGTCAATACTAGATGATATGAGTTCGAATACGCTGAAATATATTATTTTTTTATTTATGAATTGAAAACTATACCTCAAGCTATATTACCTGTAGGTGCCTATAAGTGAAGTCCAAATGAAGGAGTCAGACTTTAAAATCCTAGACCCTAGTAGTGCCGAAGTCAGAGACATGAGCTTCATAGTACAAATCCAAGAGAACATTGTTACTAGAAATGTCTCGATGAGCAATAGGTTGTGAATGGTCGTGATGCACATAAGACAAAACATTGGCCAATCCTTTAACAACATTTAGTCTCTTCTTCCAATCCAACTCCTTTGTCCGTTCATTGTCACTTAAGACCATTCTCAAACTTCCCCTTTCAATGAGCTCACAAACCAGAAAAGAATGCTTTGTATGCGAACAAAAACCCTACATTTGCACAATGTTCGGTGCTTTATTTCTGATAAAGCAATGATCTCGCTTTCAAAAGCTTTCAAGTTGTCGATGAGCATGTTGTCTTCAGATTGATGAAGCTTCTTCACAGCAAGCACTTTACCGGTTGGTAATGCAACTTTATAAACAGTTCCATATCTGTCCAAACCAATGGAATAGGCGAAGTTAAAATCTTTAGTGGCTTCAATGATGCTATCATGGAGCATTCTTCCAATAAATCCAAATACAGTGAAAATATCCCCATTGGCTCGGATTTTCTAGTTCACGTCTTTTTGCACGAAGTAGGGAAACTTGCAAGCAATATAAACAACAACTGGAGACTACCGAAGAGTGGAAACAGAATTAAAACGAAGCCTTCAGAGATTTTTTTAAGACCATGGTTGGCTTGAGAAGGGAGAAAACAAGGTCTTAGTCCAGTGGTGTTACCGCATAGGCCTTTATTAATCCTCAAGAACTGAGTGATGGAGCAGAGATGTGGGGTTGGCTTTAACTCTGATGATCAAAACCAGAAACACGGGCTTAGTGCGTTCTAAACCTCTAGTTTCTCAATGTAAACATGTCTGCCAATTATTCTTATTGATAAATAATATTGCCATATTTTTTTTTCCTATTATTTTTATCATTAAATATTGAGAAATAGGATGACATGGATTAAACCTATTTCATCTAGATTCTAGACATGATTTAGCTATGTTTTTTTTTCCTATTATTGTCAGAGATTACGAGAGCCGGGAAATAAAGGTGGAGAAAATTTGAATGAAGTGGACAAGTGAAAGGAGAGAAGGAGAGAATGAAAAAATAGAAAGAAAATAAATTTTAAGTTTGCTTGGTAGGAATGAAAATTGAGAGAAAAAAATATAACAGATACATTTTTCATGTTAATTATAAAAACAAATCAATTGGAATTGGAATTATAAGAGAGAAGATGAGAGAGAAATGTATGTTAGATCAAAATTATGTAATTTTCAAAATGTTCATTTTTTTTCCCTCATTTTCAATTCTATTGGCTTTGTTTGGTAATTGGCTGATAATTGATAGTTGATTACTTATTGCAATAGTTGGTTTGGTCAATTGGTTCTATTAACGGATTATTTAAGAGTGTTTGGTGAAATTTAGTTGAAAGCTGATATGTGTTAAATAACAAATAAAAGCATGACACATTTTATTGTTAAGTATTTATTTATTTATAATATTTTAGTCCTTTTTAGGTGAAACTATTGAAATAAAACACTATTACCAAAGAATTAACACCTCAATTATGGAAATTAACTAGTGAGTATTTTTAAAATTTTAATTAAACAAATTTCGTAAGTCCCTTATTTGCGCAAGTATTTTTTATTTAAATAAACATAAAAAATTAATTAGTTAGTAATTTTTGAGCAAACATGATCAGATATGTCATTCTAGATATTTCATTTCCAACCAGCTGTGAAAAAAGTTGTCCATCCATGTATTTTTTGTTTTGAAGGTTTTAGCTTAATAAGCTCTTGCAAACCTCCATTCACCACACTCTACAATTAGAGGGTTTGACTATCCAATCCTTCATTTGTGTTCAAAATAACTAAAAAGACCCAAAACTCTGTTTACGAAACATCCCCATTTACATTTTCTTTCAATGTTTTTTCATTTTTATTACGAGGCACACTTTTGAAAAGAAAAATTATTTTTTTTTATGTTTTTTTTTTATACTCTTTTAATTTTTCATCACTCCAATATTTTTCCCACCCTACCAAGCAAAGCCTTAATAATGGAGGTTGTGTAGGGATGAAGTCAAAAATGTTGATAGAGGCCATAGTTATATGAAATAGACATGTTCAAAGAAAACCTAACTTCTATAGGTCGGACATACTTTTAACGTATTTTTAAATTTGGGATCATCTTGACTACCAAAATTAACGTTTAGAAAAAATAAAATAAGTTAATGCTCGATTTGTATTAGATACTGCGTTTATTAAAGTTTATTTTTTCACCTAGCTAATATTTAGATACTATTTTAAACTTTGACATTGCAATTATTTAATTTTATTTTTATCAAATTATTTAGAATTAGGGTTAATTTGATAGAATGTGTAAATGTTGAGGATTAAGTATATTGTTATACCAAGTGAAAAAAGGTTACTTCATCATTTTCATTAATAATTTAATCGATGGGTGATTAGAACAGAAATGAATGATAACATTAATGATGGAATTGAAATTTTTTATAGTTCAATGATAAATACAGAAACACACTAATAGTATTGGGTGACTAATTGTATAGTTTTCCCATACATAAAATAAAAGTAAGAGCAACATACTATAAACTTAAGAAGTGGTTAGGTCATGACTAAGCTCAAGCTTTGAATATTGATGCTTGAGCATGACATCTCATATTTAAAATAGATCTGTTTTTTTTTTCTAAACCATATTTCACACTTAATACTTATTTTTGTCTAAATCCTCTCAAGTATGGGACTGAGCTACCGAATTTAATGAATAATCCAACCTTGAATAGGTCTTCTTATCGGTAAACTTTCAACAAACTAATACAATTGTTATTTAATTCCAATATTAAAATTTACATGCTCAAAAAAATATGCGTCGGAGGACTTTTTTTTTAATGTAATTTGTATTGAAGAAAAATTTATACGGTGTATTTGCACGATTATAATTGAAGTGATTACTAGCCTTTACTTCCACCACCAATCTAATAATATACCAATGGGCAAATTAAATTATTTGAAGATGAAATTTAAGCAGAGCTATAGTGGGCCAATGCAAATTTTTTGAGGTAAAACTCGTACACTTTATTAATCAAGAAAATGGACCAAAACAGAGGGGAAACTCTATACCCAAACTATCTGGTTTTCCCTTCAATTTCAGTCCAAACATTAAACATTATATGCTAAACAGAAATGGATCAAACAAACATCATACATTATATTCAATCTGATGTAATTTAAGAAACATGATAAAATCCACAACCGCAACGCCTCCTTCTATTCCAAGCTGTGACATAAAGGAAAATACTTGCAATCCTGCTACCCTCCCATTCTCTACATCCAAATTCAGTGTTTAAGCATCTGATTCTCAACAAAGCTGAGATATAAGAGATAATTGGAAGAAAAAGAGATAAAAAAGAGTTAATATAAACCAAATTTACATACCTTACCAAGAAATATGTTTGATATTGTGTCACCTTGTTAGCCATTGCAGACTACATCACCCAACAGTTCTTCCAATTTTATGCTGTTGAAAGGGCTCGGTAAAGGAAGGGATTGACGACCAAGGGCATGAGAAACGTGCTGCATGGTTGGCCGAAGTTGGGGATTGCCATTCAAGCATGCCACTGCTATCTTCATAGTAGAGATCAAGTCTTTGGCTGATTGGCCTACTGGTGATGAAAGACGTTGGTCCATCGTATCTTTCAGTAAAACCTGTTGGTCATCTGACATCGATGATGAAGTCGATTCCAGTGATGAAAAATACGAAATAAGATCACCAGGATGCCTCCCCATACAAACTTCCATCGTTAGCACCCCAAAACTGTAGACATCACACTTCTCATCTACTCTCATTGTATAAGCCAACTCTGTATAAATTATAAAAGATTTTACTAATTAGCATATAACATGCAAGAAATTAACAGTTTTAATCAAATAGATGGCATGTTGGAAACATCTTTAAGGAAAAAAGGATTTTAAGTAATACCTGGAGCTACATAGCCGTAGGTTCCTGCAAGTGAAGTCCAATTGGAGGAGTCAGGCTTTAAAATCCTAGCAGTGCCAAAATCAGAGACACGAGCTTCATAATCCAAATCTAAGAGAACATTGTTGCTAGAAATGTCTCGATGAACTATAGGTTGTGAATGACCATGATGCATATAAGACAAAGCATTAGCCAATCCTTTAACAACATTTACTCTCTTCTTCCAGTCCAGCTCCTTAGACTGTTCATTATTGCTTAACACCTTTATCAAACTTCCCCTTTCCACGAGCTCGTAAACCAGAAATGAAAGCTTTGGATGTGAACAAAAACCATACATCTGCACAATGTTACGGTGCCTTATTTCTAATAAAGCCATAATTTCGCTTTCAAAGGCTTTCAAGTTGTTGATGAGTATGTCGTCTTCAGATCGGTGAAGTTTCTTCAGAGCAACCACCTGACCAGTTGGTAATGCAGCGTTATAAACACTTCCGTATCCTCCTGAACCAATGCAATAGTCGGAGCTAAAATCTTCAGTGGCATCAACAATGTTGTCATGGAGTATTCTTCCAATAAATCCCAATACAGTAAAAATATGTCCTTGTGGTTCCTCCCTTGGCTCTGATTCTTTGGTTTGAGTCTTTTTGCAGAAAGTAAAGAAACTTCCAACCAATAAAAATAGAAAAAGTAGACCACCGAAGAGTGGGAGCATAACTGAAATGATGACTTTGGTCCTTTTTCCATGACCATGGTTGGCCAGAAAAGAAGGAGCACAAGCCATTGGTCCAGTGACATTACCGCATAGGCCTTTATTGTTTCTTAAGGCATCAAACGAAGCCTCATGAAAAGCCTTAAGATTTGGAATAGGACCTTCAAATTGATTGAAAGATATGTTCACAAATCTCAAACCACGAAAATTATTAAAAGCTTCCGGGATGGAACCGTTGAGCATATTGTGAGAAAGGTTCAATACTTCCAATGACTGTAATTTTCCAAACTGTTGTGGGATGCCTCCAACAAGTGAATTCTGACTCAAATCTAGACTATGAAAAGCATTAATGTAGCTTATTGAAGATGGAATGCTCTCTACGAGGTTGTTCTTGCTCAAATTCAAGTTGAAGAACTTGACGCAATTTCCAAGATCATCAGGAATAGGCCCACTAAAATTGTTTGATGCGAAATCAAGTTGTTCTAGTTTTGAAAGAAGCCCAATCTCTGTTGGAATTTTGCCAGAAAATTGTTTCCCACTTAGAAGAAGACGGTTCATCATTGTCAACTTCCCTAGTTCCTTAGGAATCTCACCATTTAGATGATTCGAAGAGAGATCAAGTTCTTGTTATTGGGTTACATGTCCCAATTCGACTGGAATCTTTCCAGAAATGTTATTGTTGGAGATCTGTAGGCTTGTTAGATTATGGCATTGTCCCCAATTGGGAGAAAGTTCACCGAAAATGTTGTTTTTGCTTAACCTAATATAGTTCAAATTTGGATATATACCAACGGCTTCTGATAAATTTCCCGTTTAGTGGTTCCCTTCAAGCCTAACTCTTTTTAAGCTTGTACAGTTTCTCAAACTTGATGGAATCAAACCAGTCAAATTATTATTCATAGCTCCAATATGAGTGAGCAATCCCCCAGGCATACATTATCAGGTAATGAACCATTGAGATGGTTGGATGATAATTGGAATTTTTGTAAATGAGTAAGATTGTTCAAAGTTTGAGGAAGTAGGCCTGATAAACTATTTCCAAAAAGCTTAACTATCGACAACTTGTTTAAGTTTCCCATGGAAGTTGGGATTGAACCAGAAAGGTCATTAAAATGAAGTGCAAGTATTTTCAAGTTTGTCAAGTTTCCTATGGAATCAGGGATGACGCCAGTGAGATTATTGCTCGACAACTGCAACTCGGAAAGAGATTTGAGCATTCCTATCTCATTGGGGATAGAACCAGAGAGATTATTTCCCCACAGATAGAGATAGTTGATGTTACTTAAGTTTCCTATACATGTTGGGATAGGACCAGTTAGGGAATTGTTTGAAAGATAAAGCAACGAAAGTGATCTAATCATTCCGATCTCTATAGGTATGGAACCCTTGAGCCTATTGTGAACGAGGATAATTTGGGATAAATTCTGCAAGTCTCCAATAGAAATAGGTATTGTACCAGTGAGATGGTTTTGGGAAAGATCCAGCATCCTAAGTGAACTCAACCTTCCTATATCAGAAGGAATACTTCCAAATATATTATTTTGTGACAAGTCCAGGACGTAAAGCTTCGTAAGGTTCAAAATTTTTATTGGAACGGAACCACTGATTGAATTGTCTCCTAAGGAGATCATAGAAAGACTTTTAAGTAAGCCAATTTCTAAAGGGATATATTCCCAGAGAAATTATTGTATGACAAGTCAAGGAAGTTGAGATTGGAAAGGTTCCCAATGTGTGAAGGAATGGACCCATACAATGAGTTGTTTCGAAGCTGAAGCGAAATCAAGTTGGGGAAGTAAAAGAAGTTGAGATTGTGAAGTGTACCTCTCAATTTCAATTGATATTCTCCTAGGATCATATTGGTGATGCTTCCAGCATTGTTGCAAGTGATTCCAGTCCAATTGCAATGGTTTCTTTCGCCCCACAAAGAAGAGAGCAAAGTTTGGGTGTCGCTGGGGAGGCTAGCTTTCCATTTTAGAAGGGCTTCAGCTTCCCTGGAGGGTATGGTTTTAGAAGAGAAAGCATGCAAAGATGCAAGGAAGAGGAAGAAGAAGATGAGTTTGAATGGTATTGAGAAAGAAACCATGGCTTTGATAGATGAAATTAAGGATTTTTTGTTGTTAATTGTGATCAAAGACATTGCCTATTTGTACAAGGTTGTCAGAGCTTTTTCAATGACTCTGACAAGTACGTTATACTTTTTTCTATTATACAATATACGAGTAGTTATTTCTTAGGTTTTTCCTTCAAATAATTATTAATTAGGTTTTTTTATATACAATGAATTTTCAGTATATTAATTTGTGCGTTTAGATTAGGAGATGTGTCTATGTTAAAAAATTGTTATTTAAATTGATATTCAGTATATTATAATTCGCGTGCAACTTAATTAAATTGAAACGAAAATTTTAGATATCTTAATTTTTTTAGAATCGATCCTATTCCTTATACTATTATTTATTTAGTGATAATTATGTCACGTTTTAATATGTAATTAATTAGTTAGAGTTATGTCACATTTTGAATAAATTTGTCATACATTCTTTTTCTTCTTCTTTCTGAGATTTATTTTGAATTTTGGAAGTGAAAGTGAAAATGGAAGAATGGATGTTACTGATATCTTGACACCCCTATTAAATTTGAGAGCATGTGCCAAAGGGAGTAATTTATTAGCAAATATGATCAAATATGTCATTCCACATCTCATTTCCAATCAGCTGTGAAAAACATTGCTCATCTCTGTGTTTTTTTATTTTGAAGGTTGTAACTCAACAAACTCTTACAAACCTCCATTCACCAAACACTACAATTAGAGGATTTAACTACTCAATCCTCTGTTTATGTCCAAATCAACTAAAAATAATCCAAAACTCTATTTACCAAACATTCCATTGCCATCGCCATTAAAATTAATGAATTTAAGTAAACTTTATTTTATAAGATGATGAATCAAATATTATCCCATCAGTAAAAATAAATTTAAATCAAGTTTTTAAAGACATTTTTAATGGTCCCCAAAACTTTTGAATTTTGTAATGAAAATATATATCATTATATCAATTTCATAAAATATTATATATATTAACATTATGAGCATAACTCCCTATATTATTATTTATTTGTTTGTTTAGGCCTAAAAATAGTATTTTTATGGATTCAACATCCATCATACTCAAAATGGATCGATTTTCAAATATGAATTATCATACATCGAAAAATATTAATAAGAATTATATTCAAAAGGTTTTGTCTAAAATATTACTAACAAAATAAAGCAAGATTTGTGTCTCAAATTATTACAGCATTTAAAAAAAATTTAATAATAAAAATTCTTGCATGACTTACAGAAAAAAAAAGTTTTAGTAATGGAAACAAAATTGAATGTGAAATTGAGGATAATTTTATTAAAAAGAAGTAAATTAAGGGATTTAAATTTTAAAATATCATACAGCAAAAACTTTAAATCCTTTGGTTTTGGTCTTTTTATTTTAATTTTGTTGGTTGGTTTAATCTCAAATGATATTTTAAGTGAATTAAAGTGCAAATTCTCGGTGTTTCTTGTAGGGTGTGAAAATTTTAATTCGATAGGAATATATCGAAAAAATTTAAATTTCGAGTTAATCGAATCTAGTTATTCGAGTTCTGATTTTGAGTCAAATTTTATAATTCGAATAATAGATTGGTGTAAACACCTCTTTGATCCCTATCAATTTTGACAATGAGCAAATTGATCTTTTTTTCTCAACAAAAGTTACAAAAAATTCAAAGTAATTTTAAAAAATTCAAATAATTTTCAAATTTCTAAATATTTATATATTTTTTAAAATTTTATATTTTTTGAAAAAATTATAATAATTTCAAAAAATTCTAAAGAATATGTAAAGAAAGTTACAATTTTAAAATTTTCTAAAATAATAATTTTGGGATCTAAATAAATAAATTAATGATTAAAATTTATCATATTAAAGTATTTTTTATTATTTTACTTTGAAATATTTTTAAATAAATATATAATATTTATCATATTATATGGAGTGAAATATTTTTTATTAATAATTTCACTCGTCTTAATTAAAAAAAATTAAATTAAATTAAAATGATAAAATAATACTTATCAATTAGATTAACTCAATATTTTCATCCTATTCTATTCAACATCGACTTCTAATTCCTTATCAAAGTCATTGGCGTTACTTTGTTTGATGTTACTTTTTTTCTTCCATCCCCTATCCCCCAAGGCCTTACCTACCTATTCTGAAAACCCCTGCCCCCACAATAGACCACCGACTCCTATATCTTACACCATTTTCCAATTGTTGTTCACATTTACAAATCAAAAGTCTGGAAAAAATGGTATGCCATTTTTCATCTTATGTGATTTCGTAATCATTTACATACGAATATACATTAAGAAAATAAAAGATGAACAGAAAATAATACTAGTTGTTAACATACAATGATATTACGGAAAGATTAGTATGCAATTATGAGGCAATTTATTTTAAGAAGTAAATAATATATTATTGGAAGTTGAGGGTAAATAGGAGTAGTTTTCTATTGTATAGGAAAACTACTCCTATTCACAAAGGGTTGAATGTTATATGATTTGGAAAGGATGTTTGATTTTATGAAGATATTTTCCCATACATGGATGTTGATATTGCTAATGTTGAACCTATACATAACTTGGATGCAGACATTTTTGTGGGAAGACGCCTGCCTCTCGACCTTCACCTGTTGCTCGTCGGGGTTGAGGGAGGGGGGTCCATGTGAATGCTACTGCTGCAACAGGGGTTGATGGTCCGACAGGTGCATTTCCTACCCCAGCGATGACTGCGACATTGCCTGGTTTTAATGTTGTGCAATGGCAAGCGTTGGTACTTGGTAGTAGTGTTTGGTAATCCTCAAACTCAAATAAATCGATTGAATGGTGAGTTTGATAATACTTCTTGGATAATTGACACTGTCGTTTCTAATCATGTAACCGAAAATATTTGTTTTTTTGGCTGATATTCATGACGTGAACGCCTACACAAAGTGTTGTAGCAACTAAGCAAGGAACCGTAAAACTAACAAACAATTAATGTAGAGAAACCATTGATGTAGGCGATAGTGTCACAACCAATGGCAGTGAACTTGTTTCTGGTATGAGATACGGGAAATATTGTAGACAACGACACGTTATTGGGATCTGAAGTGCGCCCTGATGAATTAGAACAGTCATTACCTATGGAGCTGTCATTTCGAATGCGGAAAAAACCATCATCCAGGGAGATGTTGAGAACTTCAACTTCTAAAGCAGTGTTGTTTAAGAAAGCTTTTGGAGGGTTAAAAGAGGTGTTACAATTAATGAAGAAGTGGCTGCTGATGTGGCAATCATTGCGTGTACCAAAAGGGTATGGGATGCGTATGTTTCCGCAGTGGCTTTGAGTTTGACACCCAGGGTTTGGTAGAGCTGCTACGGAAGTTGCCATAAGTGTTACCATAACTGCAAACACAGCAAGCTCCTTAAACATACCACCAAACCCCATCACCCCTCTCTTGTTTCTTTTTCCCACTCACTGGGCTATGTAAATATAGAATATTTTATAGGATGAATGTTCGAAGATCAACGCCATTTTAGTAGACAAGTTGTAGCGGCCACATGATTCATTATTACCGTGTAGACAAGTTGTAGCATCCATATTTGGCAACGTTGATGTGCCATCCAGATTAAGCCCCCAATTGCTACCCGTATTACGCATAATGAATTATATTTTGATTGGTATTAGTTAATTTTTATATAAGATCAAAGTTAAAATTAATCAAAGGTAAAACTAAAGGAAAGTGCACCAAAAAATAAAAAATAAAGGAAAGTTAATTAATTGTATAATATTTTTCACACCATAAACAAGGTCCCTGCGTATTAGCGTGCTTTAGCTTCATGTGACTCTGTTGGTTTATTTGGTCATTCAATTTTATAAAAAAAAAATTCATTTTAGTTCATCATTTAATTTTTATTTTTTTTAATATTTGAATTTGTGTTGTTTATCAAATCATCTTAAAATGAATGAAAAAATTAATGTTTGTTAATTTTATTGATGTACAAGGATGAAGCCAAAAAATTGCTTTGGGGGAAGGCATAGACAAATTATAAATTATTGGGGGGCCAAAATATAATTTTACCTTATACTAATATGTAATTTCATAAAAATTTAAGGAAGTAAATGAAAATTTTACCATTTTTGGGGAGGGTCAAGGCCGCTGACTACCGCTTATCTTCGTTCTTGCTGATGTGGCATACACGTGAATGTCATGTCAGCAATTAATTAATTTTTTAAATTTAAAAATTCAAAAAATTATTAAAAAAGTATAAAATATATATTTTAATATTTTTAATTTTAAAAAATAATTAATCACTAGTGTGGTATAACATGGATTGTCACTTGTATGCCATGTTAGTAAAGTTAACAAATGTTTATTTTTTTCATCCATTTTGAGTGATTTAAGAAATACTTTTTAATGTTTCATAAAAATAAAATTAAAGAATTGAAAATTTTAAACTTATTATTATCAATTTATAATTTGTTTTTAATATTACCTTAAACAAATTTGATACATTTCATCTTTTTAACAAATAATATTATTTATAAAATTAAAATATCTTTAAAATATATAAAAAAATTTAATAATGTTACGGAACATAAAACTTTCTACTATGAAACTTCAAATTTCATCCTAAATATATACTATTAAGAAAAAAAAATTTAAAAAGTTTTTAAAACATATACTATGAAACTTCTCTTAATTTGTATTTGTACTTTATTTTTGTTTACATTAATCCTTAAATTTGGATTCCTTTAAACAGTTTAATCTTGTGCAATAAGGCATTCACATAGCATTTCATCTTAACTAAACCCTTGTCAAAGTTTATTCCCGTAACAGAACATAAACAAATTCATCATATTAAGCAGAAATAAGAAAACAAATTCATCATAATCTTAAAAACTTAATCTATTCTCAAGTACTACGATTATTGATCACCAAAGTCAGTGTGGGAGACAGGGCAGTTGTCATTGACAGTGGTCTTGATTCAAATAGCGGTCGCTATATAACGGTAGCGGCACCATCCGAAATCGTTATTGTCGAAAATAGCGGTGTGAAGCGGAATCACACCAATAGCGGCGGATCGCGGCTATTATTTAACGGGTAACGGTCAATCGCGGCAATAACGGACCGCTATTCCCGTTTTTTTCCGCTACCGTAAAATTTAAAAAAAAATCATTAAAAAAAATAATCAATCTGAAAAAGAAAACAGAAAAAGAAAAAGTAAAGTCCGTACCTTACCAGAGAATATATTCTTCACTCCTCAATCTTCACCAAAGTCCAAAATCGATAGTTTTTAATCAGAAAGAAAAAGCAGTTCTAAATCTAAACTTCTAATCTCAAAATATATTGAAAAAAAACACTTCGAGTCTTCAAAGCTTTGGACTTTAGAGAATAAACTTACATTTGGAGAGCACTTACTACTGTTTTTAGGAGTTTTGGAGAGCACCAAAACGATAAAGCCTTCAAAAGTAGGAGACCTGAGTTTTTTTCTTTGAGTGTTGATTTTCTCTGTTTTGATTTTGCCTTTTCAATTTTATTATTATGGCTTTTCTTTTCTTTTCTTTTTTGAGTGAACATCAGATTAGAAAAATTTATTAAAGAATAAAATCAAGATAAAGTTTTTCTACAAAGCAGTAAAGAAAACCAACCAAAAACAGTTGGCCCATATTAAAAATATTAAAGTAACTAATAAGAAATCAACAGAGCACCGCCTAATATGCCCAATCAGAAACGATTTGGGAACCTGCAGCTTTGAATCTAATTAAAAAATTCATAAAACTGTTCCACTAACCAAACAGTTGGCTTTTCATTTTTTCTTTTGGTTTTGTTTTTTAATTTCTTAGCAGATAAGTTGTTGATTATTTTATTATTTTGTATTAGGGATAGGATCATATGGTGGTTGTAGTTTTTTGGTTTGTTTTTTTTAATTTAATAATGCTGTTTGTTTTGGATTTTAGGGGATTTTTATTGGTAATTTGAATCGGCAAATTTGATTGGGCATAATTTAGGTGATGTTTCAGCTTTTATTTACCAAAAGAATTTAATAACATAAAAACTGAAAAATAAAAGAATTATCTAGAAGAACTAAAAGTAATCGATTTCTTTGCTCAATTAGTAAAAAAACAGTAGCTGTTTCCAACAAGATAATTTTTTTAGATTAGCATTTATGCATATAGATGAAATGATTTTGGGATATTAATTTTAAATAATTATTTTATCACCTAACATCTTACTTGGATATCTATACATATATTATGTATTCATTGACAACTGATTAGTGTTTTATAATTTTTTTTATTTGTTAATTTTTATATTACATTTATTTTTATTATCATGATAAATTAGTGTAATTAAATAATAATTCAAATTTTAAAATACATTTGATTTTTTTAACTTTATGAATAATAATATACTAATTTTAGTTTTTATTGAAATTGATTAGAAAAATTTATTGGACAAGAATAAAGGTTAAATGAGATAAATATTAAAATTAGATGATTAAATATAGGTGAAATAAGATTTGATATTTTGTTATTTATTAGTTTATGCAATAAATTTAAATTTTCAATATTAGTGATGTTTACTTTTTTTTGTATTATATTATTAATAATATAAGTAATGAATTACTTATTTCTAAATATAATTTTATGTTTCTTGTATATAAATAAAAATAAAGCATGCCGCCACGTGAAGAGTTCCCGACTAAAAGATTGGAGGGTGCACCAAGTAATGATATAGGTTGGCACTGTCGAAACCACCTCGAAAACGAAGTTTCAAAAATTATTTTAAAATTTGAAAAAAATGGGAGTCGCCACCAATCTTTTATTAGGTGTGATTGGATCACCATAAAAACGTTTAAAATATGTTTAAAAAATGTTGGTCTTCGAAATCCAGAAAAACAGGGTCGGGAGTCGGTTACGCATGAGGAAGGATTAACACCCTCATACGCCCAAAATTGGTACTGTTTTGATTATTTTTGGGTTTTAATTTGTAAACCTTAAAAACTCAAATAAAGTTTAAAATACGATCCTTGAATGCATGAGTTATGTTTTAAAGAAATCAATTTTTTTGTTTGGAAATTTCACTATTTCAAAGTGATCGAGGAAGAAAAATTACGTCCAGTGAGTTAGGACATAATATTTCGAGATCCAAAAATAACGAGCTTTCCTTTGTAAAACTTTTTAAATTTTGGGAAAGGATGTTAGATTATCTCGATTTAAAGAAAGATTGCACCTAGTAAGTTAAGGTGCAAAAATATCAAAATCAAAGATAAGAAAACATTACCTCAATAAAAGGGTATTCGATTATTTCGATTTTAGAGAAAAATTGCACCTAGTAAGTTAAGGCGCAAAGTTTCGAAACTCGAAATAAAAGAATATTACCTTGATTTTATTACTTTTATGAAAACAATTTTGAAAGTGAATATGCTGATTTAAAACGAGTGAGCAATTAATGATGGATATTATAACACGAGGCAAAATGACTAAAGGGTAAGCAAAAATAAAATACTAGTGTGTGCAAATATCGACAAGGAAAAAATGATACGATCGGGATTGAAAATAAGACTTTTTGGATGCTCGGGGAAAAATGGTAATTTTGATTGAAATTGGGTCAAAACGGGAATTTTGGAAAGTTTGGGGGTAAAATGGTAATTTTTGGTAAAATCGGGGTCAAAAATGAAATTTTGGAAAGCTTAGGGGTAAAATGGTAATTTTTGGTGAAATCGAGATCAAAAATGGAATTTTGGAAAGTTTGAGGTAAATGGTAATTTTTGGTGAAATCGGGGTTAAAAATGGAATTTTGGAAAGTTCAGGGGTAAAATAGTAATTTTTGATGAAATAAGGGTCAAAATAGAATTTTGGAAAGTTCGAGAGTAAAATGGTAATTTTTGGTGAAATTTGGGTTAAAAATGGAATTTTGGAAAGTTCAGGGGTAAAATGATAATTTTTGGTGAAATCGAGGTCAAAAATGAAATTTTGGAAAGTTTGGGGGTAAAATGGTAATTTTTAGAAAGTTTCGATGTTAAAATATAATTTTGAAAAGTTTAGGGGTCAAAATGTAATTTTTAGAAAGTTTTGGGGTAAAAATATAATTTTGGAAAAGTTTTAGGGTTAAAATGCAATTTTTAAAAAGTTTTGGTGTCAAAATATAATTTTTGGACAGTCTAGGGACTTTCAAGGCAATTAAACAAAAAAAGTGACACGTGGTAGCCCCATAGGCATCTGAAGTCAAAGGACTAATTTGAAAATCTTGAAAAATTTATGAGCCAATTTTGTAATTAAACAAAAGTTGATTTAAGGACTAAATTAAAACAAATTAAAAATAAAAGGGACCCACTGCATAAATAGACCAAGATGTTGACACGTGCCATTCTCTAGTGCTTTCAAAATGTTGAAGGATTAAATTGAAAAGTAATTAAAATAGTTGGGCTAAATTAAAAATAATGAAAAAGTATGAAAAGGACCAAATTGAAACAATAAAAAATGCGAAAGGATTGATTACACAAATATACCAATTTTAAAAAACATGCGGATCCCAAAGGGTCCATCGGGTCGAATCGGGTTGGGTCAATAGGTTTATATAAATGTAACTTTAATCCTTTTTTTATTTTTCTTTCTTTTCTTCAAAAAAAACCCCCAAACTCTCTCCCTCTCTCTCAACTCTTCCCTGTTCTTCCCTTCTGGCTGGTTACGCTCCCACCGCCGATCACCGCAGGCCAACATGCCTTACTCGCCATCGCCGCTCGTAGTCCATGCCGTTGCCGTCTGTTGGCTGACGCGCGTGCATCCCTGCGCCGACATCTCTCCACCATCCATGCCACCAGTAAAGTTTCATTTCTTTCTTGTTATCTATTTTTTAAAAAACTTTGTTCAAACAAATCAGGCTTTGTTTGTTCGAAAACTGGGTTTTGATCCTTTATTTCCATTTTATTTTCCTTTTCATTTTTATTTAAAAACCAGATCTGGTTCCAAACCAGATCTGAAAACTTTTAACCTTGTTGCTATTATAATTTTTTTTAAAAAGAAAACCTTTCTTGTTGTTTTAAACTCTAGGTTCTTCTCTTTTTAAGATCCCTTTCATTTGTTTTCAAGTCTGTTTCTTCTTTTGTATGTTATTTTGCAGATATTCGGGGGCGCAACAATGTGAAAGTGACGGTGGTGGACTCCGGCTCCGATTCCGGCGATGGACGACAACGGTGTGGCCAGAAAGTCCGGTGGACGCAGATACGCTTTTGTCTTTTCGTTTTTTTTAAAAAAATTGTTATTATTATTTATTAATATTATTAATATTTCATTAATGCCTATTAATGCCATTCATTGCTAATGTTTAATATCAGTGTTATTATTAATATTACTGAAACTATTATTAATGACAGAGTTAAGATGCTGTTAGTGGTAAATAATCATAATAATGAGGTTAAATGCATCCACATAGAAGATCAGACCTTTGAAATTTAATCAAATAATAATAGCCATAAATAAGCAGGATATGTATTAATTGTACTTGGAACTGTTCAATGTTTTGTATTCTGGAAACGATCAGTATTTCTGTTCACCTTAAACTGCTTCTGCTTTGATTTGCCAGTGGTTCAAAAGTTTATCTTCGGTAGTGAATTTCCAGAAAGAAAATTGTTTTTGTATTGATTTTTCAGAAAGAAAATTGTAACCCCGATTACAGAAATCAAATCTGGCTTTATAGCCATTTGACAAATGATGGTAATTTGTTGTTTTGCCATTAAATGTCTGTCTTTTCTCCTTGCTTGTTGCAGGTTCTTCTTGGCAGCGGTGGTGACAGGGCAGGTTGGAGCTGGTGGTGGCAGGGTAAGTTGAAGCTGGTGGTGGCAGAGTACAAGTGGGGGGTAGCTTCGGTTTAGGTTTGACCTTGGGGTTACCTGAGTTGGGTCATGTATTGGGTTGATTTGTTGTGGGTGTAATGGGTCATAGGGTTTGGGTTTGCAATTTGGTTAAATGTAATTGGACTTTTATTTTGGATTGGGCTTTAAATTGGGTTTGGATATCTAATTTATTTTATTTGGGCTTTTAATATTAAGTTTCTTAATCAATCCAAATTTGATTGAATTTAAATTTAAAGCAAATTTAAATTTAAAAAAATTTAAATTTAAAAAGATAAATTTAAATTTAAAATAAATTTGAATCAATTTAAACCTAATTTAAAATCCAAGATTTGGGCCAGGTCAGAATTGGGCTTCAACAGTTGCCCCTCTTTGCTTGTTGCTGTGTAACAGGAATGAAGCAAAGACAAAAAGAAAACCAATTCTGTTCAAAAGTGTTGGATCTCGTCTTCACCATTGGCTACTCCAAAGTGACAGCACTTGACTTGCAGCTCCATTCCAAACCATTGCGATCATGGGGAGAGTGAGATTTCAACTTGCTGTATTCTTAAAAAAGGCTTGATGTCAAGGTTTTATCCTACTCTTACTACAACTTCAGAGAGATAAAGGTTCGTTATCCAACTTACTATAACTTCAAGAGGATAAGAATTGACGTTTGAAGCTTCATCTTGCTCTTACTATAACTTCAGAGAGATAAAGGTTCGTTATCCAACTTTACTATAACTTCAAGAGGATAAGAATTGATATTTGAAGCTTCGTCTTGCTCTTACTATAACTTCAGAGAGATAAAGATTTGTTATCCAACTTTACTATAACTTCAAGAGGATAAGAATTGACATTTGAAACTTCATCTTGCTCTTACTATAACTTCAGAGAGATAAAGATTCGTTATCCAACTTTACTATAACTTCAAGTGGATAAGAATTGACATTTGAAACTTCATCTTGCTCTTACTATAACTTCAGAGAGATAAATATTCGTTATCTAACTTTACTATAACTTCAAGAGGATAAGAATTGACGTTTGAAGCTTCATCTTGCTCTTACTATAACTTCAGAGAGATAAAGATTCGTTATCCAACTTTACTATAACTTCAAGAGGATAAGAAATGACATTTGAAACTTCATCTTGCTCTTACTATAACTTCAGAGAGATAAAGATTCGTTATCCAACTTTACTATAACTTCAAGAGGATAAGAATTGACATTTGAAATTTCATCTTGCTCTTACTATAACTTCAGAGAGATAAAGGTTTGTTATCCAACTTTACTATAACTTCAAAAGGATAAGAATTGACACTTGAAACTTCATCTTGCTCTTACTATAACTTCAGAGAGATAAAGGTTTATTATCCAACTCTATTATAACTTCAAGAGGATAAGAATTGACGCTTGAAACTTCATCTTGCTCTTACTATAACTTCAGAGAGATAAAGATTGACATTTGATCTGATCCACCATGATTTCAAGGCTGAAGATTCATCGTCGTGGATTTTCCCTTTCATGCTTCTAAAGTATCGGGTTTATTGTTGCGACTTGAACCTTTCCCTTCGAATCTTCGTGGTACTGGATCCACCATTGCGGTCTTAGATTTTTCCATTGTGTATTTGAGGTACACGGTCCGCCGTTGTGACTTAGACCTTCCCCTTTTGTCTTTGTGGTACTGAATGCGTCGCTGCGGCCTCATATCTTTCATGATGCTGAAACCTGTAGAGTATGCTCAAATGGGTCTCTAGATAGGCCAGGTTTGTTTAGGATGCCATGCTCAGAATGAGTTAAAATGCTCCTAACTAGAATGAATGTGCATGATTTAATGTTTAATTTTTCAAAGATTAGCTTCTTCTATTTCAGAATCATCTTTTATCATTTTCTCGAATTTAACTTAGCAGATTCCCAAATTTAGCCATTCTTTCCAGGTTTGATTCTGTTAACTGGTAGTTTTACTTAGGATCCTTGTATCATTTAGGAATTTTCTAAAATAATACTCGTGAATCCTTGCTTTTCATGTGATTTTGATCTATTATCCATTATTTTAGTATGAAAATACTTGGATGGTGTAGGAATGAATGAGATTGTATTAAAGTCAAAACTTGAAGATTTGTTAGCTATAAAAAGGAGAATGCCGAATATTTACAATGAACAAACAATGACAAACAGTTTTAGGCCTAGATATCGAGTATGAGTTTCTCTGATTTGATGATCATCATTCGCTTGATATGTCTCTAGAGATTCTGGAGTTACTTCGTCGATGCCTCAAGATGTAAAATATCTCCACCTTGTCACTTTTGAGGGAACAGTTGGTTTCCCTTGTTTTCAATTTGAGTCGCCCTTTTCGTTTTCAGCTCAAAACCCCTTTGGTTTCAGGGTACCCTTTCTACGGGTTTTCATCCTGACCTCTCCGAATTTTTTTATTTTAGGTATAATACTTCTTCACCGAGTCTGAATTCACTGGACTATATAGTTCTTTGCTGTCCATTTCAGTCAAAATTAGGGCTCCTCTAGAGAAGGCTTTCTGTACCACGTATGGCCCTTCACAATTAGGCATCCATTGTCCTCGAGAGTCTTTGTGTATTGGAAGTATCTTTTTCAAGACTAGATCTCCCTCATGGAATTCTCTAGGGCGAACCTTCTTGTTGTAAGCAGGCATCATCCGTTTTTGGTACATTTGACCATGACGGATGACCTTTAATCTCTTCTCTTCGATTAAGTTTAACTGATCATATCTGGCTTGGACTTATTCTACTTCATCCAAATTCAGCTCTGACAATACTCGGAGAGAAGGAATCTCCACCTCGATGGGTAAAACAGTCTCCATCCCGTATACCAATGAGAATGGCGTTGCCACAGTAGATGTTCTGACAGAAGTTCTATAAGCAAGGAGAGCGAATGATAATTTCTCATGTCAATCCCTATAAGTTTCTGTTATTTTTGCAACAATTTTCTTGATATTTTTATTTATCGCTTCCACTGTTCCATTCATCTTTGGGCGATATGGGAACGAATTATGATGTTTGATCTTGAATTGCTCAAAGACCTCTGAATCGTGCTGTTGTTCAAATTCAGTGCATTATCTGATATGATCTTTTTTGGCATTCCATATCGGCATATGATTTCCTTCTTCAGGAACTTGCTGACTACAAACTTTGTAACGTTGGAATAAGTGGTAGCTTCCACCCACTTGGTGAAGTAGTCAATGACCACAAAGATGAATCTATGTCCATTAGAAGCCTTTGTTGAAACTGGTCCAATAACATCCATGCCCCACATAGAAAAAGGCCACAGGGAGGTCATGACATGAAGTAGTGATGGCGGTATGTGAATTTTATCTCCATAGATCTGGCATTTGTGGCATTTCTTAGCATAATTGATACAATCAGTCACCATAGTCGACCAATAGTATCCAAGTCTCATGATCTGCTTGGCCATTTTGAATCCATTGGCGTGCGTTACGCAAATCCCTTTATGGACTTCTTCTAGGATTTTCTTAGCCTCAATTGAATCCACACATCTCAACAACACCTGATCCTTTCTTCTCTTATACAGAATCTCCCCATCTAGGACATACTCGTTCACGAGCCTTCTCAATGTCCTTTTGTCATTTTCAGTAGCTCCTTCAGGGTATTTACGGTCTTTTACATACTGGAGAATGTCTTGATACCATGGATGCCTCTCTTTTTCTTCTTCTTCGATCTCATAGCAATGGGCTGGAGTTTCATAAATACTCATTCGAATGGGCTTCATATCCTCTAGCCTATTTAATTTTATCATCGAAGCTAGAGTAGCCAAAGCATCAGCCATTTGGTTTTCCTCACGTGGGAGGTATTTGAATGTGGCCTCGTCAAATTCTTTGATCAGTTTGAGAGCCATATTTCGATATTCAATTAATTTAGAGTCCCTTGTCTCCCATTCTCCCTTGAGCTGGTAGATTACCAATGCTGAATCTCCATATATCACTAAGACCTTGATCCCTCGATCTATTGCTGCTTGAATCCCCATGATACACGCCTTGTACTCTGCCATATTATTTGTGCAATCAAAATCAAGTTTACTAGTAAAGGGATAATGGTCTCCTTCTAGTGACACTAAAACTGCACCGATCCCATTGCCCGCAGCATTTGAAGCGCCATCAAAATTTAATCGCCGCGGATGCTCTGTCGTGGTCTCTTATTTGATAGTTGCAACGTACATCAGATCCTCATTTGGAAAGTCAAAATTTATTGGCTCATAGTCTTTTAAAGCCCTACTGGCTAGGAAATCTGCTATTGCACTTCCTTTACTTGCCTTTTGGCTTACATAGACTATATCAAATTCTGACAGCAGGATTTGCCATCTAACCGTTCTTCCATTTAGTGCAGTTGACTCCACATGTATTTAAGAGGATCTAATTTTGAGATTAACCAAGTGGTGTGATAGAGCTTGTACTGTCGCAATCTTCGGGTAGTCTAGACCAATGCACAACATGATTTTTCTATTGGAGAGTACCTTGCTTCACAGTCAGTAAATTTCTTACTGAGGTAGTATATGGCTCTTTCCTTCTTTTCAGTGTCGTCATGTTGACCCAAGACACATCCCATAGAATTCTCGAAAATCGTTAAGTACAAGATTAATGGCTTGTCGGGACTTGGTGGTACTAAAATCGGAGCATCAGACAAATACTGCTTGACCTTATCAAAAGTTCTTTGGCACTGATCGTTCCAAGTTCCTGGATTATGCTTTCTAAGGAGGCGAAAGATGGGATCACATTTCTCAGTTAATTGTGAGATAAACCGAGTAATGTAATTCAACCTCCTGAGGAAACCTCGAATTTCCTTTTGCGTACGAGGTGGGGGTAATTCCTGTTTGGCTTTAACCTTGTCTGGATCAATTTCAATCCCCTTTCGACTGACCACGAAACCTAACAACTTGCCCGAAGTAGCCCCGAAAGTACATTTGGCAGGGTTCAACTTTAGCTGGAACTTTTTTAATCTCAAAAATAACTTTCTCAAGACCTTTACATGTTCCTCCTCGGTTCGAGATTTAGCGATCATGTCATCGACATAGACCTCGATTTCCTTGTGCATCATATCATGAAACAATGTCACTATGGCTTTTTGATATGTTGCCCCCGTATTTTTAAGTCTAAACGGCATCACCTTATAATAGAATGTTCCCCACATCGTGAAAAAGGTAGTTTTCGCCATATCTATAGGGCCATCTTTATTTGGTTATACCCAGAGAAACCATCCATGAAAGAGAAAAAGACATGACTCACCGTATTATCTACCAGGGTATCGATGTGAGGCAGCGAAAAGTTATCATTTGGGCTGGCTTTATTCAAATCTCGGTAATCTACACACATACGTACTTTTTCATCTTTTTTTGGGATAGGGACTATATTGGCAACCCATTCTGAATATTCAACCACTTGGAGGAAACCCGCGTCAAACTGCTTTTGAACTTCTTCTTTTATTTTAAGCAACACGTCGGGTCGCATTCTACGAAGTTTCTGTTGGACAGGCTTGCATTCTTCTCTTATTGGGAGCTTATGAACTACAATATCGGTGTTTCTGCCGAGATGCTGGTTCCAATTTTTACTTCCTTCTTCTCCTTTTCATCCTCTATGCTTATAGTTTCGGTTACTTCCTTATGGGGCAAGATCTGCTTTTCTTCTTGTTCTATCATTTGCAGCAATTCAGGAGATACGTTACTATCTTGGTCATCTTTGAAGTCTTGAGGTTCTTCAAGACACATATCCCGCTTGAAAAGAGGTTCACAGTCAGTGTTACTCATATTACTGATATCCTAGGATCTGTCAAAAAATGAGAGGGGTCTAATGAACAAAATAATTTTAAGAATGATTGTATGGTATGATTAAGGGTGTATGTATACAAAAATTCAAGAATGATTAATTTGTGTATATTAAGGGTAAGTAATTTATTTGAATTTGAAAGAAAGAATATAAAGAGATATTTGTCAAAAGGGAGCAAAGTGCATTTTTATTAAGATAATGGATAAAATCAAATGCCCTTTACAAAATATTTCTATTGTTCTCAAGCATAGAACGATAGATATGTATTGAGTATTACTTTGAAATGTTCCTAAAGGTTACAGGGAGCTCCTCTTCTGACCAGTTGTCCAGATTACTTCCTAGTACGTACGGGCAAATTTGAGACAAGCTCCTTTCTTCGCCTTCTTCGGAGACAGCATTAATGTTCAGTTCCATCATAAATCTTCCAGTATTCTCTTCCTCTTTGAGCCTCATCCCTCCAGAAATGAAAGTTTTTGATATATGAGGGAAGGTCATCAGTCCCCAATTGATTTCTTCCCCGACTTGTCGTGCTCTTCCTATCTCTCGCTTCCGCTCTATCTCTTTCTTCTTTCCTTTCATATCTGCCTTGTACCCTAGCCCGAAGCGATCCCATTTTCCTAATGGCAATGTGTATTGATTATTCCTTAAAGGTATTTTCCGAGCCCTTTCCCCGGCAGTGCTCCTTTTCATATTGTCAAACGCAGCCCCATCTTCGTGGTTTGTGACAACTTTGGTTCAGGAATTTTATTTCCTTTCGCAATGAATGTGGCATTAACAAATTCTAACGAACGAAAGGAACATTCCACTGCCTCTTCATTTCTTTCTACATACGGGGTATCGCTTGTCACAGACGCGATAATATCCTCCTTGGCATTGATTGTAACCAACCTTCCGTCGGTTACTAGCTTGAGCTTCTGATGTAGTGAGGATGGTACTGCTCCTGCTGAGTGGATCCAAGGTCTCCCTAATAAACAATTGTAGGAAAGCTTGATATCCATCACCAAGAAATCAACCTCATAAGTATTCGGGCCTATCTGCAATGGCACTTCAATCCGGCCCATAACTTTCCTTTCTGTTCCATCGAAAGCTCTGACCATGTTGTGACATGTTTTCATACAGGAGCTATCGATGGGTAATCATTCTAGGGTGGCCAACGGTAGTACATTTAAAGCTGAGCCGTTGTCGATAAGCACTCCGGGTAGGGTATACCCTTTACAGCGAGTGGTAATATGCAAAGCTTTAGTCGATCCCATACCCCCAAAAGGGATTTCATCGTTACTGAAGAAAATAAAATTATCAGCGCTAATGTTATTAATCAGACGATCCAGCTTGCATACGGATATATCGTTGGTCACATAGGTCTCGTTGAGCACCCTCATTAACGCGTTGCGGTGAGCTTTCAAACTTAGCAATAATACCAAGATCGATATGCGCGTAGGCTGTTTGTGTATATGCTCAACTACACTGTACTTACTGTGTTTCAAGAATTTCAGGAACTCTTGTGCTTCTCTTTCTGCCACTGGCTAGTTTATCGGCTCTGACTTGTCAGTCACTTTTTCTTCAGGCTCGACTGCTAAGGCCTTTCTTTTTGCAGATTCTTTTTTCTCTTTCTCTAAGTCATAGACTTTACAGTTACGGGTGACCAAATTTACATTTTCTTGAAGTTGCTCTTTCTTGGGTGCTATTATATTGCACCCGTAATTTCAGGGAACTCTCTTACTATCTTCATAAGGAAACAGTGCAGGTTTCCGTATGATAACACAAGGTATCTCTTGCTTTCTTGTCTCAGTTCCCTTGGATGTAGAGATGATTATTATCGGGCGATCGGACTTATTTGTCCTTTTTTCTTCGGAGGCGCACATGTCCTCCATCTCTTCTCTCTCTTCGAAGAACTCTAATTCCTTACGGTCCATCAAATCTTGTACCAGAAACCTGAACTCCACACAATGCTGAATCTCATGTCCTTCAACATTGTGGAAATCACAATAGTTCTTCGCCATTATCACATTTCCACCATTTTGTGCAATCATTCCTCTATCCACCATTTGGCGCCATACCCATTTCAAAGGAGATTTGACTTCTTCAATATGAGCCTTAACCTTTTTTTCTTTTGCACTCACAATCGCGTTTACCTCTTGATTTGGGTGGACCGATAAAGGATTCCCGACTACATTAGGTCTTGATGGCTCATCGAATCTTATTCGTTTCATCTTAATCAATCTTTCTACTAACTTCTTGAAAGTGAAACAATTTTCAATGAAATTTCCAATTACTCCTCCATGAAATTCGCATTGAGCGTTGGCGTCGTACCATTTCGAGAATGGTGGTTGCATAGGCTCCGTGCAATATGGGGCTACAGCGTGCTGATCATATAATTGCTGGTAGAGTTCTTTGTACGTCACAGGAATTGGAGTGAACCGAATCCTCTCAGTATTCTTTCCCGTGCTTGATTCTGATTTTGGTGAATTTTGATGATTGTTTGAAGGAGGTTTTGATTGCATCATCATAATTGACTTCGCATAATTTGGTCTGTACACGTTTGTATTATTTACCTCAACTTTCTTTCTTCTAGGGCTACCCTTTTTCCACTGTCTCCTGCATCAATTTTTTCGCTTTTAATCGCACTCTCAATTATTTCTCCTGACATCACTACGTTCGAAAAACTCCTTGTAGCATTTCCCACCAAGTGATTGAGATACGGTGCCTTTAGCGTGTAGACAAAACGCATTGTTGTTTCCTTTTCTATTAATGGCGGTTGTACTTGGGTAGCTACATCTCTCCAACGTTGAGCATATTGTCGAAAGCTTTCGCTCGATTTTTT
Source organism: Gossypioides kirkii (assembly GCA_005610355.1). Taxonomy (NCBI): domain Eukaryota; kingdom Viridiplantae; phylum Streptophyta; class Magnoliopsida; order Malvales; family Malvaceae; genus Gossypioides; species Gossypioides kirkii. The sequence goes on along the minus strand of CP032252.1, from coordinate 7,477,639 downwards.
CTCCATATTCTGCAAGGTGATCCTGTCTGGAGCGATGTCAGTAATATGGCCATATTGTTTCATAAAAGCTTAGGCCAGGTCTTTCCAGGAATTGATCTTTGTGCGGCTTAGTTGGTTGTACCACTTTGCAGCAGATCCAACCAGACTATCTTGAAAACAGTGAATTAATAATTTATCATTATGGACATATCCTGTCATTTTTCGACAGAACATCGTAATGTGGGCTTCCGGCCAGCTTGTCCCATTGTATTTTTCAAATTTCGGAGTTTTGAACTTTGAGGGTAGCACTAATTCTGGAACCAGGCTTAGTTCTTTGGCATCCATTCCACCGTAAGCGTCGGTCCCTTCCATTGCCCTAACTTTATCCTCTAACCATTTGTACCGTTCTTCTATTTGTTTGGATACTTCCAATTTCGTTCTCTCTGCCTCCATCATATCATCAAGGTCAGGGTTGATGAGATTCGCAGCGGTTTCCCCCAGGTTTGATCCTGATCCAATCGGGTAATTAGTTTGGCCTGAGGTGCCAATGGGTTGTGATTGTGCCCGGATGAGGATGGGTGCTTATCGCGAGTTTGTTTCTGACGGAGCCTGATGGTGCACGGGTGTAAAACCAGGGGGATATTGAGGATCCTCTTTTTCCTCTCTTGGGCCTTCTGCAGGACTTTTCCCTTTATCCGAATCCCGCAATAGCTGGGTTAATTGATTGATTATATTACTTTGAGATTCGATAATTTGGTCCCTCATATCCCTTTGGACTCTTTCTAGCTGGTCCTGTAACTGAGCTTGCATCTGCTCTTGCATTTCCTTTTGCAACTGTTTTAGCCTCTCTATTTTTTGATCCATGGCTCATCGAGTACCGTAAGGGTGTAGTTTCTCTATTTTTTCGATTTTAACTGTTTCAAATTCCATTTAATGAGATTTATTATGTTTAAAAAATGTAAATATGTAATGCGAATGAATGAATGAATGCGAAAGAAAGGTATTGACTTATAATTCACTTTCCATTTAGAAAATTTTATTTAGACAACAAGTTCCTTTACATAAAGCAAATTACATAAATGGTTTTGCTTTGATGCTCATAGCCTTAACTTTCTTGAGGAGTCCCGCTAACTTTTGGCCTTGTTCCGTCTTCGTCTCATATTGTATACCTAATTCTTCTACTTCGGCTGACAGCACTTGCACATGTTCGGCTACTCCGCGAATTTTATTTAAGGCCTCACCCATATCATAATCTATCTCTCTAACTTCTTTCTGAGCCTGTTGAAGATGCCAATCATTTGTCTCCAATGTCCTTTCCAGAACTTCGATTCGTATTTCAGTATTCTGAAGAGAGGCTTCCAGTTCTTCCACCCTCTTATTCAGTCTCTCGATCTCGACCCGTTTTGCCTTCAACTCCATTACTTAATTTCGGCTACGATGTCGGTGCAGAGATTCCTCTAAATCTTGTACTCGAGCTTTTAATTAGGTCACTTCAGCTTGGCTTTCTAGAAGGCTGCTCTTTATGGCATTTTCTTGTACCTGGGCGTCTTGGAACTTGTTCATCCAATGAGTTGTTCTATTCTTTTCTTCGCGGATTTCTTGTTGTCATTGTTCTGAGGTCTTACCTAAACCAGCAATCCTCATCGACAAGCGAAGCTTCTTATAATCTTTCTTTAAGCTACTAAGGTCCTCTTCAGCCTTATTCTTCCCTTTTCTTAATTTTTTCGCCTCTAGATTTTGAACATCAACATTGAGCCCTAAAAGTACCTTTTTTTCCTCTAGCTTTTCTATCATCTTTTCCATCTCTGCATTCTTCCTTTCGAAGTCTTGTTTAATTATTTCAAGTTTCATCGGGACAACTTGTAAGTGTTCCTCAATTGGGCGAATAATCTCAAGGTTTGGCACATGAACATTGTCGTTGACCCTTCTATTCCTCCACCAATCATATTCTGCAGTCATCATGGGATTGGCGCCGAATGCTTTCATTCTTCGGACTTGGTTCCATGCATTTAAAATTTCTCGAATCCTTCTCTTGTTATTTTCCCTTCAGTATGCGAATTTGCACTGGGCTAACCCTTGCGTTATTGGTATGAACTGTCTTGATCTGTATTGCCTTGAAACCAGCAAAGGTGCGTATCCTGTTGCTCCCCATATTCCTGCCAATGCGACCCAGTCAAAGTCTCCACATCGATATAATATCTTGTCTGGAACAAACCACGGTGCCTGCCACTCTATATCTTCATCTTTGAGGCTTTGGAGTATGGTCATCCACTTTTCTTTTGAAAAATTTTCTTGTCTTTGCGAAGCTACGAAGTCTTTCAATGGGGAGTAATCTTTAGACAGGTATTGATAGGAGACTTTTTCTGTTTTTCATAAATGACTGTGAAACCATACCATTAACAATTACGCGCAGGCAATAAATCGACCTTCTCCTTCTTTTTTGCATGCACTTAAAGATCTGAAAGTTTCTGCGAGTATAGCCGGGATAGGTGTAACTCTTTTGCTCAATCGATCAAACAAATCTATCACCGCATCTTTTATATGCCCCAAAGCTTTTGTAAAAATGACCAATCTGTAAATACTCAGGGCTAGGATGTCAATCTTTTTCTTTGTATCCGGATGGACCAATATCAAATCTCATAGACTTTTCTACGTTATGCATTTGTTGTCTCCTTTGACCATAACCCGAGTTGCTACCCATTGTTCACTCATGCCGGTAATGTTTATCAACCTTTTAACAATAGTCGGGAGGTTTGGAGCTTTGGAATAAGCCTTATCTACTGAGATTTTTGGGCAGCGGAGCAGGGTGGTGTATTCTTCTATGGTTGGTGTCATGTCTACATTCCCGAAGGTGAAGCAACTGTAGGCTGGGTTCCAATACTGTGTCAATGCTCGAAAGAGAAATTTATCTACTTTGACCTCGAACAAGTATGATAAATCACCGTATTCTTGGTAAAAGGTCTGTTTCGTGTTGTCATCACAACTGTCCCATATCTCTTTCAACTCTTGCTCATTGTTTTGAGCCGTACTGATCCTAGTATAATCCCAAAGCTCTGACTTGTACCCTTCCACTAAACTGTCCCCTTTTTGACGCTGAGTCTCCTCCGACCACATTCGCACGACCATGTTGTCCTCCACTTTATCAAGGTACTTGTTTTCCATAATTAATTCTCTTATCGGTAATTGAATTTTGTGTCTATACCTTCCTTTTATATGATGATGTAATGTAATGCAAAAACAGACAAAATAAACAAGTTAGCGAAACGCATTAATATCAATATACAAGTATAGCATAGAACATAAAAAGTTTGCATCGAAAGGTTGCTAAAAAAGGTTGAGCGTAGTTCCTTCTAGGGCATGTCCTTATGGCTCACTACATGTGGTTTTAGGTTCTAAAGAATGGGTACCCAAACCAACAGATTCCTCGATCCTCACCCATTATAGGCTCATACGGATGAGTTCGGTTTAGGGGGACGCATTTCCCACATGTTTACACGGAAGTGAAAACTTCACAAAAACAAGGGTACTTTGTAATCCCGAAAGCGATCTACTATTCTGCACGGAGGTGAAGACCTCACGAAGGAGTAGTTTTCGGCTTCCACTTAAAAGGGTAATATCATATGCAAATGTATGCAAATTTAACACTAACAATTGCACATATAATACCACACAAAAGATGTCAAGTATCGTATATTAAACGGAACCGAAAATTTTAAGGTTTTCAAAAAAATCCAAAAATAATCAATTTGGCTTGACCCTCGTTTATTTTGAAAAATAGTCCCCAGTGGAGTCGCCAAGCTATCGAAACCACCTCGAAAACGAAGTTTCGAAAATTATTTTAAAAATTGGAAAAAATGGGAGTCGTCACCAATCTTTTATTAGGTGTGATTGGATCACCATAAAAACGTTTAAAATATGTTTAAAAAATGTTGGTTTTCGAAATCCAGAAAAACAGGTTCGAGAGTCGATTACGCATGAGGAAGGATTAGCACCCTCATACGCCCAAAATTGGTACCGTTTGATTATTTTCGGGTGTTAATTTGTAAACCTTAAAAACTCGAATAAAGTTTAAAATACGATCCTCGAATGCATGAGTTATATTTTAAAGAAATCAATTTTTTTGTTTGGTAAAATCGAGGTCAAAAATGGAATTTTGGAAAGTTCGAGGGTAAAATGGTAATTTTTGGTGAAATCAGGGTCAAAAATGAAATTTTGGAAAGTTTGGGGGTAAAATGGTCATTTTTAGAAAGTTTTGGGGTCAAAATATAATTTTGAAAAGTTTAGGGGTTAAAATGTAATTTTTAGAAAGTTTTAAGGTCAAAATATAATTTTGGAAAATATTGGGGGTCAAAATGTAATTTTCAAAAAGTTTTAGGGTCAAAATATATTTTTTAGAAAATTTTAGGGTTAAAATATAATTTTGGAAAAGTTTAGGGGTCAAGATGTAATTTTTTGAAATTTTTAGGGTTAAAATATAATTTTTAGATAGTCTAGGGACTTCTAGGGTAATAAAACAAAAAAAGTGACACGTGGCAACCCCATAGGCATTTTAAAGTCAAAGGACTAATTTGAAAATCTTGAAAAAATTCTGGGCCAATTTTGTAATTAAACAAAAGTTGATTTAAGGACTAAATTAAAACAAATTAAAAATGAAAGGGACCCACTGCACAAATAGACCAAGATGTTGACGCGTGGCAGCTTCTGGTGCTTTCAAAATGTTGAAGGATTAAATTGAAAAATAATTAAAATAACTGGGCTAAATTAAAAATAATTAAAAAGTATGAAAAGGAACAAATTGAAACAATAAAAAATGTTGAAGGACTGATTGCACAAATATACCAATTTTAAAGAACTCGCGGATCCAGAAGGTCCATCCAGTCGAATTGGGTCAGGTCAATAGGTTTATATAAATGTTACTTTAATTCTTTTTTTTTATTTTTCTTTCTTTTCTTCAAAAAAAACCCCAAACTCTCTCCCTCTCTCTCAACTCTTCCCTGTTCTTCCTCTCTGGCTGGTCACGCTCCCGCCGTCGGTCACCGTAGGCCAACACGCCCTATGCGCCACCGCCGCTCGTAGTCCACGCCATTCCCATCTGCTGGCTGACGCGCGTGCATCCCTGCGCCGACGTCTCTCCACCGTCCATGCCACCAGTAAAGTTTCATTTCTTTCTTGTTATCTATTTTTTTAAGAACTTTGTTCAAACAAATCAGGTTTTGTTTGTTCGAAAACTGGGTTTTGATCCTTTATTTCCATTTTATTTTCCTTTTCATTTTTATTTTAAAACCAGATCTGGTTTCAAACCAGATCTGAAAACTTTTAACCTTGTTGCTATTATAATTTTTTTTAAAAAGAAAACCTTTCTTGTTGTTTTAAACTCTAGGTTCTTCTCTTTTTAATATCCCTTTCATTTGTTTTCAAGTCTGTTTCTTCTTTTGTATGTTATTTTGCAGATATTCGGGGGCGCAACAATGTGAAAGTGACGGTGGTGGACTCCGGCTCTGGTTCCGGTGATGGACGACAACGGTGTGGCCAGAAAGTCTGGTGGACGCAGATACACTTCTGTCTTTTCGTTTTTTTAAAAAATTTATTATTATTATTATTTATTAATATTATTAATATTTCATTAATGCCTATTAATGCCATTCATTGCTAATGTTTAATATCAGTGTTATTATTAATATTACTGAAACTATTATTAATGACAGAGTTAAGATGTTGTTAGTGGTAAATAATAATAATAATGAGGTTAAACGCATCCACATAGATGATCAGACCTTTGAAATTTAATCAAATAATAACAGCCATTAATAAGCAAGATATGTATTAATTGTACCTGGAAATGTTCAATGTTTTGTATTCTGGAAACGATCAGTATTTCTGTTCACCTTAAACTGCTTCTGCTTTGATTTGTCAGTCGTTCAAAAGTTTATCTTCGGTAGTGAATTTCCAGAAAGAAAATTATTTTTGTATTGATTTTTCAGAAAGAAAATTGTAACCCCGATTACAGAAATTAAATCTGGCTTTATAGCCATTTGACAAATGATGGTAATTTGTTGTTTTGCCATTAAATGTCTGTCTTTTCTCCTTGCTTGTTGCAGGTTCTTCTTGGCAGCGGTGGTGGCAGGGCAGGTTGGAGTTGGTGGTGGCAGGGTAAGTTGAAGCTGGTGGTGGCAGAGTACAAGTGAGGGAGGGTAGCTTCGATTTAGGTTTGACCTTGGGGGTTCCTTGAGTTGGGTCATGTATTGGGTTGATTTGTTGTGGGTGTACTGGGTCATAGGGTTTGGGTTTGCAATTGGGTTAAATGTAATTGGACTTTTATTTTGGACGTGGGCTTTAAATTGGGTTTGGATATCTAATTTATTTTATTTGGGCTTTTAATATTAAGTTTCTTAATCAATCCAAATTTGATTGAATTTAAATTTAAAGCAAATTTAAATTTAAAAAGATAAATTTAAATCTAAAATAAATTTAAATTTAAAAATAAATTTGAATCAATTTAAACCTAATTTAAAATCCAAGATTTGGGCCCGGTCAGAATTGGGCTTCAACAAGAACTTTGGAACTACAGTGCCAAATACGAAAGGAAATATCGTATGTAAACTTTGTGGTAAAGTTGTGAAAGGAGGAATAACACGATTAAAAAAGCACATGGCTCATAAAACCAGCAATCTTGCACCATACCCTAATGTTACTGGTATGTGATAGTGATACTTTATTATTAATTTTAAATATTATTGTAAATTTATCAATAAATATTAAAGGTTATACATAAATTGATAATAATATAAAAGTGTGGATTATTTTTATTTTATTAACAGGTATCATTAGAGAAAGTATGATGAATATACTGAAAGAAAGCAACACAAAGAAAATAGACAAAAGGAGGAGTACAAATGAATTCTTATCCCAAAAAAGAGGAGAGGAGGATGAACACAAGGAATTCATTAATGAGATTTCTGCTATAAGGCAAGCAGCTCGAGAAAGTATCCAATCATAACACGAGTGGCATAGAAGGGAAGAATTCAAACGAAGTATTGGTGGTTGGAGTAACATTTATGAAGAAGGGTGATCTTCTCATGGATCAGCTGGAGGATATCATGGAGAAAGAACAGGTAAATCCATCTCAAGTGAGTCTGAGTTTATCTTAAGGGGAGCTATACCTGAATTGGTTAGAAGTAAAAGCTCAAAGCAACCAAAGGTCAGTGGCTCTTTTTTAAAGACTTTACGCATGAAGATAGGTGAAGCGGTATCTAAATTTTTAATATATGAACGACTTCCTTTTCAATTAGCAAGTTCTCCATAGTTGTATAACCTAATTCAAGTGTCAATAGAACTTGGACAAGGTGTAAAGCTCCCAACACCTTATGAGGTTTCGGATGTGTATTTGGAATCAGAGTATCAACGAGTTTGTGATTGGGTAAATGGACTAAAAACTCATTGGAAAGAACTTGGTGCAACTCTAATGTGTGATGGTTGGACTAACAGTTTGAATCAAATGCACATCATTAATTTCCTTGTTTATTGCAGTAAAGGAACTATTTTTTTGAAATCTGTGGATGTCTCAAGTGTTCATAGTAGAGATGCTGAATTCTACTATAGTTTGTTAGATTCAGTTGTAGAAGAAATTGGAGAAAGTTACATAGTCCAAATAGTGACTGATAATGAGGCAGCAATGAAGGCCACTGGAAAAAAATTAATGTTGAAAAGAAAGCATTTATATTAGACCTCATGTGCAGCTCATTGTTTAGATTTATGCCTTGAAGATATTGGGAAAAAGCCCAGTGTAGCAAAAGTGTTAGATGAGGCTAAGAAAGTGACTTGCTTCATATACAATCACATTTGGACTGTTGATTTGATGAAGAAGTATACACAAGGGAAGCAAATACTTCGGCCTACTCTCACTCGATTTGCAACTCATTTCATTCAACTTGAAGAGATAACAAAGCAAAAGCAAGGTCTGAGAGAAATGTTAAATTCAAAAGTCAGTATTTTATAATTAGTTAATGTAATTACTTAAATACAGGAACCTTTAATATTTTATTAGTTCCAAATAATTTAAATTATGTTATTTTAAAATTTTTCTTATAAATATTTAGTAATTTAAAGAATCAAAATGAGGACAACAAAAGTCAAGACCTGCTTATGAAGATAATTTTGGAAAAAGGCCAATGACCTCATAAAAGTTTATGAGCCCTTAGTAAAGGTATTGAGACTTGTGCATGGTGATGAAAAACCAACTATGGGCTTTATTTATGAGGCTGTTGATAGAGCTAAACGAGCAATTAAACAAAATTGTCGATATTTTACTGAGTACGAAAAGATTATTGACAATAGATGGAATTTTATGCATTTCGACTTGCATTCAGCTGGTAAGATAAAATGTTTCATATAATTAAGAACTATTTTATATTTTATTATTTTAAGCTTTAGATTATTATTATCATTTGATGATATTCTTATAAATTATGATTAGGGTATTTTCTCAATCCTCAATTTTAATTTGGGGTGGAGCATTCTGAGAATGTACTAATAGAAACATTAGAAGGTACAAGATCAGTAATTAAAAGATTAGAACATTCTCTTGATACTCAAGTCAGAATGGTTAATCAGGTACATTTTGAAATTATTTAATTTAATTTATATTATTAATTATATGTACATTTTGAAATTATTTTAAAATTTAAATAATATTATGCAACTGAGTAGTGGATAATATATGGCACATGTGTTCCTGAGTTACAAAGATTAGCAATTAAAGCGCTTAGTCAAACAACTTCTGCATCAAATCGCGAACGAAATTGGAGCACATTTAGTTATATTCACACCAAGGCAAGAAATAGGTTGAAGTACAAAAAACTTGAGAAACTAGTGTTTACCTACTATAACATGAGGCTTCAGATAAGGCATAAAAAAAATGAGCATTGATGATATAAACGCTAGTTTTAATCCTATCAGCCTTGATCATATCTTTGAAGATGTTAATCCACTATCAGAATGGCTTCAAGAGAAAGAGAATCCATTGTTAGATGGTGAAAATGCCGGTGTGTTGCCTGTGGATACCTCTGATGATGAAATGAATGTTGATCAATCTCAACAACACAATTTGTGTCATTCAAGTTCTAGTGCAACGCCAAGTCAGAGTGGTGATAGACCCGATGGTGGTGGTTTAAGTCCAATTGATGATGATGATGATGATGGACATAGTGGTGATAGAGGTGAAATTAGGTCTTCTAGTCGGTATGGAGGAGAATATGATGTTGGTACCACTAGTGGACATTTTCGTGATGGATCAAAATTTGATGGAAATATATTTCCTGAACTTAGGAGAGATAGAAGTGAACCTAAAGCTCCATCAAAAGGAAAAGGCAAGAAACATACTTCTGTAGGCTCTTCATCTGGTAGGAGATCGAGTTCTAGTAACCTTGGGTATAATGATTCATCTACTAGCACTCAAGGTTTTTATCCACCAGAACAACCTTCATATTTTCAGCCTTCACATGGTTATCCACAACCATTTGGTTATTATCCATCATTTCCTAATTATGGTGTGCCATACCATCCTCAAATGCATCCTCCACCCTCAATGTATCACCCACTTCCACCACCGATATATCCTCCTCCTCAAATATATCCTTCATATCAATCATATGGAAACGAAGGTGAAAATGTTAATTTTTTGGATATATTTTTGGACAAAGGCCATGAGAATCAAGTCAAAAACCCTTTCGAAGTGAAGGTGAAGGATCTGATCTTCCTCGTCATTCCACTACTTGGTGAAAACTAAATTGTACCACTATCACTATTTGTAAGGTATGTTTTTTTTAAAGAAAACTTTTATTAATGTTTTTAATTTTAATGATATTAAAATATTTAAAATACATCTATAGATAAATGAATGAAGTATATTTTATGAAAACATAATTAAGAATTGAAGCATGTTAAACTATATATGAAAGTAGAATGTGAGCGAGAATAAGTGATAGGAAATAGAAATCATTAATGAGAATCTATACATTTATATATTGTTTTTTTCCTTCTGCAAGCTGCAGCATAGAATGTTTTGATATATTAACCATATTCAGAGTTGTGAAGAAATACTGAAGACCTCTCTTATGTATGAATTTTTAATTATTTTATCTATAAAAATTTTCAAACTTATTAAATATGATAAAAGTTTAATACTTCTTATAACTATTTTTTTTACTTTCTTTTTAGTTAATATAATATTATTAGAAAACTCCTAAATAAATATAAAAATAATAATTAATGATGGTAAAAATTATGTTTTCATATTAATAAAAGTTCAAAAGTGTTGAAAAGCACTCTAACAATCATTAAATGTTTTTTTTATAATTATAATTATAACTATTATATTTTACAATAAGTTGTGCGAATTTAAAAAAAATTCACAACCACGATACCTACAGTGACCGCAATAGCATCCGTTATGTCCGCAACCGCAATAAACGCAACGCGACCGAAGATGCGGCCGCAACCGCAATTTGAATCCCTGATCTTGAACCTTCAATTTCATGGAGAAATTATGGTCAGAGTCACCACCAGGACAGGAACAGAGTAGAGCCTTAGAGATCTTAAAATGAGTTGGATTCCAACATAAGTGGCTGAACATCTGATTAAAATGTAGATGTTGTGCTGCAATTCGGATAACGCTCTGTTGAGAATGAAGTGAAATCCCAACTCTCAGTCGATTTTCTTACAACGACCTCAGCTTGTTTAAGCTCATCAATGGGGATGCGGTCACCTTGTCGAGTTCTAAGTCTCTCGAGTTCCATGACCATTTCTGTCATTGTTGGTCTATATCTCCCATCTAAAATCAAGCATCTTTTCGCAAGTTGAGCAACTGCTACTACTTCATCCTTTTGACCGTCCTTCTCAATTTCAGCATCAACAATATCCAGCAGCTGGTTTTCTTCCATGGACGACATAAAATACGAGACTAAGCCTCTTTTCTTGCGATCCAAATGTCGAGACTGCCTTTTTACCTGTTAAGAGCTCAACAATAACCACTCCGAAACTATAAACATCACTCTTTTCAGTAAATTGACTTGACCAGAAATATTCAGGATCTAAGTACCCAAAAGTCCCAAGCACTTGAGTGGTCAAGTGAGTTTGTCAATGCTGATTGATCTAGATGTTCCGAAGTCTGATACTTTTTCTCGGAACTTTTCATCTAGTAGGATGTTACTAGACTTGATATCTCGGTGATAAATGGGGTTGGATGCAGATGAGTGCAAGTAAGAAATCTCACTTGCAATTTCTGCTGCAATGCGTAATCGTATATCCCACGACCTCGGGTACTCTTCATTTTGGTCATGAATGAGATGGGAAAGGGTTCCATTAGGGATGAACTCATAAACAAGGAGGGGCACTTCGGTCTCCAGGCAACAACCTAATAGCTTGACAATAGTTCTATGATCAATTTGAGAAAGAATAAAGATCTCATTGATAAATTGTTCAAAAAAACCCTTCGTTTACAGACTTGGGCTTCTTTACTGCAACAATTTTCCCATCAGGCAACATTCCTTTGTAAACAGTGCCTTGGCCACCACAACCTAAGATTCTGTTCACATTAAATTGATCAGTAGCTATTTCCAACTCTTTGGAACTGAAGAGTTCAGATTTATGCAGACCACCTTCATTTGAAGACATCTTTTTCTGAAACAATAGTCCACCATTTCTCTCAAAAAGTTTTTGTTTAAGTTTTATGTATTTCCTTTTCTGCAGTATCTTATAAAGCCACCATACCCCGACAATTGAAAACAAGAGCCCTATACTTAAGCCAATACCTGCATGAGATACAGATAAATATGTCAATGCCACATATATGATTAACTCCTAACATAGTCAAATGTTACCATTAATTTCTCAATTTTTGAAAAATGGATGAATAAAATTCTGAATTATCAAATGATGGGAATGTTGTTCAATCCGAAATGGAAATCACAAACAATCGGGCAAGTAAAGTTGATATCATTAGACAATGTAATCGTAATAATAAGAAAAAAACTAAAATAGACATACAATACAACAGGGATATATAAATATCTCATTTATTAATATATTGTCAATATTAAACTACTGTTAATATTTTCAATATCTATTTATATAAATTATATTTTTGGACATTTATGAAACTTAAAATAGCTTTCAAGAATATTAAGATAATATTGTTTATGATAAAATTGTAAAACTAAAATTAACTTTTCAGTGTGACTTTTTCTTCTAAAAACATTAATTTAATAGTACAATTTTTGAATTAATGTAATATAAAAATGAATATGCATCATATTATATTCTTTTTGAGAAAAAATTATATGAAATTATGATTATATTTTATTCCTATCTCTTCTTAATAGGAGAACGACAAATCAAAATTTTCATCCTGGTTTTCAGCTTTTTCATTTTGAAAGAATTCAAATTCAACTAAAAATACTAAAAATCTAGATGAAAAATATTTAAAAATATAAAATATAAAATATATATTAATTATTTTAAATTTAAAAATTCAAAAAATTATAAAAAATATTAAAAAATATAAAATATAAAATATATATTAAATATTTTTATTTTTTAAAAAATAATTAACCACTAATGTGACATACACATGAATTGCCACGTGTATCTCATGTTAGCTAAGTTAACAAATGTTAATTTTTTCATCTACTTTGAGATGATTTAAAAAATACTTGTTAATGTTTAATAAAATTGAAAATTGAAAATTGAAAATTTTAAAATTTTAAAATTATTATTGTCTATCTATAATTTGTTTTTAACATTACCTTAAACAAATTTGATACATTTGATCTTTTTAACGAATAATATTATTTATAAAACTAAAATATCTTTAAAATATATAATTTTTTTAATAATGTTACGTGACATAAAACTTTCTACTATTAAACTTCAAATTTCATCCTAAATAAATACTATTAAGAAAATATAATCTTTTTTTTGATAAAATCTGGGCTACTTTCATTAATGGGTTGGAGACAAAAGTCCAAACAAAGCAACACCAAAACAAAACAACAAAATCAGGTGAAAATAAGGCTAAAGGCAAAGAAAATATCCCAACCCTAACCTGGAAACAAAATCCCAAAGTAGTCAGAAAAACTCAATCGCAGCCATGTAAACCAAGATCAGGAAAAGTTGAGGTTATCCAGAAAATTGTAGATGATTCTCAACAAAGCAGCAACCACATCAAGGAGACTACGGTGGATGCCAGAAACGATTGTCCAAATCCACCAATTGCAACACTCTATTTGGGGCCTCTTCAATCCAGAAGGCATCTGACTGATTTTCCATCCTCAGCAAAGCCAAGCCGTGCGCAGCACCGTTGCCCTGCCTTGAGACAAACTCCACTCGGGTTTGAAGAAAAGACCTCCTCAATTGATTCACATTCCAGGTAATAGCTCGCATCTCCGAGTAATCAGCCCCTTGGCTAAGAATATTTCTGATGACAATTCGCGAATCTCCTTCCAAGATAACATGCATGAAGCCTAGATCCTTAGCAAATTGGAGCCCATCAAGCACTGCTAAAGCCTCCGCTAAAATGACAGAGGAAATCAGGTGATGGATTTTATACCCTGAACCCATGATTTTGCCTTCGTTATTCCTGATAATGAAACCCGACGCTGCCTTATGAGATGAAGAAGAATAACTTGCTTCCACATTGACTTTAACCCAGAAATCTGCCGGAGGTTCTAATGCACTGAAGAACGTGGATTCGAATGCTGGAGAGGTACAAATGCCTCTCGATACTCCAAGCCAAAACGTCGAATGAAGGTAACAACTGAATCCACACTCTGGGTTTGTCTCTCATGTAATAACTTATTTCGGGCGTGCCAAATTGCCCAAATTGAGATAGTCAATTCCTCCTTTTTATCGTTGTATTGCATGAATAACCAGTGAAGCCACTGGCAAAAATCCATCTCAGTGACTTGGTTTGGCCAAACATAATTTAATTTTCTCCAAATTTGTGATGCAAAATTACAATCATGGGCAACATGCAAAATTGATTCACTGCTCAATTTACAACGAGGGCACAAATTGTCCTGCATTAAGTGTTTATAGTGCAAAATCTGGAAGCAAGGAATATAACTTTCATAAATCGCCACAATAAAATCTTTATCTTTGCTGGGCACGAGAGAGACCAAATGTGTCTAAAATTGGACTTGTGAACCTCATCCAAATCTAAGTCAGGCAATAAATTAGCATAACCACTTTTGACAGAATAGATACCCAAATTCTCCTTAAGCCACATTATTTTATTAGGACAGCTAAAAGTAAGAAGTGGAATTCTTACAATTTTTGCAGCGTCTTCCCTCAAAAAATTTGCATCGATAAGATTTCTATTCCAGCTATTACTGTCAGCAAAAATTAAATCACATACCCGGTCAAGCCCATCCACTCTACTGGTGTGAATCAATTCTCTAGCTTTTCTCAGCAGCCAATAACCAGCCCATATAGATATAGGCAAACTCGACTCAATACGCCAACCAAGACCCGAGAGAAGTAGTGCTTTAGATGACCATATACTTCTCCAAATCAATGAAGGATCAAAGCCCAAATTCGAATCTAAGAAATTTGAACTTTTGTAATATTTGGCTCGTAGAATCCTAACGATAACGAATCCGGATTATCCATCAGACGCCAACCTTGCTTCGCAAGGAGAGCAATGTTAAATTTGCCTAAGTCTCAAAAACCCATACCTCCTCCACCTTTCGACAGACAGAGAGAGCCATAAGAGCCCCAATGAAGCCCTCCCGCACTTCCACCAAATCGAGTGATAACACTCTCCAACTCCTTGCAAAAAGAATTTGGTTGCAAGAAACAGGACATCGTGTACATGGGAATATCTTGCAAAACAGCTTTTATCAAGACTTCCCTGCCACCAATCGATAGCATCCTAGCACTCCAACTGGAAACCTTCTGTAGAATCCTCTCCTTTAGATTACGAAATGCAACCTTCTTGTTTCTCCCAACAATTAAAGGAAGGCCCAAATAACGTTCTTTGTTTGAATCAATATGAACCCCCAAAATATCACAAATCGCCCTCTTGAAAGAAGAAAGAACATTGGTGCTAAAGAATACACCCGACTTCTTGAAATTAACCACTTGCCCCAGCATTTAGCATAGGATTCCAATGTATCTTTGAGCGTATTCGCTTTATCCATCGTGGCATTCCCAAAAATTAGACTATCGTTTGCAAATAAAAGGTGAGACACCAAAGGTGCATACCTGTTAATCCGATAGCCTTTTAGAACTCTATTCACAATCATCGATTGAAAAAGCACAGATAATCCTTCGCTAGACACCAAAAACAAGTAGGGACTAAGAGGATCCCTTTGACAGAGTCCCCTCGAAGGTAAGAACGGCTTACCATCATCTCCATTAAGAACCACAGAATATGACACGGTCTCGACACACAAACGAATTTTTGAATCCAAGAACCCCTGAAACCTATTTGTCTAAGCAAACTCCAAAGAAACTCCCACTCTACTCTGTTTTGCGCCTTACTCATGTCGAGTTTGAGCGCAAACGAGCCAACCACCCCCGTTCGTTGATTATGCATAGAATGAAGGACTTCATATGCAGCAATTATGTTGTTAGTAATACGTCGGCCAGGCACGAATGCGCTTTGTGATTCGTCAATACAAAAGTGTAACACTTTTTGGAACCTGTTCACTAACATCTTGGAAATGATTTTATAAACTTATAGGGTGAAATTGAGACATAAGAAAAGGATTATCAACCTTAGGAATGAGTACAATAGGAGTATGGTTGATTTTTGACATATCAAAAGCTCCACTAAAACTAGCAATACAAAAATCCACAATCTTCCTACCAATGATGTGCCAAAAACAACGTTGATAAAATACAGCCCCAAATCTATCTGCTCGTGAAGCTTTCAAAGGTTGCATACTCTTTAATGCCCCACAAACCTCTTCATAGGAAAAAGGATGATCAAGCTCCTCATTCATAGAATCTGTAATACACTGATTAACCCCATCCAAGATCACCTGGGTGTCGTCCACCCCCTTCGAAGCAAATAACTCGATAAAATACCCATTCATTACTTCAGCATATCAACATTTCGATCATAGCTAACCTTTTTATTATTCTGTAGATATTCAAGTCTGTTCCGTTGCTTGTGATCAGTAGCAAATCGATGAAAGAATGGTGTGTTTCGATCCCCTTTTTTCATCTAATTCGCACGGGCTCGTTGTTCCCAATAAATTTCTTCACGGTCAACTTCCATATTAAGGAATAACTTAGTCTCTACCATCTCACCCAAAACTTCATCAAATGGGCATTGTTCACTAAGACGAGACAATCGAATTTCCAAGTCTCTTCTAGAAAATCACCTCTCCTTTTTGAGCTTGTCGAACCACACATTTAAAACACGACTCACAACCCCTAGTCGTCGTAAAATATCCCCTTCTGTGTCCCTCCACAATTTCTTGACTGTAATTTCACAGCTATCTTTCAATAACCATGCCGCTTCAAATCTGAAATGATGATTACGAGGACTATTATATTCCAGTATAGTTGACAGTAAAATAATGCAGTGGTCAGAAAAACCATGAGAAAGGTGTTTTAAAAAATAATTAGGCATAACTCACCCCACGCAATGTTTGCAACTCCGCGGTCGAGCCTTTCTCTAATGTTATTCGTATTAGTTCATCCCCGTTCCCACGTGAACCATTAACCTTTGTAACCCAGATTCGAGAGAGAGCAGTTAGAGAGGGCATTCCGAAACCTCCTCATTTGAATTTCTCGATGCGGAAAACCACCTCTTTTCTCATTAGAATAAATAATCTCATTGAAATCCCCTATCACAAGCCAAGGAACGATACGACAATCATTTAGAAAGCATAACAACCTCCAAGATTCCTCTCGACGAATCTCCTCAAGAGCCCCCGTAAAACCTAGTGCATCTTCAAGTAAAGCCGTCCTAATCCCTAGCAATAATCACATTAATATGTCGACGAGAAAAGGAACGCAAAGTAATAGTCAAATCACTCCTCCAACCCAAAAATAAACCATCGCTCCTACCATCTGAATCAATATCTATCCGTTCTAAACTCTTCATTTTCTTCTAACAGCTTCGATATTCGAACCCTGTAGTTTTGTCTCAATAAAAAAAAACCACAGAGGATTTAATGTCTCGCAGCAAATGCCGAAGACGACAAACCGTTCGAGACCTCCCCAAGCCCTGAACGTTCCAGCTAAGTAGTTTCACTGATCCCGACCGACCTTTTTAGTAAGGCCTGCCAATATACTCGAACCTGGTACCACAATATGTCCACCAGAAACTTCATTCGAATCTGCCAAATTAGAAACACATGAAGTTGAAAATTTTATGCATGGGTGCTTTAACCCATCAAAATATTGAATTGGACTTGCCACCTCATCTTTGTCCACCATAAATTCCATATCCTCCAAAACATTTTTGTCCTTATCTGCCACCAAATGAGTATTAATGTGCTCATTAAAACCCACCACGTTGACCGCATTTGATAAGGAAAGGGAGCGTGTACTCCTCAAATCCCCTATAATTCTCTTATTATTATTTCCCATGTCCATATCCCCAAAATTCCTCCTATCACCAAGATTTCCCAAGTTACCATCTTTCACATGTTGACCACCGTCTTCCTCAACCAGCCATTTGCTTTTCCAATCCTGGTTTCATCTGGTTTGCGCTCGGAGGGAAATATCCCATTAAAAACTAAAATTTTACAGAGGATTTTGTGCTCCTATGGGACAATAGCTCTCGCCATGGCCTAATTTGCCACATATGAAACAAAACAACGACAGTTTCTCATACTCAAAACAAACAAAACTCATTTCACCGTTCGGCAGAGTAATACTTTTCCTCCTTTTCAGAGGTTTTCGAACATCAATCTTAGTCCGAATCCACATTATTCGCTGATAACTAAGCCGAGTGGAAGAGCTGTCATATTCCAGAAAATCACCCACAAAATTACCCAACTGTTTAGCTACCAATTCTGACATAAATCCCATTGGAATAGCATGGACTAAAACCCAAAAATCGACCCAAAACAGGGGAACATTCAAAGGATCCTCGCCCTCCTTCAATTAATGTAAAATGAGCAAATGCAAATTGAAAGTCCAAGGTCCATATGACACAATCCGATTTACATCCACTTCATAGAAAAATTGAAACAAGAATTTGTCATTTCCTAGATCCGAAATAGCAACACCACCCACCGGGTGCCACATATTAGCCAATGTGAATTTCATTTCTAGAAAATTGATGCCACTGGAAGTAAGAAAAGTCCTAACAAAACAGTTGACATATGACACTGCATTCTCAGCCGCTTCAGCCCCAAGTTGGATCGTACTGACTTCATCATCATCCAAAGAGAGGTCCGCAAACACATCAACCATAATGACAGTGATATCCAAAGACGAAAGAGACACAAAACAGAACTGCGAAAAAATGTAGAAGACTTGTCAAACGACAGAGAGAATACTGCGAACAAGGCAGAGAGAAAATTTTGATCAATAAGAAAAAAAAAAAAAATTTAAAATATATACTATGAAACTTCTCTTAATTTGGTATTTGTACTTTATTTTTGTTTACATTAATCCTTAAATTTGGATTCCTTTAAACAATTTAATCTTGTGCAATAAGGCATTCAAATAACATTTCATCAGAGCCAAACTTTTGTCAAAGTTTATTCCCTTAACAGAACATAAACAGATACATCATATTAAGCAGAAATAAGAAAACAAATTCATCGTAAATCTTAAAAACTTAATCTATTCTCAAGTACTACAATTATTGATCACCAAAGTTGGTGTGAGAGACAAGGCAGTTGTCAGTGACGGTGGCTTTTCTTGAACCTTCATTTTCATGGAGAAGTTATGGTCAGAGTCACCACCAGGACAGGAACATAGTAGAGCCTTAGAGATCTTATAATGAGTTGGATTCCAACATAAGTGGCTAAACATCTGATTTCGATGTAGATGTTATGCTGCAATTCGGATAATGCTCTGTTGAGAATGAAGTGAAATCCCAACTCTCAGTCGATTTTCTTACAACGACCTCAGTTTGTTTAAGCTGATCAATGGGGATGCGGTCACCTTGTCGAGTTCTAAGTCTCTCGAGTTCCATGGCCACTTCTGTCATTGTTGGTCTATATCTCCCATCTAAGTTCAAGCATCTTTTCGCAAGTTGAGCAACTGCTACTACTTCATCCTTTTGACCATCCTTCTCAATTTCTGCGTCAACAATATCCAGCAGCTGGTTTTCTTCCATGGACGACATAAAATACGAGACTAAGCCTCTCTTTTCTTGCGATCCAAACGTCGAGACTGCCTTTTTACCCGTTAAGAGCTCAACAATAACCACTCCGAAACTATAAACATCACTCTTTTCAGTAAATTGACTTGACTGGAAATATTCAGGATCTAAGTACCCAAAAGTCCCAAGCACTTGAGTGGTCAAGTGAGTTTGGTCAATGCCGATAGATCTAGATGTTCCGAAGTCTGATACTTTTGCTCGGAACTTTTCATCGAGTAGTATGTTACTAGACTTGATATCTCGGTGATAAATGGGGATGGATGCAGATGAGTGCAAGTAAGAAATCGCACTTGCAACTTCCGCTGCAATGCGTAATCGTACATCCCACGACCTCGGGTACTCTTCATTTTGGTCATGGATGAGATGGGAAAGGGTTCCATTAGGGATGAACTCATAAACAAGGAGGGGCACTTCAGTCTCCAAGCAACAGCCTAATAACTTGACAATATTTCTGTGATCAATTTGAGAAAGAATAAAGATCTCGTTGATAAATTGTTCAAGATACCCTTTGTTTACAGTCTTGGACTTCTTTACTGCAACAATTCTCCCATCAGGCAACATTCCTTTATAAACCGTGCCTTGGCCACCACAACCCAAGATTCTGTTCTCATTAAATTGATCAGTAGCTATTTCCAACTCATTGGAACTGAAGAGTTTAGCATTACCCAGACCACCTTCAGTTGAAGACATCTTTTTCTGAAACAATAGTCCACCATTTCTTTCAAAGAGTTTTTGTTTGTGTTTAATGCACTTTCTTCTCTGCAGTATCTTATAAAGCCACCACACCCCGACCATTAGAAACAAGAGCCCTATACTTAGGCCAATACCTGCATAAGATCCAAATAAATATGTCAATTTAGATGGGCATATGTTTTGCCACATGAATCATGATGTTGCATTAATTTCTCAATTTTTGAAAAATGGATGAATAAAATTCTGAATTATCTACAAGTCAGTATTTGATTCTTAGCAAATGATGGGAATGTTGTTCAATCCGAAATGGAAATCACAAACTATCGAGCAAGTAAAGTTGATATCATTAGACAATGTAATCTTAATAAGAAAAAAACTAAAATAAACATACAATACAAAAGGAATATATAAATATCTCTTTTGTCTAATACGAAACATATATTAATATTAAAATGTATATAAATATTTATAATATTAAACTATTGTTAATATTTTGAATATTTATTTATATAAATTATGTTTTTGGACATTTATAAAACTTAAAATAGCTTTCAAGAATATCAAAATAATATTGTTTATGATAAAATAGTAATAAAATATTGATCAAATTGGTTACTCTACCGTTAAATGGTAACGGGATATTAACAGTACATTTGTATGACAAAAAGAATTAGGTGATTGGTTGATAGTTTACCTAATTTTAGAGTAACTAAAATGAAAATGCACCGTTAGTCTTCCGTTACCATTTATCAGTGGAATGATCAATTGGATCAGTTCCTATTTTGTGTGACCAAATTAAACAAAAAAAAAATTAGGGTAACCAAAATAGAAATGAGCCATATTTAGAGTGTAATAGAGTAGTTTATCCATATAAAAATATATTGGTTTAAAGTTAAGAAAATGAAAAGACAAATAATTTGCATAAAGATTACAAGTTTTTTACATAATGATAAATTTAACCTATGATATTTACGTATTTTGTCAATTTGATCCTAATTCTTCTTTTTTACCTTTTTGACATTTAACCTTTCAAATTTGGTAAAAACGTTGTTTCTTGGACGGAATAATTGACTGTTAAAAATTTAACCACATTGACTTGACATTCATACGGTAATTCATGTGTGTTTCATAAAGAAAATTTAAAAAATGCAAAAAAATTATTTAAAAAATCATAATATTTTAAAAAAATTCACATTAGTAATGAAATATACGTGGACTGTCATGCAAGCTATTATGTTAACATTGTTAAAATTTTATGAATTTAATCAAATTTTTCATAAAATAACAATTTGACTAAATTTAAAAAATTGATAATCAAAATGATTAAAGAAAAATCAAAACTAAAGTGAGAAGAAAGATAAACATTAAGGAGTAAGATTGTAATAATTAAATATTAATAGTGTATGCGAATTATGTCAAACTCACTCTGGGTACTATATGATTATTAAAAGCTATTATCTGACATATAAAGAGAGTAACATTTAATTAAGTGTACCAACCTAGTGCAACAACAAGATTAATGGGAAAATTAGGACGGCAGCCTGTTCCATTTTTCCGACCATCACCCTCAAACCCTTCTGGGCATGAACAATAATAGCTTCCAACTGTATTATGACATGTCCCACCTTTTTTGCAAGGCTTCTGTGTTTCACATTCATTAATATCTACAGTTTTTGAACATTTTAAATAAACAAAAAAATAAAAAAGTAGAGTTAGCTAATTTCTTCAAAATGAATCAGCAATGGAGAAGAACTTGAAATCTTTACCTTCGCAACCATTGGAGAGGTATGGGTTACCCTGAAATCCTTGATTACACTTGCACCTGTATCCAGGGCCAGTTTCTGCATCATATCCAGCTGCAGCTTCTGCATAGGTTATTGGACGCCTATATCCAGGGCCAGTTTCTGGATCTATACAAAAACTATTTTGCTTGCAAGCATAATTTGGGTCCTTTTTAGCTTGTTTACAAGTTTGATCCCCGATTGTCCAATCAAGAATAAGTGGGTATTTCCTGTTGCGGAAACTTCTGTTGGAAAGATCTGATGTAGAGAAGTTATAGGCTCCATCTTCCACAAGAAATCCATAGCTGCAAGGATTGAACCACAACACTCTGGAATGATTCATAGAGCTACTAAAATTGAATAAAAAAAACTGCTTTCCTCTAGGGATAGCCGTCTGGCAGCAGCCAATGCCGGAGCAAGACCCATTTATCACATCGCTCATGTTACCACAAAAGGTTAAACATCCGGTTGAAAAGCTTTTTCCTGTAACAGCGATGGGTGAAGAAACAGGAGGTGTGCCTGGTGCGGAGTAACCATCGATGTAGGCGATAGTGTCACAACCAATGGCAGTGAACTTGTTTCTGGCATGAGACATGAAGAATTTTGGATGATAGATGTAGGGATTCAAATATGAAGTGCGCCCTGATGATTTATAACAGTCATAACCTATGGAGACTTTATATCGAATGCGCAAAGAACCATCATCCAGGGAGAAGTTGAGAACTTCTAGTTCTAAACGAGGGTCAGGGTGGCTTAAGAAAGCTTTTGGAGGGTTAAAAGAGGTGCTACAATTAATGAAGAAGTCGCTGCTGATGTAGCAACCACTGGCTGTACCAAAAGGGTAGGGAATGCTTATATTTCCGCATTTGCTTTTGCATCCAGGTTCTGGTAGAGCTGCTACTGAAGTTGCCATAACTGCAAACACAGCAAGCTCCTTAAACATACCACCAAACCCCATCACCCCTCTCTCGTTTTTTCTCTTTTCTCACTCACTTGGCTATGTAAATATAGAATATGTTATAGGATGAATGTTTGAAGATTCAACGCCATTTTTATAGACAAGTCCACATGATCCATTATTACCCCTCCATTGCCTTTAAAGCCTTTCCACTTTCTTTTTCGATTTACAAACTTTTCTTCATTTTCATAAAAGACAAATAAACCTTCCCGCAAATTAAATTTACGTTCCGATGGATAAACAATGCTCAAATAATTATTTCTTAGTAAGTGGTGACTAGTCGACTCAGCTCCAAGTCTTAGTCCTCAGTGTTTTTCTTTTTCCTTTTTCTTTTGCTTTATTGCTTTATTATCTCATAATAATTACAGTCATTTTTTTAGTAAACATATACAGCCAAAAGGATAACAACTCTAACACTAATGTATATTAAAAAGATCGGAGTGCACCAAAAGTAACTCCCTAACAGACGATGGAGGTTCATCCGACAAGATCAATCATGTCAATATAGGATTAATAATTTTCGTCAAATAATCTGCTACAGTATTTTGATCTCGAGGAATAACTGCAAAGTTGAAAGGTCTCGACTCAGATTAATATTTTCATTATAAGTATTTTAGACTTATTATTATAATTTCTGTCATGTGGAACTATATCATTTTATTTGAATTGTGGCATGAGACTTAAGTTTTGGGTTCATTTAGCATCAATGACATTTAATTTAATTTTACGATATTAAAACTTGGATTTTGAATTAATTATGTATAATTCTAATTTTATTAGAATTATGTCAAATATCACTTTTCCGTTGCATTGTTATGTAAATGAGGTTTGAGAAACATATAAAATTGGTAATCAGCTTTTGCAAAGTAATCAATAAAACCAATCGATTTTTGAATGAAATTGTACCTTTTGGAAATTTAGTAAGTTTCTCTACTAAAATAAGTAAATGTTTTTAAAAAAATTGTTTTATAAACTCCGATAATTCTATTAGACCATTTCGATGACTAATGTAGTCTTTCGTATTTGATCATAATATTTAAGTCGAGTTTAAAAAATTACAATATTAATATAAATTAACTTGGTGAAACCTTACTATGTTTATGTTTATTTGGCACATAATTCATTATTGAATTTAGGAGAAGTATTTTTCTATGTTTGTTTATTTGAACTATTTCCTTACTATGTTCTTAGACTTTTTACGAGTTGCTCATTTGAAAGAAAATGGTAAAATAACATTTAGTTCACTAACTTAATAATTTCTTTTAATTTTACCTTTATTCTTTTTTTGTTTTACATTAATTTTTGAATTTGGATTCCTTTAAACAATCTAATCTATTTTAATGTTGTTAGTGCCACATCATCATCACCTGCTTATCTTTAAAAAATTATATATGAAATCTAAAAAATTCAAAAATGTATATCCAAAATGAATCTAGAAAAATAACATTTAAGTTCAATTAAATCTGGAGATTAATTTGTTCAAATTTATTCTAAATAATTAGACATCATTTTTTTTAGATTTAATTCATGATTTGACCTTTGAAATATACCTATTTTCACTTTAATACTTAATTTTTTTGTCCCAATTTAATAATTAAAATATTATTTTAATATGATTTTTTGTTGAATTTCTGGACTGGCGTTAAAAATATTTCATAGTTGTGTTAGTCAATAAAAAATGTCACATGATGTTTTTTTATATGTTTTACAAAAAAAAGTCACGTGGTAATTTTTTTATTAGAACAATTTTTTAAGTACTAAATTGAAATAAAAAAATTGAGTCTAAAATTAAAAAGCGAATATATTTCAAAAATCAAATCATGAATTAAGTTTTAAAATAATTTTATATTTCTATTATAATTTTAAAATAAATTCTCAATTTTTTAAAAAATAAAAAAACCAGCATTACTAAAATTAAGATAAACAATCCTACGCCTTAAAACCAAAAATATAGAAAGCCAAATGATTATAAATTTCTTTTCAATCTCCAATCATTAAACTTTTTTTTTTTCAAGTGAATATGAGAAGCAGAAAAATTAGGGAAAATTTTAGATTCAAAAAGTAAAGTAAGTCTGTCACAAAATGGATTCATAAAACTTAGTGAGAATGAGTTCATCTAACCAAATCCCTAAGTGATTGATTCCTTGTGCAATAAAGCATTCACATCTGAACCAAACTTTTATCAAAGTAAATTTCCGTAACAAAACATAAACAGATTCATCGTATTCTTAAGTATTGCAAGTGTTAAAAAAGATTAAAACGTCAATGAAAAATATTATTCTGATATGATTTTTTGTCGAATTTTTGGACTGGCGTTAAAAAAAATTTCATGGTTGTGTTAGTCAATGAAAAATGTCACATGATGTTTTTTTATATGTTTTACAAAAGATTAAAACGTCACGTGATGTTTTTTTTATTAGAACAATTTTTTAAGTACCAGATTGAAATAAAAAAAATAAGTATAAAATTAAAAAGCAAATAATATATTTCAAAAATCAAATCTAAATAATTTTATATTTCTGTTATAATTTCAAAATAAATTCTCAATTTTTTTAAAAAAAAATTCAAAAACCAGCATTACTAAAATTAAGATAAACAATATCCTACGCCTTAAAACCAAAAATATAGAAAGCCAAATGATTATAAATTTCTTTTCAATCTCCAATCATTAACCTTCTTTTTTTTTTTTTTCAAGTGAATATGATAAGCAGGAAAATTAGGGAAAATTTTAGATTAAATAAGTAAGTCTGTCACAAAATGGATTCATAAAACTTTAGTGAGAATGAATTCATGTAATCAAATCATTGAGTGATTGATTCCTTAAAATAAAGCATTCACATTGCAATTTATCTTAACCAAACTTTTATCAAAGTAAATTACCGTAACAAAACATAAACAGATTCATCTTATTCTCAAGTATTATAAGTATTCACAACTGATTATCAAAGGTGGTGTGGGATATAGTGCAGTTGTCTGTGACGGTGGCTTTTCTTCAACCTTCAATTTCATGGAGAAATTTAGTAGAAACTTAGAGATCCTGTAATGAGTTGAATTCCAACAAAAGTGGATCAAGATCTGATTCCGACGTAGATATCAATTTTAAAAACTGCTATCATAACCAGTTGAAAGATGATTAAATAATTGAATGATATTGAGTAATTAGATGAGAAAATGAACTTAATAATAGTTGCGATAAACATTTTCCTTTTTAAAAAGCTAAAAATTCAGCCGGGAACACAGCAAATATAAGTGGTGTACCTGAATCTGACAAGTCTTCGTCGTTAGTGTTTTTCCTTTTTTGCTTTTGCATTATTGCGAGTCCTCTGGACTTATACATCGAGTTGTTGACTCCAACTCTTCGTCTGAAATTTAATATTTCTTTCGTAATTGTATAATGAACTATATTAAGATACTTTATAACTAGTAAGATGATTAAATATTAATAAATTTATTTAATTATAATTAAAATTAATTAACTTTTTTTATTTTCTCCACTCCTTCCTTGTAAATATCCATAACAAAAAGTTTCTAAACTTAGTTTTGATCAACATTGAAAACGGGTATTTGTTGGTTAAATTTTAAGCATAGATGATTATATAAGAGTTTTTTCTGAGGGTTCATGAATCGTTTTTGATCAGTGTTTAATGATTCAGCCCTGGTCAATAGATTTTAACCCTGCAAAACCATATCCAAGCTTCGTTAAGACTTGGATTTGTCTTCCTGGGCTTTCAAGCCACTTGTACAACCGGAAAATCTTACGGGAGATCGGAGAATTAGTTGGAAAGGTTGGGAGTATTGTATTATTATTTAGAGTTTGTATTATCTTATTTTGAACTGTGGCATGAGACTTCGAGTTTGATGTTTTTAGGGGTTTTTTATATTAATTTAATATAAAAAAATATTTATTTATCAAAATAATACCCCAATCCCATTGATTACCAAAATGATATGTTTAGTTAGCTGGAGGGCTTTCAAATGATGGTACCAGTGGGTATTTCTGACAGAATTTTTTTATTTTTAAATTATATTTATATATTTAAAACAATAATATTATTATTATATTAGTGAAAGGTTTCAAAATGGTGGCACCAAGGGGTAAAAATATAAATGCAAAATACACGAAAAAAATACCTGACACAGATGGAGGTGGATTAAGTGGCAGTACCTTTGGAGGGGACTATGTGGCGGCACCAAGGAGTGTTTTGCCACTTGTTTGTCCCTCATTTAGCTGTGTGTGTTTGTGTTTGTCGGTGATTTTTGGAGGGAAAATTAATTTTGGGGGTTGGGGTAAATAATTTAAGTGAAATTTTGTTATAAAATAGGGGAAAGGGGAACCAAACGGGAGAGAAGAGAAAAAAGAAGAAGGAAAGAAGAAGGAAAGAAAGGTAATTTTTTTTGTGTTTATTGTTAACTTTATTTTTAAAATTATCTAATTTGTTAGTTAGTAGTGGTAATTAATTAGTTTTTAATTTTATTATTTAATGTGATTGATTTATTATTATAATTTTATTTGTTTAGTAGGTTGATTAAAAGAGAAAAAGGTTAAAAGAAAGGTAAATGTAAATATTTTATTGATAATTTAAAGTTATATTTTGTTTAGTAATGATTATTTTAAGTTATTTGTTTTGTTTAATTTAATTTTTAATTGATTTGTTATTTAATTTTTTTATTTAGTTGAGTAAATTAAGAGGGGAGGAAGAAAGGTAAGTTTTGTTATTTTTAATTTAATTTAATTTAAATTAAATTTATTTTATTTTATTTTGTTAGTAAGTAATTTTATTTTGTTAGTAGTAGTAAGTATGTAAGTAATATAAATTAATTAAAAATTAAATACCAAAATGAGTTATTTACTAAAATGGTACAAAAGAAATATTTATATACTAAATTGGTATCTCCACCACATTTTCGTAATTTAATGGGGTGTGAATACCATTTTGGTATATAAATATTTATTTTTGTACCATTTTGGCAAATAACCCATTTTGATATTTAATTATTATTTTTGTATTATATTGGTAAAAAAATCATAAAAATCATAAAACTTAATTATGTATGTATCGAACTAATTGATAAATTTTTTTCAAGTTGCAAATAGATTCATTAATTAACGACCAATGTCCTCACATAGCAAAGTCGGTGAATGGGGAAGGGGTATGTTATTAAATTATATTACTTGATTCGTGTTAATATGGTTGCATGTTACTAAATTATATTACTTGACTCTTATTAATATCTTGACATGTTATTAATTGTGCAGTTCATCTGGACGCCATATATACATCTAGAAATTGTCACTGTTATTCCCTCTTCGACATTCCTCCACTCAGACCAATGGTTCATTAACGCACAGATTATCAATTTCCTTACAGTGGAGTGGTATGCCGAGGATCGAGTACTCCGGCAGTTTGGTTGTAAACAGCCTATCCCGCCACCGCCAATACAATTTGGGTCTATCCATGGGATAGATAAGAAGGGGAAACAAAATTGTGATTAGGGGCATGTGCATGTACAATATATTCATGTGTGGGATAACCGGATGATGCGAGTACCTCCGATGGAGTATACTCCCGATTTGCAGCCATTGATACAATACATGCAGTGGTTCATTCAGGCAGAGAAACCATATTTACTTAGTGCACAATCGACGATAATCCCCCCGCTCATGACTCGACATGGTCACTCCTATCATCTACCTCCTGCCCCAGAGCAAGAGCTAGAGCAAGAGCAAGAGCAAGATGAAGAGAAAGAGGAAGAGGAAGACGCATTGAATAATGATGATTTTTATCGTCCAGAGTTTGCGAGATCGTCTCATATCCCTAACTCATCAAGTCAATGATATCAGCCTTAGTTTGACGAGCCACAACAGTACTACTCTCCTTCCGGCCCATCATTATCACCGCAATACTTTACTCCTCCTGGGCAAATAGTTGCTAATCATGACGATGATCTTGGTAGTAGGCCCAATTTGACCGGACCCTTTCCAAACCTAAATTAAAAAACAAATTTTAAATTTAAATTTATTTAAATTAAAAAAAGGCCCAATTACATGTCCAAACAAAACCAATTACACCCAAGCCCAAATGACCCAATTTTACAAAAATTTTCCAGAAAACTCTAATCTAGCAAGTTGCTGCTACCGCCCCTGCCTTTCCCACTCAGATGCTACCATGTCAATACCACCACCAGCTGCTCACCAATCAAGTTGCCGCCACTGGTACCTGCAAAAGAAGAAAAGACATGCATTTAGCTGCAAAAAAATAAAAGAGAATGATTGTAAAATTGGCTTTAAAAGCCAAATTTGAAAGCAGGGGGAGAGGCCTTTTTTTCGATAAGGAGAACAATAAAAATTAGTTCCAAAGCAGAAATTTGAGATCTCTTCTTTTCAATTTTTTTACAAAGCATTTTTCTATTAATATATCTATTTATTATTTCTTATATACTAATATATCTATTAGTTATTTATTTATTATTTCCTTAAATTTGAAATGTTTTAAATCATAATAAATAAAAAAGGAAGCAAAGGATCATACCTTGATCGGACGCCGGCGTTGTCACCTCCGACGGAATTCCTCCGAACTTGTCCGTGTTCGTGAGGGGATTCGATGAACAAAGGGTTTCATCATCTCGAAAAACAACAATAAAAAAAGGCATATTAAAAAAATCATGCGAAACAAATAAAAAGAAAAAATTAATACAAAAAAAAGGCATTAAAATTTCTTATTTTTCAAGGGTTTTGAATAGATTTAGCTTAGATCTAGTTTTTTATTACTAAAACTATAAAGGAAAAGAAGTTCTAAGAATAAAAATGAAGAAAACCCTAAACACGTTTAGATCTAGGTTCGATCTAGTAAAATACGAACTTAGATCCGTTGTAAAAAAGAAAAAAATATAAAAAAGGAAATCTTTACCTTTGAGCCGCCATGCAAGGCGGTGGACAGCGACAGTGAACAGCAACCGATGAGGGTGACGGCGACGGGCCAACGACCGGAGCTTGGTCGATCCCTTGGCTGCTTCAAAGAGTTTTGAGAGAGTAAGAGAGGTTTTTTTAAAATTTAACCATATTGACTGTTAAAAATTTAACCATATTGACTTGACATTTCATACGGTAATTCATGTGTGTTTCATAAAAAAAATTAAAAATACATAAAAATTATTTAAAAAATCATAATATTTTTTAAAAAAAAGATCCACGGTAGTAATGAGATATACGTGGACTGTCATGCAAGCTATTATGTTAACATTGTTAAAATTTTAAGAATTTAATCAAATTTTTCATAAAATAACAATTTGACTAAAATTAAAAAAATTTATAATCAAAATTATTAAAGAAAAATCAAAACAAAAATGAGAAGAAAGATAAACATTAAGGAGTAAAATTTTAATAATTAAATATTAATAGTGTGTGCAAATTATTAAAAACTCTTATCTGACATATAAAGAAAGTAACATTTAATTAAGTGTAACAACCTAGTGCAACAACAAGAATGCGAAAATTCTCACGGTGCAGGGATTTAGGACGGCAGCCTGTTCCATTTTTCCGATCATCACCCTCAAACCCTTCGAGGCATGACAATAATAGCTTCCAACTGTATTATGACATGTACCACCTTCTCTGCAAGGCTTCTGTGTTTTACATTGTTGAACAGTGGCTCACATGCAGCACAAAGAGAGCCATTGCAGCAAACATGCTACATGAAGATTCATGTTCATTTTGTATTTTTGATGCTGTTAATTTCATTTTAATTTGATGATGTAATTGGTCAACTTTAAGTACTAACTTATAGTGAATTATGACAGCTAGTATAGGATCATATTTTAATGATTTTGTTCCATACTTTCTACTGTACAAATCTGTTGATGTAATGCAGATATGCACCATACCCTATGGTTGCTATGAATTTTCTTTTGTATACTTGGGACTGATGAATGAAAAAGATTAAATCAGTTGTTCCAATACATTCTTGCTCTTATTTTTATCTGTTTTCTTCATACAAACGTCATTGTTTCTTCTCCAAGCTTAAAAACTTCATTATCAAGGCACTGCTTTGCTGAGCTTGTTTTTTTATTTTTACAATAATTGGCATCAGAGCCTATTTCTTAAAGGGGCCTTATACTTGTTTGTCTCGAAAATACTCATGTCTTCTTCCAATTTCTCTCCAACAGCACCACCACAATTTAATGGTGAGAACTACCACATCTGGGTAGTAAAAATGAAGACTTACCTGCAGGCATTTGACTTGTGGGAAGTTGTCAATGCTGATGTTTAACCACCTCCATTGAGAGCAACCCAACAGTAGCTCAGATCAGGCAACACTCTGATGATAGAGCCAAAGAGTACAAGGCTATGTCATGCCTTCAAAATTGTGTGACAGATGGAATCTTCACCAGGATTATGGCTTGTGAAATACCAAAGCAGGTCTGGGACAGGTTGAAGGAGGAATTTCAGGGCACTGAGAAAACAAGACAGCAGCAGCTTATCAATCTTAGGAGAGATTTTGAAAACTTGAAGATGAGTGAGTCTGAGACAGTCAAAGAATATTCAGGAAGAGTCATGGCTGTGGTTAATAGCATCAGGCTTCTTGGGGAGCAGTTCAATGAGAGCAGAATAGTAGAAAAGGTTTTAGCAACCTTACCAGAAACGTATGAAGCAAAGATCTCCTCTTTGGAAGATTCAAGAGACCTGTCAAATATCACACTAACTGAGTTAGTCAATGCCTTTTATGCTCAAGAACAAAGGAGAGCAAGCAGACAGGTAGAGCACCATGAAGGGGCATTTCAAGCCAAAGGCAAGTCTACCACAAGTTCTTCTAACTCCAAAGGGAAGAAAACTTTGATGAACAACAAAGATAAGTTCAGAAGAGAAGGAGTAAAGAAAAGTTATCCTCCATGTGCTCATTGCAAGAAGACCACTCATTCTGAAATCTACTGCTGGTATAGGCCAGATGTTCAATGCAAAAACTGTAAAAAGATGGGACATGCAGAAAAAGTGTGTAGAAATAAGGTACATCATAAGCAACAGCAATCACAGCAACCAGAAGCTAAGGCTCAGGTAGTTGAAGAAAGTGATGCTCAGGAGGAGCAAGCATTTGCAACATCCAATTCAGCAATAAAAAGAAAATTTATCAAAGGCTGGTTGTTGGACAGTGGTTGTACAAACCATATGACACCTGATGCGGCGATTTTTAAGAAGATTGATACAAGCTTCAGTTCTAGAGTGAGGATTGGGAATGGTCAATACATCAAGGCTGAAGGAAAAGGTGATGTTCTCATCAACACACCTACAGGTACTAAGCTTCTTTCAAATGTGCTTTTAGTACCTAAAATAGATAGAAACTTGTTAAGCATAGCTCAGTTGATTGAGAAGGGCTATTCTGTTATGTTCAAGGACAAAAAATGTTCCATCTGTGATCCAAGTGGATCCAAGCTGATGTCAGTCACAATGACTGATAGAAGCTTCATAGTTGACTGGAAACAGGATTCTATTATTGCTTATGCCTCTATGTTAGATGAATCAAAGTTATGGCATAAAAGAATGGGACATGTAAATTACAAGTCTTTAGCTCAACCGTCTAAGGAAGATTTGGTTGAAAATCTCACCAAAGTAGTTGAGCATCATCAAGTCTGTGATGTATGTCAGATGGGAAAGCAGGCAAGATTACCATTTCCAGCCAACAAAGCCTGGAGAGCCACTAAGAAGTTGCAGCTTGTCCACACTGATGTTTGTGGTCCAATGAAGACTGACTCTTTAAATGGAAGCAGGTATTTCATCTTGTTCATATATGATTTTTCAATATATTGTTGGATTTATTTCCTTAAACAGAAGTCAGAAGTTGGTTCAGTATTTTGGAAGTTCAAGGCAGCTGTTGAGAATCAATCAGAATGCAAGTTGAAGGCACTAAAGTCAGACAATGGGACTGAGTACACATCAGAATTGTTTCAAAAATTCTGTAATGAAAATGGAGTTGTACATCAGTTTACAAATGTCTATACACCACAACAAAATGGTGTTAGTGAAAGAAAAAACAGGACCTTATTGGATATGGCTAGGTGTCTGATGTTTGAAAGAAATTTGCCAAAGAATCTGTAGGCAGAAGAAGTTAACACTGCTGTTTATCTTCAAAATAGGCTTCTTACAAAAGCCTTAAGGAACAAAACTCCTTTTGAGGAATGGTTTGGTTTTAAGCCTTCGGTTGCACACTTGAGGATCTTTGGTTGTATTTGCTATGCATCTATTCCTGCAGTAAAGAGGGATAAGCTTGATAGAAGGGCACAACCAGCAATCTTTGTGGGATACAGTTGTGATAAGAAAGGGTACAGAATATTAGATCCTTTAACACTCAAGATCTTCGTGAGTAGAGATGTTGTATTTGATGAAGCATCAGCTTGGAACTAGAACAAGTTAGAACCTGAACAAGGTGATAAAGTGTTGGCAAACCAGAAGGCTGAAATACAAATTGATCAAGACATGAACTTAGATGATGTGCCTGTCAGAGGAACAAGACTGCTCACTGAAGTTTATGAAAGGGCAGATCTAGCAATTGCTGAGCCAATCAGTTTCAATGAGGCTTATGAACAACAGAGCTGGAAGGATGCTATGCAGGAAGAAATCAACATGATAAACAAAAACCAGACATGGGAACTAGTTGAAAGACCAGCTGACAGAAAGATCATTGGAGTAAAATGGGTCTTTAGGACTAAGCACAATGCTGATAGCTCCTTGAACAAGCTAAAGGCAAGACTAGTAGTGAAGGGTTTTAGTCAGAAGTATGGGATTAACTATTTTGAGACATTTGCACCTATGGCAAGACTTGACACAATTAGGTTCTTAATTGCTCTAGTAGCTCAAAAGCAGTGGAAGATACATCAGCTTGATGTGAAATCTGCTTGTCTCAATGGTTTTCTCAATGAGGAAATTTATGTAGAACAACCTGATGGTTTCAAAGTACTTGGTCAAGAAGCAAAAGTCTACAAGCTGAAGAAGGCTTTGTATGGTTTGAAGCAGGCACCAAGGGCCTGGTATGACAGGATTGACAGCTATCTATCAAGTCTCGATTTTGATAGGAGCATCAATGAAGCAACTTTGTATCTGAAGAAAGCTGGAGATAAAACACTTTTGATAGTCTCCCTGTATATTGATGACCTCCTTGTAACAGGAAGAAATGAGGACATGTTAACAGATTTCAAGAATAAAATGCAAGAAATGTTTGAAATGTCTGACTTGGGACAAATGTCTTATTTTCTGGGCATGGAAGTATCTCAGACACAGGAGGGTATTTTTATAAGTCAGAAAGCCTTTGCTTTCAAGATATTAAGCAAGTTCTGCATGGAGAACTGCAAGTCAGCCATCACTCCAGTTGCTATTGGTAAAAAATCTCAAGTCAAAGAACCTTTGAAAAGGTTAATGAGTCAGATTATAGAAGTTTGGTTGGTTGTTTACTTTATTTGATAGCTACCAGACCAGACATAGTTTTTGCTGTTAATCTCTTATCCAGATTCATGCATTGCTGCAACTCATCACATTTGTAAGCAGCTAAAAGAGTTCTAAGATACATCAAAGGAACTCTGAATTATGGAACCAAATTTGTTATGACTGAAGACATGAAGATGTATGGATACACTAATAGTGATTGGGCAAGATCTGAAGATGACATGAAGAGTACTTCAAGGTATTTGTTTACATTGGGATCAGCTATTTTTAGTTGGAGCTCAAAGAAGCAAATAATTGTAGCACAATCTACAGCTGAAGCTGAGTATGTAGCAGTTGCAGCAGCTGTCAGTCAAGCTATTTGGCTGAGAAAGCTTATGAAAGACCTCAACTTGCATCAAGAAAGAGCAACAGAGATTAAGTGTG
This sequence comes from Gossypioides kirkii, assembly GCA_005610355.1. Taxonomy (NCBI): domain Eukaryota; kingdom Viridiplantae; phylum Streptophyta; class Magnoliopsida; order Malvales; family Malvaceae; genus Gossypioides; species Gossypioides kirkii. The sequence continues at coordinate 7,443,026 of CP032252.1, read as the reverse complement.
ACAATCAATCTGCTGTTGCAATTGCAAAGAATCCAGTGTTTCATGGCAGAACCAAGTATTTTAAGATTAAGTTTCATTTTGTTAGAGAAGCACAACAATCCCATGAAGTCAAACTGATTCATTGCAGTTCTGAAGATCAACTAGCTGATATTTTGACTAAACCTCTTAATGCAGCAAGGTTTGAGGATTTGAGGGCAAGAATTGGTGTTTGCTGCATGCAAGCCAAAGAGGAGTATTGAACAGTGGCTCACATGCAGCACAAAGAGAGCCATTGCAGCAAACATGCTACATGAAGATTCAAGTTCATTTTGTATTTTTGATGCTGTTAATTTCATTTTAATTTTATGATGTAATTGGTTAACTTAGAGTACTAACTTATAGTGAATTATGACAGCTAGTATAGGATCATATTTTAATGTATTGTTCCATACTTTCTATTGTACAAATCTGCTGATGTAATGCAGATATGCACCATACCCTATGGTTGCTATGAATTTTCTTTTGTATACTTGGGACTGATGAATGAAAAAGATCAAATCAGTTGTTCCAATACATTCTTGCTCTCATTTTTCTCTATTTTCTTCATACAAACGCCATTGTTTCTTCTCCAAGCTTAAAAACTTCATTATCAAGGCACTACTTTGCTGAGCTTGTTTTGTTATTTTTACAACACACATTCATTATTATCTACAGTTTTTAAACATTTTAAATAAACAAGTACAGTTAGTTAATTTCTTCAAAATGAATCAACAAAGGAGGATAAGAACTTGAAATCTTTACCTTGGTAACCGTTAGAGAGGTAAGGGTTACCCTGAAAACCATCATTACACTTGCACAAATATCCAGGGCCACTTTCTGGATCTATACAAGTACTATTTTGCTGGCAAGCATAGTTGTTTGGGTCCATTTTAGCTTGTTCACAAGTTTGATGTCCGATTGTCCAATGAAGACTAAGTGAGTATTCCCTGTTACGGAAACTTGTGTTGGAAAGATCTGATTGAGAGAAGGTGTAGGCTCCATCTTCCACAAGAAATCCATAGCCGCAATGATTGAAGTTTAATATTTTGGAATGATTTCGAAGAGTATTAAAACTGAAGGAACCAGCCTGAATTCCTAAAGGAATAGCCGTCTGGTAGTAGCCAATGCCGGAGCAAGAGCCATCTATTACATCGCTCACGTTACCACAAAATGTTAAACATCCGGTTGAAAAGCTTTTTCCTATAAGAACCATGAATGTTGCGGAGAAACCATGGATATAGGCGATAGTGTCACAACCAATGGCAGTGAACTTGTTTCTGGTATGAGATATGAAGAATTTTGATTGATAGATATAGGGATTCCAATATGAAGTGGGCCCTGATGAATTATAGCAGTCATAACCTATGGAGTTGTTATATCGAATGCGCAAAGAACCATCATCCAAGGAGATGTTGAGAACTTCAACTTCTAAAGCAGCGTTGTTTAAGAAAGGTTTTGGGGGGTTAAAAGAGGTGTTACAATTAATGAAGAAGTCACTGCTGATGCAGGGACCACTGGTTTACCAAAAGGGTAGGGAATGCATATATTTCCACATTTTCTTTGGCATCCAGGTTTTGGTAGAGCTGCTACTGAAGTTGCCATAAGTGTTACCATAAGTGCAAACACAGCAAGCTCCTTAAACATACCACCAAACCCCATCACCCCTCTCTTGTTTCTTTTTCCCACTCACTGAGCTATGTAAATATAGAATATCTTATGGGTAAGAATAGGGTGAATGTACAAAGAAATCCATAGCTACAAGCATTGAACCTCAACACCCTGGAATGCCAGAGCTACTAAAATCGAATAAAAAAAACTGCTTTCCTCTAAGGATAGCCGTCTGGTAGCAGCCAATGCCAGAGCAAGACCTATTTATCACATCGCTCATGTTACCACAAAAGGTTAAACATCCGGTTGAAAAGCTTTTTCCTGTAACAGCGATGGGTGAAGAAACAGGAGGTGTGCCTGGTGCGGAGTAACCATCGATGTAAGCGATAGTGTCATAACCAATGGCAGTGAATCTGGTATGAGACATGAATAATTTTGGATGATAGATGTAGGGATTCAAATATGAAGTGTGCCCTGATGATTTATAACAGTCATAATCTATGGAGACTTTATATCGAATGCGCAAAGCACCATCATCCAGGGAGATGTTGAGAACTTCTAATTCTAAACGAGGGTCAGGGTGGCTTAAGAAAGCTTTTGGAGGGTTAAAAGAGGTTCTACAATTGATGAAGAAGTCGCTGCTGATGTAGCAACCACTAGCTGTACCAAAAGGGTAGGGAATGCTTATATTTCCACATTTGCTTTGGCGTCCAGGTTCCGGTAGAGCTGCTACTGAAGTTGCCATAAGTGTTACCATAACTGCAAATACAGCAAGCTCCTTAAACATACTACCAAACCCCATCATCCCTCTCTCGTTTTTTCTTTTTTCTCACTCACTGGGCTATGTACATATAGAATATGTTATAGGATGAATGTTTGAAGAATCAACGCCATTTTTACGGACAAGTTGTAGTGGCGACATGATCCATTATTACCCCTCCATTACCTTTAAAACCTTTCCACTTTCTTTTTCGATTTACAAACTTTTCTTCATTTTCATAAAAGAAAAATAAAACTTCCCGCAAATTAAATTTACGTTCCGATGAATAAACAATGCTCAAATAATTATTTTTAATATTCACCTAAGTATTAGAAAATTATTTTTTAAAATAGTTTAAAAGTAATTTTTAGGTTTTTCAGGTATTCTAAGACCTATATATATCAAATATGATAAGGAGAGAGTAAGTTGTCATAGAATATTCAAGGAAACAACTCAAAAAAAAAATCATTGAAGTCGACTCTGAAGCAGATTTTCATCAAGATTGAATATCTCCTTTTGATTTCTTTGAAGTTTATTATGAGTTTCTTGATTTCTTTTGGATGTTCTTATTTGTGATTATGAAATAACTTTCTAAATACTTAGGGGAGATGAATCCTATGATGAATTCAGTCTTTTGATTTTTATTTTACGCAATAAATACTTGGACCTTGTTCTAAATTATGTATGCTTAATCCTTGGTTTAATATTTTTAGGCTATTAGTCCATGTTTGATGTGCTTAAATAGAGGAGGAAAAGTCCATGTTTAAGAGTATATCTAGTATAATTGAGCGAAGTTACATGCAATCCTAGAAATAGGATGACATAAATCTATCGAGTTAGAGTCAAATCTAATAGGGGATTCGAAGATCGAGTTACTGTGATAATAGGGGTTTTAATTAGAAAGAAATTTTAATTAATCAACCTAGAGTCAGTTGCTCTTACTTTCGAAAGAGATATTAACATAATTTAGGGATTTCTATGGATCAAGATACTAAGTGAAAAAATTATTTAATTCAAATTGGTAATAACAAATGAAATCTAGGTGGATTCTTTCATGGGTATTGTTTCACTTCTTGGTTGTTAATCATTAGCTTTCTTGATTTGCTCTTTGTTGTGTTCTTTAGTTAATCAATTTAGTTAATTTTAGTTCTAATCAATCTCTCTAATTTATCAGTTAAATAATAGAAAGACAGTAATTACTAGTACTTTTAGTCCTCGTGAGAATGATATTTGTGCTCACCGTAGCTATACTATTAATTGATAGGTGCACTTGTCTTAATCATATTTTTAATTAATTTACAACTGCATCAAGTTTTTACTTGTCTCCTATTTCTTTTCTTTTTATTTTCAACAAGAGTCACTTTAGAACAAATAATAATTTATTTAAAAATAAAACAAGAAATGGGCAGTCGCCTAATGGTCAACTTGCCACTCTCTCCCCTAGCATAACTAGGTTTGAGCCATGCCATTCCCCCCAAAACTTATGCTTTCTTTTTCAAATCCAAATAGAAGTTAACTTTCTATTCCCCTATTTCTTTTCCTTTTCTTTTTACATTCTCTTCCTTGTAAATAATTTTTCTTCATTGCTATGAATTATTATTTTGCCCCTTCACAAGGTCATGTTCCCCCTAAAACCTTAGGAAATTTGATTCTCACACGATGTAGGACCCTCCACACTGTCTGGCACACGGTCGTGTCTCCCCTGCACCTTGATTTTGCAATTTTCACATGACCTCAATTAATTACACGATCTAGCCACATGGTCGTGTAACCCTCCACATGATCCAGGGCTTTTTACACAGTCATGAGTCCCTTGTTTTCAGATTTTTAGTTCTTGCCCAAAATTTAATAATTTGTGCAATTTAGTCCCCAAATGATTCTCAGTTTGTTTTTAGTATTTTATTTTATTTAAATGTGTCCCTGATAAAATGATTAATGTTAGAATCCATGGTCTAAATGATTGAAATATTATTATATACATGATATGTGAACAATATATGTATCTATTATATCTGAATTTGTGAATGTACATACAACATACCTTATGAAACCATTAACTTGAAACCATGATAAGTATGCCATATGTTTCTGTAATGATTAGTTAGGGGGCATTTTACTGATGCCATATCGGTCTAATATAAGCATATCATTCCCTTTCGTTTTGATCTGTTATAAGTATGTTATTGCATTGCATGGGGCGGGATGCTTGAAAAAGAGGATGTTCTGGCAGATTATTAATCTACAACTCTGGTGGGTTATCCACATGCATTTGGAAACTTTCATATGCAATTATGTTGTGTACTCACATCCATCTAGCAGCGTATTAACCTGCAACACTGGTGGCTCGCCCACCCATTATTTGGCAGCTCTTATTTACAAATATGTTGTGTACTCACAACCACATGGCAGCATATTAACCTGTAATTTTTGTGTTTTATCCACACCCCGATGTGTAGGGATGGACGAGTTTTGGGGAACTCTTACTTTGGTGTGTAGCAGTGGGGTAAGATCTTTTCTGTTAATTTTGAAACTGTGTTACATTCACAAAGTATGTGCAAGTAATTCTTAGATGATATATGTTTATGTGTGTGTGTGTGTGTGATGCTGCTCTGTTAGTTCGACAATATGAATCTGCTATTGCAAATTATTATATGTGATGTAATATTGTACACTAATTGGTTGCACTGGTTATACTGTGATGGAACTCACACTGAGCTTCATAACTCACTCCTTTTTTATTTTCCATCTTTTCAGATAACTCACCAGGTTAAGACACGAGCACGATATCCGAAGGGCCTCAGCTCAATTTTGTTTAATATTTTAGATAAATTATTTGATATTGTATTATTATTCAGAGTTTGTCTTATCTTATTTTGAACTGTGGCATGAGACTTCAAGTTTGATGTTTTTAGTTTACTTACAAGACAATTAATTTATTTAAGATTTAATATATTTAATTATTAAGTAGTTATGCATGAACCTTGGTTTTCATTAAAAACGTAAGTAAATACCACTTTTTCCTTTACTAAATTATAATTAGAATTTGAGTATTAAATTGAGGTTTTCAAAAGTAAACACAATATATAGAATAGTTTCTTTAAATTAATTACTGGGAAAGTTTTTCTGTAAATATTTGAAGTTTTCTTTTCAAAATAAACAAATGTTTTAAAATGATTGTTTTCAACACTATGATAGCTCACTTGGTCACTTCAGTGGATAATGTAATATTTTGAATTCAGATCTAACGTTTAGGTTGTGTTAAGAAAATTACAAAAACCTAAAATTAAATCGCTAATTGAGAATATGCAAGAGCTGTACTTGAATTCAAATTACGTGCTTTCATTTATTTGTTTAATAAAATAAATAAATTCTATTTTTATATATTAATTTTAAATTCAACCATTTATATTTTAAATTTAAATTTGAATTGAATTTTTTTGCATTATTGATTAAAAATGGGGTTAATTATAATCACTTTAAAATTAGATTGTTTGTATTTCGATCATCCAAATTTTTTTTTGTTAATTTGGTCATCGTCATTAAAGAAATTGATCACTCAAACATTAAATTTATTTTATTTTTTCCTTATTTTTTTATCTCTTCTCTTTTTCTTCATCTTCTTCCTTCTAACTTAAAAATTCTATCCACTGCCTTTCTTAAAGATGTCATTGTTTTTGTTGAATTAAGACTCCTATTTCAAGTCAAATTTGAGAAATAATCTTTCAGTTAAACTCTGTTTATTTGTTTCAATTAAACTCTGTTTAGTTGTTTGAGTCAAATTCTTATTAGTCTAGATTAGAGTTTAGTTGTTTGAGTCAAATTCTTATTAGTCTAGATTATTTTATTATTATTTGACTAAAGAATTTAACCTATAAATAGGATCTTTTACAACCTTAGAAAATATACCCATTTAGACTTACCCATCATAGTTTAGAACTCCTAACACTTTTGAAAAATTTAGTGTTTACGTTTTGAGGGTTCTTTATTTTCGAGTTTTTGGGGTTTAGTTTTTATCTCCATCTTTTGTACTCTTCTTCTTTGCCATTATAGTAAAATTATCTTTGCTTGTGGTTTTTTATCCTCTTCGGAGGAGTTTTTCCATGTTAAATTTGTGTGTTCAATTTCTCAATTTCTTTCGCTATTTTTAACTTGTTCGTTACTTACTCGGGTCGATCCCCAACAAGTGGTATCAGAACTAGTTCATTTTTTGCAGATTAGCCCATTCAGAGATGGCAACAACAAGGTTCGATATTGAGAAGTTTGATGGTGACACAAAATTTAATTTGTGGCAAGTTCGGATAATGGCAATTCTAGCTCAGACCGGTTTGAAAGAGGTCGTTATCGGGAAAAAGCCCAATAATCTAGATCAGTCAAAATGGGAAGAGCTTGATGAAAAGGCCTTGTCTGCAATCTAGTTGTGCGTAGCGAATAGTGTATTGCAAGAGGTATTGATGGAGAAGACCTCATCCGTCTTATGAAAAAGGCTAGAAACTCTTTATGCGACTAAGTCTCTGGCTAACCGTCTAGTGCTGAAACAACGTCTATTTATGTTTCGCATGAACGAAGGTGAGCTTCTTAGAGATCACATCAGTCAATTTATTAGTCTTTTGAATGATTTAAATAATGTTGAGGTTCAGATTGACGATGAGGATCAGGCTATGCTATTGTTGTGCTCTTTACCCGCTTCATACAAATTTTTTAGGGAGACCTTGATTTATGGTAGAGATAAACTCTCGTTTGAGGATGTGAAGGGTCATTTGTTGAGCAAAGACAAACTCGAAAATGAGTTTGGTTCAGATAGCAAGGCAGATAAGAAAGCTTCTGTTTTGGTAGCATCAAAGAAGCGAGATAAAATGTGTCGCTATTGTAAAAAATTAGGTCATGTCAAAGCAGATTGTTACAAACTGTGAAATAAAAGGGCTGCTAAGAGTAACGAGGAAGATTTAGCTGGTGCTAATTCGGCTGATGAAAGTGGTGATGATTTCTTGTTAGTGTCAACGAGTGAAAGCTTCGAGGTTACGTCCGAGTGGATCCTAGATTCAAGATGTTCTTTCTACATGTGTCCCAACAGAGAATGGTTCTCCACATACAGTTCAATTGAAGGTGGAGTTGTGCACATGGGAAACGATTCATTCAGTAAGGTAATCGGTATTGGTACTGTTAAAATTAGGATGCACGATGGTACGTTTAGGACACTATCAGATGTCAGGTATATACCTGATTTACGAAAGAATCTCATTTCCTTTAGTATTTTAGACTCAAAAGGTTGTAAAATTAATATTGAGTAGAGCGACATTAAGGTATCTTGTGGGGCTCTCATTTTGTTAAAAGGTAAAAAGATGGACAGTCTTTATATTCTGGAAGGTTTTACAGTGATCGGTGAAATCAGACATCCCTCGTCCTTTACGGAGTTGAAGTCAACTCATTTGGAGCGGGAGGCAACTTGGTCATAGGAGGAAAAAGTGTATGACTGTTTCGTTGAAGAGAGGTTCTCTTTTGGATGCAGGTTTTGAAAAGTTAGGGCACTGTGTTCGTGAAAATCAGATCTCGGTTAGTTTTGATTCGACAGTGCACAAGTCGAAGGCTAGAAGACTTTCAGCTCTTAAGCACAGATTCGACTCAGTTAATTCCCTGCATAGTTTAAGATAGGCCCGTGACGGGCTTTGGCAAAGATGGCATTATGAAATATGAGTTAAGGTGGAGATTTGTTGAATTATGACTCCTATTTCAAGTCAAATTTGAGAAATAATCTTTCAGTTAAATTTTATTTATTTGTTTCAATTAAACTCTGTTTATTTGTTTCAATTAAACTCTGTTTAGTTGTTTGAGTCAAATTCTTATTAGTCTAGATTATTTTATTATTATTTGACTTAAGAATTTAGCCTATAAATAGGATTTTTTACAACCTTAGAAAATACACTCATTTAGACTTACCCATCATAGTTTAGAACTCCTAATACTTTTGGAGAATTTAGTGTTTACGTTTTAAGGGTTCTTTATTTTCGAGTTTTTGGGGTTTAGCTTTTATCTCCATCTTTTGTACTATTCGTTCTTTGCCATTATAGTAAAATTATCTTCCCCCATGGTTTTTTATCCTCTTCGGAGGGGCTTTTTCACGTTAAATTTGTGTGTTCAATTTCTCAATTTTTTTCGCTATTTTTAACTTATTCGTTGCTTAATCGGGTCGATCCCCAACAGTTTTCATTGAACTACCGCCAACAAACTCAAAAGTAAAAAGACATCTCAAAATCAATCCATAACACTAATGGGATTAGGAGATCGAAGCACAAAAATTCTAAAGCTTTGGGAGTGACCTCACAATTTTTGAGCTTTTTTAAAAATCTAATCTTATAGATCTAAAAAGGAGGCTTTAGACTTCACTTTGGTGGTTTTGGATCGGCAATCTAATGTCAAAAAGGAGGTTGAATAATAAATACTTAAATCATAACAGAACAATTCTTCCTTTTTTTTATATTTTTAAAATTTAAATGCATTTTTAAATTATGTATATATATAATTTTCTTATTTTTTAAATAATTTTATATTTTTACAATTTTTTTAAAGTTTATATTTGAAAAAATATCTAAAACTTGTAAAAAAAACACTATGTGGCATTTTTAATTGGCTAACAAAACCACCAGATAATTTAAAGTGAGAAAACTAGTTTGCTTTTAGAATCAAATTGTGAATTAAGCTTTTCTTTTAATAATTTTATATTTTTTTATAATTTCAAAAAACAATAATTTTAAAATAAATTCTCAGTTTTTAGAAAAATCCAAAGACCAGCATTATAAACGAATCCAAAACATGCGCCTTAAAACCAAAAATGAAAAAAGCCAACTGGTTATGAATTTCTTTTGACAATGCCGGTAATTCCTCGCATTTAATGTTGTTGAGTATTTTGTTCTTGCTTGAACCTCATGTTCAGTTGGACTATTTGAGCAAATGAAATTGATGCAGGAGCGAATGGCCCAACAAAACGTGAAGTTCGAACAACAACAAAACACTCAACAATTTGGTGCGGGGTGAGCGTGGATAGACTTCCAATCGTCAGATTTTCTTTCAGTTTGTGATAACCAGAATGGTTCACCCAAATGAAAATTTTTCGTCAACTTTTCATCAGGATAAGCTCGAGCTTCGGGTACAGGTGGTCAACCCACTGAGACAAATCTGTTTGCCGGTTGGTTTGTTGACCGGCTCAGGAGCTTCAAACTCCTTTAACCTAAATTTTCCTTCTGGCCAGGGGCTACCGCTCTCTTCTGGTTAAGAAGCATCGCTGCAACAATTTTTTGCTCTTCAAGAGCAAATGAAGTTGATGAAGGAGAAAATAGTCCAACAGAACGTGAGGTTCGAGCAACAACAAAACACTCAACAAATCTCCAATAATTAACTTTCTTTTTTTTTTATAAAATGAATATGATAAGCAGGAAACTAGGGAAAGTTTTAGATTAAATAAGTAAACCGAGTCTGTCATAAATGTATCAAAAAATGGCTTCATAAAATTCTCTGAGCATGGCTTCCGTTAACCAAACCATCGAGCGATTGATCCCTTCTGGAGTAAGGCATTCACATAGCAAATCATCTGAACCAAACCTTTGTCAAAGTTTATTCCCGTAACAGAACATAAATAGATACTTCATATTCAGCAGAAAAAACAACAAATTCGTCACAAATCCTAAAAACTGAATATGTTCGAAGTACTACAATTATTCATAACTGATCACCAGAGGTGGTGTGGGAGACAGTTGAGTTGTCTGTGACAGTGGTTTTTCTTGAACCTTCAATTTCATGGAGAAATTATGGTCAGAGTCACCACCAGGACAGGAACAGAGTAGAGCTTTAGAGATCTTGTAATGAGTTGGATTCCAACATAAGTGGCTGAACATCTGATTTCGATGTAGATGTTATGCTGCAATTTGGATAATGCTCTGTTGAGAATGAAGTGAAATCCCAACTCTCAGTCGATTTTCTTACAACGACCTCAGCTTGTTTAAGCTCATCAATGGGGATGCAGTCACCTTGTCGAGTTCTAAGCCTCTCGAGTTCCATGGCCACTTCTTTCATTGTTGGTCTATATCTCCCATCTAAGTTCAAGCATCTTTTCGCAAGTTGAGCAACTGCTACTATTTCATCCTTTTGACCGTCCTTCCCAATTTCAGCATCAACAATATCCAGCAGCTGGTTTTCTTCCATGGACGACGTAAAATACGAGACTAAGCCTCTCTTTTCTTGCGATCCAAACGTGGAGACCGCCTTTTTACCCGTTAAGAGCTCAACAATAACCACTCCGAAACTATAAACATCACTCTTTTCAGTAAATTGACTTGACTGGAAATATTCAGGATCTAAGTACCCAAAAGTCCCAAGCACTTGAGTGGTCAAGTGAGTTTGGTCAATGCTGATTGATCTAGATGTTCCGAAGTCTGATACTTTTGCTCGGAACTTTTCATCTAGTAGGATGTTACTAGACTTGATATCTCGGTGATAAATGGCGATGGATGCAGATGAGTGCAAGTAAGAAATCGCACTCGCAACTTCCGCTGCAATGCGTAATCGTATATCCCAAGACCTCGGGTACTCTTCATTTTGGTCATGGATGAGATGGGAAAGGGTTCCATTAGGGATGAACTCATAAACAAGGAGGGGCACTTCGGTCTCCAAGCAACAGCCTAATAACTTGACAATATTTCTGTGATCAATTTGGGAAAGAATAAAGATCTCGTTGATAAATTGTTCAAGATACCCTTTGTTTACAGTCTTGGACTTCTTTACTGCAACAATGCTCCCATCAGGCAACATTCCTTTATAAACCGTGCCTTGGCCACCACAACCCAAGATTCTGCTCTCATTGAATTGATCAGTAGCTATTTCCAACTCTTTGGAACTGAAGAGTTTAGCATTATCCAGACCACCTTCAGTTGAAGACATCTTTTTCTGAAACAATAGTCCACCATTTCTTTCAAAGAGTTTTTGTTTGAGTTTCATGCGCTTTCTTCTCTGCAGTATCTTATAAAGCCACCATACCCCGACCATTAGAAACAAGAGCCCTATACTTAGGCCAATACCTGCATGAGATCCAAATAAATATGCCAATTTAGATGGGCATATGTTTTGCCACACGAATCATGATGTTGCATTAATTTCTCAATTTTTGAAAAATGGATGAATAAAATTCTGAATTATCTACAAGTCACTATTTGATTCTTAGCAAATGATGGGAATGTTGTTCAATCCGAAATGGAAATGACAACCTATTGGGCAAGTAAAGTTGATATCATTAGTCAACGTAATCTTAATAATAAGAAAAAACTAAAACAAACATACAATACAACAAGAATATATAAATATCTCTTTTATCTAATACGAAACATATATTAATATTAAAATGAATATAAATATTTACAATAGTAAACCATTGTTAATATTTTCAATATTTATTTATACAAATTATATTTTTATACATTTATAAAACTTGAAATAGCTTTCAAGAATATCAAGATGGCATTGTTTATGATAAAATCGTAAAACTAAAATCAATATTTCAGTGTAACTTTTTCTTCTAAAATAATTCATCTAATAGTACAAGTTTTGAATTCATCTAATATAAAAACGAATATGCATCATACTATATTTTTTTTACTTCAATTAATGCAATTTATGATTTATATAAAAAAAATTCAAAAAAATAATTTATATAAAAAGTAAACTACACCATTAGTCACACTAAATAGGGGTAGTTCTTATTTTGGTCACCTCAATTTTTTTATTAATTTGATAACCCAAAACAGAAATCGATCAAATTGGTTATTCAACCGTTAAATGGTAAAGGAATATCAACGGTACACTTGTATGAAAAAAATTTGGGTGACTGATTGACAATTTACCCTAATTTTAGAGTAACTAAAAAGGAAATGCACCGTTACTCTTCCGTTACCATTTATCAATGGAGTGACCAATTAGATCAATTTCTATTTTGAGTGACCAAATTAAACAAATAAATTGGGGTGACCAAAATAGAAATGAGCCATATTTAGAGTGTAATAGAGTAGTTTATCCATATAAAAATATATTGGTTTAAAGTTAAGAAAATTAATTTGCATAAAGATTACAAGTTTTTTTACATAATGATAAATTTAATCTATGATATTTACGTATTTTGTCAATTTGATCCTATTTCTTCTTTTTATCTTTTTGACCTTTAACCTTTAAAATTTGGTCAAAATTATGTTTCTTGGACGGAATAATTGACTGTTAAAAATTTAATCATATTGACTTGACATTTCATACGGTAACTCATGTGTGTTTCATAAAAAAAATTAAAAATACATAAAAAAAATTTAAAAAAATCATAATATTTAAAAAAAAAAAGATCCACGTTAGTAATAAGATATATGTGGACTGCCATGCAAACTATTATGTTAATATTGTTAAAATTTTAAGAATTTAATCAAAATTTTAACAAAAATAACAATTTGACTAAAATTAAAAAAAATTAATAATCAAAATGATTAAAGAAAAATCAAAACTAAAGTGAGAAGAAAGATAAACATTAAGGAGTGAAATTGTAATAATTAAATATTAATAGCGTATGCGAATTATATCAAACTCACTCTGAGTACTATATGATTATTAAAAACTCTTATCTGACATATAAAGAAAGTAACATTTAATTAAGTGTACCAACCTAGTGCAACAACAAGAATGCGAAAATTCTCACGGTGCGACAGCAGGGATTTAGGACGGCAGCCTGTTCCAATTTTCCGACCATCACCCTCAAACCCTTCAGGGCATGAACAATAATAGCTTCCAACTGTATTATTACATTTTGCACCTTCATTGCAAGGCTTCAGTGTTTCACATTCATTAATATCTACAGTTTTTGAACATTTTAAATAAACAAAAAAAATAAAAAAGTAGAGTTAGCTAATTTCTTCAAAATGAATCAGCAATGGAGAAGAACTTGAAATCTTTACCTTCGCAACCATTGGAGAGGTATGGGTTACCCTGAAATCCTTGATTACACTTGCACCTATATCCAGGGCCAGTTTCTGCATCATATCCAGCTGCAGCTTCTGCATAGGGTTTTGGACGCCTATATCCAGCGCCAGTTTCTGGATCTATACAAAAACTATTTTGCTTGCAAGCATAATTTGGGTCCTTTTTAGCTTGTTCACAAGTTTGATTCCCGATTGTCCAATCAAGAATAAGTGGGTATTTCCTGTTGCGGAAACTTGTGTTGGAAAGATCTGATGTAGAGAAGTTATAGGCTCCATCTTCCACAAGAAATCCATAGCTGCAAGGATTGAACCTCAACACCCTGGAATGATTCTCAGAGCTACTAAAATCGAATAAAAAAAACTGCTTTCCTCTAGGGATAGCCGTCTGGCAGCAGCCAATGCCGGTGCAAGACCCATTTATCACATCACTCATGTTACCACAAAAGGTTAAACATCCGGTTGAAAAGCTTTTTCCTGTAACAGCGATGGATGTAGAAACAGGAGGTGTGCCTGGTGCTAAGTAACCATCGATGTAGGCGATAGTGTCACAGCCAATGGCAGTGAACTTGTTTCTGGTATGAGACATGAAGAATTTTGGATGATAGATGTAGGGATTCAAATATGAAGTGCGCCCTGATGATTTATAACAGTCATAACCTATGGAGACTTTATATCGAATGCGCAAAGCACCATCATCCAGGAAGATGTTGAGAACTTCTAATTCTAAACGAGGGTCAGGGTGGCTTAAGAAAGCTTTTGGAGGGTTAAAAGAGGTGCTACAATTAATGAAGAAGTCGCTGCTGATGTAGCAACCACTGGCTGTACCAAAAGGGTAAGGAATGCTTATATTTCCGCATTTGCTTTGGCATCCAGGTTCTGGTAGAGCTGCTACTGAAGTTGCCATAAGTGTTACCATAACTGCAAACACAGCAAGTTCCTTAAACATACTACCAAACCCCATCACCCCTCTCTCGTTTTTTCTCTTTTCTCACTCACTGGGCTATGTACATATAGAATATGTTATAGGATGAATGTTTGAAGATTCAACGCCATTTTTATAGACAAGTTGTAGCGGCCACATGATCCATTATTACCCCTCCATTGCCTTTAAAACCTTTCCACTTTCTTTTTCGATTTACAAACTTTTCTTCATTTTCATAAAAGACAAATAAACCTTCCCGCAAATTAAATTCACGTTCCGATGGATAAACAATGCTCAAATAATTATTTTTTAATAAGTGGTGACAAGTTGACTCTGCTCCAAGTCTTAGTCCTCAGTGTTTTTCTTTTTCCTTTTTCTTTTGCTTTATTGCTTTATTATCTCATAATAATTACAGTCATTTTTTTAAGTAAACATATACAGTCAAAAGCGAAACAACTCAAACACTAATGTATATTAAAAAGATTGGAGTGCACCAAAAGTAACTCCCTAACAGACGATGGAGGTTTATCCAACAAGATCAATTACGTCAATACAGGATTAACAATTTTCGTCAAATAATTCTTTACAGTGTTTTAATCTCGAGGAATAACTGCAAGGTTGGAAAGTCTCGACTCGAATTAATATTTTCATTCTAAATATTTTAGACTTATTATTATAATTTCTGTCATGTGGAACTATATTATTTTATTTGAATTGTGGCATGAAACTTAAGTTTTGGGTTTATTTGGCATGTATGACATTTAATTTAATTTTACGATATTGAAACTTGGATTTTGAATTAATAAATTAGAATTATGTTAAATATCACTTTTTCGCTGTATTGTAATGTAAATGAGGTTTCAGAAACATATAAAATTGGTAATCAATTTTTGCAAAGTAATCAATAAAATCAATCGATTTTTGAAAGAAATTGTACCTTTCAGAAATTTACTAAGTTTCTCTACTAAAATAAGTAAATGTTTTAAAAAAAATTATTTTATAAACTTCGATAATTCTGTTAGACCATTTCGATGACTAATGTAATTTTTCGAATTTGATCATAATATTTAAGTTGAGTTTGAAAAATTACAATATTAATATAAATTAACTTGTTGAAACCTTACTATGTTTATTTCGCACATAATTAATTATTGAATTTAGCAGTAGTGTTTTTCTATGTTTGTTTATTTGAACTATTTCCTTACTATGTTCTTAGACTTTTGACGAGTTGCTCATTTAAAAGAAAATGGTAAAATAACATTTAGTTCATTAACTTAATAATTTCTTTTAACTTTAACTTTACCTTTATACTTTTTTTTTGTTTACATTAATTTTTAAATTTGGATTCCTTTAAACAGTCTAATCTATTTTAATATTGTTAGTGCCATATCATCATCACCTGCTCATCTTTGAAAAATTATATATGAAATCTAAAAAATTCAAAAATGTATATCCAAAATAAATCTAGAAAATTAACATTTAAGTTCAATTAAATCCGGAGATCAATTTGTTCAAATTTATTCTAAACAATTAGACATCATTTTCTTTAGATTTAATTCACAATTTGACCTTTGAAATATATTTGTTTTTACTTTGGTATTTAATTTTTTGTCTCAATTTAGTAATTAAAATATTATTCTGATATGATTTTTTGTCGAATTTTTGGACAGGCGTTAAAAAAAATTTCATGGTTGTGTTACTCAATGAAAATTGTCACATGATGTTTTTTTTTATGTTTTACAAAAAAAACGTCACGTGGTTGTGTTACTCAATGAAAAATAATGTTTACTACGGAATTTTGAAGCATATTATTTATGGGTAAAATTGGAGTTTTTAATTAATAAATTTTATTATTATATTCTACTCCCTGAGACCTTTAAAATGATATATAATATGCTCAAAATGGTTAAGTAATGCATGAGAAATTAAAGCTCAAAGTAAGCTACATAAAAATGATTGTAGAGAAAAAATTCTACTTAAAACCTCATATCTCACATAGTTAAAAGTGTGATATATGGGAAGGGTTTATAAGTTAAAAACAACATGTTAGTTAGTAAATGACTAAATTAAAGCTCTCCCTCAAGAGGGTGTTGATCAAATTAAAAAGGGTTAATGATGCACCCACACGACGTGGGTGATGCGAAATATCCGGATTGGTCGAGCTTTATTGGGCCAAAGGCAGTTACATAGATTTATTTGTTTTAATTTTTTTTTTTTGTAGCTCACCATATTAGTAACCTACAAAACATTATGTTCGTAACTCTCCTCATAATGTTTTGTAACTCTATTCATTATCTTTGTTTTAAATTTCATGTAACTGTTTTATGAAATTTCACTATAAATAGCTCTTTCTTCTTTTCATTTTAACATATCAAGTGAAGAACAACCACTTTTGCTCTCTCTCAAAATTTATTCATATTTTCTCTCAAAATTTTAGTTCTGGTTTTTGTGATAGAGGAGTTTTGATTAGCATTCGCCTGTTACAAAAGTTGTGCTACTTTTGGTAACTGATCGTTGTATCCTGGGAAATAGATCCAAAAATTCTTTAGCACCGAGGAGAGAGCAAATCTGTCTTAAGGAGACTGTTTATACAGGCCTCAACGGATTTCTATTTACAATTCATCTACAAATACTACGTAAAGTATATTTGTCATTTATTTTTTAATTTGTTATTAAATTTAAATTATATTTATCTTTTTTATATACTACCTTTTGTCTAACAATCTTAAAACAGATCCCTACAAATCAAATGCGAGAACGTACGGATAATTGAATAACAATTTGGAAGTGCATGTCTAGAATTGGTTTCTTGAAAGACTTGTATTTAAGCGTGTCTAGTGCATCACCTCTCTTTAAAAGTAACCTACCTGGTGCATTGTTCATTATTGTGTTTTACCTCTCTTTCAAAGTAACCTACCTAGTGCACTGTTCATTATTATGTTTTCTATTAGTCTGTCTGAATTTTTGTTTTGGGTTTTTAGTTTTACTAAATTCCTGCCGTTTAACAAAAGTGGTGTTTCTGTTTCTGATTTTTAGTTTCTAACTAATTCCTCACATTTAACAGATTCATAAATTTACTAATATTGGTTTTGTTTCTGAATTCCAGACTGGAAAAATGTTTGAAACATCAAAGAATTCAACCAGTCCTCAGTTTGGTGCTGCTATTGTCCCTGCTCAAGCTCAAAGTCAGAGTCAAACGTTGTCGGTGGCTATGAGCCATAATGAAAAACCTGCAAAATTCACTAAGGAGAATTTCAAAACGTGGCAGCAAAAGATGTTGTTTTATTTGACCATGTTAAATCTGGCCAAATTTTTAAAGGATGATCCTCCTACTGTGAAAGAGGATGAGGTAGATTCTGCTATCGCCTTTAAAGCTGTTGAAGCTTGGAAGCACTCTGATTTTTCATGTCGCAATTATATTCTGAACGGTTTGACTGATACACTCTATGAAGTGTATAGTGTGAAAAAGACAACTAAAGAACAATGGGAGTCATTGGATCATAAATACAAACTGAAGATGCTGGAGCTAAGAAATTTTTAGTTGCCAAATTCTTAAATTTTATAATGATTGATTCTAAAGTTATTGTGAATTAGGTACAGGAATTTCAACTGATCATTCACGGTATTCGTGCTGAATGATGGTTATAGTGATTCCTTTCAGGTGGTAACCATAATTGAAAAGCTATCCCCTGCTTGGAATGACTTCAAGAACTATCTGAGGCATAAAAGAAAGGAAATGACAATGGAAGATTTAGTTGTCAGACTTCAGATTGAAGAAGACAATATAAGTGCATCCAAAAAGCTCAACAAAACAGCTAATCTTAATGTAGCTAAGGCAAATGTGACAGAAGTCAAGAAAAAGAAACAATCTCAGACTGGGTCTAAATTGGGACCAAAAAGAGGTGTTTCCAAGAAGCCCAAATTCCAAGGGAAATGCTTCAATTGTAATAAGATGGGAGGAGGTGTTTCCAAGAAGCCCAAATTCCAAGGGAAATGCTTCAATTGTAATAAGATGGAACACAAGTCATCTGACTATAAGCTTTCAAAAAGAGTTAGAACCAACGAAGCTAATGTTGTGGACGATATTTCGAAAGAAATGTCTGATATAGACTTGTGTGCCTGATATAGGTTTTATGTGGGAAGGGGATATGTAATCTCTATAAAAGCAATGATAAGGAATAAAAATGTCACTTCTTTCATTTATATATTTGATTTATTTTATTTATGACATGGCATACTCGTTCTTGTTAATTAAATACTTTATGAAGATTCATTAACTTAGAGCAAAATCACATTAATTATATTATAAATGTGAAACATGTGTTGGAGAAAATTAACGAGGTCTTCATTTCAAACAATTGAAAGAAACACAAAATCACTTGATCATAGCAATGCTTGTGACTTAAGATTTGTTCAAACGAGAAGAAAGAATAAAAACTGTGTTACCTTCATTAATGAAAGCACAAAACATTGCTACGTGTATTTGCTAAAGAGCAAAAACAAAGCTTTTCTTTATAAGCAAGAAGTTGACAAGTGATTGTGGTGAATCATTTGACGACACCACCATATTTTCCTTAAATCAAATGGAGTAGCCGAACGGATAAATCTAACTCTAAAGGAAATGATGAACTCATTGCTAGGAAACTTTGAGTTATTACAGAACATGTGGGGGGAAGTTGTTCTATTAGCTAATTACCTCTTAAATAAGGTTCCACATAAGGAAAGAGACAAGACAACCACTTGGAAATGTGGGGGGTGTCCTAGAACCACTTGAAAATGTGGAGGTGTCTTGTTAATGTAATGGTAAGTTGAGACATATGCGTCATCGACATAATACCATTAGGCAACTGATCTGAAATAGAGTTATCTCTATTGATTTTGTAAAATCAAAAGATAACATTACGGATCCGCTAACCAAAGAATTAAATAAAGATCAGGTTGATAAAACATCGAAAAGAATGGGATTGAGGCCCATGAACATTTAAAGGCGCTATGTAAAGGAAAATCCGACCTAGTTGACTGGAGATCCCAAGATCTAAGTTCAAAGAAACAACTTATTTGCATAGACCTTGTAAGGTCACTATGGGAATTATTACTCTAAGTTCATTTCTATGATAATAACAGTGATTAAAAATGTGGAAAACGTTAAGCAAATGCTTTTAATGACCATTGTAAGTTTCGATGAACCGAACAACATAAGTCACCTATGTGATAGTGAAATGGGATCGCTTCAAGGAGACTCTTAGGGTATAGTTCTCTAAAACTCTTGCAGAACCAAGAGATGTTCACAGCCAAATGAACATACCCATAAGAATTAAAAACCTTTCCCAGGAGGTATTTGAGTGAGGTATATCATCGTTTACCCAAAGGTAGAACAGTTCAAGGACATCGTGTCTACTGGTCAGCCAATAAAGTAAATATACTTTCACAAGGGAAGGTTTAAGGGTTGATGCCTACCTATCCTATGCAGATATCTAAGATAAACTCCATCACCACTCCGTGTCATTGAATTTCATTGATCTTTCAATTTCATTCATGTGGGGGATTGTTGGAAAATAATGTTTACTAGGGAACTTTGAGACATATTGTCGAAACCACCTTGAAAACGAAGGTTTCAGAAAATATTTTAAGTTTTGGAAAATGGGAATAAAAAGGGAGTCGCCACCAATCTTTTATTTGGGTGTGATTGGATCACCACAAAACGTTTAAAAAACGTTAAAACATCGGTCTACGAAATCCAGAAGAAAAGGTTCAGGAGTCGGTTACGCGCGAGGAAGGATTAGCACCCTCGTACGCCCAGAATTGGTACCACATGATCATTTTCGGGTCTTATTTTATGAAAAGAATGAAAGCTCGAGTAAATTTTAAAATACGGTATTCATTTTGAAAGGCTCTGTGTAATTTTAAAGGAGACATTTTAAGAAGAATTCGTCCCCGTATTTCGTTCCTCTTATGAGAATTAGAAAACGTATCCAACACATTAGGACACTGCATTCTCGGAGTATCGAAATCGAAGGACGTTTAGGGAACTTTTGAAGAGAGCATTCGATCGCGTGATTTGTACGAAAATCATACCTATCATGTTAAGGCACGATTTTTCGAGGTTTCCACGTGAAGGAACATTATCTCGTTACTTAAAAATTTGGATATGGATAGGGGTGTGCTAAAAACTTTTAAGGGGGATATTTCTTTCGTACGAATTACGAAAATCATACCCCGCACGTTAGGGCATGATTTTCGAAGTTTTCACTCGAAATAATATTGCCTTGTTTTCGTCATGAAAGTCCTTTGTATATATATTTTGAGAACTTGAAAATTTCGTATGAAGGTTAAAATGCAATCCTCGAACACATGATTTGAAGAATTAAAAGGAATACTCGTTTACTTCGATTTTCACGAAGATTTGAAGTCGCGACCAGCACGTTAGGACACGACATCCTCGGAGCCTCAAAGTGAACGGGTGTAAGAAAAACTTGAAAAGGATATTCGGTTCGCACGAATTATACGAATAAATCGCACCCGACACGTTAGGGCGTGATTTTCCGAAGTTACGCTCGAACCGAACATTGCCTCGATTTTTGAAGTAATTTGTAAATGAGAGTGTAAGTTTAAAAACACGAGTAGCAATTGATAAGAGAAATTAGATACGAAGTAATATAATAAGTAGATAAATAATGTGCGAAAATATAAAATATAGGTGCAAACAAATGCAAATATTGATAAGTGATGAAATCGGGGTGAAAAATGGGACTTATGGATACCTGGGGGCAAAATGATAATTTTGGTGCAATCGGGGTTAAAAATGGAATTTTTTTTTAAAAGATTCGGGGGTAAAATGGTAATTTTTGGTGAAATCGGGGTTAAAATGGAATTTTAAAAGATTCGAGGGTAAAATGGTACATTTTGGTGAAATTAGGGTTAAAATGGGATTTAGGAAAGTTTTGGGGTCAAAATGTAATTTTGGAAAAGTTTTGGGGTCAAAATGTAATTTTGGAAAGTTTTAGGGTCAAAACATAATTTTGGAAAAGTTTTGGGGCAAAAATGTAATTTTGGAAAAGTTTTGGGTCAAAATGTAATTTTGGAAAAGTTTTAGGGTCAAAATGTAATTTTGGAAAAGTTTTGGGGTCAAAACATAATTTTGGAAAAGTTTTGGGGTCAAAATATAATTTTGGAAAAGTTTTAGGGCTAAAATATAATTTTGGAAAAGTTTTAGGGTCAAAATGTAATTTTTAGACAATTTAGGGGCTTACACAGCAATAAAATGAAAAATAGGTGACACGTGGCAGCTCCATAAGCATCCAGAAGTCAAGGGACTAATTTGAAAATCTTGAAAAAAATTTGGACCAATTTTGTAATTAAATAAAAGTTGATTTAAGGATTAAATTAAAATAAATTAAAAATAAAAAGGACTAAATGCACGAATAATCCAAAAAATGACACGTGGCAGTCTCTGGTACAGTCAAACAGTCAAAGGACTAAATTGAAAAGCAATTAGAATTACATGGAAAAATTGCAAATAATTAAAAAATACAGAAAGGACTAAATTGAAGCAAGTAAAAATGCGGAAGGACCAATTGCATAAATAGACCATTTTCCAAAAACACGCGGATCCTGAGGCGGGTCGGGCCGGATCGGGTCGGGTCAAATGGGTTGTATATATATTAATTTCCAGATATTTTTTTATCATTTTTCTCATTTTTTAAACCCCCCCCCCTTTTCATTTTTTTTTCTCTCAAAAACCCTCCCCCCTTTCTCCTCCGTCCATGGCCGATCACCGACCGTCCGGCGAAGATGGGCCACACGCGCCTGCCCTGCGTGCTCCCCCTCGTCGCGCCGTCCTAGTCGTCTCCTGCACGCGCCCGTGCGCCGCCGTCCGGCCACCGGGGCTCCACGAAGGTGCGGCCTCTCTTCCTCATTCTTTTTCTTCTATTTTGTTCTTTTATCCTTCATTTTTTGTTCTTTATTTTCAAAATCTTTCCTTTTTTATTGATTTTCAAACTTTTTGTTCTCCTTTTTGCTATTCAAAACAAGACCAGATCTGGAATCTCCAGATCTGGAAGTTTGCAAAGCATTTTCCTTTTATTTTTAAAATCAAATTTCCTTTTTATTTTAAAATATTTAGTTTGATTTTTTAATCAATCTTTTGGGTGTTGTTTGCATGCTTGCACGACGACGGATCTGTGATGATCGGAGGCTGGCGCGGTACGATTCCGACGGGGTGGTGGCTTCCGGCAGCAACCGAGCGGGGGCAAAAAGGGGAGACTTTTCATGTTCCTTTTTTATTATTTATCAAAAAAAATTATTAATTATTAATATTCATTAACTGCTGTCATTAACATTTCATTTATTATTAATATGAAAATTAATACTAATATTAATATCATTAATTAATACGGTTTTTTTTTTTAAAAATAATAAATATCTCCATAGGTCATAAATACATTACTGATACACTTAGAAACTGATGGGTTTATACTTGAAGCATGAATGATAATAAATATGTGTCAGTCGTACCTAGTCGTCTTTGAAGTTTGAGTAGCCTAATGCTTTGGATTTCGAATCTGTCTGCTGCTTGGTATCTGTTTAAGTGTTGTCCACTATTAATTGTTTTAAAGTTTTTCTGGAATGTGAAGCAAAGAGTTTGTATTCTAGTTTTCAGGATGAGGGTTGTAACCGAAAAAAAGGAACCCTTTTTACAATGAATTGATTCTGGTTTTATAACCAGAATCACTATGATGCTATTTTGTTTGTTACAATTAAATGCCTTTCTAATCTCTTTTGCTTGTTGCAGGTTCTTCTGGGCAGTGGTGGTAGGGCATGGTGGAGCTTGGTGGTAGATGGAGCTGGTGGTGGCAGCAGAGGCACGTGGGGATCAGATTTAGGGTTTGATTTT
This sequence comes from Gossypioides kirkii, assembly GCA_005610355.1. Lineage (NCBI taxonomy): Eukaryota > Viridiplantae > Streptophyta > Magnoliopsida > Malvales > Malvaceae > Gossypioides > Gossypioides kirkii. The sequence goes on along the minus strand of CP032252.1, from coordinate 7,419,828 downwards.
TTTAGCCTTCATTGGGCTGCTGTAATTGGGTCAAAAAAATGGGCCATTGTAACTTAGAGTCCATTTGGGCTTGATTTGGGTCAAGGTTGTAAATGAACATTGGGCTGGTTTGTATTTGGACTTTGAATTTATAATAAATTTAAATTTAAATTAAATCCAAATTTAAATTAAATTTAAATTTAAATTTAATTTAATTTTAAAACAAATTCAAAATGGTTTGATTAGCCCGGTCAAAATTGGGCTTCAACACATATTATTTATGAGTAAAATTGAAGTTTTTAAATGATAAATTTTATTATTATATTTTACTCCATGAGACCTTTAAAACAATATATAATATACTCAAAATGGTTGAGTAATGAATGAGAAATTGAAGCTAAAAGTAAGCTACATGAAAATGATTGTTGAGGAAAAATAGTGCTTAAAACCTTATATCTTATATTGTTAAAAGTGTGGTATATGAGAAGGGTTTATAAGTTAAAAGCAACATGTTGATTAGTAAATGACTAAACCAAAACTCTCCCTCAAGAGGGGTGTATAAATCTTAAAAAATTGAATCTATTCTCAAATACTACAATTACTCATAACTTATCATCAAAGGTGGTGTGGGAGACAGTGTCTGTGACAATGACTTTTTTTGAACCTTCAATTTCATGGAGAAATTATGGTCAAAGTCATCACCAGGACAAGAACAAAATAGCAACTTCGAGATATTGTAATGAGTTGGATTCTAACATAAGTGGATGGATTCCGACGTAGATATCAAATTTAAAACTGTCATCATAATCTGTTGGTAATAAAAAAAAAAGATAATTAAATAATTAATGATACTTTGTAATTTATTATAATTAGATGAGAAAATAAATTTAATAATTAGTATTTTTCATAAACATTTTCCTTTTTAAAAAGCTACAAATTCACCTCGTGAACACAGCAAATCAAGTGGGGTGCTTGAATAGTTTGTGTATATCTTTTCCTTTTGCTTTTGCATCATTGCGAATCCTTTAGACTAATACATCCAATTGTTGACTCCAAGTCTTCGTCTGAAATTTAATATTTCTTTCGTAACAGTATAATTCCCATGTATTACTAATGAACTATATTAAGTTACTGTAAAATAATAAAATATTAATAAATTTATTTAATTTCATTATTAGTTTTTTAATTTATAAATTTATTTAAATTAAGACATTTTCTTTTGAAAATTTTTTTTGAAAAATACCGTAATTTTTTTTTAAATCCAACGTAAAAAAAATGTTTTTGAAAATTTTGATGTAAAATTTAAGTATTTATTATTTTTTTTAAAAGTTACTTTTAAAAAATAAAATATTTATTTTAACATGATATTGCGAAGTATTGAGGAGTTCTATTTTGAAAGAGAAGGAAACATTAATTATTATATTTTAGTAATTTGTTGCATAAAAATTATTAAAGTGTTAATTTGTATTAATTATTTATATATAAATGATTAAACTACTAATTTCCTATGATATACAAAAAGTATTAATTATAAAATAAAACAATCAATTTTTTATATAATTTCTCAAATTTTATAAAATCATATTTTATGTTCTTAATCTTTTAAATTCATGTTTCTATACTTAATAAAATATTTGAAAGCGAAAAACGAACGAAAATCGAAAAAATGAAACAAATTTTACAAGCCTCATGGATTGGGCACACGATCGGAAGCTAAAACATGCGCCTTAAAACAAAAAAAGGGAAAAAACCAAGTGGTTATGAATTTCTTTTGACAATACCATCAATTCCTCACGTTTTATGCTATTGAGTGTTTTGTTGTTGCTCGAACTTCATGTTCTATTGGCCATTTGAGCAAATGAAGTTGATGGAGCGAATGGCTCAACAAAATGTGAGGTTCGAGCAACATCAAAACACTAACAATTTGGTGTGGTGAGTGTAGATAGACTTCCTATCCCTAGATTTTCTTTCAGTTTGTAATAACCAGTATGGTTCACCCAAATGAAAATTTCTCGATGTTCATGGGGAAAAGCTCGAGCTTGGGGTACAGGTGGTCAACCCACCAAGACAGATCTGTTTGCCGGTTGGTTTGTTGACCAGTTCAGGGGCTTCGAACTCCTTTGACCTAAATTTTCCTTCTGCCCAGGGGATACCACTCTCTTCTGGTTAAGAAGCATGGCCGCAACAATTTTTTGCTCTTCAAGAGCAAATGAAGTTGATGAAGGAGCAAATGGTCCAACAGAACGTGAGGTTCAAGCAACAACAAAACACTCAACAAATCTCTGATAATTAACTTTCTTTTTTTTTCGAATTAATATGATAAGCAGGAAATTTGGGAAAGTTTTAGATTAAATAAGTAAACCGAGTCTGTCATAAATGTATCACAAAATGGCTTCATAAAATTCTGTGAGCATGGCTTCCGTTAACCAAAACATCGAGTGATTGACCCCTTCTGGAGTAAGGCGTTCACATAGCAAATCATCTGAACCAAACATTTGTCAAAGTCTATTTCCGTAACAGAACGTAAATAGATACTTCATATTCAGCAGAAAAAACAACAAATTCGTCATAAATCCTAAAAACTGAATATGTTCTGAAGTATTACAATTATTCATAACTGATCACTAGAGGTGATATGGGAAACAGTTGAGTTGTTTGTGACAGTGGTTTTTCTTGAACCTTCAAATTTATGGAGAAATTATAGTTAGAGTCACCACCAGGACAAGAATAGAGTAGAGCCTTAGAGATCTTGTAATGAGTTGGATTCCAACATAAGTGGATAAACATCTGATTCCGATGTAGATGTTATGCTGCAACTCGGATAATATTCTGTTGAGAATGAAGTGAAATCCCAACTCTCAGCCGATTTTCTTACAACGACCTCAGCTTGTTTAAGCTGATCAATGGGGATGCAGTCACCTGGTCGAGTTCTAAGTCTCTCGAGTTCCATGGCCACTTCTTTCATTGTTGGTCTATATCTCCCATCTAAGTTCAAGCATCTTTTCGCAAGTTGAGCAACTGCTACTACTTCATCCTTTTGACCGTCCTTCCCAATTTCAGCATCAACAATATCCAACAGATGGTTTTCTTCCATCGACGACATAAAATACGAGACTAAGCCTCTCTTTTCTTGCGATCCGAATGTGGAGATTGCCCTTTTTCCCGTCAAGAACTCGACAATAACCACTCCGAAACTATAAACATCACTCTTTTCAGTAAATTGACTTGACTGGAAGTATTCAGGATCTAAGTACCCAAAAAGTCCCAAGCACTTGAGTCGTCAAGTGAGTTTGATCAATACCGATTGATCTAGATGTTCCGAAGTCTGATACTTTTGCTCGAAACTTTTCATCTAGTAGTATGTTACTAGACTTGATATCTCGGTGATAAATGGGGATGGATGCAGATGAGTGCAAGTAAGAAATCACACTCGCAACTTCCGCTACAATGCGTAATCGTACATCCCACGACCTCGGGTACTCTTCATTTTTGTCATGAATGAGATGGGAAAGGGTTCCATTAGGGATGAACTCATAAACAAGGAGGGGCACTTCGGTCTCCAAGCAACAACCTAATAGTTTGACAATATTTCTATGATCAATTTGAGAAAGAATAAAGATCTCATTGATAAATTGTTCAAGAAACCCTTCGTTTACAGACTTGGACTTCTTTACTGCAACAATTCTCCCATTAGGCAACATTCCTTCCTTGGCCACCACAACCCAAGATTCTGTTCACATTAAATTGATTAGTAGCTATTTCCAACTCTTTGGAACTGAAGAGTTTAGCTTTATCCAAACCACCTTCATTTGAAGACAGCTTTTTCTGAAACAATAACCCACCATTTCTTTCAAAGAGTTTTTGTTTGAGTTTAATATACTTTCTTCTCTGCAGTCTCTTATAAATCACCATACCCCAGCAATTAGAAACAACAACCCTATACTTAAGCCAACACCTACATGAGATCCAAATAAATTGTAACTTAAACGTTAGCTCCTAAAATCGAATTACGGGTATATATTATAAAAGATAGAAGAATATATAATTTATTGTATTGATAGAAAATTTGAGTTTTGGGTAAATATTTTTGTTTTAAGATTTACACTTTTATTTTTTTTAAGTTATAATGGATCTAATACAATCAATCATTTCAAGCACGAAACTAAATAATTAATTTAAATCTAAGTAATTAACTTGTTAACTAGTTATGTTGATTGTGTTTTAATTCGATTGATATGAACATTGTTATCAATACAGGAGGACGTAAGTTTAAGTAAGCTGAAACGCATTATCTAATTAAGTAACCAGAATAAGTAACCCACACATTTACAAAAGATGAGATTTGATAATAATGATCCTTTATAACAACATTTTATTATAGCAATTGTGTTTGTTGTAAAATTACTTTTATATATTTTATTTTTATTCTCTATAACAACTTTTGAGGTCAAAGTCTATCAAGACTCCCTACACTACCTTGTAAAGTTAATTTTAGTCCCTCTATTAAAAATTACTCCATGCTAATCCTTTTACATTACAATTTTACTCAAATAATGATCTAGTTATGATTTATCATTAAGTTACTAATAATTTGGACAAAGTATATTATACTAAACTGATTTATTCATAATATTACCCAACCCATAAAAAAAAAAACTTAACCATCTCAAAAAAAAAATCATGTAGTAAAGAAAACTCACACTAAATATAGTATAATAAATATTAACTATGGATTGAAAAGAAAAAGCCTCTTGTCTAAAATATAAAGTAAGTAATTGGCATTTAATTGAAATGTACAAACCTAATGTAACAACAAGAATGGGAAAACTCTCAAGGTCCTGCGGCTTGAATACAGGACAGCAACCTGTTCCATTTTTCCGGCCATCACCCTCGAACCCTTCAGGGCATGAACAATCGTAGCTTCCAGGTGTATTATGACATGTTCCAAATTCATAGCAAGGCTTCAGTGTCTCACATTCATCAATATCTACAATTTTCAAACATTTTAAACTAAAATAATATACGTATATTGTTGGAGCCCAATTTGTCCGAGCTCAACAAATCAAATTTAGTTTTAAATTAGATTTGTTTTAAATTTAAATTTGTATAAAATTTAAATTTAAAATTAAATTAGATATCCAAAGTTCCAATTAAATGTCCAAATTACACTTAAAGCCCATCTAAAGGCCTAAAATACAAAGATTAGAGTGGGCTCAATTTACAAGTGGCCCAAACAAAATTTAGAAGCCCTAAATCTGCTAAAATGTTGCCTCCACTGCAACCAATCAGAGGTTGCCACGTCAACTCCAGCAGACCACTATCTCCAACTTGCTTCTGCCACAGTCAACTCCAACTGCTGCTGTCACTGCCACTGTTGAGCAAGCTGCCATGGCCGAACCTACAAAAGGAAGAATTAGACATACATTAAATGGTGTAAAACAAAATTGAATGATGGTGGTATTGGCTATAAAAGCCAAACTGAAATCTGTAAAAAAGGTTACGAACTCTGTGATTGAAATTCGAATACAAAATCCTGTTCATAAAAATATATTCGAACCCTCCCCTTTTACAAGTAAAAGTAGTGCTCAAGCAAAAGCAGATCATCGAATACACAAAGTAACAAAGGATATCCAGGTATTATTGATATACGTTACTACCGTTTACATCTCAAACTTCTAAACTCATCAAATGCTAAGTATGTGCATTAATACATATTTTAATACTTGATTGATCATTCATTGTTTTGTTTGAACATTAATGTATATTAAAAAAGGTTTTAGTATATTAATAGCATCGGTTTCAAAGCTAACATTCAATGTACATTAAGTGTAATAAAAATATTTTAAATTATTAATAATAAAGCTTCGATTTTAATAATGAATATTAATGAGTAATAAATGTTTTTAATTAATAATAACAATAATATTAATAATAATAAAAAAGGAAGTCGAGAGGTTTGAAACGTATCTGCTTCATTCGATTTGAACCACCACCAGCGTCTCTGATCCGTTGGTTTTGTCGGCCACCACCACCGCTGTGAAGGGTCATTCAAAAAAGGTTTTTAAAACTGCAAAATGAAATACCAGGATTAAAAAGATTCAAAAATGGAAGATACTTCAAGATCAAGACTGTAAAAATGAAAATTGGATCTAGATTTGGTATCTTCCAAGCAGATCTGAAATTGTTTTAAGGAAAACAGGTGAAAACAGTTTTCTAAAATGAATAATTTTTGAAAGGGCTTAATAGAAAAAGAAAAGGAAACAAAAGGATATGAAAAAGGAAAGGGTGGTTCTCGGTTTACCTGGACGCACGAATGAAGACGGAATCCGGCGGTCGGAGGCGCGTGACAAACTACGGAGGCGGAGAAGTGACCGGCGTTGAAGCGCGAGGCCGGAGGCGTCGGAGACGCGCCCCCACACGCGGAGCTAGCGGCGGCTGGAATTGGGTTTGGACGGTGGCCGGCCATGGGTGTTTGAGAGAAAAAGAGGTTAAGTTTTGGAATTTTTGACAATAAAATGAAAATAATAATAAAAAAAACCTTAAAATGACTTTTATAGAAGACCCATGGACCAGCCCGATCCGACCCGACCCGCCTCTGGGATCCACATTTTTCGTTAAATGGTCTATATTCGCGTTTGGTCCTTTCGCTTTTTTTTTTATTTTAATTTAGTCCTTTTTGCATTTTTAATTATTTTTAATTTGGCCCAATAATTTTGTTTACTTTTCAATTTAGTCCTTTGAACATGTGGAAGCATCAGAAGCTGCCACGTGTCACTATTTTGGCTTATTTATCATTCGGTCCTTTTTATTTTTAATTTGTTTTAATTTGGTCCTTAAATCAACTTCTATTTAATTACAAAATTGGCCCAATAATGTTTCAAGATTTACAAATTAGTCCTTTGACTTCTGGATGCCTGTGGGGCTGCCCCGTGTCACCCAATTTTTGGTTTTATTGCTTATAGGTCCTTAAACAGTCCAAAAATTACATTTTGACCCTAAAACTTCAAAAAATTACATTTTGACCCCAAAACTTCCAAAAATTACCATTTTACCCCCAAACTTTCCAAAATTCCATTTTAACCTCGATTTCACCAAAAATTACCGTTTTACCCCTGAACTTTCCAAAATTCCATTTTTGACCCTGATTTCATCAAAAATTACCATTTTACCCCTAAACTTTCCAAAATTCCATTTTTGACCTCGATTTCACCAAAAATTACCATTTTACCCCCGAACTTTTCAAAATTCCATTTTTAACCCCGATTTCACCGAAAATTACCATTTTACCCCCGAACTTCCCAAAATTCCATTTTTAACCCCGATTTCACCAAAAAATACCGTTTTACCCCTAAACTTTCCAAAATTCCATCTTTAACCTCGATTTCACAAAAAATTACCATTTTACTCCCAAATCTTTCTAAGATCCCATTTTTAACCTTAAATTTTCTCGAAATTACATTTTCACCCTCGAGAGTCAAAATTACCATTTTACCCCCGGGTATCCAAAAGTCCCGTTTTCAATCCTTTTCGTGTCGTTTTTCCTCCTCATCATTATTTGCATTTATTTTAATCATTATGCACTTGTATTTTACATTTTTGCATATTATTATCTCGCTTCGTATTTAATTTCTCTTATTAATTGCTATTCGATATCTTAAATTTACACGCCCCTTTTCAAAGCAATTTAAAAAAAACGAGGCAATGTTCCTCTCGTGTGAAAGCTTCGAGAAATCATGCCCTAACGTGTCGGGTGTGACTTTTTTCGTATAACTCACACGCGTCGAATATCCTCTTTTAAGATTTTTATGCCCGTTAACTCCGAGATTCCGAGAACATCGTGTCCTAACATGTTGGCCACGATTTTAATTCTTCGCGAAAATCGAAGTAAATGAGTATTCCATATTTGAATCTTTTAAACTATGTGTCCGAAGATTGTATTTTAAATTCAATACGAATTTTTCAAATTCTCAAAATATATTTATATGTATATGCCACAGATGATTTTAAAAACGAGGCAATGTCTTTTTGTATGAAAACTTCGAAAAATCGTGCTTTAACGTGTTAAGTGTGATTTTCGTAATTCATACAAATCGGATATCCTTTTCAAAAGTTTTCCAAAATATTCTTCAATCTTATATATCTATAGACAAAGGATTTTAAGATAAAAAAAGAAACAATATTCTTTCGCGTGAAGACCTCGAAACACCATGCCTTAACGTGCTGGGTGTGAATTTCGTATAATTCACGCGATAGAATACTCTCTTTAAAATTTCTCAAAACGTCCTTCAATTTTGAAACTCCGAGAATATAGTGCCCTAATGTGCTGGACACGTCTTCTAGTTCTCATAGAGGATCGAAATATGGGGACGAATTTTTCTTAAAAGGATTTATTTTGAAATTACACAAAGCCTTTTAAAATAAACATCGCATTTTAAACTTGACTTGAATTTTCATTGTTTTTATAAAATAAGACCCGAAAATAATCATGTGGTACCAATTCTGGGCGTATGAGGGTGCTAATCCTTCCTCATGCGTAACCGACTCCCGAACCTGTTTCTCTGGATTTCGAAGACCAACTTTTTAGAACGTTTTTAAACGTTTTATGGTGATCCAATCACACCTAAAATAAAAGATTGGTGGCGACTCCCTTTTTACTCCCAATTTTCCAAATATTTTAAAATGATTTTTATGATTTTTCGAAGCCCCGTTCTCGAGGTGGTTTCGACATATATATTGGCACAAAGTTAAAGTACGAATAGATAATTTTATCAAAATGAATCTGCAATGGAGAAGTTGAAACCTTTACCTTTGCAGCCGAATGAGAGGTAAGGATTACCCTGAAAACCAGGATTACACTTGCACAAATATCCAGGGCCATTTTCTGGATCTATACAATCACTATTTTGCTTGCAAGCAAAATTTTTTGGATCCATTTTAGCTTGTTCACAGGTTTAATTCTCGATTATCCATTCAAGAATAATCGGGTAATTATTTTTTCTGAAACTTGCGTCCCAAAGATGTGATGCGTGGAAGTTATAGGCTCCATCTTCAACAATAAATCCATAGCTGCAAGGATTGAATCTCAACACGTTGGAGTGATTCCGAGGGCTACTAAAATTGAAGAACAAACCATTCAATCCTTTAGGGATAGCCGTCTGGCAGCAGCCAATGCCAGAGCAACATCGCCCACGTCACCACAAAATGTTAAACATCCGGTTGAAAAGTTTTTTTTTTGAAATTCTATTTGAAGATTCAAGTACGGAGAAAGCCTCGATGTAGGTGATAGTGTCACAACCGATGGCCGTGAACATGTTTCTGGTATGAGATATGGTAAATTTCAAAAAGAGGAACCCGAAATTGGTATATAAACTACGCCCTGATGAATTATAACAGTCATAACCTATGAAGCTGTCATATCGAATGCGCAAATAACCATCCAGAGAGATGTCGAGAACTTCAATATCAACGGCGCCTAAGAATGCTTTTGGGGGGTTTAAAGTGGTATTACAACGAATGAAGAAGTCGCTCCTAATGTTGTAACCACTGGTTCTACCAAAAGGGTAGGGAATGCTTATATTTCCGCATTTGCTTTGGCATCCAGGTTCTGGTAGAGCTGCTACTGAAGTTGCTATAAGTGTTACCATAACTGCAAACACAGCAAGCTCCTTAAACATACCACTAAACCCCAACACCCCTCTCTCGTTTTTTCTCTTTTCTCGCTCACTGGGCTATGTAAATATAGAATATTTTATAGGATGAATGTTTGAAGATTCAACGCCATTTTTATAGACAAGTTGTAGAACACTATAGCCGGCACATAAGTGTTACCATAAGTGCAAACACAGCAAGCTCCTTAAACATACCACCAAACCCCATCACCCCTCTCTTGTTTTTCTTTTTCCCACTCACTGGGCTATGTAAATATAGAATATCTTATGGGTAGGAATAGGATGAATGTACAAAGATTCAATGCCATTTTAATAGACAAGTTGTAGAACACTATAGCCGGCACATGATTCTTTATCGCTGTGTTGACTCGTTCATTTTCCTTTAAAAAATTTTCATATTTTATTTTTCGATTTAAAAACTTCTTCGATATTCATAAAAAAAAAAGGGCTTAAATGAACCTTCCAGCAATTTAAATTCACTCTTCGATGGATAAAGAATGCATAAACAATTGCTTTTATTTCATTTAAAAAACTACAATTCACTCCAGTAACTTGTTTTGCACTGCAGTTTAAGTGGAGTACTTGAATATGAATAGTCAACTATCAGCTCCAATTCTTCGTCGTTTTAGTCCGAAATTTATTATTTCATTCCTTTTTTATAATGAATAGGGATAATGTTTGATAGGTGGTGAGAGTATTATTATTATTATCTTTATTATTATTTTTATTTTTTCAATAAAGTATATTACATATTGATAAGTTTATTTAAATTTTATATGTTAAAAAATCTGAAAAAAATTAAGTAATTATTGTATTAAATTCGCATTCAATTGAGCCATAGCTGTTAATTAAAACAATAAATTAAATCTCTCTATTACCAGAATCCGTGATTGACCACGTTAACCGTTAAAATAAATTAATGGATGAATTAAATGGTAAACACGACAATTTTTAGTTTAATCTAATAATTTTCATAAACAATTATTAAAAATCATAAGATAAGAAAATTATGAAAATATTAAATATTTAAAATCATTAAAACTGACACAAATTTAAAAATTATAAAAACTTATAAATATTATAAAAATAACAAATTATTAAAATTTCTAATAAATTATAAAATTTCTCGATATTTCACAAATAAAATGATAATTTTAGACCCTCTCCTTTTTATTGATAAACTATTGTTTTTATTTTTAAAAATTTTATCACTAATATTTTTTAAGTACAATACAATAGTTTGAGTATTAAAAAGTTGAAAATTATTTGCTAGTATTGTATGATAAAAAGTATTTATCGTACATTAGATATTATCAAATCAAAATTTCTTTATCCAGATTATTAGCATATGTTGGTATGAAATATTATGACCAAAGTTTTTAGAACTGGACCAGTGGTCGAACCTGTCAAGTGATAAAGGTTAAAAATAACATTCTTTAATCCCGTTCTTAATGCATTTTTAGATAATTATTTGATGTAAAATGGTGAATTTTTTTATTCCTAATCTTTGAATTCATGTTTCACTTAAGAGAGAATTTGGGAGTAAAGAGGAAAAAAAAATTGGAGCATATTTTAGGAGCCACACGAGCTGGATCCTCCCATAAGGATTGGGCATATAGCCATGTGCCAGCCCGTGTAAAAATCGCAATTTGCACTCCAAAAACGTAAAAAAACGTAATTTTTAGGTTTCTCAAGCATTCTAAAACCTATATATATCATGTATAAGAAAAAAAGAGTGAGCCGTCATAGAATATTTAAAGAAATAACTCAAAAAGCACCATTGAAGTCAACTCTAAAGCAGATTTCCATCAAGATTGAAGATCTCTTTTTTTATTTCTTTGAAGTTTATTATGAATTTATTAGTTTCTTGTGGATTTACTTTTTTTTGGAAGTTTTTATTTGTGATTATGAACTAACTCTCTAAATACTTAGGAGAGATAAACCATATGATGGAGACTGTTATTTGATTTTTATTTTACGTGTTAAATATTTGGATCTTGTTCTCAATTATGTGTGCTTAATCCTTGGTTTAATATTTCTAGGTTATTAATCCATGTTTGATGTGCTTAAATTAGAGGAGGGATAAATCCTATTTAAGAATAGATATAGCATAATTGAGTGGAGTTGCATACAATTCTAAAAATAAGACAACATAAATATATTGGATTGAAGTCAAATCTAATAGGGGATCCATAAATCGAGTTAATTTGATAATATAGATTTTAATTAGAAAACAATTTTAATTAATCAACCTAGAGTCAGATGCTCTTACTCTCGAAAGAGATATTAACATAATTTAGGAATTTCTATGGATCAAGATAATAAGTGAAAAAATTGTTTAATTCAGATTGATAATGACAGATGAAATCTAGGTGGATTTTTTCCTGGGTATTGTTTCGCTTCTTGGTTGTTAATTGTTTGCTTTCCTAATTTATTCGTTGTCGTCTTCGTAGTTAATTAATTTAGTTAATTTTAGTTTTAATCAATCACTCCAATTTATCAATTAAATAATAGAAAGACAATAATTACTAATATTTTTAGTCATCGTGAAAACAATATCTTTGATCACCGTTGCTTTACTATTAATTGATAGGTGCATTTGTATTTGTCGAATTTTTAGTTAATTTACAATTGTATCATCGTGCCACCAATTCATCAATTCGACTAGTTCAATTAAAGAAAACTTTAAAATCCGAATAATTAAATAAACTAAAAAAATTAGTTCAACCGTCCAATTCCTTGATTAATCGATCTAATAGCTTTCTTCGAACCGATACCCTTGCCAATTTGGTCTAATCAATCTGATCGACCGATCTGGTTTAGTTTAACTTTTAGTTATTTTTTAATATAATTTTAAATGTTTATATCAATTTTAATATTTTTATAATTTTTATAAGTTTATAAGAATTTATACGTTTTTATAAAATTTTAAATAATTTAAAGATGTTATAATTATTTTATATTTTTTTATAATTTATTGGAGTTTATTAAATTTTTATTTATAATATTTATTAGTTTTTATAAGTTTTCATCTTATACCGTTTATGTCAATTTTAATATTTTTATATTTAGTAATTTTTACTTTTTTATTATTTTATATTTTTCAACTTCTTCGTGTATATCAATATAGCAAAAAGGTTTTAAAATTATTTTTTCCAAATTTAAAACTATTTTCAATGATTTTCAATCATCAAATATAATCACTTTATACATCAATCATTTGAATGTTTAAATATTAATTTCATATAATTACTTAGCAAATAAAAAAGTAGTAATTTCATGATTAGTTTTTAATCTATAATTTTATTTAAATGAAAACACCATCTAATTTTCAACTCCACTTCAAGTATATAAGAGATGATTTTTTTTCCTTACAAATTCCAAATTAAAATAAAAAAAAATTGTTAGTTTTTTTTAAAAAAAATTTTAAGTTGTAATTTTTCTTAAATGAATAGCTGCATATGAAAAGATACATTGAAACTTCAAGTCTTTATTCCCACTTCCATTTTGGCAACCGCTCAACTTACATGGAAAAATATGAGTTTGAATGATTTTGATTGTCTTTTGATGTTGATTGTAACAAAAAAAAAAAAAAACATTGAATATTTTAATCAAACAAATATATCACTGTAGCTTGTGGAATAGAGACGGAATGAAATGACTATTCCGTCAAACCAGACATGTTGTAAGTTACTCTGAAGCTTCCCCGTCATGTGGAAAAAAATGCAACACGTTTTATACGTTTCCTAAAACACTGTCAATATTTTTTTTGGAGGGAATATACAACCAGTTTTCCACATTTTTCTATGAATAATTATTAAGTTTTATTTTTATTTTGAAAGAAATAATATTCCTATGTATCATAACAATTTAGAAGTACCATAAAACTATTAATGCTGCACCCATCAATCACTAAACCCAACTTTCTCTGAATTTTTTTAAAAAGAAAATTTCTCGAAACCAAAATTAAAAGAAACAATTATGAACAACACTTAAAATTAAAATTATTAATACTACCAGTCCTTTTTATTGGAGATCGTCTCGCATAAACAACGAAATAGTAAAAATAAAAAAAAATAAACATAAATATTTTACGTGAAAAATCCTCAAAAAGAAAAAAGTTACAAATAAAAGAGGTTTCAATTTTCACCAAATAAGTAAATAAATAAAAGTACAATATGAAAAAAAATAAATTTAAATGTACTAAACTTATATTATCTAAAACCCTGAATATAAAGCATAAAATCACAAAACTCTCACAAAAACTTATATGCTACTACATCTTGATGCCACTAAAAAAAAACTTTTTTTTTTCTGATTGGCATATCAAAACAGGGATATAAGATCCTTTTAAATATGCTAAGATTAAAGTTCTAATCATACTAAAATTTCCTAAAATAATCAGAATTTAACTGAAAAAAATAGTAAAATTTAACTGGAAAAAGAATACAAGACACAACCCACATTTTCAGATAAAACAAAGTGAACTATTGTCACCACCATTGCTATCGAAGAACACAAAACGAACTTTATTTATAGACATGCTTTCGCTAGTAGCAATTAGTGGAACTTGTCTGGTAGAAAAATCACTTTAAAGATATGATTATTAATTTGGATAAATCTCAAAATTATATACGAATTTTAATTTAATATGCAATTGTATATATTAGTGTAATTAAATACATGGAATTTCAATTGTCGTTCAAATGTATATTTGAAACTTTAATTTTGATTCAATCATACACATTTAAAGAAATAAATACATCAATTTCTTTTATATTGGATAAATATAATTATTTATGTATGCAATATATAAACATAAAATGATGTTATATAAAAAATTGTGTTAATAAATTACAAAAATTGGATCATATCAAATTTTCATGTATAAAATTACACAAAATCAAAGTTCATGTATACAATTACACATTATATTATAATTCATATATAATTTTGAAATTTATCCAATTAATTTTATAGTAGATTATATTATATACAATTAGCATTATATAATTAAGATATATTATTATTAATTATAAATAAATTTTATTTAAAATTAATTTTTATTTGATTTTATATTATTTTGTGGATCATATTAATATTTTTGCAAATTAGATATATGATTAAAAATGTTAAATCCAGTTTTTTTTTTTTGCAAATTATTATGAAAATTTTAATTTATTAAGAATTTTTATGTTTAAGTCATTAGGTATATTTAAATTACTGTGAAATTATTATGTTTAATTTGTTTGAATTTTGTTGATTGAATTTTAGTTCGATTGGTATAAATATTGTAGTCAATGCAGGAGGACGTGGTTCAAGTGTGTTAAAGCGTATTATCCTTCTATTTATGGGTTGGAAATGAGCTATGGATAATTCTAAACATTATCTACAAAAAAAATAAATATGATTAGAACCTATAATGAAATTATTCAAAAAATTATTTGAGTTTTTATTTTACTACTTAATCAACTTAGATTTATTTATGACTAGTTATGAATAAATTTTATTTAACATTAATTTTATTTTATATTATTTGTAGTTTAAATTTTTACTGATTCAAATATTCAATACATAGATAAAAATATTAAATTTAATTTTTTTTTATAAATTCAGACATTCGACGGATGATAATATTTAATTTGAATTCGAAATTGAATAATAATATTCAAATGATTTACAAATTTAAATTTAAATAATCTAAATATTACATATACTCCGCACGGAAAAGTAAAACAAGATTCCTCGAGTGACGAAAAAGACTGCTACCAGAGTAGTACCCAAGCTGTGCGAGGAAGAAACAGAGTCGCGCACGGCGGCCATGGCGTCTGGAGGAGGAAGCAGCGGTGGAGGTGTGGAGTGGCACGTTAGGCCTCCGAATCCCAAAAATCCAATCGTCTTTTTCGATATAACCATTGGTTCCATCCCCGCCGGTCGTATCAAAATGGAACTCTTCGCTGATATCGCTCCTAAAACCGCCGAAAATTTTAGGTATTTCTACTTCTCCCCCGCCCCCGGTATTTTCTGCGATTGTTTTATACTTCTAGAATTTTCTGTTTGAAGCATGAATTTTTCCCCATTCGCAGACAGCTATGCACCGGCGAATACAGGTTTTTTTCCCCCACCGAAACTTAGTTATCTGTATCTGAGTGATTAATTCTTACTTACCCACTTTTATTAATTGGATTGATATCAGGAAAGCAGGGCTGCCTGTTGGTTACAAGGGTTGCCAATTTCATAGGGTTATTAAAGATTTTATGATTCAAGCTGGAGATTTTCTTAAGGTTGGTAATTTATTATTATTATTATTCATTTTGCATTTACAATCATAGCTAATCTGCTCAGTCATGTTAGTCATTGAGTACCCAGAATCAGCTTCTCGAGTTTCTTACAGACCATGGATTTTTCATTTGTTTCGGTATATCGATTTTGAGTAGATGATTGAAGTCTTCCTCTTTCTGTTCTTATGTTCTTCATTGAATGTCCTTAGCTTAAATGTCTGAGCCAATATTCCTATGAAGGATAGTTTTGGCCCCTAAAATGGAGGGCGGTGGTTGCCAAAGTACTGATATTTCAATAGCTTCGACCAGTATTTTGATTTTTTAAATGTAAAACGATGAACAGCAGTTTAAAAATAGTTGTCGATAACATAAAGCTATTGAGATCAATTTGCTCCAATGTTATATAATCGTTACATTAAAATCTTGCCTTGCAGGGTGATGGTAGTGGATGTACTTCCATATATGGGCATAAGTTTGAAGATGAGAATTTCATTGCCAAGCACACTGGTCCTGGGCTTCTATCAATGGTATGCTGTTTTCTATATAATGTTTAAGTAGCTTCACACACACACATATGTGAAACATTCACAAAGTTGTTGCTTCAACTCTTTGTTTTTTTTTTTTATCTTGAAATACCCGTCTTTGACACATATTTGGACATGACTATCCAAATACTTCGAAAAACTTATAAAAAAACTGAACATACTTGTATCTTTCATTGACACCCGAGTCTGGGAGACGAAGTCTCACAATGGAGGGAGAAAGAGAGAAATATACCGTTGACCAGTAGAGGTACTAGGATATGGAAAACTTCAATGAAATTCTACTAAAGTTGAATATTGTTTTACCTTTTATGTTGCAGGCAAACAGTGGTCCAAATACCAATGGTTGTCAGGTAACCTACTCAATTTCTATTTCTTGCTTGTATACACACACACATCTGCTATCTGATGCATGTAAAAGAAATGCCGATTTCCATTAATGTACACAGTATGAGTAATGATCAAGTGTCTCATATTAAAGGCGAGATAATAGAATTTTGCTATTTGTACCATATCTATGCTTAGAGACATTTCTCTGTCTGCAAGTTTCCAGTTAGGTGAGTTGGGATTTGATGGAAGTATTGTTGTCACAAACTCTTTGAGCACATCTAGTATTGTTGTCTACTGTTATGAACTGTCCTGTATATTGATTTCAGTCTTTATTGACTGCAGTTTTTTATCACGTGCTCAAAATGCGAGTGGCTTGACAATAAGCATGTGGTATTCGGGGTATGTTCTCTAACCTTTTAGTGCAAAGTACATCCGGATTTCGGGTTTCCCCAATTTTTGAAAGTCGAATAATAATCATAGAAGCGACCAAGTATTATTTCGTCCCTGATTGTGCAGAGGGTGCTTGGAGATAGTCTTCTTGTTGTTCGGAAGATCGAGAATGTGGCTACAGGACCAAACAACCGGCCTAAACTACCATGCCTTATAGCTGAGTGTGGGGAAATGTAAAACTTGTAATTCATTTAACACATTTGCTGAGGAAGACTACCCGTAAATGAAATTGCTGTAAAACATTTTTTTTAACTATCTCATTATAAGTTTTGAATATATTTGTTCTTTTTGATACAATGTTTAGAACTATTCATAGCCTTTCTCTAACACATAAATAAGAATATAATATGCTTCAGCACATTTAAACTTACGTCCTCTTACTTTAACAATAATGCTCATGTCAATCAAGTTGACTCAATAAACATTTCAGAATTTATTTACTCTAAGATCCATCCATTTGACTCTTATATAGAGTTTTCCCTCAAAATTTTAATTATAATTAATGAGATTTGAAATTTGAAATTTGAATATTTCATTTCTTTGATTTATATAAACTATATTTAATCAATTTGATATGAATTTAATATTTAAACATTAAAATTGATATTAAACCTTCAATCATGAGTTTTGATTATGAACATTGCGTACTATTATTATATAATTGTTTGTATTTCAAAATATGCTGTACTTGACATTTAGTTTTTATACTAAAGAAATTTAAATTTAATTTCTTTCACCTTTTTCAATTTAAAAATTTTAATACAATTTTTGGCATTATTGATATTTAGTCCAAAAAAATGTATTGAACGAATTGAATTATATATCGAGCTAATGAAATCTTTTATACTGATATTTTAGTTTTTAAAGAAATATATTTTAAACTAAATTAGATGTATTTATAAATGATTTATTTATGTAATAAAAAGAATGAGTTTAAGTTGGGTTTAAACCGGGTTGAGTTGAGACTGAAAATCTTAACTAAAGCCCGGCTCAAAACCTCAGTCCATCTATACTGTAATAAAACGACAGCGTTTGGGCTTCTGGAGTCTTCACATTGATAATAGGTGTAGTAAGTTCATTTCCTCCCACATTATCCCTCTCACCTCCTGACTCAAGAGTCACTGAACGATTCGAGTTTGAACTCAGATTTCGCAAAATGGCATTCACTTTGAGGAGTGTGAAAGTACCGCCCAACTCAGCGAGTTTGGAAGAAGCAAGGAGCCGGGTCTTTGATTTCTTCAGAAAAGCTTGTCGATCAATCCCCACTATTATGGATATCTATAACCTAGACGACGTCGTCACCAAATCCGAGCTCCGTTCTTCCATCTCCTCCCAGATCCGTAAGAACTCTCATGTTACTAACCCTAAGGTCCGTTCCCCAATCTCTCCGTTTTAGATCCTTTTTATTTAATTTACTTTTTGATTTGTTAAACTTTTGGGAAATTTTTATCTTTCATAGGGTTAGGAAAATATTGTATTGCTTGCACTTTGTTTCTGGAAATAAATAAAATTTATAGCTAATTTGAATTGAGAGAAATTAAAATAATGAAAAATAAGATTATTCAAGGAATGGTGATTATCCTATTGAAATCTGAGTTTAACCTAAGCTTAGTTGATGTGGGATTGTGAGGGAAAAGGTTGGATATTTTTATTTTTTTATTGTTTTGGGGAAGTATTTTTTATTTCGATGTCTTCATATTTAATGGGAATGCTAAAAATTATGCTGTTGAATCAGATTTATTTCATGAGTTGTCTTCATTGTCCTCTCTCCCCTGATCAAGAGGGGGACTGGAAATGAGATTTAATAAGAGCTTTATTGATAGTATATTTTTGAAGATTACTTTGAAGAATGCTGATGGGTTTTTCTGAAATGAAATGTTTGGATTAAACTGGGATTTCAATAGCTTCGTGAACAATTGTTCCACTATTGTCTTTTTGACTTTCGAGTGCTTCGCTTACAAATTACTCTGGCTTGATCAGTATGTCGCTACGAATTCGTAAATGGAACAGCTTAATATTCTTTTGAATGTCCATTGATGTAATCTTTCAATAAGCTGTTTTGAGTTTGAAGTCCTTCTATGAATGGTATGGAGAAAGCTAAGGTCTAACCCTCTTGTTTTTTCATCTTGAATAATTCTTGTACTCTAGCTAGATGATACAGTGACTGTTGATGGTGAATGAATATTATTTTGCATATCAAAATGAACCATTTGTATTAATCATATATAATTTGTGCTACAAAAAAAATTTATTGTTTTCCACATTGAGAATGAGGTTTAAAGCTGATTTTGGGGTTGCTTCTTTGGAAATTGATCAATCAAACCTGCTTCTAGTGTATAAATGGTATTTCAGGTTTTCTCTAGAGAAGCTGATGACATATTTGATGCTACAAGAGTTCTACTTTTTATTGTGTTTTTTTTTTTCCCATGTATTTTAAGGATCCTTGGAAGGTCATATCTTATACCCTTGTTTGGATATGCATTAGAACATGGTATCGAACATCTGTACTTCAAGAAAAATGAATTGATGGATTCCATGTGCGCTATTGGAAAGTTCTCTGCTTGTTGTATTCCTCAAGTAGAAGTCTTCAGCAAATGTTTTAGTTGCAATAATCTAGTGGGCAGCAGTTCTGAGTGATGTTTTACCCTGAAAGTGATTTTGTTAATATCTCATTAGCTACCTAACACATAAAGTTAATAGTTTTCAGCACACTTTAGGAACTGCATCTAACTCATAGGAGGTAGTGACATTAAAGTTGATTGTAGAAGAGCCACATTGGTGGATATTTGATTTATTTCCCAGAAATAGTTTACAATAATTTATGCATTCTCTTTTACTGCCTTGTTGTCAGTAACCTTGTAATTGTTTGGCAGAGCTGCCTTGTTCCTGATGATAATTCAATGGCAGTTTGATAAATTGGTGTATAGCTTTTATATCTTCTGTTTATGATGAGTTGTATAGGTATTGGAATTATGAGAAAGATTCTTTACATTGCAAAATGTTTGGCTGCAGGTAATTGATTTGCTGCTGTTTAAGGGTATGGAAGAGCTGAACAACATCGTTGAACATGCAAAGCAACGGCACCACATTATCGGGCAGTATGTGCTGGGTCGTCAAGGACTCGCACAGGATTTGGACACCAAAGATGAAGGCACGTCTGATTTCCTCAAGAATTTCTATAAAAGCAACTACTTTTAAACATTCCGTTTTCATGGACAGCTTATAGAGTTTTGCTTTTGAGCCTTTGACTTCCTTCATAATAATGTTCCTATCCGTGCCTTTCGGTTCGGTAAATTCCATCGAATTTATTTTGTGTTGGTTTTCATTAATTTGGTGAAATGCTTGCTTGAGTTCTGGTGAATTGCTGATCAGAATAGTGTATTATATATTTCTTGATAATTGCCAAATCAAACTTGGCGTTTTCCTTGGTCGTTTGCCAGTGCAACACAATCAGTGAAATTAGAAACAGAAGACTTTCCAGTAACTATTTAAACCCTTCTTAACAGTTTAATACCATTTGCATGAATGAGTAGTCAAATTAAACACAGAAAAAGAGGAAACAATTGTAATTTGCAGAGTCTTCTGATCCTATTTTTTCAATCGCCTCATCTTCTTCTCTATCCTTTCCAAACACTTACTCTCTCTTCTCGATATCCATGATAACCTCTGGCTTATAATTTGTTAGAGGATTCACCTCATAAACGCATGGTGTGTTGCTGTTGCTGATGAATATGATTGATGGCGTTAGGGTTGTCCTTGGCCACTGTAGTGGTACAACAGTTGCAAGGTAAAGGTTAATCTCTGCTGGAGAATTCTCTATAATTAATAATGTGTACAACTATAACATCTCTCGCCCCCTTCCCTCAGTTGAATCATACAGTGGTTTTCTGTAGAGGTTGAGGACAAAACCTTGAAATGAAGACAATACCTTATGTTGGTCCTTAAGAGGATGGCACTTCAAAAGCTTTTCTTAGGAGGGAGTCTAACCTCCCCTCAACAGTACTTTTATTTTATTTTTTTACCTATTTTAATTTCATATCTGAACTTGACAACTAAATCTATTTTTTTCTTACACTTATATTTTATTAAAATTTGATGACATGATATTCTAAAATTGTGTCACATTATACCATATAAAATTTATAAAAAAATTGTTGAATTGGGGACTATTTTGATGAGTCCATGTAATATGGACGGCCCTGGTAAACGAGTCAAGTTGTTGGGAGAAGACCAGGCTCAAACCGATTACAAAATTGACTTGGCCGATTGGAATTTGAGTAGGTCAAGTCGACTTTTGGCCCATGTAACCTGAAATGATGCAACAGCAAAATTAGTATGAAGTATTATGGAGATCGAGACAAGAAAAAGAAAAAAAAAAAAAACAAGAGCGACCAGTTTTAAGAGCAGCTTAATGAAGTAGCCTAGTTCCACATCATCTTCTCTTGCATGATTCATCCCATAACCTAACAACATTGTGGTTCATACAATTTCAATTTTTTTTAAAATACAACATTTTTTAAAAGTTATGATAATCAAAAAATAAAAAAAATTATAAAATTTTATTATTTTTTTAATATAGCTAATTAGACCCAAATTATGTAATAATAGCTAAAATGCTTATCATCATTCAACCAAAAAATAAAAATACATGTAATTTATAAAAAAAATTCTAAAACTTCAAAAATAAAAACAAAAAACGTAATCAACTTTAAGTTGTGTTCTGGAATTCAATGTTGGCGAATGGTTAGTCAACATCGGTCAACTTTCGATCATTGTTAGTCAACGTCAACATTCGATCATTGTTAGTCAACGTCAATCCACGTTCGATCATCACTGGTCAATGCTGATAAATGACCGATTGCCATCAATTAAAAGTCAGGCAATTGATAACTCTCACATTTAAAGTTATTTTAGTCTAGTTTTCACAACATTTTAGGAGTAATTCTAGCTTTTTGGATGGTTTATTTTCCATCATTTTTAGAATTAATTTAGACTTATTTGCAATTTCCTTTTTTCCTTCGTAGGTGTGAAACGAAGAATGGATTACTTATAACATATATCAAGAAAATTGTGAAAAGAAATCTTCCGCTCCATCGAATTAAAATAGTGATGGAGCAAGCTTGTTGGTGAAGAAAATTTGGCAGCAACTAATTTGCTCGATCGGGTGTCACAATAAAAACCCAAAATTCAAGGTTTTCTTTTTGATAAAATAGAGTATATAGGTCGATATTGTAAAATAATTAGGGTTTTGCATCGTTTTTAAAAATATTTAGGAAAATAGGTCGATTTCGTGAAAAGCTCACCTAACTAGACGAGCTTTCTAGAAAGTGCATCTAATTGGGTGAGCTTTCCGTGAAAATAAAAATATTTATTTATTTATTTTTAGGGTTTTTAAGATTTTCATATTTATTTATTTAGGGTTTTTAGGTTTTATTTATTTATAAAATATTTTTTTACATCATAAAATTTATAAAGATAAAAATATTATATGGATGAAAAAAATATCAGTTTATTTATTAAAAAATATATTTTTTATATCGCAAAATTTATAAAAAAATATATTAATCAGGTCGTCGAGGAGAATGTGTGCCGTAAGGTGGTGGACGGCGATCACGTGGAGGATTTCTATGTATCACCAGCCGTACAACCGCAAGATAATCCGGAAGTGCATTTGAAGGTGTGTCCAGAAATGCAGACTTATAGACTTGCTCTTCTTCCTCCTTGTCGTCGTCATCAACTGAATACGACCTTTGCACGACCTCTTGAGCAACATCATTATCTTCTTCATCCATCAATTGCTAAGTCGTCCTAATTGATTGTAATTTTTATTTTTTCCAAAAAAATAAAAAAGTAATTGAATGATGGAAATATAAATATCCTCAAAATTATGATACTGTCTATATATAAATTTTACTCTATTAAATATATATTAAATTTTAATTTCAATATTATAATACTGAATATCGTTTGAATGATCGCATGATCGGTTGGCATGGAGTCAAGAAATTAATTACTGAAGAAGAAAAACAATAAATGTTGACATTTGATGCATACCAACTTATAAGATATACATTAAAGTTAAATAAAAATGATGCGTTTTGCTTATTCTTTTTTATTTTATAATAAGATTGTGTTGGTCAACGTCAATCCACGTTCGATCACTGGACAATGCTGATAAATGACCGATTACCATCAATTAATAGTCAGGCAATTGATAACTCTCACATTTAAAGTTATTTTTTCACAACATTTTAGGAGTAATTCTAGCTTTTTGGATGGTTTATTTTCCATCATTTTTAGAGTTAATTTAGACTTATTTGCAATTTCCTTTTTTCCTTTGTAGGTGTGAAACGAAGAATGGATTACTTATAACATATATCAAGAAAATCGTGAAAAGAAATCTTCCGCTCCATCGAATTAAAATAGTGATGGAGCAAGCTTGTTGGTGAAGAAAATTTGGCAGCAACTAATTTGCTCGATCGGGTGTCATAATAAAAACCCAAAATTCAAGGTTTTTTTTTTTTGGTAAAATAGAGTATATAGGTCGATATTGTAAAATAATTACGGTTCTGCATCGTTTTTAAAAAATATTTGAAAAAATAGGTCGATTTCGTGAAAAGCTCGCTCAACTAGACGAGCTTTTTGAAAAGTGCATCCAACTAGACGAGCTTTTCGTGAAAATTAAAATATTTATTTATTTATTTCTAGGGTTTTTAGGATTTTCATCTTTATTTATTTAGGGTTTTTAAGTTTTATTTATTTATAAAATATTTTTTTACATCGTAAAATATATAAAAATAATAATATTGTATGGATGAAAAAAATATCAGTTTATTTATTAAAAAAAATTCTTTACATCGCAAAATTTATATAAAAAAATACATTAATCAGTTCGTCGAGGAGAATGTCTGTCGCAAGGTGGTGGACGACAGTCACGTGGAGGATTTTTGCGTATCACCAGTCGTACAACCGCAGAGTAATCCGAAGGTGCATCTGAAGGTGTATCCAGAAGTGCAGACCTATAGACTTGCTCCTCCTCCTCTTTCTCGTTGTCATCAACTGCATACAGCCTTTGCACGACTCCCTGAACAACGTCATTATCTTCTTCGTCTGTCAATTACTATGTCGTCCTAATTGATTATAATTTTTATTTTTTCCAAAAAAATAAAAAAGTAATTGAATGATGGAAATATAAATATCTTCAAAATTATGTGACTGTCTATATATAAATTTTACTCTATTAAACATATATTAAATTTTAATTTTAATATTATAATACTCAATATCGTATGAATGATCGCATGATCGGTTAGCATGAAGTCAAGAAATTAATTACTGAAAAAAAAACAATAAATGTTGACATTTGATGCATATATACCTACTTTACAAGATATATATTAAAGTTGAATAAAATGATACGTTTTGCTTATTTTTTATTTTATAATAAGATTGTGTGGATTAAAATCTTTATGGAGTTAGATAAATAAATTTTATCAATATTCGTTTTATGGTATATACTCAATATTTGTGATTATTTTTTTTCAATAATATCATCTCTAAAATTTAAGTTTTTGTTTCTCTTAGAGTTTAAATAGAAATTCTTTTAATAGCTTCGAAAGGCACTATTAAACAATAAATTTTGCAGTAAGTCTAACAATAAACTTAAATCCATTTTCTTTATCTTTCCTTTCTTTTTTATGGTTTATGTTTGAAGTAAAAAAACAATTTTTAATAATAATAAAAAATATAAATTACTAGAATAATAGATCAAGGGTTAAATTTCTATACGAGTCTCTTACCTTTTTTATTATTTCCTAGGTAAGGTTATATGATATTAATCTACCTTCAAATTAAACAGTTCTAATATATTATTTAGGGTTATTATTTAATTTGGCCATGAACTTATCTATTGTACTTAGTTGGTTCCTAAATTTTTTTTGACCTAGTTGATTCTTGAACTTGTATTTCGTCAATCAGGTTGGTACCTCTGCACTAACACTATTAGTTGTGTAGATGTGACACTACTAGCTACCCGATGATGCCACATGGCAATAAAATTTTAAAATATAAATATATAAATCATGTTTGTCATGTGACATTATGAGACACTACCACGTGGCACCACCGCATTGGTTAGAAATGTCATGTCAACACAAATTAACAGTGTTAATGTGGAGAGACCAATCTGATTAGTGGAATACAAGTTTAGGGACCAATTTGGTTGATGGGATACAAGTTCGAAGACCAATTAGGCCTAAAAAATTTAGGGACTAACTAGGTACAAATGGACAAGTACAATGGCCAAACTATATATTATCCCTATAGAATTTTTGAATGAAAAAGAGTTGGAAATAATAAGTAGATAGGAAGGTATTTATCACTTAATGTGGATTTTTTTAAACTTTTTTATTCTTTAAACATTTTAGCTTTAAAATTTTAAATTTATTATTTATCAATCTAATTACAGTTCGTACTTAATTTTAAGTAATATACTAAACAAATTTTTTAATATTTAATATTTTTTTGGTGAATTATATGGGAAGGATAAAGCCTTAAGAACAATGCAACTAATACGACTTGAACTTAGATTACACTTGGGATAATAAAAACTCTTAACCATCCACATTTAATTTTTCAGTTTACCAAATAACACATTAGATGAACTAAATGGTTAAATTTCAAAGATAGTTCATGGACCTATTAATTTATGTTAATTTAGTCATCTATTTTGATTTACTCAATTTTTTTAATATATTGATGTGATTACATGATAATATTTGTTCATATTTTCTTAACCCTTTGACAACGTACACACACTTTGCACACACAAGTGCTGGAATCCGAGTCTCCTAAGATGAACAACATCTTCTTTTCCACTGGAATCACTCGTTGGATTCTAATTTACTCAAAATTGATTCACATACGTTTAAAGGACGTCCTCCTGGAGTGAGCAGCAGAATATGAAGGGGAGGAAGGCTTGGTCTTTACGACAGTTAAATGTGATTTGAGTGTGGGGAAGGAGATTTTTGTAGCCATGAGGGGTAGAAGAAAAATCAAACAAGATTCTATCATGACTGACCTCCCCAATTAACTCATTCCATTACCAACATTAATTGGTTGACTCCATCCCTACCAACTAATTCCTAAAGTCTTCATCAACCTAAGACATAACTCAACTTATTTCATTTCCTCCCAAAGGAGATATGCTGCAATCAATCTAACAATCCTCAACCTTTTATTGTTGACGTTTTATTATTCTAAATCAAATAATATTAAGTTATGATGATAATATGGATCCAGAATAATTATTACATTGATAATATAGACCTAAAGTTTAATTAAGTGTAATTGATGTTATCATTATTGATGAGGTGTTTTGATGGGAATGTAAAGAGCTGGATGGTGTAGGGTCGTAGGAAGGAAGAGAAAAGAGGTTAAAGCATGTGGAAATTTGAGAGCCAATGACATTTCAAGGCCTAAAATCGTGATTAGATTTAGAGGAGAGACTAGAAATGCAATTAAGTTTGAAAGCTAATTTACATACGTTTTGAATAAGTCCTCATCCAGTGAGCAACAGTGTTGAAGTTCAATTTTGACTAGGCCCAAACTTAAACCCTATACAAATGGCCCAAAATGCTATGAGATTAAAACAAGGCCCAAATCAGCTCCCACTTGCTGTTACTGCCTTCATTCCAGCCTATCAGGACGTGCCACGTCACCACCGACTCCAACTTGCTTCACCATTGTCAGCCACTGACCACCATCATATTCAACTATACCCTACACCACCGAAAGCATCACCCATTACCATGGAACCTGCAAAAAAAAAAAAAGAGAGATTAGAAAGACATTTAATTATAACAAACAAAAAAGAATGATTGTAAATTGGCTTTAAAAGGCCAAACAAAATTCTGTACAAACGGGGGGATCTCCCTAAAATTTTACAAGTAATAGAAATCAGAAAATTCAATGAGAAATAGCAAGAACAGATTCAAGCCAGAAAATTGATGGTGGTATTTTGCAAGGTATATTAACACCCACATATACATATACACATATACATAAATTCGTATACATAGATAATCTGTTTATATTTGTGCTTATCAATTTTTTTATTTTTGATATATATATAAATATATACATACATGCTTATGCATATATCTTTTTTTTTTCTTTTTTTTCTTTTTCCTTCTTCAATTTGCACACATATATATATTCATTCAAAATTTTATCTTGTCAAAGGCAACATATATATGTAAAAAAATATGAATAAAAAATATATTAAAACCCCAAAAAATAAAGTAGTTGTTTTAAATAAAGGGAAAAGAAATTATTTTTCGATTTTTTTTGAGGGGTTAGATCGATAAATTTGAGCCCCGATCTATGTTTTAATCCAAAAAAAATGTAAAAAACTTACCTTGGCCGCGGCCGGCGGCGGCAAACGGTGGTGCGACAATGAAGCGGTGACCGGAGGTCCATCGGTGCTCAAACGACCATGGAATGAAGAAAAATGAAGTAAGAAAGAAAGAAAATGGATTTTTAAAAAATGAAAATGAAATATTGTTCTTACCCCCGGAAACGCGTGGATGGAAGACGAGGGTCGACTGTGGTGTACGCGCAAAGGAGCACCGGCGGGTGGCTGTGGACGCGCGCTCACGCGCCGGACAGAGCCCGGCGTGAAGGCCATGGTCGGCCATTGAAGAGAGAAAAAAATTAGTGATGGGGGGGGGGAAGTTTGTTTGGTTTGAAAGGAAAAAGAAGAAATAAAAAAAAGTTTTTTTTTTAAAAGAAAAGAATAAATGAATAATGATGATGTTCTTTTTAAGGAAAGGAATAAATGAATTAGATTTTTTTTTTCAATGGGGAAATTTCCCCTTTAGTCCTTTAACATTTTTTAAAATTTACAATTCAATCTTCTTTATACTTTTAATTAATTTTAAATTGGCCGGATAATTTACTTTGATTTTTTATTTTAATCCTTCAACATTTCAAATGCACCAGAGGCTGCCACGTGTCATTTTTTGGCTTATTTATGCATTTGGTCCCTGATTTTTTTAATTTGTTTTAATTTAATCCCTAAATCAACTTTCACTTAATTATAAAATTGGTCCAAAATTTTTTCAAGATTTTCAAATTAATCCCTTGATTGCTGGATACCTGTGGGGCTGCCACGTGTCACCTACTCTTTGGTATTATTGTTTATAGGTCCCCAAACAGTTCAGAAATTGCATTTTGACCTCAAAATTTTAGGAAATTACATTCTGACCCCAAAATTTCCAAAAATTACCATTTTACCCCTGGGCTTTCTAAAATACCATTTTTAACCCTAATGTCACCAAAAATTACCGTTTTACCCCCGAACTCTTAAAAATTCCATTTTTAACCCCGACTTCACCAAAATTACCATTTTGCCCCCAGGTATTCAAAAAGTCTCGTTTTAATCCCGATTGCATCATTTCTTTAATAATATTTGCATTTAATTTTAATTGCTATGCTCCGTATTTTGTATTCGTTTTATTTTCAATTCGTGTAATTCGATTCTCATTATAAAATTGCTCATTCATTGCGTATTTGTTTAAAAAATCGTTTTTCACAAAATTTTAAAATCAAGGCAATATTCTTTAATTTCGTGTTTCAAAATTTTGCGCCTTAACTTACTAGGTGTAATTTTTCTTCAAACCGAAATAATCGAATACCCTTAATCAAGGTGATATTTCTTATCTTCGATTCCGAAAATTTGCTCCTTAACTCACTAGGTGCAATCCTTCGTTCAATCGAAATAATCAAATATCCTTTTTTTCAAAAATTAAAAAAGTTTTGCAAAGGAAAGCTCGTTATTTTTTGGATCTCGAAATATTATGTCCTGACTTACTGGATGTAATTTTTCTTCCTCGATCACTTTGAAATAGCGAGACTTCCAAAAGAAAAAATACTCATGCATTCGAGGATCGTATTTTAAACTTTATTCAAGTTTTTAAGGTTTACAAATTAAAACCTGAAAATAATCAAAACGGTACCAATTTTGGGCGTATGAGGGTGCTAATCCTTCCTCGTGCGTAACCGACTCTCGAACCTATTTTCTGGATTGCGTAGATCAAAATTTTAAACGTATTTTAAATGTTTTGTGGTGATCCAATCACACCCAAATAAAAGATTGGTGGCGACTCCCATTTTTCTTGTTTTTCCCAAATTTAAAATAATTTTTCGAAACCTTTGTTCTCGAAGTGGTTTCGACAGCTTGGCGACTCCACTGGGGAATTTTAAAATAAACGAGAGTCAAGTCAAATTGATTATTTTCGAGTCTATTTTGAAAACTTTTAAATCTTCGATTTTATTTAACATGAGATCCTCGGCATTTTTGTGTGACATTATGCTAGTATAATTTTGCATCCATGTGCATTGTGTTGCTACCCTTTTAAGTGGAAGCGGGAAACTACTCCTTCGTGAGGTCTTCACCTCCGTGCAGGATAGTGGATCGCTTCCGGGATTACAAAGTACCCTTGTTTTTGTGAAGTCTTTACTTCCGTGCAAACATGTGGGAAATGCGTCCCCCTGAACCGAACTCATCCGTATGAGCCTGTAATGGGTGAGGATCGAGAAATCTGTTGGTTTGGGTACCCTTCACCTTTAGAACCTAAACTGCATATAGTGAGCCGTAAGTACTCACCCTAGACGGAGATAGGCCGAATCCTTTTAGCATATACCTGAAATAGATTTTTAGGTTCTGTGCTTATTTTTATTATCACATGTTACTAACCGTGTTTTGTTTTGTTTCTGTTCTTTCTGTTTGCATTTGCATCATCATACAAGAAAAGGTGTTGATATAAATCCGTTTTACTGACTAGGCAATTTCCTCATGAGGGACAGATTTCTTAATAAAGTGGAAAATAACACGGCTTTGCGCTTATGGTCAAAGGAAAGCACAAAGTCAAAGAAGATTCAGAAGACCTGAAGGAAGATTATGCAAATTCATATCAAGATCCTTGAAAAGAATCAAGAAACAAATCAGGGGCATTTCTGACAAGCTCAGAGACATGTTCGAGATAAAGATTATACAAATGATGAAAAGCAACTGATCACAAGCGAGCATTAGTCATCAAAGCTTAAGAATCAAGATCAGAGTAGGGACGAAATTGGAAGACCAAAGCTCTTGGCCATATGGCAAAGCCGTATGTAACCCGTTTTATGTGGAGAATTTTGTTCCCTAGAAAAGTTGCCCTAATGGAAAGTGGACTTTAAAATCAATGCCTTTTCTTATGCATTCATGCATTCATGTAACACATCTTATTAACTTGCGTAATTCTATGCAAGCTTACCTCAAATAAGATTGTGCCAATCCTTCAGTGGTTACTCGAGCAAGGTAAGAAACACGATTACACTTTTGCTTTTAATTGCAATATATTTTGAAACTATTTGCATTACATTATCATAAACAAGGTGTCGATTCATGTTCTAGTACCAAATGGAGAACTGGTAATAAGAAAACGGATTCCTCGATGAGGTAAAAGTCAACATGGTCGTGCATATATGGTTAAAGATAAATGTGATAACCTGTCAAAGGAATGCATGTCAGGGATTTAAGATTACGCCCAAGGACATAAAACTCATAGCTGTTTGTTAGAGCTGGTAGAAGTATGGAGACAAAACAAGGCAGATGTCCAATCATGAATATCTTAACGTACTTGATGCTAAGAGGAATAGACATCGGTTCAGAGCTCTCACTTAGTATTGGAATCCAACTTCTAATAACTTCACATTTGGAAAGGAAGACATGAACCCTGTGATGAAAGAGTACATCACTTTATCCTATTGCCCGAAGATTCAAAACAATAAAGTCTACTTTGAAAATGACGATCGTCTTTACCTACTTAAGGTAAAAGTAGAAATACACCTTTTCCGAAATTCTAAAACAGTATTGGGATTCAATTTAGTCGCTTCACTTTCAAAAACATGGACACACTATGGAAGAATACATTACATTACTTTATTGCCTGAGAACTCAAGTCGATCAGGTCTACCCCAAAAGAGCGAGCATAAGATTGCAGCTTTGATCAAGGAGAAAAGGGATGACAAATGTATTACCTTGAAAATCCCGCAAGATATAGTACACTCAGACGCAAGAAAGGATGCTGACGTGTTCGAATGACTTAGTCATCTTCCTCAACGTATTGGGGCACGTTAGGGGTGCAATTGTAAATTTATTTGACTGACTTGACTAAAGAATCACCCATGTTCTGGCAATTTTAGCCACTAAGAACCTATTGAAGAAGGGGTAAATGAGGGTGTATTGATTCACGACTTTTGTAGTTTGGTCCCATCGCTGTTTAAAATGTTGAAAAAGTCTTGTCAAGAATTCTCTGAAGACTACTCCCTATTGACGGGATTTGTGCTTGTTCAAAGACAAGACAACATTGCCAAAGATGATGGGAAATAAACGAGAAATGATTTCAACACGCTTAGGGGCAGGTCTGAGATAGGGGCTATATTGCAAGCAAAAACTTGACCCAAATGCGAGAAATGGTTAGATACATAGCCATCCAAGACTGATGCTTTGAACTTGAAATCAGGGGTAAATCAGGGCAAAAATTAGAACTTTGAGCATTAAAGCACGACCATACATGCTTCCGCCTAATGTAAAAGAATTTGCTTTCTAGTAAAGTTGTCTAATGGAATGGAACCAAGAATCAATGCCTTGTTGCATGCATTTTATCATTTCATGTGCATTTGCATTTCGTGCATTAAATAAAATTCCACATGATTGAAACACTCGTGTGAAAAAGAGTATCTACCTTAAATAAAAAACTGAGAGGAAACATGATAAATCAAGATGAGGAATGATAAAAAATTGAGAAAAGAGTCATGTGAAGAATGGAACCTATTGAGAGTTCGCCCTCATACCCTCGGAAGTGTTTTGGACAAGTAGACTGTGGAGGAGCTTCCTGTAGTTTTTAGGACTTTTTCAGAAAAATATTCAGAATATACTTATCACTCTAAGTCCGAGAGTAATAGGGATCCTTTTACAAAGGATAAATGACCACTATCTTTTATTTCAATAAAAATGATGCATTATTTTTGTCCCATTTGGCAAACACTTTACCATTCTTTCCATTCGTTCATACCATAATTAGTCATTCTTTCGTTCAATTATTCTTTGGACCCCCTTTTTGTTTTTATGCTGGGTCTCTTGATCTCAAAGATACGAGCAACATTGTTGTTGACTTAAACCCTTTTGAGTGAGACATGTGTCCAGAAAAACTCTAAGGCTTTGAAAATGATCAAGAATGTAACTTGACTCCTGATCTGCTATGGATGTTTGAGCCAGACACGAAACAGACATCTTCTTGAAGAGTCGTGATTTTAAGAGAGAATCGAGACATGAGTCTTTGTAAAGACAAGACAAGCTGCCTCGAGAGTCCAAAAGTCTTTTGCATGATCCTATCAAAGCATGCCAAACTTAAGCAACCAATGTCGTGACACACAGACTCTCATAAAGGAGGAATGCTATCCAATTCAACAGAAACTTGAAGAATTGAGGCTTGACGTGCTATCATAAAAAAAACAAAAAACAAAAAACAAAGCAAAAAAAAACAAAAAAAGCAAAAAACAACAACAAACAAACAAACAAAAAAAGACAAAGAAAAAACAAAAAGAAAAAGTCAAGATGAAAACCCGCAAAGGGCACCTTGAAAATTTATTCTCCACGTTGTACCCTCTTTCTATGTGAAGCATGGACATCATTGAGCCAACTTTGCAAAAGAGTTTCTAATGATCATTGATTACTACTTCCTAGGCCAATTGGTGATCAAGCAGATTATTGAAAATGAGAGATTATGTGTCGATATGGAATGCTAAGAAAGGATCATATCATGATGACTTGAACTTGAGCAACAGCACGATGGCAAAGTCTGCAGTCAATTCAAGAACAAATATCACTACTCAAGCACCACATCGCCAAAATGGGGCATTGGCAAGGAACCGATAACGACAACAAAGGATTGATTGGTTCATAGCAGAAAGTTACAAAGACTCGACATTAGAAATCACCATTCATCTTCGAGACTTATCGGGCTTCTATCAGAACATTAACTGGGGCAACACTTTTTCTCACCAAAATGGGAGTCATCCTACCTATTAAAGGCAAGATTCTTTCCCTCCAGGTTTTGTTAGGGCTAATGAAACAAAATGGATCTAATCCAGATGCAGACAACTAAAAATCCTAAAAGTCATGACTGGATGACATGGATTTACGACAAAGAAAGATCCATTCTATAGAACTCTACGAAAGAGCTCTAGTTTTGAAAAGGATTTTGATTACCAAAGACTTCCAAGGAAAATGGATGTCAAATTGGGAAAGGCCCCATAAGATGAAGAAAGACTCTTTGAAGAAGCTTTGATTTTGATGAACGGCAAAGACATACCCAACTTCGTCAATTTAGATGCAGTGAAGAAAAAATAAATAAAAGAAGAAGAAAAAGAAAAAGAAACAAAAAAATATAGAAAGGAGAGGTCGAGGTGAAGACTCGTAAAGAGCATCTTGAAACCTAAGGAGATTTGAGTTGAAAACCTGAAAAGGCGGCTCAAATTTGAATAAGAAAAGGGGCATGAAGTGGTCCTCTCTCTCAAAAGTAGCAAGGTGGAGAAATTTACACCTTGATGCATTGACAAAGTACTCCAGTTTTATGAACACATGTCAAGCTCAGAATGGTCTTCGCCAAGTTTGCTCATTGAAGCTCATACTTTGATATCTGGGGCACCTAATTCCATTTTTTTGATTCACCTTAAGTTTTGTAACTTTTGACCAATACATGTCATTTTTAATATTTTTTGTGAGCTTTGCCTCCATGAAATTCATTTGTCCAAGCATTTCTACATCAAAGCAATGATCACTGAACCAATGACCTTTCCAGTCATGTAAGCTTTAAACCTCGATCAAATTTAATTTCATCCATCCATTTCGTAACCCTGATCGAACATGATAGCCAGTGGACTATTTTTTTTCATCCATGCAAACTTTGCTTCCAAACGATACTCTTTGCTCACTCTATATTCGACATCCTTTACTAATATGGGTCACCTTTTTTTCATGCAAGCTTTACCTCCAGCAAAATTTATCCACCTACCCCTTTTCTTTGCTCACTTTGTGTTTGGCATTTCTTTGACCGATATGACTTATTTTTTTCATGTGAGTTTTGCCTCCAATAAAATTTCATTCACCTTACGACCATGCTTAAGCAAATTTCGCATTGAATTAGTGGTTAATGAACCAAATGATCTTTTCATTTATACGACCTTTGTTTTCAATCAAATTTGAATTCATCCACCTTATAACCTCATGCAAGCATTTTTGCATTTGAAATAACGGTTAGTGGTCAACAATATAAGAAATAGAAGGATTTCTGCATATTGTCTGGAAAATTTCTAAATATTACAGGAACCTGAAATAGGATCACTAGTTGGAAATAACACAAATTCGAGGGACAAAAGGGTTTCCAAAACAAATGGTTCGAAATACAACCACCTCTTTAGGTTTCATATCAAAGATACCATATAAAAAGAAAAAACGTGATAACACGTCAGCTAGGACTTAGACAAACGACGAACAATGTCGACCTAAGGACTAAAATAAAATCATTTCTCAAAAATGACATTTTGCATTCGTCATTATAGGAGCATTTGACTCATCCTGATCATCGCATCCTAAACAATCTGGCCTACTTTGAGGCCCATTTGAGTACATTTTGTAGGTCTCAGCACCACAAAACAAAAGGGAAAGGTCTAAGTCGTAACGACAGGCCGTGTATCTCAAAAGCATGGAAGGGAAAGATCTAAGACCGCAATGGCAGATCCAGTACCATAAAAACAGAAAAGGAAAGGTCTAAGTCGTAACTGCGGACCGTGTACCTCAAAAGCATGGACCGAAAAAATCTAAGACTGCAACGACAGATCCAGTGCCACAAAGATACAGAAGGGAAATATCTAATACCGCAATGGTGGATCCAGTACCACAAAGATTCAGAAGGGAAAGATCTAAGATCGCAATGGCAGATCTAGTACCACGAAGACACGACGGGAAAGATCGAAGCTCGCAACGATAGATTCAGTATCGCAAAGACAAAAAGGAAAGGTCTAAGTCACAACGACGATACATGAAGAAAAATCTAATACCGCGATGGTGGATTCAGTACCATGAAGATTTGAAGGGAGAGGTTTGAGTCGTAACGACGAACCCAGTACCTTAGAAGCATGAAAAGTCGAATTTATGACGAAAAAACTGTTACCTTTAAGTCAAGATGAATTTTCAAATGTCAAATGTTTATCCTCTTGAAATTGAAGTAAAGTTAGATATCAAGTCTTTATCTCTGAAATTGAAGTAAGAGTAAGATCATTTCTTATCCTCTTGAAATTGAAGTAGAGTTGGATAACAAGTCTTTATCTTTGAAATTGAAGTAAGAGCAACGTCTGTCCTCTTGAAATTGAAGTAGAGTGGATAACACGTCTTTGTCTCTGAAATTGAAGTAAGAGCAATGTCATCCTCTTGAAATTGAAGTAGAGTGGATAACACGTCTTTATCTCTGAAATTGAAGTAAGAGCAACGTCATCCGTTTGAAATTGAAGTAGAGTTGGATAACACGTCTTCATCTCTGAAATTGAAGTAAGAGCAACGTCATCCTCTTGAAATTGAAGTAGAGTGGATAACACGTCTTCATCTCTGAAATTGAAGTAAGAGCAACGCCATCCTCTTGAAATTGAAGTAGAGTGGATAACACATCTTCATCTCTGAAATTGAAGTAAGAGCAACGTCATCCACTTGAAATTGAAGTAGAATGGATAACATGTCTTCATATCTGAAATTAAAGTAAGAGCAACGTCATCCTCTTGAAATTGAAGTAGAGTGGATAACACGTCTTTATCTCTGAAATTGAAGTAAGAGCAACGTCATCCTCTTGAAATTGAAGTAGAGTGGATAACACGTCTTCATCTCTGAAATTGAAGTAAGAGCAACGTCATCCGCTTGAAATTGAAGTAGAGTTGGATAACACGTCTTCATCTCTGAAATTGAAGTAAGAGCAACGTCATCTACTTGAAATTGAAGTAGAGTTGGATAACACGTCTTCATATCTGAAATTGAAGTAAGAGCAACGTCATCCTCTTGAAATTGAAGTAGAGTGGATAACACGTCTTTATCTCTGAAATTGAAGTAAGAGCAACGTCATCCTCTTGAAATTGAAGTAGAGTGGATAACACGTCTTCATCTCTGAAATTGAAGTAAGAGTAACGTCATCCGCTTGAAATTGAAGTAGAGTTGGATAACACGTCTTCATCTCTGAAATTGAAGTAAGAGCAACGTCATCCTCTTGAAATTAAAGTAGAGTGGATAACACGTCTTTATCTCTGAAATTGAAGTAAGAGCAACATCATCCTCTTGAAATTGAAGTAGAGTGGATAACACGTTTTCATCTCTGAAATTGAAGTAAGAGCAACGTCATCCGCTTGAAATTGAAGTAGAGTTGGATAACACGTCTTCATCTCTGAAATTGAAGTAAGAGCAACGTCATCCGCTTGAAATTGAAGTAGAGTTGGTTAACACGTCTTCATCTCTGAAATTGAAGTAAGAGCAACGTCATCCTCTTGAAATTGAAGTAGAGTGGATAACACGTCTTTATCTCTGAAATTGAAGTAAGAGCAACGTCATCCTCTTGAAATTGAAGTAGAGTGGATAACACGTCTTCATCTCTGAAATTGAAGTAAGAGCAACGTCATCCGCTTGAAATTGAAGTAGAGTTGGATAACACGTCTTCATCTCTGAAATTGAAGTAACAGCAACGTCATCCTCTTGAAATTGAAGTAGAGCTGGATAACAAGCCTTTGTCTCTCTGAAATTGAAGTAAGAGTTAGATGAAGCTTCGACATCAAATCCTATCTTCATGAAGATGCAGTGGAGATGGATTCAAATTACATCACTTCATTCTTACCCTTAGATTCAAGAAGGGCAAAATGAAGATTCTGATCTCTTGCCCCGAACAAGGGGCAGATTGAAACCATTTGAACTCTTACCCCGAGCCAGGGGTAGATTGCAGTCATTTGATCCTTTACCCCAAGATGGGGCAGATCACCATCAATCAACCTTACTCTAATCATGGAGTAGTTTGCTATTATACATAAGCAGTGAGGCGGTTATCTTCCTGATGAGATACAGAGGAGAACACCAACTCAACGCTCAATGCGAGCAAATCTTCGAACCCAGCTTCTTGATGAGAGACACTGAGAAGCAGGTCGAAGCAATAAAATGGTTACCTTCCTAAGGAGATCCAGAGAAGTGAACCAAACTCGTCTTCCTGAGGAGATCTAGAGAAGCGAATTGAAACAAGCGAGGCGGTCACCTTCCTGACAAGATACGGAGAAGTATACCAACTCAATGAAACTAGGCTCAAAGGCTACGATGACAAACTCCAATCTCCTTGAAATTTCAAAAGAATGGAGTGAAATTACAGTTACAAATTTGGTCTTTTTGGAAATTGCCTTAGGGCAGAATGGAATCATAATGCTTAAGATGCAGAGGTAGATGAGGCAAAATCGAATAGTCAATTGAGGAAAGAGCAGCGAAGAAATGGAACCTGACAAAATTGGTCTTCTTTTGGTCTTTGCTCCATTCCTGTTATACAGTAACGAGCAAAGAGGGGCAGCTGTTGAAGCCCAATTTTGACCAGGCCCAAACTTAAACCCTATACAAATGGCCCAAAATGCTATGAGATTAAAACAAGGCCGAAATCAGCTCCCACTTGCTGTTACTGCCTTCATTCCAGCCTATCAGGATGTGCCACGTCACCACCGACTCCAACTTGCTTCACCATTGTCAGCCACTGACCACCATCATATTCAACTATACCCTACACCACCGAAAGCATCACCCACTACCATGGAACCTGCAAAAAAAAAATGAGAGATTAGAAAGACATTTAATTATAACAAACAAAAAAGAATGAGGATCTCCCTAAAATTTTACAAGCAATAGAAATCAGAAAATTCAATGGGAAATAGCAAGAACAGATTCAAGCCAGAAAATTGATGGTGGTATTTTGCAAGGTATATTAACACCCACATATACATATACACATAAACATAAATTCGTATACATAGATAATCTGTTTATATTTGTGCTTATCAATTTTTTTTATTTTTGATATATATATAAATATATACATACATGCTTATGCATATATATATATTTTTTTATTTTTTTTCCTTCTTCAATTTGCACACATATATATATTCATTCAAAAT
Source organism: Gossypioides kirkii (assembly GCA_005610355.1). Lineage (NCBI taxonomy): Eukaryota > Viridiplantae > Streptophyta > Magnoliopsida > Malvales > Malvaceae > Gossypioides > Gossypioides kirkii. The sequence continues at coordinate 7,381,296 of CP032252.1, read as the reverse complement.
TTTATCTTGTCAAAGGCAACATATATATGTAAAAAAATATGAATAAAATATATATTAAAACCCCAAAAAATAAAGTAGTTGTTTTAAATAAAGGGAAAAGAAATTATTTTCGATTTTTATGAGGGGTTAGATCGATAAATTTGAGCCCCGATCTATGTTTTAATCCAAAACAAATGTAAAAAACTTACCTTGGCCGCGGCCGGCGGCGGCAAACGGTGGTACGACAATGAAGCGGCGACCAGAGGTCCATCGGTGCTCAAACGACCATGGAATGAAGAAAAATGAAGTAAGAAAGAAAGAAAATATATTTTTAAAAAATGAAAATGAAAGATCGTTCTTACCCCCGGAAACGCGTGGACGGAAGACGAGGGTCGACGGTGGTGTACGCGCAAAGGAGCACCGGTGGGTGGCTGTGGATGCGCGCTCACGCGCCGGACAGAGCCCGGCGTGAAGGCCATGGCCGGCCATTGAAGAGAGAAAAAAATTGGTGATGGGGGGGGGGAAGTCTGTTTGGTTTGAAAGGAAAAAGAAGAAATAAAAGAAAGTTTTTTTTTAAAAGAAAAGAATAAATGAATAATGATGATGTTTTTTTAATAATGATGATGTTTTTAAATAATGATGATGTTCTTTTTAAGGAAAGGAATAAATGAATCAGATTTTTTTTCAATGGGGAAATTCCCCTTTAGTCCTTTAACATTTTTTAAAATTTACAATTCAATCTTCTTTATACTTTTAATTAATTTTAAATTGGCCGGATAATTTACTTTGATTTTTCATTTTAATCCTTCAACATTTCAAATGCACCAGAGGCTGCCACGTGTCATTTTTTGGATTATTTATGCATTTGGTCCCTGATTTTTTAATTTGTTTTAATTTAATCCCTAAATCAACTTTCACTTAATTACAAAATTGGTCCAAATTTTTTTCAAGATTTTCAAATTAATCCCTTGACTGCTGGATACCTATGAGGCTGCCACGTGTCACCTACTCTTTGGTATTATTGTTTATAGGTCCCCAAACAGTCCAGAAATTACATTTTGACCACAAAATTTTAGGAAATTACATTCTGACCTCAAAATTTCCAAAAATTACCATTTTACCCTTGGGCTTTCTAAAATACAATTTTTAACCCTGATGTCACCAAAAATTACCGTTTTACCCCCAAACTCTCAAAAATTCAGTTTTTAACCCCGACTTCACCAAAATTACCAATTTGACCCTGGGTATCCAAAAAGTCTCGTTTTAATCCCGATTGTATCATTTCTTTAATAATATTTGCATTTAATTTTAATTGCTATGCTCCGTATTTTGTATTCGTTTTATTTTCAATTCGTATAATTCGATGCTCATTATAAAATTGCTCATTCATTGCGTATTTGTTTAAAAAATCATTTTTCACAAAATTTTAAAATCAAGGCAATATTCTTTAATTTCACGTTTCGAAATTTTGCGCCTTAACTTACTAGATGTAATTTTTCTTCAAATCGAAATAATCGAATACCCTTAATCAAGGTGATATTTCTTATCTTCGATTCTGAAAATTTACTCCTTAACTCACTAGGTGCAATCCTTCGTTCAATCGAAATAATCAAATATCCTTTTTTCAAAAATTAAAAAAGTTTTGCAAAGGAAAGCTCGTTATTTTTTGGATCTCGAAATATTATGTCCTGACTTACTGGATGTAATTTTTCTTCCTCGATCACTTTGAAATAGCGAGACTTCCAAAAGAAAAAATACTCATGCATTCGAGGATCGTATTTTAAACTTTATTCAAGTTTTTAAGGTTTACAAATTAAAACCCGAAAATAATCAAAACGGTACCAATTTTGGGCGTATGAGGGGTGCTAATCCTTCCTCGTGTGTAACCGACTCCCGAACCTATTTTCTGGATTGCGTAGATCAAAATTTTAAACGTATTTTAAACGTTTTGTGGTGATCCAATCACACCCAAATAAAAGATTGGTGGTGACTCCCATTTTTCTTGTTTTTCCCAAATTTAAAATAATTTTTCGAAACTTTTGTTCTTGAAGTGGTTTCAACAGCTTGGCGACTCCACTGGGGAATTTTAAAATAAACGAGAGTCAAGCCAAATTGATTATTTTCGAGTCTATTTTGAAAACTTTTAAAACTTCGATTTTATTTAACATGAGATCCTCGGCATTTTCGTGTGACATTATGCTAGTATAATTTTGCATCCATGTGCATTGTGTTGCTACCCTTTTAAGTGGAAGCGGGAAACTACTTCTTCGTGAGGTCTTTACCTCCGTGCAGGATAGTGGATCGCTTTCGGGATTACAAAGTACCCTTGTTTTCGTGAAGTCTTCACTTTCATGCAAACATGTGGGAAATGCGTCCCCCTGAACCGAACTCATCCGTATGAGCCTGTAATGGGTGAGGATCGAGGAATCTGTTGGTTTGGGTACCCTTCACCTTTAGAACCTAAACTGCATATAGTGAGCCGTAAGTACTCACCCTAGTTGGAGATAGGCCGAATCCTTTTAGTATATACCTGAAATAGATTTTTAGGTTCTGTGCTTATTTTTATTATCACATGTTACTAACCGTGTTTTGTTTTGTCTCTGTTCTTTCTGTTTGTATTTGCATCATCATACAAGAAAAGGTGTTGATATAAATCTGTTTTACCGACTAGGCAATTTCTTTATGAGGGATGGATTTCTTAATAAAGTGGAAAATAACACGGCTTTGTGCTTATGGTCGAAGGAAAGCACAAAGTCAAAGAAGATTCAGAAGACCTGAAGGAAGATTATGCAAATTCAGATCAAGATCCTTGAAAAGAATCAAGAAACAAATCAGGGGCATTTCTGACAAGCTCAGAGACATGTTCGAGATAAAGATTATACAAATGATGAAAAGCGACTGATCACAAGCGAGCATTAGTCATCAAAGCTTAGGAATCAAGATCAGAGTAGGGACGAAATTGGAAGACCAAAGCTCTAGGCCATATGGCAAAGCCGTATGTAACCCGTTTTATGTGGAGAATTTTGTTCCCTAGAGAAGTTGCCCTAATGGAAAGTGGACTTTAAAACCAACGCCCAAAATTGGTAGCACATGATTATTTTCGAGTCTTGTTTTATGAAAACTAATGAAAATTCGAGTAAAGTTTAAGATGCGATGTTTATTTTAGAAAGCTTTGTATAATTCTGGAGGAAAACTTTTAAGGAAAATTCGTCCCCGTATTTCGATCTTCTATGAGAACTAGATGTCGTGCCCAACACATTAGGACACTATATTCTCGAAGTTTCAAAATTGAAGGACGTTTCGGGAGTTTTAAAAGAGAGCGTTCTATCGTGTGTATTATACAAAACTCATACTCAGCACGTTAGGGGATGGTATTTCGAGGTCTTCACACGAAAGAACATTGTTTCATTTTTACTTTAAAATTCATTGTGTATAGATATATATAAAAAGATTGAATGATGTTTTGAACACTTTTGAAGAGGATACTTGACTCGCATGAATTACGAAAATCACACTCAACACGTTAGAGCACGATTTCTCAAGATTTTCACGCGAAAGAACATTGCCTCATTTTTTTTATCACTCGTGATATATATAGATATATTTTGAGAATTTGAAAATTTCGTATTAAATTTAAAGTGCGATTCTCAGACACACAATTTTAAAAAAAATCGAATATGGAATACTCGTTTACTTCGATTTTCGCGGAGAATTAAAATCATGACCAACACGTTAGGCCATGATATTCTCGGAATCACGGAGTTAACAGGTATAAAATCTTAAAAGAGGATATTCAGCGCGTGTGAGTTATACGAAAAAATCACACTCGACACGTTAGGGCATGATTTCTCGAAGCTTTCACACGAGAGGAATATTGCCTCGTTTTTTAAAATTACTTTGAAAATGAACATATAAGTTTAAAATAGCAAATAACAATTAATAGGAGAAACTAAATACGAAGCGAGATAATAATATCCAAAAATGTAACTTACAGGTGCATAATGATTAAAATAAATGCAAGTAATGATGATGAAGAAAAACGATGAGATCGGGATTGAAAACGAGACCTTTGGATACCTGAGGGTAAAATGGTAATTTTGACTCTCGAGGGCAAAAATGTAATTTCTAGAAAATTTAGGGTAAAACGATAATTTTTGGTGAAATTGGGGTTAAAAATGAGATTTTAGAAAGTTTGAGGGTAAAACATTAATTTTTGGTGAACTCGAGGTTAAAAATGGAAATTTAGAAAGTTTAAGGGTAAAATAGTAATTTTGGTGAAATAGAGGTTAAAAATGGAATTTTGGAAAGTTCGTGGGTGAAATGGTAATTTTGGTGAAATCGGGGTTAAAAATGGAATTTTGGGAAGTTCGAGGGTAAAATGGTAATTTTGGTAAAATCGGGGTTAAAAATGGAATTTGGGGAAATTTAGGGGTAAAATGGTAATTTTGGTGAAATCAAGGTTAAAAATGGAATTTTGAGAAGTTCGAGGGTAAAATAGTAATTTTGGTGAAATCAGGGTTAAAAATGGAATTTTGGAAAGTTCGGGGACCCATAAGTAATAAAACCAAAGAATGGGTTCCACGTGGCAGCCCCACAGGCATCCAGAGGTTAAAGGACTAATTTGTAAATCTTGAAAATTTTTGGGCCAATTTTATAATTAAATAAAAGTTGATTTAAGGATTAAATTAAAACAAATTAAAAATGTCAGGGACTAAATGCATAAATAAGCCAAAATAGTGACACGTGGCGGCCCTTGATGCTTCCACATGTCAGAGGATTAAATTGAAAAGTAAACAAAATTACTGGGCCAAATTAAAAATAATTAAAAGTGTAAAAAGGACTAAATTGAAACAATTTAAAAAGCAAAAGGACCAAATGATTAAATAACCCATTAATCGAAAACAAGCGGATCCCAGAGGTCCATGGGTCGGATTCGGGTCGGGTCAGTGAGTCTTATAAATTATATTTTTAGGGTTTTTTTAAAACAAACTCTCTCAAATCCTCTCTTTCCCTCTCTCGCCGGCCAAAGCTCCAGCCGCCTCGGTCTAGCCATGACCGTCGGTCACTGCCACACGCGCCGGCCCACGACGCTCCCTGTTCGACGCGCGACACCGTTCGGTCGTCCACGAGCTCCATCTTCGGCCACCACGCGCCGATGTGCCGTCGATCCTGAAGGTAAACCACCCCCTTTTCTTCTTTTGTTCTTTTTGTTAAAAACACAAATTTGGACCGGCCAAATCTAGTGGTTTCAAAAACCACTTTTCTTTTCTTATAAAACTGTTTCCGTCCTTTTCCTTTATATTTTAAAAGCCCCTTTTATTCATTTTAAAAAAAATTTTCTTAATCTCCATTTTGTTCCGTTTCAGTATTGTTTGTAAAGGTTCGGACGGCGGGGAGTCTTGCAGACGGTGGCACAACGTCGATGGCTCCAACGACGGTGGATCAGAAACGACAGATATGGCCTTCTGACTCTTCGGATATTTTTGTTTTTTTTAAAATTATTTTTATTAAAACCTTTATTAATATTATTTAATAATTAATGTAAAACGTTTCTGATATTTTCACTATTATTAATGTCATCTATTATGTTGTTACTAACATTAATACCAATATTGTTACTATTAAATATTGTAATGATTTCATTTAATGCATTTAGTAAAACCGAAAATAATGGTGTTTGATAGTAATGTGTAGTGGTTTTAATGCATGCATATGGGCATATGTATGGTCAGAATATCTGAAGTTAATAATACATGTATTAACAGTATCTTAATATACATGATCAATGCACACGCAAAGGCTGATTCACTTAGAAATTTGAGGCATGAACAACAATAAACCTATATCAATGATACCTGGTTGCCTTCAATGTTTATTCGAATGTCTCTGTTGCTATTAGTTGCTTCTACTTGGATTCATCAAACACTTAGATAGTCAATTTGTATTGATTTTTTTAGGAAAGGATGTGTATTTAGATTTCTCGAACAAGGGTTTTTGTTCAGAACAGGGTTTGTAACCCTTTACAACATGTTCAAATCTGGCTTTTATAGCCAATACTTCAATCATTCTGTTTTGTTCCTTACAACTTAAATGCTAGTCCTAATCCATCTTTTCTTTTTGCAGGTACCCAGCAGTGGCGGTTGAGAGTAGCTTGGAGAAGGTGGCAGTCAGCTGTGCAGGAGCAACTTGCTTGGAGATGATAGCTGGTGGTGCTGACGTGGCGATCTCTCATTGGTTGGGATTGAGGTGGCAACAGTAGCAACACTTAGCCATTTAGGGTCTTGGGCCGATTTTGTAATTTGGGCTTTTGGGCTAGCAATGTGTTTGGATTTGGGCTAGCCAAACTTTAGCCCAATTAGGCTTTTTGTAATTGGGTTTTGGGGTGTATTTTGGCCTTAATCAAATCTGGCCCAATCGGGCTTGTAAATGGACATTTCTTGGACACTTAATTTAATTTTAAATTTAAATTTATAATAAATTCAAATTTTATGCAAATTTAAATTCAAAATAAATCTAATTTAAAACTAAATTTATGTCTTATTTGGGCCCGGATAAATTGGGCTTCAACAGCTGCCCCTCTTTGCTTGTTACTGTGTAACAGGAATAGAGCAAAGACCCAAAAGGATGCTCAATTTGTCGGGTCCTATCTCTTTGATGCTCTATCTTCAATTGGTTCGCCTTTCGTTTTGCTAGTCGTCCAATCTTTGCCACATCCGTCTTTCCACTTCTTTGACATGGCGGTTTCATCCTGCGTTAAGGTGATCTTCAAAAAGTAAAAATTTGCTACTATGACTTCCTTCCATTCTCTTGAAATTTCAAGGAAATTGGAATTCGTCATCGTAGTCTTTGAGTCTGATTTCATTGACCTGGTCTTCTTCTCTGTGTCTCATCAGGAAGATGACCGCAATTGTCTGTTTTAATTCGCTTCTCTGGATCTCCTCAGGAAGACGAATTTGGTCCACTTCTCTGGATCTCCTCAGAAAGCTAACCTTTTTATTACTTCGACCTACTTCTCAGTGTCTCATCAGGAAGCTGGGTTCGAAGATTTGCTCGCATTGAGCTTTGAGTTGGTGTTCTTCTCTGTATCTCATCAGGAAGATGACCGCCTCGCTTGTTTCAATTCGCTTCTCTAGATCTCCTCAAGAAGACGAATTTGGTCCACTTCTCTGGATCTCCTCAGGAAGCTAACCATTTTATTGCTTCGACCTGCTTCTCAGTGTCTCATCAGGAAGCTGGGTTCGAAGATTTGCTCACATTGAGCGTTGAGTTGGCATTCTTCTCTGTATCTCATCAGGAAGATGACCATCTTGCTTGTTTTAATTCGCTTCTCTGGATCTCCTCAAGAAGACGAATTTGGTCCACTTCTCTGGATCTCCTCAGGAAGCTAACCTTTTCATTGCTTCGACCTGCTTTTCAGTGTCTCATCAGGAAGCTGGGTTTGAAGATTTGCTCACATTTGAGCTTTGAGTTGGCATTTTTCTCTGTATCTCATCAGGAAGATGACCATCTTGCTTGTTTTAATTCGCTTCTCTAGATCTCCTAAGGAAGACGAATTTAGTCCACTTCTCTAGATCTCCTCAGGAAGCTAACCATTTTATTGCTTGTTTTGTTGAACTACTCCATGATTGGAGTATGGTTGATTGATGGTGATTTGCCCCAAACTTGGGGTAAAGGATCAAATGACTGTAATTTGCCCCTAGCTCGGGGTAAGAGATTGATTGATGATGATCTGCCCCCAGGCTCGGGGTAAGAAATCAAACGACTTCAATCTGCCCCTCGTTCGGGGCAAGAGATCAGAATCTTCATTTTGCCCTTCTTGAATCTAAAGGTAAGAATGAAATGATGTAATTTGAATCCATCTCTACTGCATCTTCATGAAGATAGGATTTGATGTCGAAGCTTCATCTTGCCCTTTCAGAGAGATAAATGCTTGTTTCTTGTTCAAGGTGGAAGTCTTCACCGTCATGGATTCGACCTTTCTTGTCATGTTTTTAAGGTACTGGGTTTGCCATTATGACTTAAACCTTTCCCTTCAAAACTTCGCGGTACAGGATCCGCCATCGCGGCTTAGATCTTTCTCTTCATATCTTCGTGGTATTGGATCCACCGTCGTGGTTTAGATCTTTCCCTTCATGTCTTCAGAGTATTGGATCTACTGTCGCGGTTCAGATCTTTCCTTTCATGTCTTCGTGGTACTGGATCTGTCATCGCAGCTTATATCTTTCCCTTTGTGTCTTCATGATACTGAATTCGCTGTTGCGGCTTAAATCTTTCTCTTCATATCTTCGTGGTATTGGATTCGCCGTTGCCGCTTGAACCTTTCCTATCTTCTTGAGGTACACGGTCCATCGTTGTGACTTAGACCTTTCCCTTTTGCATCATTGTGGTATTGATACCTGCAGAATATGCTCAAATGGGCCTCTAGGTAGGCCAGATTATTTACAATGCCATGCTAAGGATGAATCGAATGCTCCTAAGCAGGTGAATGCAAAAATGTCATTTTTTGAGAAATGATTTTATTTTAGTCCTTAGGTCGACATTGTTCATCGCTTGTCTAAGTCCTATTGCTAATGTGTCATCATGTTTTATGCATGTGCGTCATTGTCGTGAAACCTAAAGAGGTAGTCGTAATTTGGACTATTTGTTTTGAGACCTTTTTAACCCTCGGGTTATTTCCAACTAGTGATCTTGTTTCAGGTCCCTGTAATATTTAGGAATTTTCCAGAATGATATGCAGAAATCCTTCTATTCCTTATGTTGTTGACCACTAACCATTATTTCAAACGCAAAGATGCATGCGTCAAGGCTATGAGGTGGATGACTTCAAATTTGATTGAAAATAAAGGTCGTATGAAATTATCATTTGGTTCATTAATCGCTATTTCGATGCAAAATTTGCTTGAGCATGGTCACAAGGCGAATGAAATTTTATTGGAGGTAAAGCTCACATAAATGAAAAAAATGACTCATATTGGTCAAAGAATTGCCAAACACAAAGTGAGCAAAGAATAGGGTTAGGTGCCCCAGTTATTAAAGTATGAGCTTCAATGAGCAAACTTAATAAGGACCATTCTGAGCTTGATATGTGTCCATTAAACTGGAAGTATTTTGTCAATGGCTCAAGGTGTAAAGTTTCTCCACCTTGCTACTTTTGATAGAGAAGACCGTTTCATGCCCCTTTTCTCTTATTCGAATTTGAGCCGCATTTTCAGGTTTTCAACTCAAATCTCCTTAGGTTTCGAGATGCCCTTTACGAGTTTTCACCTCGACCTCTCCTTTTCTTTTTCTTTTTTCGTTTTGTTTCGTTTTGTTTTTTTCTCTTCTTCTTTTTTCTTTTTTTTATTCATTGAATCCGAGTTCACAAAAGTTGGGCATGTTTTTTCCATTCATTTTGATTAAAACTTCTCCAAAAAACTTTCTTCATCTCATGGGGCCTTTCCTAATTTTGACATCCTTTTTCCTTGAAAGTCTCTTGTAAGCAATATCATTTTCAAAACTAGAGCTCTTTCGTGGAGTTCTATAGAACGGATCCCTCTTTGTTGTAAGCCCTTGTCATCTTCAATTTACAGGATGACTTTCGTTCTAGTGAGAAAAATTTTGCCTCGGTGGATGTTTTGATAGAAGCCATGATGGTGAGTTTTCATGTCGAACTATTGTAGGTCTCTGCTATGAATCCAATCAATCCTTTGTTGTCTTTATCGATTCCCCGCCAATGCCCCATTTTTGGCTGAGTAGTACTGAGTCGTGATATTCGTTCGTGCTGTTGCTCAAATTCGAGTAATCGTCGAGTATGATCCTTTCTTGGCATTCCATACCGGCATATAATCTCTTATTTTCAATAATCTGCTTGATCGCCAATTGGCCTGGGAAGTAATAATCAATGATCATTAGAAACTCTTTTGCAACGTTAGCTCGATGGTGTCCATGTTTCACATGGAGAGATGATGGACAATAAATTTTCAAGACGCCCTTTGCGAGTTTTCATCTTGACTTTTCTTTCTTTCTTTTTCCTTTTTTCTTTCGACTCTTTTTTTGATAACATGTCGAGCCTCAATTTTCGAGTTTCTATTGAATTTGATTACATTCTTCCTTTTATAGGCGCCTGGGTGTCACGACATCGGTTGCTCAAATTTAGCATGCTTTTGATCGGTCATGCAAAAGACTTTTGGATTCTCGAGGCAGCTCGCCTTGTTTTTATGAAAACTCATGTCTTGATTCTCACTTAAAATCATGACTCTTCAAGATGATGTCTGTTTTATGTCTTGCTCAAACATCCATAGCAGATCCGAAGACAAGTTACATTCTTGATCATTTTCAAAGCCTTAGAGTTTTTCTGAACACATGTCTCACTCAAAAGGGTTGAAGTTAACAGCAATGTTGCTCATATCTTTGATATCAAGGGATCTAGCATAAAGATAAAAAAGGGGATCCAACGAATAATTGAACGAAAGAATAGTTAGTTGTTGTATAAACGAATGAAAAGAATTGGTAAGGTGTTTGCCAATTAGGACAAAATAATGCATCATTTTTATTGAAATAAAAGATAGTGGTCATTTGCCCTTTTATAAAAGGATCCCTATTACTCTCGAGCTTAGAGTGATAAGTGTATTCTAAATATTTTTCTGGAAAAAGTCCTAAAAACTTCAGGAACCTCCTTCACAGTCTAGTTGTCCAAAACACTTCCGAGGATATAAGGGCAAACTCTCAACAGGCTTCATTCTTCACATGACTTTTCTCAAAGTTTAGCATCCCCTATCTTGATTTATCATGTTTCCTCTCGGCTTTCATTTTAGGGTAAATGACTCTCTCTCACACGAGTGTTTCAAAAATTAATGCATGAAATGCAAATGCACATGAAATGATAAAATGCATGCAACAAGGAATTGATTATTGGTTCCATTCCATTAGAAAACTTTACTAGAAAGCAAATTCCTTTACATTAGGCAAAAGCATGTATGGTCGTGCTTTAATGCTCAAAGTTCTAATTTTTTTTTGCTCTGGTTTATCCTTGATTTCACATTCAAAACATCGATCTTGCATGGCCCAAGTTTACAAGTGGCTAGTCAATCTTCGCACTTGGGTCACATCTTTGCTCGCTATATGGCCCCTGTCTCAAACTTGCCCCTAAGCATGTTGAAATCATTTCTCGTTTATTCCGTTGTCTTTGGCAATGTCATCTTGTCTTTGAACCACCACAAATCCCGTCAAACAAGGAGTAGTCTTCAAAGAATTCTCGACAAGACTTTTTCGATTTTTCAAATGGCCATGGGTCCATACTAAAAAGTCGTGAATCATTACACCTTCTTTGCCCCTTCTTTGATAGGTGCTTAGTGGTTAAGGCTGTTAGGACATGAGTGGTTCTTTTGTCAATCCGATAAAATGAGTCTGTAATCGTGTCCTCCACGTACCCCAACACTTTAAGGAAAACGACTAACTCACTCGTGTTTGAGAAGAGGATGCCATTATTCTCTCTTTCACCTAAGCCTTGCAGGCTTTCCAAAGTAATGTACTTGTTTTTTTTCTCTCTCCTTAATCAGGATTGCAACCCAATGCTTGCTTGTCTAGAGCAAACCTTATCGACTTGAGTTCACAGGTAATGGAGCAATGTAATGTATTCAGTATGTCCCTATTTTTGAAAGTGAAGCGACTAAGTTGAATCCCAATACTGTGTTAAGACTCAGAAGAGATGCATCTCTACTTTAATCCTTTTCAAAGTAGGCTTTATTATTTTGAATCCTCAAGCAAAATATAAAGCGATTTACCCTTCTATCGTGGGCTTCACATCCTCCTCTCTAAATGTGAACCCATTAGGATTTGGACTCCAATACTAAGTGAGAGCTTGGGACCAATGCCTATTCCTTTTACCATCAATCAAGTCCATATATTCGTGATTGGACATCTGCCTTATTTTGTCTTTCATGCATCTTTCAGCTCTAGCACACTGCTATGGCCTTTATGTACTTGGGTGTAATCTTGAATCCCTGACGTGCATTCCTTTGACAGATCATCACTTTTATCTTTGACTATATATGGACAACCACGTTGACATCTACCTTATCAAGGAATCCGTTTTCTTATGACCAGTTCTCCATTTGGTAATAGAACATGAATCGACACCTTGTTTACGAGAATGTAATGCAAACAGTTTCAAAATATATTACAATTAAAAGCAAAAATATAATCATGTCTCTTACCTTGCTCAAGTAACCACTGAAGGATTGGCACAACCTTTTTTAAGGTAGGCTCTCGAGGAATTATGTACAAGTTAATAGAATATGCAGCTTATAAATGCATGTATGCATAAGAAAAGGCATTGATTCCAAAGTCCACTTTCCATTAGAGTAACTTCTCTAGGGGATAAAATTCTCCACATAAAACGGATTACATACGGCTTTGCCATATGGCCTAGAGCTTTGGTATTCTCATTTCGTCCTTGCTCTGATCTTGATTCATATCAACTTTGATGACTAATGCTCGCTTGTGATCAGCCGCTTTTCATCATTTGTATAGTCTTTATCTCGAACATGTCTTTGAGCTTGTCAGAAGTGCCCCTGACTTGTTACTTGATTCCTTTCAAGGATCTTGATCTGAATTTGCGTAATCTTCCTTCAAGTCTTCTAAATCTTCTTTGACTTTGTGCTTTCCTTCGACCATAAGCGCAAAGCCATGTTATTTTCCACTTTATTAAGAAATCCGTCCCCCATGATGAAATTGCCTAGTCGGTAAAATGTATTTATATCAACACCTTTTCTTGTATGATGATGCAAATGCAAACAGAAAGAAAAGAGACAAAACAAAACACGGTTAGTAACATGTGATAACAAAAATCAGCATACAAATATATATAACACAGAACCTAAAAATCTATTTCGGGTATATGTGGCGGCCCTTGATACTTCCACATGTCAAAGGATTAAATTGAAAAGTAAACAAAATTACTGGGCCAAATTAAAAATAATTAAAAGTGTAAAAAGGACTAAATTGAAATAATTAAAAAAGCGGAAGGACCAAATGCGCAAATAACCATTAATCGAAAACACGCGGATCCAGAGGTCCATGAGTCGGATTCGGGTCAGGTCAATGGGTCCTATAAATTATATTTTTAGGGTTTTTTTAATAATTCATTTTATTCTCTTTTTTTAAAACAAACTCTCTCAAATCCTCTCTTTCCCTCTCTCGCCGACCGAAGCTCCAGCCGTCCCCATCCAGCCACGGCCGTCGGTCACTACCACACGCGCCGACCCACGACGCTCCCCGTTCGACGCGCGACACCGTTCGGTCGTCCACGCGCTCCATCTTCGGCAACCACGCGCCGACGCGCCGTCGATCCTGAAGTAAACCACCCCCTTTTTCTTCTTTTGTTCTTTTTGTTAAAAACACAGATTTGGACCGGCCAAATCTAGTGGTTTTAAAAACCCCTTTTCTTTTCTTATAAAACTGTTTCCATCCTTTTCCTTTATATTTTAAAAGCCCCTTTTATTCATTTTAAAAAAATTTCTTAATCTCCATTTTGTTCTGTTTCAGTATTGTTTGAAAGGTTCGGACGGCGAGAGTATTGCGGACGGTGGCGCGACGCCGACGGCTCCAACGGCGGTGGATCGGAAACGATAGATATGGCCTTCTGACTCTTCGGCTATTTTTGTTTTGTTTTTTAAAATTATTTTTATTAAAACCTTTATTAATATTATTTAATAATTAATGTAAAACGTTTCTGATATTTTCACTATTATTAATGCCATCTATTATTGTTGTTACTGACATTAATACCAATATTGTTACTATTAAATATTGTAATGATTTCATTTAATGCATTTAGTAAAACCGAAAATAATGGTGATTGATAGTAATGTGTAGTGGTTTTAATGCATGCATATGAGCATATGTATGGTCAGAATATCTGAAGTTAATAATACATGTATTAACAGTATCTTAATATACATGAATCAATGTACACGCAAAGGCTGATTCACTTAGAAATTTGAGGCATGAACAACAATAAACCTATATCAATGATACCTGGTTGCCTTCAATGTTTATTCGAATGTCTCTGTTGCTATCAGTTGCTTCTACTTGGATTCATCAAACACTTAGATAGTCAATTTGTATTGATTTTTTTTAGGAAAGGATGTTTATTTAGATTTCTAGAACAAGGGTTTTTTTTCAGAACAGGGTTTGTAACCCTTTACAACATGTTCAAATCTGGCTTTTATAGCCAATACTTCAATCATTCTGTTTTGTTCCTTACAACTTAAATGCGAGTCCTAATCCATCTTTTCTTTTTGCAGGTACCCAGCAGTGGTGGTTGGGAGTAGCTTGGAAAAGGTGGCAGTCAGCTGTGCAGGAGCAACTTGCTTGGAGATGATAGCTGGTGGTGCTGACGTGGCGATCTTCCATTGGTTGGGATTGAGGTGGCAACAGTAGCAGCACTTAGCCATTTAGGGTCTTGGGCCAATTTTGTAATTTGGGCTTTTGGGCTAGCAATGTGTTTGGATTTGGGCTAGCCAAACTTTAGCCCAATTAGGCTCTTTGTAATTGGATTTTGGGATGTATTTTGGGCTTAATCAAATCTGGCCCAATCGGGCTTGTAAATGGACATTTCTTGGACACTTAATTTAATTTTAAATTTAAATTTAAAATAAATTCAAATTTTATGCAAATTTAAATTCAAAATAAATCTAATTTAAAACTAAATTTATGTCTTATTTGGGCCCGAATAAATTGGGCTTCAACACAGGCTAGAATGGGTGGGTTTTTTTTTTTTTTTGAATAATGATATGGAGCAATTATGGTAATTGCTTGCTTCATCCCAATCCATTTTATTATATGAAATTATCATTTTATTTTTGTATATATAAGTTATTAAAATGGTAAAAATGTAATAACTTAATATAAAAAAACTATATATTTTATGTTTAAATATATTATTTAAAAAATTATGTTTATATATTTACTTAATTTTAAAAATATTAAAAATTTTAAAGATAAGTAGAAAAATTTAAATTGCAGTAAAATAGAGTGAGACAATGATGTACGTACCTAACATTAATGAAAGTGATTTTTGTATAGTGGATTTCAAATGTTATTTGAGTGTGAGGTGAAGAGATTTTTCTACCCATTTCATCTTTTAGATTCCACCACACCAATTCTATCATCCAAATTAATAATACTTGTCCATAGCTCCCAACATTAATTTGTTGACTCCATGCCTACCAACTAATTAATTTCTAAAGTATTTAGAATTAGAGTTAAATTGATAGAATATATAAATATTGAGGATTAAATATGTTGTTATACTAAGTGAAAAAGGTTCACTTCATCATTTTGGTTAACAATTTAATCGGTGGGTGGCAGAAATGAATTATAACGTTTGTAATGGAATTGAAAGTTTTTATAGTTCAATGATAAAAATAGAAACACGCTAAAAGTATTGGGTGACTAATTGTATAATTTTCTCATAAATAAAATAAAAGTAAGAGCAACATATTATAAACTTCAAAACTGACTGCCTCATGACTAAGCTCCAGCTTTGAAATTGATGCTTGAGCATCACATCTTATATTTTAAATAGATTTATTTTAATTTTCAGTCTAATACGTGAAACAGCTACGTTGGTTCATGTCACGTCTACAACTTGTAGTTTTTCCACTTTGATGTCGAAGCTTCATAATGATTGGAACAGCTCCGACATTGTCGTATAAATTAGGCAGCCAATGCCTTCCAAAAAAATTAACAACAATTTATCCCATCTCATACTTCATACATAGGGCAACTGGGATCGATGCATGCTTGACTAAAACTATCCCAAGTCAGGTCTTGGACGATATCACTTATAATCCCAATAATCAATTTAATAAAATTAATAGTTTTATTTAAATTTCATTATAAAGCATATCGGGTAAACATTATTTGTTAATTATTAATATGTTTGTTTTTTATCATCTAATTATAAAAAAAATTATAAAATAATCATTCAATTATTTAATTTTTTTCGCTGTTAAATGGTTAATAGAAACATAACATGAAAACTATTAAAATTAACATAAATAACAAATTCAATTTTCAATGTCTATGCATTGTGTCAATTTAATCTTAATTTTTAAAAGTTTAGTTCTCAATGTTTACGAATTTCCTATTTATACATGAAAATATAATTCAATACACAATGTGTAAATTAAAAATTAATTTTTTTATTAAACTAGATAATCCCCAAATACATTGTTTTCCTGCCTGAAAATTTGATATCTCTCATTTTGTTAGTTTGAGTTGCCTACCATTGATGAAGCAAACTAATTTTTTTTTTGAAGTTGTTAGACTTAAAATTGGATTAAATTAATCAACAAGGTGTAATTAAAGTGCTCCTTAAAATAATTTTTTTAGGTCATTTATAATTTTTAAATTAGTAAATGTAAAATTATATTTTAACCCCCTAAAATGATAAAAATATGATTTAATCCTTTAAAAATTATAAAGATATAAACTGTTAAAATGGTGAAATTGCATTTTTACTATCGTAAATATTACAATTTAATTTCGTCACCCCTAAAAATTTTTTGACTTCATCCCTGTTACGAAGTGGGTACTTTTATTTTCATGGAATTGAATTGGTTAATTTTCAAAATTATGGTCATTTTGTTTCTTCTTGTTGTTCTTCATTTCCTTCTCATTGAGTGAAAACGCAAGGATGGTATCGCAAAGGGACAAAGTGGTAGCACCCTAATTGCTCCTATTTACCAAAGAAATCTGATGTTTGATGTTGGCTTTGGAGACTGATAATGCGAGTTCATTCATGACTCTGTTTGAACTCCCAAGTCCCTAAGTCAGCTTATCCATTCATCGGACTCAACTAAGCTTATTGGAGCTCCGACTCTAGGAATTTTCTATTTTTTAAAAATAATTTTTTTGTATATTTAAATTTTTATGGGATTTTAATATTTTTAATAACTTTTGACTATTTAAATATTTTTGAATTATTTATAATTATTGTTGAGGAGAGAAAGAGGTTAAGTGATAGTTCACATGGTGGTATGCAGAGAGCTATAAGAAAGAGGTCGTACGAGACGGTTACAACTTGGTGGTCCTAGTTAGGGGTGAATATCTGATCGAGTCGAGCCAAATCAAGTAAAAATTTTTGTGTTAGTCGCTTCTCGCTATTGTCATTCGATGTCTTCTTCGATGTTAAAACTGTCTATCCAAAACCACTAAAGTGAAGCCCAAAGCCTCCTCTTTAGATCTATAGGTTTAGATTTCAAAAAAAACAAAGCTTAAAAGTTGTGAGGCCACTCTCAAAGCTTTAGAATTTTCGTGTTTAGTGGAAGCAACAATGACAGCTTTAGAATTTTGATGTTAGAAGGGAGAAGATGAAAAAATGAAGGGGAGATAGCAAAAATAAGGAAAAAGATAAAAGAATAAGGAAAGTGCGGATGTGCCATGCATTTTGGACGAAATAGAGTTGACGTCATGACGAGAAAGAGCCAACGTGCGACGAGAAGAAATCAACGTCACAATGACGCGACATGTGATGTCCCGACAAGTCGATAAACGACGTCAGGATGTGGCGACGTGTTCCCTACTAAATCGGGTTTCTTTTCCTAGTTAAACTTTCTTATCTTTTCCCAATCGAACTTTAATAACTCTAGAGATGTTTTAATCATATTAGCTCACGAATTTCAGCCTATAAGTAAGGCTTACAGCATCCCTAGAGAGATTGATTCAACAACTCGACAAAAGAGAGTTTAAGAGAATTTTGTGTTTTAGCAAGAGAGCTTTGTATTTTTTGGGATTTAAGGGCTTTTTTGTTGTTCCTCCATCTTGTACTCTTCTTCAGTTATTTGCCATTTTAGTGAATTTTTTTGCCTGTAATTTTTTATCTTCTCTAGTGTTAAGGAAAGTCTGTTAGGTAGTTAGTATTTGTTAAAACAGTTAGTATTAGTTAAGACAGTTAGTAAGTTTTTGTATAAATAAGAGCCTTGAGCTCTTGTATTTGATAAGTTTTGATTCATTATTCAGTTGTTAATGAGTAAATACTTTCATTAAACTGTTGTTTTCATTTCCTAGTATATCTGTTCATGGTATCGAGAGCTGGTTCGTTCTTGGTGTGATTGGAAATTAAGAAGCATGGATCCTGAAGTAGAGGTAATGTTTGGGAATGGTCGTTCATCCTCAGATGCTGAAGTATGAGAGAGGTCGAATGTGTCAGCAGGAAGTGGAGGAAATCATCGTGTTCAGTTTCTACCAAAACATGATACTGTTAAACTTAGTGATAGTAATTTTCTGTTGTGGAAAATTCAGATTATGTTGATACTTGAAGGCTATGGGTTGCAAAGGTATGTGTTAGGACCTCCATTTGATGTTCCTCAAACTTTGACTGGTGAAGATGGGATTTGTACAGATAATCCAGAGTTCTTGTTTCATAAACAACAAGATAAACTCTTGGCTGCATGGTTGTTATGTACTATTAGTGATGGTGTTCTTGTTCATTTGACAAAAGTCACTACAAGCATGGATATTTGGTCAGCAGTAGAGAGAAGGTTTGCCACTAAATCCAACATTAAAATGTTTAGTTTAAAGCATATGTTGTATTCTCAAAAGAAGGGTCAAATGTCCATTAAAGATTATATGTTCAAGATAAAGCAGATGTGTGATACTTTGACTGCTGCTGGTACTGAGGTTTCTGATCAAGAACAGGTGGGAATTATTCTTTCTGGTTTACCTGTTGAGTATGATTCAGTTAGAGCAGTTGCTTCTGCTAGAAATGTTTCTTTGAGTTTCTTGCTGAGTTGTTGATTAATTGTGAGTCTAGACAAAGTGAGTTTGTGAGTAATGTTCCTATGCAAGTGAATATAGTTCAAAAAAGAGACAATGAGACTGGTCAGTTGAAAGAAATGGCTTATGGTTTTAATAGAGGTGGTTTTCGAGGAACAAGAGGTTATTTTAGGGGAGCAAGAGGTGCTTCAAGAGGTCGATTTACTAATAATAGACCTCAGTTTCAACTATGTGGTCGTATTAGTCATGTTGTACAAAAGTGCTTTTATCGTTTTGATGAGAATATTTCAGGGGAAACAGGTTCTACTTCAGGGAATAACATAGCTGCTAATTGTCATCAGTTTACTGGGGATAGGCATATGTCATCATCATGGAAGGGATGTGCTCAGTCTCAGTTTGTTCAGTGTTGTGCTCAACCTCAAGGGCAATGTTGTGCTCAGCTTTCTAGACAGTCCGAGTGTAATGTTGCTGTAGCAAGAAATGGTGCTAGTAATGGTCAAGTGTGGTATCCTGATTTTGGCGCCACTGATCATGTTACTAATGATGTATCTAACTTGATTGATGCTGCCTTATATACAGGTATGGGTAAGTTGGTTATGGGAAATGGTACTAGTCTACCTGTTGATCATGTAGGATCTTCGGCTCTTGTGACAGGAAAAAGAATTCTTCACCTTAAGCATGTTCTTCATGTTTCTAATGTTTGCAAAAATCTCTTATCAGTTGCTTAGTTTGCCAAAGATAACAATGTTTTCTTTGAATTTCATCCTTTTTATTGTTTTGTGAAGGATGTTCAGACCAAGAAGGTTTTACTAATGGGGCACATCATGAGGGTTTGTATAGATTTGTTGCTACGACTGCTGAACCTGGTGGAAGGAATGATGATTTGTAGAATAGTCATTTTTGAACAGTGTTGAGTTTAGTTCTTCTGATGTTGCTGGTTTGTGGCATAGGAGGCTTGGGCATCCTGGTCCTAAGGTTCTTCAATGTGTTCTTCGAAGTTTTAATCTTTCTGTTCAACAAAGCAAAATGCCTGTAGTGTGTAAGGCTTGTCAACTTGGCAAGTCACGTAAGCTGCCATTTTCAGATTCTCAGACTTTGTATTCTTCTCCTTTTGAGTTAGTTGTGTCTGATGTTTGGGGACCAACTGCTGTTTCTTCTGAAGGCTGTTTGTACTATGTCTCATTTGTCGATCTGTACAGTAGGTTTACTTGCATGTATCTGGTTAAAAATAAATCTGAAGTGGTTTCAAAGTTTTTGGAATTTCAGAAGCTGGTTGAAGTGCAATTTAATTCTAAAATTAAAGCCTTTCAAAGTGACTGGGGGGAGAATACAGGCCTTTGTTGTCTATCCTTGTTCGATCAGGTATTCAACATAGAGTGTCTTGTCCAAACACCTCTGAACAGAATGGCCTTGCTGAGAGAAAGCATAGGCATATTGTTGAAACAGATCTTACTTTGATGGCTCAGGCATCTCTACCTATGAGTTTTTGGACACATGCATTTGTAAGTGTTGTGCATCTTATTAACAGACTTCCTACTCCTGTTCTAAAGGATAAGTCACCATTTGAAGTCCTTTTTCAAAAGTCTCCTGGATATCAACATTTAAGGGTCTTTGGATGTGCTTGTTATCCTTGTCTCAGGCCTTATAATGATCATAAGTTACAATTTTGTTCTGTAGAGTGTACTTTTGTTGGTTATAGTCCATTACACAAAGGCTATAAGTGTCTGGATGTTACTGGAAGAATTTTTGTCTCCAGACATGTTGTTTTTGATGAAAGTAAGTTTCCATTTGCTGCCAAGGGTGTTTCAAGTGGTTCACCAAATCAGACACAGGTTCATCAATGTTCTTCTATTCCTTTTTTAACTAAGGGTTAAAGAATCAGGCTATTCCATTTGCTACCCAAGAGGAGTATGATGCGCTCCTAAAGAATCAGACTTGGGAGTTGGTATCTTTGCCTCCAAACAGAAAGGCAGTAGGTTGTAAGTGGGTCTTTAAGCACAAAAGGCATGCTTATGGGTCAATAGCTCGATATAAAGGAAGGCTTGTTGTAAACGGATATTTGCAGGAAGCTGGAGTTGATTTTCAGGAGACCTTCAGTCCTGTGGTTAAACCGACAACCATCAAAGTTGTGTTAACTTTAGCTTTGACATATGGGTGGCAGATTCGACAGGTGGATATCAACAATGCATTTTTAAATGGTGATTTGGCATAAGAAATCTATATGTATCAACCTCCAGGTTTTGAGGTCTCTGGGGATGGCAATGCTCCAATTGTATGCAAACTAAAGAAAGCTTTATATGGTCTAAAACAAGCTCCTCGAGCTTGGTTCCACAAGCTGAAGGAGTTTCTGGTCTCTGCAGGTTTTGTTTTGTCAAAATCAGATGCTTCTCTTTTTGTTAAGAAGATGGGGCAACAGGTGCTTTATGTTTTAGTATATGTTGATGACATTATTGTCACTGGAAGTATGAGTACTGAGGTGGATGTTTTTGTTAAGGATCTTAACTTGAAATTTTCTCTCAAAGATTTAGGAAGATTAAATTTTTTCTTTGGGCATAGAAGTGACACATACTGCTGCTGGGTTGTTTCTAAGTCAAAGGAAATATGTGATGGATTTGTTAAGAAAGTCTAAAATGGATAGCTCAAATAGTTCTCCTACACCTATGGTAAGTTCATGTCAACTATCTGCTCAAGTTGGCAGTCCTATTTCGAATGATTCTGAGTACCGAAGCATAGTTGGGGCTCTTCAATATGTGGTAATTACTCGGCCAGATATTAGTTTTGCTGTAAACAAGGTGTGCCAGTATATGCATCGCCCTTTAGATCATCATTTTAAGGCTGTTAAAAGAATATTACGGTATTTACAAGGCACGATTGATTTTGGTCTGTTGTTTAAACCAGCTTTCAAACTTTCCTTGGTGGGCTATGCTGATGCAAATTGGGGAACTGACTTGGATGATAGGCATTCTACTTCAGGGTTTTGTGTTTTTCTTGAGGTAACCCTGTGTCTTGGGGGTCAAGGAAGCAGCCTGTTGTTTCCAGGTCAACAGCTGAAGCTGAGTATCGGAGTCTTGCTCATGCAACTGCTGAAATTTCCTGGTTGCAATCCTTATTAGATGAGTTACATGTCTCGTCCTCAGGATCACCTGCTCTGTGGTGTGATAGTTCGGGAGCAGTAGCAATCTCTGCTAATCCAGTGATGCATTCTAAATTCAAACATGTTGAGTTGGATTTGTATTTTGTGAGAGAAAAGGTTGCAGCTGGCAAAATGTTTGTTGGACACATACCTGCACAGGAATAGGTTGCTGATGTGTTGACAAAACCCCTTTCTGCTCCAGTTTTTAACAAGTTTCGTACTTTGCTCAAAGTTATTAATAAGTACGATATTGAGAAAGCCTAAGAGTAGAGAAACGGTGTTGATGGAGGAATGTTAAGGAAAGTCTGTTAGGTAGTTAGTATCTGTTAAAACAGTTAGTATTAGTTAAGACAATTAGTAAGTTTTTGTATAAATAAGAGCCTTGAGCTCTTGTATTTGATAAGTTTTGATTCATTATTCAGTTGTTAATGAGTAAATACTTTCATTAAACTGTTGTTTTCATTTCCTAGTATATCTGTTCATCTACAGAAGTTTTTTCATATAAATATTTTTGTCCAATTTTCTCTATTCGTTCTTGTTTGTTGTTTAATTTGAGTTTATCCCCAATAGAAAGAAAGAAAAAATTTAAAAAATGAATTTAATGTTTGAGTGATCAGTTTGATCGATTTCTTTAACCGTGACCAAATTAACAAAAAAAAATATTTTAGATGATCGAAATCAAAACATCTAATTTTAAAGTGACTATTAAGAGAATTTATCCCATTTTTAATTGATAAAAGAAAATTTCAATTCAAATTTAAATTTAAAATATAAATGATTAAATTTAAAGTTAAAATATAAAAATACAATTTATTTTTGATTAAGCAAATAAATGGAAGCTTAAAATCAATAAAAAAACATTTTTCCCTTTCAAAACCATAAAAACGTATTAAATTTAAATTGAAAATAAACATAAAAAATCAATTTTATTTTTATTAGGTAATCAAAGTATGATTGGAACTCCAGTAAATTAACTGTGTTCTTGCGTATCCCCGACGGTAAATTTATAAGCGACAGGCTTGACTTATGTCTATCCAAACAGTGGGTCTTGAGCGATATAATTCATACAGATTGCGATTTGGGTACATCTGTATAACTATTTTGGTATAAAATAATTTTAATTCTAATTATAAAATGTATTAATACAATATACAAATATTTAATAGTTTTTGAAATAGGGAATATGGGTTATTTGAATTGGTTCTGATCTTGCCTAAATGTTTCATAAGTTTTGGTTTTCGATCTAACTCGATTAACATATGAATATATTTTTTTTTGATACAATGTCTAGAGTTATTCATAACTTTTCTCCAACTTTTAAATAAGAGTATAATGCATTTCAGCACACTTGAACCCACATCTTCTTACATTGACAATAATACCGATACCAACTGAGTTAAGACTCAAATTTAACTTTTTATCAATATAAATTTATTAAGGATATGATTATTGTTTATTTGACAGCTACTTTCATATATTAGTGTCTGTATTTATATAACGTAATACTTAGTCATGGCTAATACGAAGTATAAAACGTGAACGATCCCTTCATGTCATATCTACAACTTGCAATTTTTTTCCACTTGATGTCGGTGCTTCATAGTGATTGAAACATCACCAATCTTCTGTTTTAAATAACCAATGCCTTTTATTACAATTAACAACAGAAAATCCTTAATTTCGACTATCAATACATGGCTTCTTTCTCAGTACCATTCAAACTCATTTTCTTCCTCTTCTTTCTATCTTCCCATGTTTTCTCTTCTTCATCCTCCATATCTTCTACAGAAGCTGATGCTCTTCTAAAATGGAAAGCTAGCCTCGACAACACCACCCAAACTTTGCTCTCTTCTTTGTGGGTCGGAAGTAGCCATTGCAATTGGGTCGGAATCACTTGCAACAATGCCGGAAGCGTCACCAATCTAAGCCTTGCAGAGTATCGTTTGAGATTGAGAGGTACAGTTCACAATCTCAACTTCCTTTCCTTTCCTAACTTGATTAGGCTTCACCTTCGAAACAACTCATTGTATGGCCCCATTCCTTCGCACATAGGAAACCTTTCCAAACTCATCTTCCTTGACTTCTCATACAATTACTTCTCAGGACATATCCCATCTGAAATTTGCTTGTTGAGAAATCTTCAATTGATCTCCTTAATAAGCAATAAGATTAGTGGTCCCATTCCACAAGAAATAGGAAATCTGAGTGCAATTTCTAATATCTATTTCTATGATAACTATCTAAGTGGTCCAATCCCTGCCTCTATAGGAAGATTGCACAATTTATACAGGCTTGACCTTAATAGCAACCGACTCTATGGTTTTATACCTAAACAAGTTGGAACGTTGAGGTCACTTTTTATGTTGGACTTGTCAGGAAACAGCTTAACTGGTCCTATACCGGCATCCATAGGAAACTTAAGTAACTTGGTGTATCTTTATTTGTATGATAATTACCTCTCTGGTTCAATTCCCGATGAAATTGGAGGGCTCAAATCACTTTTCACAATCCAGTTCTCGTCAAATAATCTCAGTGGCGTCATCCCTAATTCCATAGGAAACTTGACCAAGTTATTTAGCGTCGTGCTTGACAGAAATGCCATTTCTGGTTCAATACCTCGAGAGATAGGAATGCTTAAATCTCTCCACTTATTGAGTTTGGCTGCTAACTCAATTTCTGGTTCAATACCTCGAGAGATAGGAATGCTTAAATCTCTCAACTTATTGAGTTTGGCTACTAACTCAATCTCTGGTCCAATCCCTACTTCCATAGGAAACTTGACTAGCTTATCAGGACTTCTCCTTACTGCAAATAGTTTGTCAGGCCCCATTCCTCCTATATACAGTAATCTTACTGATCTCCAATTATCAGACAACCATCTCGCTGGTCCGTTACCAGAAAATTTATGCCTCGGTGGGGTACTCACTCGACTTGCAGTGATCAACAACAGTTTGTCCGGTCCGATCCCATCAAGTTTGAGAAACTGCAAAAGCTTAACCAGAGTTAGGCTGGATGGAAACCATTTGACAGGAAATATATCGGAAGTTTTTGGTATATATCCACATTTGAATTATGCTTCATTAAGCGACAACAATTTTTATGGCGAACTTTCTCCAAATTGGGGGCAATGTCATAATCTAACAAGCCTACGGGTCTCCAACAATAACATTTCGGGAAAGATTCCATTCGAATTGGGACATGCAACCCAGTTACAAGAACTTGATCTTTCTTGGAATCATCTAGTCGATGAGATTCCCATGGAACTGGGAGCATTGAAAATGATGACCCGTCTTTTGCTAAGTGGTAACCAATTTTCAGGCAAAATTCCATCAGAGATTGGACTTCTTTCAAATCTAGAACAACTTAACTTGGCTTCAAACAATTTAAGTGGGTCTATTCCTGATGATCTTGGAAATTGCTCGAAGTTATTCAATTTGAATTTGAGCAAGAACAATCTCGGAGAGAGCATTCCATCTTCAATAAGCTACATTAATGCTCTTCAAAGTCTAGATTTGAGTCAGAATTCATTTATTGGAAATATCCCACAAGAATTCGGAAAGTTACAGTCCTTGGAAATATTGAACCTTTCGCACAATATGCTCAATGGTTCCATCCCAAAAGCTTTCAATGATTTACATGGGTTAAGATTTGTGAATATATCTTACAATCAATTAGAAGGCCCTATTCCGGACCTTAAGGCATTTCACGAGGCATCATTCAATGCCTTAAGGAACAATAAAGGCCTATGTGGTAACGCCACTGGACTAAGGCCTTGCGTTCTTCCTTCTCGAGCCAACCATGGTCATACAAAAAGCACCAAACTGATCATCTTATGTGTGCTTCCACTGTTTGGTGGTCTGTTGATTTTATTGTTTATAGTGGTTGCAAGTTTCCTTACTTTTTGCAAGAAAACTCCAACCAAAAAATCTGAGCCAATGGAGGAACAAGATGGTGATATTTTCACTGTATTGGGATTTAATGGAAGACTACTCCATGACAGCATCATTGAAGCCACTAAAGATTTCAGCTCCGAGTATTGCATTGGTTCAGGAGGATTCGGAAGTGTTTATAAAGCTGCATTACCAACTGGTCAAGTGGTTGCTGTGAAGAAACTTCATCAGTCTGAAGACAGCGTACTCATCAACAACTTGAAAGCCTTTGAAAGCGAGATTATTGCTTTATTAGAACTAAGGCATCGTAACGTTGTACAGATGTATGGTTTTTGTTCACACCGAAAGCATTCTTTTCTGGTTTATGAGTTCATGGAAAGGGGAAGCTTGAGAATGGTCTTAAGCAACGATGAACAAGCGAAGGAGTTGGATTGGAAGAAGAGGCTAAATGTTGTTAAAGGGTTGGCTAATGCTTTGACTTATATGCACCATGAGCATTCACAACCTATAGTTCATCGAGACATTTCCAGCAACAATGTTCTCTTGGATTTGGACTATGAAGCTCGTGTCTCTGATTTCGGCACTGCTAGGATTTTAAAGCCTGACTCCTCCAATTGGACTTCACTTGCGGGCACCTACGGGTATATAGCTCCAGGTATAAATTAATATATATATATATATATATTTTGCTAGAATAGCCTTTCATCATGTTATAGATATAGTTCTGATTAGTGTTTCTTTTAATGTAGAGTTGGCTTATACAATGCGAGTAGACGAGAAATGTGATGTCTACAGTTTTGGGGTGCTAACGATAGAAGTTCTCATGGGGAGGCATCCCGGCGATCTTCTTTCATATTTGTCATCATCTGCATCGGCATCGACATTGCCATTTATGTCAAATGACCAACATGTTTTACTTAAAAATGTGATAGATCAACGTCTCTCACCACCAGAAATTGAAGCTGCAGAGGGCGTAGTCTCTACTATAAAGATAGCATTTGCATGCTTGAATGGCAATCCCCAACTTCGGCCAACCATGCAACAAGTTGCTCAAGCCCTTTCTCGTCAATCCCTTCCATTGTCAAGTCCTTTCTCGACTGTAAAATTGGGGGAATTGTTGGGTCATGTAATTTGCAATGGCTGAGTAAGATGCTACAATTTGGGTCATATTCCCAGGTAATAAGGTATGTATATATGCTTTATATCTACTCTTTTTTGTTTCTTCTTTCAGTCATCTTTTATTTCTCAGCTTTGATTTGAAAATCTTTAGCCTTCTAATTTCCTTTATTCCACTTGAGCAGTGCTTATGGGGCTCACATGGCTGAGGCGATAGTTGGTTCGGGAGGCTTTATCCTGGCTAAAGGATGTATTATGGTTGTTTCTGCACTTAGCTCGGCATCGGATGATTTGTCAGAATTCGGTTTAGTGATTGCTGATTTTCAGCACCTTTCGTTGTCTTCAGTTCAACGAGTAGATAATCAGGTCACTCACCAATTGGCACAAGTAGCCCATATCTTTTTCTTAGCTTGTTTACGCATGTTACTGCTTCATCTTGTTTATGTTCTTTCGGCTGATGCTTATGGTGTAGCCTTTGATGAAGGGCTTTAGGTAATGGGTGTATCGGGTTTAGCCTATTGGCTAGGGGTTAGTTGAGCCCTTTCTCATTGATGATTTTTGTTTTGCCCATCTTTGAATATATGAATTTACTTTAAAAAATTATAATAAAATTGCTTTGGTCTTTCAAAATAAGTAATAACAATGCTTTTGTTTATTCAAAAAGAAAATTAACGCTTTTGTTTATTATTTTAGATAAATATACACGAAGTTACCTAAATTTGATAATTTGTATTTAATTAGTATTTGAAGTTTTTTTTTATCTAATTAGTATCTAAACTTGAAAAATTATAAGTCAAGTTGATACTTTTTCTTTTTATTTTTCGATAAATAAAGAGGCAGTGAACCTGCCTAATTATTATTTCATTCTAATATCATGCATTACAATGAATATTATTTGATAACAAATTACTAACATGATTATTTGGGGTATCAATAATACGAATATCAACTAAGGTAGGCTCACACATCTTTGCAAGGAAGTAAGCCACTAGATTATACTTTCGGGAAACATGTTCAAATCTAATCGATTCAAAATGTTGAACCTCATCTTTGATTTTGCGAGCAATGGTTACCGAAAGAACACTCTCCAAACAACTTGTAATTATATTAACAACTACAAGACAATCACTTTCAACTATTACTCGTCTAATTCCACGAATTTTCGTAACTTGAAGTCCATGAAGTATTGCCCACAATTCTGACTGTAAAGTCGAACCTCGTCCCACAAACCTCTGGAATCCTACCACCCAATTTCCATCAGAATCACGTAAAACACCTGCAGCTATCACCCATTCATCATTAATCCCTATCGCCCCATCAGTATTTATTTTAACGCAACCCACATCTGGAGGCCGCCACCTAGTGCTAACTGTTAAAGATGTACCCACACCACCACATCTAGTACTTAAATCTTCCATTGATGAAACCATGCAATTAGCTACTACAACAATATTCTTCACTTGACCAAATATGCCTTGAAATACAAAATTATTCCACTGCCTCCAAAGCAGCCAGCATGTGACAGCAAACATCAGACCATTATCTAAACCACACACCTGTGCCCTTGCTGCCCCTGTAGATTTCCCATAAACCATTATTCAAACTCAGCTTCAAAGAATGATGCTATCGTAACTGTAGTAAGTTGTTGCTGCCAGACTTCCTTCTCATAACTATAGTCCCTCAACACGTGCTGGACAGACTCTTGAGTAGCTCACAACGAACACAAGATGCATCGACTGCCATTCTCCGATGCACACACTCCTGATTTGTCATTAATCTTCCTCTCCAAACCAACCAAATGAAGAACTTAATTCTAGAAGGTAATCTATTATCCCACACCAATTTTCACCTTGGATCCAGTATCAAATTTCATTTGACGTTAAACAACGGTAAGCTGTTCGCACCGTAAAGAAACCATTTAAATTGAACTTCCACATACAAACATCACTCCCTAATGACTCATGAGGAGGATGACAAGTTGCTATTCGTTCAATAACTTCCTAAGAAAAATAATACCTTAGCTTGGTCTAATCCCACCCCTCATTACCATCCATAAAATCAGTAACCTTGACATGGTGAGAAATATTCATTCCAGGTAAAAGATGATCTTGTAATAAACCAAAATGAGGAACCCAATGATCATATGCTATACTGACTTCATTCCCATTCCCAATGCTCTAAATCACCTTATCTTTGCAAAGGCTCCATATTTTAGTAAGGGAACTCCAAACATAGGAGCAAACAGTATTTTAATATCAGTCGAGCAAGTTTCGTTACCTTATACTTCGCTCGCAAGATACGAACCCATAAATCCTCTACTTTGGTCACCATTTGAAACGCCATTTTCATGAGAAAAGATTTGTTTCGGAACTCCAACTTTCGCATACCAAGTCCACCTATTGATCGTGGTTGCAATAATCATCCCATTTAACTAAAGCTAGTTTATTCCCATTTTTAGAATGCCTCCAAACAAATCCCCTCATAATTTGTTCAATACGAGAACAAACCCTGATTAGAATCATAACTGTTTGCATAAAATAACCCGAGATCGTCAGTAACACAGATTTCGCTAATTGGACCCTTTCCGCCAAAGATAATAATCGCGCATCAAACCAATTCAGTTTTTGCTGAACTTTATCAATAATGAATTGAAAAGTGCACTTCTTTACTCTAGAATGTTGACATATGTCCTTGAATTTGAGCAGGAATAACCTCTAAGAGAGAATTCCATTTTCTATAAGCTACATAAATGGCCTTCAAAGTCTAGATTTGAGTCATAATTCACTTACTGGAGGTATCCCACGTCAGCTTGGAGAATTACACTCCTTGAAAAATTGGACCTTTCTCAGAATTTGCTCAATGGTTCTATCCCAAAAGCTTTCAGGGATTTGCATGGTTTGACAATTGTGAACGTATCTTTCAATCGATTAGAAGACCTTCAGGCATTTCACGAGATTTCATTCGATGCTGTAAAGAGCAATAAAGGCCTATTGAGTAATGCCACTGAACTAAGACCTCATCTTGTCCCTTGTCGAGCAAATTATGGTCTTAAAAATGAAATCAAAGACTTCATGCTAGTTGTGTTTCCAAACATTGGTGGTCTAATTTTGCTACTTATATTGGTTACAAGTTTTTGTAGGTTTTGTATGAAGACTCCAACCAAAAATTCCGAGTCAACGGAGGTAGAAAATGGAGATATTTTAACTGTACTGGGATTTGATGGAAGAATACTCCATGATGACATCATTGAAGCCACTGAAAATTTTAGCTTCACCTATTGCATTGGTTCAGGAGGATATGGAACTGTTTACAAAGCTACATTACGAACTGGTCAAGTGGTTGCTGTGAAGAAACTTCACCAATATGAAGATAACATTCTTAACAACAACTCGAAAGCCTTTGAAAGAGAAATTGCTGCTTTACTAAAAATAAAGCATCGTAACATTGTGCAGATGTATGGCTTTTGCAGACATCGAAAGCATTCTTTTCTAGTTTATGAGTTTGTAGAAAAAGGGAGTTTGAAAATGGTCCTAAGCAATAATGAACAAGCAGAGGAGTTGGATTGGAAGAAGAGGCTAATTGTTGTTAAGGGATTGACTAATGCTTTGTCTTATATGCATCATGATCAAGGATTCAAATAGCGATCGAGTAGTGGAATAGCGACTGCTATATAGTGGTAGCGGCACCGTTCGAAACCGTTATTATTGAAAATAACGGTGTGAAACGGAATCACACCAATAGTGACGGATCGTGGCCGCTATTTAACGGGTCATGGTCAATCGCGGCAATAACAGATCGCTATTCCCTTTTTTATTCGCTACCGTAAAAATTTAAAAAAATCATTAAAAGAAATAATCAATCTGAAAAATAAAACAGAAAAAGAAAAAGTAAAGTTCGTACCTTACCAGAGAATATATTCTTCACTCCTCAGTCTTCACCAAGGTCCAAAATCGATAGTTCTTAATCAGAAAGAAAAAGCAGTTCTAAATCTAAACTTGTAACCTCAAAATAAACAGAAAAAAAACACTTCGAGTCTTCAAAACTTTGGACTTTAGAGAATAAACTTACCTTTGGAGAGCACTTACTACTGTTTTTGGGAGATTTGGAGAGCACCGGAACGATAGAGTCTTCAAAGGTAGGAGATGTGACTGTTTTTCTTTCTCTGTTTTGGTTTTACCTTTTCAATTTTATTATTGGGGCTTTTCATTTTTTTTTGAGTAAACATCAGATTAGAAAATTTTATTAAAGAATAAAATTAAGATAAAGTTTTTCTACAAAGCAATAAAGAAAACCGGTCAAAAACAATTGGTCCATATTAAAAATATTAAAGTAACTAGTAAGAAATGAATAGAGCACCGTCTAATATGCCCAATCAAAAACGATTTGGGAACTTGCAGCTTTGAATCATAATTAAAAATTTCATAAAACGGTTCCACTAACCAAACAAATGGCTTTTCATTTTTTCTTTTGGTTTTGTTTTTAAATTTCTTAGCAGATAAGTTGATTATTTTATTATGTTGTATTGGGGATAGGGTCATATGGGTGGTTGTAATTTTTTAGTTTGTTTTTTTATTTAATAATGCTGTTTGTTTTGGATTTTAGGGGATTTTTATTGGTAATTTTAATCGATAAATTTGATTAGACATGATTTAAGTTGTGTTTCAGCTTTTATTTACTAAAAGAATTTAATAACATAAAAACTGAAAAAATAAAAGAATTATCTGGAAGAACTAGAAGTAATCGATTCCTTTGCTCAATCAATAAAATAGCAATAGCTGTTTCCAACAAGATAATCAATTTCCCACCAAGTTAATTTTTTTAGATTAGTATTTATGCAACATTTAATTTTTTTTATTGATGAAATGATTTTGAGATATTAATTTTAAATAATTATTTTATCACCTAACATCTTACTTGGATATCTATACATATATTATATATTCATTGACAACTGATTAGTGTTTTATAAATTTTTTATTTGTTAATTTTTATAATACATTTATTTCTATTATCATGATAAATTAGTGTAATTAAATAATAATTCAAATTTAAAAATAAATTTGATTTTTTAACTTTATGAATAATAATATACTAATTTTAGTTTTTATTGAAATTGATTAGTGTAATTAAATAATAATTTAAATTTAAAAATACATTTATTTTTTTAACTTTATGAATAATAATATACTAATTTTAGTTTTTATTGAAAGTGATTAGAAAAATTTATTGGACATGAATAAAGGTTAAATGAGATGAATACTAAAATTAGATGATTAAATATAGGTAAAATAAGATTTGATATTTTGTTATTTATTAGCTTATGCAATAAATTTAATTTTTTAATATTAGTGATGCTTACTTTATTTTTTGTATTATATTATTGATAATATAAGTAATGAAATACTTATTTCTAAATATAATTTTTTGTTTCTTGTATATAAATAAAAATAAAGCATGCCGCCATGTGAGAGTTCCCGACTAAAGGATTGGAGGGTGCACCAAGTAATGATATAGGTTGACACTTTGGAACTCCAGTGCCAAATACGAAAGGAAATGTTGTATGTAAACTTTGTGGTAAAGTTGTGAAAGGAGGAATAACAAAATTTAAAGAGCACATTGCTCATAAAACCGACAATGTTGCACCATGCCCTAATGTTACTGGTATGTGATAGTGATACTTTATTATTAATTTTAAATATTATTGTAAATTTATCAAGAAAGATTAAAGGTTATACATAAATTGATAATAATATAAAAGTGTGGATTATTTTTATTTTATTAACAGTTGTCATTAGAGAAAGTATGATGAATATACTGAAAGAAAGCAACACAAAGAAAATAGACAAAAGGAGGAGAACAAATGAATTCTTATCCCAAATAAGAGGAAAGGAGGATGAACACGAGGAATTCATTGATGAGATTTCTGCTATAAGGCAAACAACTCGAGAAAGTATGCAATCACAACACGAGTGGCATAGAAGGGAAGAATTCAGACGAAGTACTGGTGGTTGGAGTAGCATTTATGAAGAAGGGCAATCTTCTCATGGATCAACTGAAGGATATCATGGAGAAAGAACAAGTAAATCCATCTCAAGTGAGTCTGAGTTTACCTTAAGGGGAGCTATACCTGAATTGGTTAGAAGCAAAAGCTCAAAGCAACCAAAGGCCAATGGCTCTTTTTTAAAAACTTTATGCATGAAGATAGGTGAAGCGGTATCTAAATTTTTAATATATGAACGACTTCCTTTTCAATTAGCAAGTTCTCCATGGTTGTATAGCCTAATTCAACTGTTAATAGAACTTGAACAAGGTGTAAAGCTCCCAACACCTTATGAGGTTTCAGATGTGTATTTAGAATCAGAGTATCAACGAGTTCGTGATTGGGTAAATGGGCTAAAAACTCATTGTAAAGAACTAGGTGCAACTCTAATGTGTGATGGTTGGACCAACAGTTTGAATCAAATGCACATAATTAATTTCCTTGTTTATTGCAATAAAGAAACTATTTTTTGGAAATCTGTGGATGTCTCGAGTGTTCGTAATAGAGATGCTGAATTCTACTACAATTTGTTAGATTCAGTTGTAGAAGAAATTGGAGAAAGTTACATAATTCAAATAGTGACTGATAATGAGGTAGCAATGAAGGCCGCTGGAAAAAAAATTAATCTTGAAAAAAAGCATCTATATTGGACCTCGTGTGCAGCTCATTGTTTAGATTTATACCTTGAAGATATTGGGAAAAAGCCCAGTGTAGCAAAAGTGTTAGATGAGGCTAAGAAAGTGACTTGCTTCATATACAATCACATTTGGACTGTTGATTTGATGAAGAAGTATACACAAGGGAAGCAAATACTTCGACCTGCTCTCACTCGATTTGCAACTCATTTCATTCAACTTGAAGAGATAACAAAGCAAAAGCAAGGTCTGAGAGAAATGTTTAATTCAAAGGTCAGTATTTTATAATTAGTTAATGTAATTACTTAAATATAGGAATCTTTAATATTTTATTAGTTCCAAATAATTTAAATTGTATTATTTTAAAATTTTTCTTATGAATATTTAGGAATTTAAAGAATCAAAATGAAGACAACAAAAGTCAGTGCCTGCTTATGAAGCCAAAAAAATTATTTTGGGAAAAGATTTTTGGAAAAAGACCAATGACCTCATAAAAGTTTATGAACCCTTAGTAAAAGTATTGAGACATGTGGATGGTGATGAAAAACCAACTATAGGCTTTATTTATAAGGCTGTTGATAGAGCTAAACGAGCAATTCAACAAAATTATCGATATTTTACCGAGTACAAAAAGATTATTGACAATAGATGGAATTTTATGCATTCCGACTTGGATTCAGCTGGTAAGATAAAATGTTTCATATAATTAAGAACTATTTTATATTTTATTTTTTTAAGCTTTAGATTATTATTATTATTTGATGATATTCTTATAAATTATGATTATGTTATTTTCTCAATCCTCAATTTCAATTTGGGGTGGAGCATTCTGAGAATGTACTAATAGAAACATTAGAAGATACAATATCAGTAATTGAAAGATTAGAACCTTCTTTTGATACTCAAGTCAGAATGATTAATCAGATTAGATTCAAGTACTATTATTTGTAACTTAATTAGTTACATAATTTAAAATGAAATTATTTTTTTCATTTCACTATCTTTTATTTATGCAATTGTTACTATTTAGAGATAAACATGAGACATTCGGTACTCCACAAGCACAAAGAGCTTGGAAGCAAATGAATCCGGGTAAATAGTTAATTAAATTATTTAATTTAATTTAATATATTAATTATATTGTACATTTTGAAATTATTTTTAAATTTAAATAATATTATGCAGTTGAGTGGTGGATAATATATGACACATGTGTTCCTGAGTTACAAAGATTAGCAATTAAAATGCTTAGCCAAACAACTTCTACATCAAATTGCGAACAAAATTGGAGTACATTAGTTATATTCACACCAAGGCAAGAAATAGGTTGAAGTACAAAAAACTTGAGAAACTAGTGTTTACCTACTATAACATGAGGCTTCAGATAAGGCATCAAAAAAGAATGAGCATTGATGATATAAACGCTAGTTTTAATCCTATCAGCCTTGATCATATCTTTGAAGATGTTGATCCACTATCAGAATGGCTTCAAGAGAAAGAGAATCCATTGTTAGATGGTGAAAATGTCAGTGTGTTGCCTGTGGATACCTCTGATGATGAAATGAATGTTGATCAATCTCTACAACATAATTTGTCTCATTCAAGTTCTAGTGCAACTCCAAGTCAGAGTGGTGATGGACCCGATAGTGGTGGTTTAAGTCCAATTGATGATGATGATGATGATGGACATAGTGGTGATAGAGGTGAAATTAAGTCTTCTAGTCGGTATGGAGGAGAATATGGGGTTGGTACCACTAGTGGACATTTCCTGATAGATCAGAATTTGATGGAAATATGTTTCCTGAACTTAGGAGAGATAGAAGTGAACCTAAAGCTCCATCAAAAGGAAAAGGCAAGAAGTATATTTCTGTAGCCTCTTGGTAGGAGATCGAGTTCTAGTAACCTTGGGTATAGTGATTCATCTACTAGCACTCAAGGTTTTTATCCACCGGAACAACCTTTATATTTTCAGCCTTCACATGGTTATCCATAACCATATGGTTATTATCCACCATTTCCTAATTATGGTGTGCCATACCATCCTCAAATGCATCCTCCACCCCCAATGCATCACCCACTTCCACCACCGATGTATCCTTCATATCAATCATATGGAAACCAAAGTGAAAATGTTACTTTTTTTGGATATATTTTTGACAAAGGTCACGAGAATCAAGTCAAGAACCTTTCAATCATATCAATCATATTAGGGCACTATATTCTCGAAGTTTCAAAATTGAAGGACGTTTCGGGAGTTTTAAAAGAGAGAGTTTTATCGCGTGTATTATACGAAACTCATACTTAGCACGTTAGGGGATGGTATTTCGAGGTCTTCACACGAAAGAACATAGTTTCATTTTTACTTTAAAATTCATTGTGTATAGATATATATAAAAGATTGAATGGTGTTTTGAAAACTTTTGAAGAGGATACTCGACTCGCATGAATTACGAAAATCACACTCAACACGTTAGAGCACGATTTCTCGAGATTTTCACGCGAAAGAACATTGCCTCATTTTGTTTTTTATCACTCGTGATATATATATAGATATATTTTGAGAATTTGAAAATTTCGTATTAAATTTAAAGTGTGATCCTCGGACACACAGTTTTAAAAAAATCGAATATGGAATACCCGTTTACTTCTATTTTTGCGGAGAATTAAAATCATGACCAACACGTTAGGCCACGATATTCTCGGAATCACGGAGTTAACAGGTATAAAATCTTAAAAGAGGATATTCGGCGCGTGTGAGTTATACGAAAAAATCACACCCGACACGTTAGGGCATGATTTCTCGAAGCTTTCACACGAGAGGAATATTGCCTCGTTTTTTAAAATTACTTTGAAAATGAACATATAAGTTTAAAATAGCAAATAGCAATTAATAGGATAAATTAAATACGAAGCGAGATAATAATATGCAAAAATGTAACATGCAGATGCATAATGATTAAAATAAATACAAGTAATGATGATAAAGAAAAACGACGCGATCGGGATTGAAAACGAGACCTTTGGATACCTGGGGCAAAATGGTAATTTTGACTCTCGAGGGTAAAAAATAATTTTGGGAAAATTTAGGGTAAAATGGTAATTTTTAGTGAAATCGGGGTTAAAAATAGGATTTTATTAAGTTCGAGGGTAAAACGGTAATTTTTGGTAAAATCGGGATTAAAAATGGAATTTTGGAAAGTTCGGGGGTAAAATAGTAATTTTGGTGAACTCGGGGTTAAAAATAGAATTTTGAAAAGTTCGGGGGTAAAATGGTAAGTTCGGGGGTAAAATGGTAATTTGGTGAAATTGGGGTTAAAAATGGAATTTGGGGAAATTCAGGGGTAAAATGGTATTTTGAGAAGTTCGAGGGTAAAATGGTAATTTTGATGAAATCGAGGTTAAAAATGAACTTTTGGAAAGTTCGGGACCCATAAGCAATAAAACCAAAGAATGGGTGCCACATGGCAGCCCCACAGGCATCCAGAGGTCAAAGGACTAATTTGTAAATGTTGAAAAATTTTTGGGCCAATTTATAATAAATAAAAGTTGATTTAAGGATTAAATTAAAACAAATTAAAAATGACAGAGACTAAATGCATAAATAAGCCAAAATAGTGACACGTGGCGGCCCTTGATACTTCCACATGTCAAAGGATTAAATTGAAAACGTAAACAAAATACTGGGCCAAATTAAAAATAATTAAAAGTGTAAAAAGGACTAAATTGAAATAATTAAAAAAGCGAAAGGACCAAATGCGCAAATAACCCATTAATCGAAAACACACGGATCCAGAGGTCCATGAGTCGGATTCGGGTCAGGTCAATGGGTCCTATAAATTATATTTTTAGGTTTTTTTAATAATTCATTTTATTTATTCTTTTTTTTAAAACAAACTCTCTCAAATCCTCTCTTTCCCTCTCTCGCCGACCGAAGCTCCAGCCACGACCGTTGGTCACTACAACATGCGCCGATCCACGACGCTCCCCGTTCGACGCGCGACACCGTTCGGTCGTCCACGCGCTCCATCTTCGGCCACCACGCGCCGACGCGCCGTCGATCCTGAAGTAAACCACCCCCTTTTTCTTCTTTTGTTCTTTTTGTTAAAAACACAGATTTGGACCGGCCAAATCTAGTGGTTTCAAAAACCCTTTTCTTTTCTTATAAAACTGTTTCCATCCTTTTCCTTTATATTTTAAAAGCCCCTTTTATTCATTTTAAAAAAAAATTTCTTAAACTCCATTTTGTTCTGTTTCAGTATTGTTTGTAAAGGTTCGGACGGTGGCGCGACGCCGACGGCTCCAACGGCGGTGGATCGGAAACGATAGATATGGCCTTCTGACTCTTCGGCTATTTTTGTTTTATTTTTTAAAATTATTTTTATTAAAACCTTTATTAATATTATTTAATAATTAATGTAAAACGTTTCTGATATTTTCACTATTATTAATGCCATCTATTATTGTTGCTACTGACATTAATACCAATATTGTTACTATTAAATATTGTAATGATTTCATTTAATGCATTTAGTAAAACCGAAAATAATGGTGATTGATAGTAATGTGTAGTGGTTTTAATGCATGCATATGAGCATATGTATGGTCAGAATATCTGAAGTTAATAATACATGTATTAACAGTATCTTAATATACATGAATCAATGCACACGCAAAGGCTGATTCACTTAGAAATTTGAGGCATGAACAACAATAAACCTATATCAATGATACCTGGTTGCCTTCAATGTTTATTCGAATGTCTCTGTTTCTATCAGTTGCTTTTACTTGGATTCATCAAACACTTAGATAGTCAATTTGTATTGATTTTTTTTTAGGAAAGGATGTTTATTTAGATTTCTAGAACAAGGGTTTTTTTTCAGAACAGGGTTTGTAACCCTTTACAACATGTTCAAATCTGGCTTTTATAACAATACTTCAATCATTCTGTTTTGTTCCTTACAACTTAAATGCAGTCCTAATCCATCTTTTCTTTTTGCAGGTACCCAGCAGTGGCGGTGGGA
This sequence comes from Gossypioides kirkii, assembly GCA_005610355.1. Lineage (NCBI taxonomy): Eukaryota > Viridiplantae > Streptophyta > Magnoliopsida > Malvales > Malvaceae > Gossypioides > Gossypioides kirkii. Next base: position 7,342,720 of record CP032252.1, on the reverse strand, counting down.
GTAGCTTGGAAAAGGTGGCAGTCAGCTGTGCAGGAGCAACTTGCTTGGAGATGATAGCTGGTGGTGCTGGCGTGGCGATCTTCCATTGGTTGGGATTGAGGTGGCAACAGTAGCAGCACTTAGCCATTTAGGGTCTTGGGCCAGTTTGTAATTTGGGCTTTTGGGCTAGCAATGTGTTGGGATGTATTTGGGCTAGCCAAACTTTAGCCCAATTAGGCTCTTTGTAATTGGGTTTTGGGATGTATTTTGGGCTTAATCAAATCTGGCCCAATCGGGCTTGTAAATGGACATTTCTTGGACACTTAATTTAATTTTAAATTTAAATTAAATAAAATTAAATTCAAATTATGCAAATTTAAATTCAAAATAAATCTAATTTAAAACTAAATTTATGTCTTATTTGGGCCCGAATAAATTGGGCTTCAACACAGGCTAGAATGGGCGGGGTTTTTTTTTTTTGAATAATGATATGGAGCAATTATGGTAATTGCTTGCTTCATCCCAATCCATTTTATTATATGAAATTATCATTTTATTTTTGTATATATAAGTTATTAAAATGGTAAAAATGTAATAACTTAATATAAAAAAAACTATATATTTTATGTTTAAATATATATTTAAAAAATTATGTTATATATTTACTTAATTTTAAAAATATTAAAAATTTTAAAGATAAGTAGAAAAATTTAAATTGCAGTAAAATAGAGTGAGACAATGATGTACGTACCTAACATTAATGAAAGTGATTTTTGTATAGTGGATTTCAAATGTTATTTGAGTGTGAGGTGAAGAGATTTTTCTACCCATTTCATCTTTTAGATTCCACCACACCAATTCTATCATCCAAATTAATAATACTTGTCCATAGCTCCCAACATTAATTTGTTGACTCCATGCCTACCAACTAATTAATTTCTAAAGTATTTAGAATTAGAGTTAAGTTGATAGAATATATAAATATTGAGGATTAAATATGTTGTTATACTAAGTGAAAAAGGTTCACTTCATCATTTTGGTTAACAATTAATCGGTGGGTGGCAGAAATGAATTATAACGTTTGTAATGGAATTGAAAGTTTTTATAGTTCAATGATAAAAATAGAAACACGCTAAAAGTATTGGGTGACTAATTGTATAATTTTCTCATAAATAAAATAAAAGTAAGAGCAACATATTATAAACTTCAAAACTGACTGCCTCATGACTAAGCTCCAGCTTTGAAATTGATGCTTGAGCATCACATCTTATATTTTAAATAGATTTATTTTAATTTTCAGTCTAATACGTGAAACAGCTACGTTGGTTCATGTCACGTCTACAACTTGTAGTTTTTCCACTTTGATGTCGAAGCTTCATAATGATTGGAACAGCTCCGACATTGTCGTATAAATTAGGCAGCCAATGCCTTCCAAAAAAATTAACAACAATTTATCCCATCTCATACTTCATACATAGGGCAACTGGGATCGATGCATGCTTGACTAAAACTATCCCAAGTCAGGTCTTGGACGATATCACTTATAATCCCAATAATCAATTTAATAAAATTAATAGTTTTATTTAAATTTCATTATAAAGCATATCGGGTAAACATTATTTGTTAATTATTAATATGTTTGTTTTTTATCATCTAATTATAAAAAAAATTATAAAATAATCATTCAATTATTTAATTTTTTTCGCTGTTAAATGGTTAATAGAAACATAACATGAAAACTATTAAAATTGACATAAATAACAAATTCAATTTTCAATGTCTATGCATTGTGTCAATTTAATCTTAATTTTTAAAAGTTTAGTTCTCAATGTTTACGAATTTCCTATTTATACATGAAAATATAATTCAATACACAATGTGTAAATTAAAAATTAATTTTTTTATTAAACTAGATAATCCCCAAATACATTGTTTTCCTGCCTGAAAATTTGATATCTCTCATTTTGTTAGTTTGAGTTGCCTACCATTGATGAAGCAAACTAATTTTTTTTTTGAAGTTGTTAGACTTAAAATTGGATTAAATTAATCAACAAGGTGTAATTAAAGTGCTCCTTAAAATAATTTTTTTAGGTCATTTATAATTTTTTTTAAATTAGTAAATGTAAAATTATATTTTAACCCCCTAAAATGATAAAAATATGATTTAATCCTTTAAAAATTATAAAGATATAAACTGTTAAAATGGTGGAAATTACATTTTTACTATCGTAAATATTACAATTTAATTTCGTCACCCCTAAAAATTTTTCTGACTTCATCCCTGTTACGAAGTGGGTACTTTTATTTTCATGGAATTGAATTGGTTAATTTTCAAAATTATGGTATTTTGTTTCTTCTTGTTGTTCTTCATTTCCTTCTCATTGAGTGAAAACGCAAGGATGGTATCGCAAAGGGACAAAGTGGTAGCACCCTAATTGCTCCTATTTACCAAAGAAATCAGATGTTTGATGTTGGCTTTGGAGACTGATAATGCGAGTTCATTCATGACTCTGTTTGAACTCCCAAGTCCCTAAGTCAGCTTATCATTCATCGGACTCAACTAAGCTTATTGGAGCTCCGACTCTAGGAATTTTCTATTTTTTAAAAATAATTTTTTTGTATATTTAAATTTTTATGGGATTTTAATATTTTAATAACTTTTGACTATTTAAATATTTTTGAATTATTTATAATTATTGTTGAGGAGAGAAAGAGGTTAAGTGATAGTTCACATGGTGGTATGCAGAGAGCTATAAGAAAGAGGTCGTACGAGACGGTTACAACTTGGTGGTCCTAGTTAGGGGTGAATATCTGATCGAGTCGAGCCAAATCAAGTAAAAATTTCGAGTTAGTCGCTTCTCGCTATTGTCATTCGATGTTAAAACTGTCTATCCAAAACACTAAAGTGAAGCCAAAGCCTCCTCTTTAGATCTATAGGTTTAGATTCAAAAAAACAAAGCTAAAAGTTGTGAGGCCACTCTCAAAGCTTTAGAATTTTCGTGTTTGAAGCAATAATGACAGCTTTAGAATTTTGATGTTAGAAGGGAGAAGATGAAAAAATGAGGGGAGATAGCAAAAATAAGGAAAAGATAAAAGAATAAGGAAAGTGCGGATGTGCCATGCATTTTGGACGAAATAGAGTTGACGTCATGACGAGAGAAAGAGCCAACGTGCGACGAGAAGAAATCAACGTCACAATGACGCGACATGTGACGTCCCGACAAGTCGATAAACAACGTCAGGATATGGCGACGTGTTCCCTACTAAATCGGGTTTCTTTTCCTAGTTAAACTTTCTTATCTTTTCCCAATCGAACTTTAATAACTCTAGAGATGTTTTAATCATATTAGCTCACGAATTTCATCCTATAAGTAAGGCTTACAGCATCCCTAGAGAGATTGATTCAACAACTCGACAAAAGAGAGTTTAAAAGAATTTTGTGTTTTAGGAAGAGAGCTTTGTATTTTTTGGGATTTAAGGGCTTGTTTTGTTGTTCCTCCATCTTGTACTCTTCTTCAGTTATTTGCCATTTTAGTGAATTTTTTTGCCTGTAATTTTTTATCTTCTCTAGTGTTAAGGAAAGTCTGTTAGGTAGTTAGTATTTGTTAAAACAGTTAGTATTAGTTAAGACAGTTAGTAAGTTTTTGTATAAATAAGAGCCTTGAGCTCTTGTATTTGATAAGTTTTGATTCATTATTCAGTTGTTAATGAGTAAATACTTTCATTAAACTGTTGTTTTCATTTCCTAGTATATCTGTTCATGGTATCGAGAGCTGGTTCGTTCTTGGTGTGATTGGAAATTAAGAAGCATGGATCCTGAAGTAAGTAGAGGTAATGTCTGGGAATGGTCGTTCATCCTCAGATGCTGAAGTATGAGAGAGGTCGAATGTGTCAGCAGGAAGTGGAGGAAATCATCGTGTTCAGTTTCTACCAAAACATGATACTGTTAAACTTAGTGATAGTAATTTTCTGTTGTGGAAAATTCAGATTATGTTGATACTTGAAGGCTATGGGTTGCAAAGGTATGTGTTAGGGCCTCCATTTGATGTTCCTCAAACTTTGACTGGTGAAGATGGGATTTGTACAGATAATCCAGAGTTCTTGTTTCATAAACAACAAGATAAACTCTTGGCTTCATGGTTGTTATGTACTATTAGTGATGGTGTTCTTGTTCATTTGACAAAAGTCACTACAAGCATGGATATTTGGTCAGCAGTAGAGAGAAGGTTTGCCACTCAATCCAACATTAAAATGTTTAGTTTAAAGCATATGTTGTATTCTCAAAAGAAGGGTCAAATGTCCATTAAAGATTATATGTTCAAGATAAATATGTGATACTTTGACTGCTGCTGGAACTGAGGTTTCTGATCAAGAACAGGTGGGAATTATTCTTTTTGGTTTACCTGTTGAGTATGATTCAGTTAGAGCAGTTCTTCTGCTACAAATGTTTCTCTTGAGTTTCTTGCTGAGTTGTTGATTAATTGTGAGTCTAGACAAAGTGAGTTTGTGAGTAATGTTCCTATGCAAGTGAATATAGTTCAAAAAAGAGACAATGAGACTGGTCAGTTCAAAGAAATGGCTTCTGGTTTTAATAGAGGTGGTTTTCGAGGAACAAGAGGTTATTTAAGGGGAGCAAGAGGTGCTTCAAGAGGTCGGTTTACTAATAATAGACCTCAGTTTCAACTATGTGGTCGTATTAGTCATGTTGTACAAAAGTGCTTTTATCGTTTTGATGAGAATATTTCAGGGGAAACAGGTTCTACTTCAGGGAACAAATAGCTGCTAATTGTCATCAGTTTACTGGGGATAGGCATATGTCATCATCTTGGAAGGGATGTGCTCAGTCTCAGTTTGTTCAGTGTTGTGCTCAACCTCAAGGGCAATGTTGTGCTCAACTTCTAGACAGTCCGAGTGTAATGTTGCTGTAGCAAGAAATGGTGCTAGTAATGGTCAAGTGTGGTATCCTGATTTTGGCGCCACTGATCATGTTACTAATGATGTATCTAACTTGACTGATGCTGCCTTATATACAGGTATGGGTAAGTTGGTTATGGGAAATGGTACTAGTCTACCTGTTGATCATGTAGGATCTTCGGCTCTTGTGACAGGAAAAGAATTCTTCACCTTAAGCATGTTCTTCATGTTTCTAATGTTTGCAAAAATCTCTTATCAGTTGCTTAGTTTGCCAAAGATAACAATGTTTTCTTTGAATTTCATCCTTTTTATTGTTTTGTGAAGGATGTTCAGACCAAGAAGGTTTTACTAATGGGGCACATTCATGAGGTTTGTATAGATTTGTTGCTACGACTGTTGAACCTGGTGGAAGGAATGATGATTTGTAGAATAGTCATTTTTTGAACAGTGTTGAGTTTAGTTCTTCTGATGTTGCTGGTTTGTGGCATAGGAGGCTTGGGCATCCTGGTCCTAAGGTTCTTCAATGTGTTCTTCAAAGTTTTAATCTTTCTGTTCAACAAAGCAAAATGCCTGTAGTGTGTAAGGCTTGTCAACTTGGCAAGTCACGTAAGCTGCCATTTTCAGATTCTCAGACTTTATATTCTTCTCCTTTTGAGTTAGTTGTGTCTGATGTTTGGGGACCAACTGCTGTTTCTTCTGAAGGCTGTTTGTACTATGTCTCATTTGTCGATCTGTACAGTAGGTTTACTTGCATGTATCGGTTAAAAATAAATCTGAAGTGGTTTCAAAGTTTTTGGAATTTCAGAAGCTGGTTGAAGTGCAATTTAATTCTAAAATAAAGCCTTTCAAAGTGATTGGGGGGAGAATACAAGCCTTTGTTGTCTATCCTTGTTCGATCAGGTATTCAACATAGAGTGTCTTGTCCAAACACCTCTGAACAGAATGGCCTTGCTGAGAGAAAGCATAGGCATATTGTTGAAACAGGTCTTA